>BTHU01000022.1:20238514-21438514 GCA_036184795.1 Tokudaia tokunoshimensis
AGTCAGGCTGGGTGGAGACAGCTCACTTACTTTCACCCTTCTGACTTTGATCAAATGAGGGCACAGAGTTCCTTCCACTAGAGGATGCTATATCTTAGAAGAAGAGACCAGATTCTCCCTAGACAATGAACATATTGACACCCTGTCCTTGGACTTTACAGGTTTTAAGATAACAAGAAACAATAACTTCTGTCTTCCCAAGTCTTAAGTATTCTGTTATACTGACTAGGACAACTCTAGCCCCTGTAACATCCTCCGACCTTTGGTGGCTCCGTTGATTTTGGAAAACAGACTTGACTGCTCCTTGTGTCCTGTGGCTGTGCTATCCTCCTAGGAACTGGAAGTCCTTGGATTCTACTCCTAGAATAGGGGGTGAGGAAGGTGAACATACCTCTTCATAGCTTAAACTCAGAGGTCACAGATATGAATTCTACATGTTCCCTCTGGACCCGTCCCAGATGCTCGGATGTTTTGGGAACAGAGTCTGATGGAGGAACAGAAATTAGTGATGAAGACAGATGCTACCAGGAACAGCTTGCTACATAAATAAGACCTTGCAGTTCAAACAGCAGATGTGGCTACACCCTACTGCCCACTTAGAGCAACCACTCTTGACAATAAGAAAAAACATGACTAGTCTTCTTTTTCCATTGACCATAACTCTTTCTCCAGAGATACCAAAGGCAAAGCCCAAATGTAGCATTTCTGTGAAATTTTCTTAATAAATGTAGGTAAGGATTCCATGGCTTTCATTTTCCTTCTGCATCCTCCTGAGTTTGCCCTGCTCCTTCTCCATGTCTGAAACCTACTCTGCCCTGGAAGCCCACTCTCCTTCAGACACCTGCCTTTCCTCCCCACTGTTCCCTCTGTATTCATTAGGCACATTCCTTTGTCATACGGGTCTCCTTTCTCAGACACATGTGTTTTAAAAGCCTTGTTTTTATCAAAGGATTTGAAAATACTCCCAAAACAATGGGGAGGCAACTTTCTTTTTAAGAAATCTCCTAACAGGCAGAATCCTCAGTCATCCTCAGGACATCCCTGACTTTGGCGATAACACCAAGAACCAACACATTTCCCTTCTCTCTGCTTGTAAATCAAAGGACATGGGAGATAACTCATTCTTAGTGGTGCAGAAGTTGAGATGAATAGGACTTAAGTAGAGCCTTGACTCAAGTTTCACAGCTAGTTTATAAAGAATAACACTAAGAACCCAGGTATCTTGACTTCCCCTGACTAATTTTTCAGTTCTGTTAAACAATCCTAAGAGCGTGTGGGCTTGGTGTCAGTATCAGCAGGCATTTCAAACCATGGGATGTACACTTCTGTGAGTATGCTCATGTATGTGCATGTATGATAAAGTCTGTTATCAGCTCTGTCATTCTCTTTGACCCTCCTCCACTCCCCAGATCTTTTATTTCTTACAAGGTGAGTGATCATTTTAGGTGTCTACAATATTTTCACCAGGGTGTAGTATTTGATACCTAATTAGTAGGCTTTCCCCCTTATACAAAAGCTACATGTGACCTGAAGACAAACTTAACAACATATGTATTGAAAATCAGAAGACATAGATGCTGTTGAGAGAAATCAAAGAAGATCTAAGAGCATTGAACATTGTATCACTTGCAAGAATGAGATGTTCATCAATGGGATGTCCCATGAATAAAATGGATCATCATAAGTCAAACCTATCCACATTGATCTAAAGACCCAATAAGATATAAACCCAAGACTAAGGTGCTTTGACGACATTGACAAGCTGATTCTAAAATGAATATGGCCATGCCAACAGAGACATTGCTGAAGAAAATACTAAGAGCCACCATGTGCCCTTATAAAAGTGCATCAGGAACTGAACTCATAGGCCCCAGGTCTCACTCTCAGCACGGAAACAAGCATATATTACAAACAGAAATGATTATAGACTAGTCCACTGCAAGGACTGAAAATATGCAAACAGACCTCTGCATATGTGTATATCTGGCTTGATTTATGAAATTATGGTACCATCACTAAAGGACAATGCTTTCAATAATAGAACTGGTCCAGTTTGATATCTATATAGAACACTGATCTTGACTTTATAGCACCCTGTCTATATAAATATTGACTCCAAATGTGTGAGGAAAAATAATAAATACTCTAGAAGATATTGTGGCATGGTTTTTCTGAAGAGTCAGTCAGATGTTGGACATCATGGATATTTTGGGCCATAGGATTGACTCACTGTTGACAAAGATATTATGCAAATGAATAATCTGGGTTTTGTCTAATAAAGCAATTTTTTTTCTTAAAGCCGTAGGTGGTGAAATGGACTTGGGCCACAAACTATAGCTTGCCAATCCCCATCCCAGAAGATGACCCAGGAGAATATGTCTGTGACTTTATTATTTGTTTCTTTAATGGCAAGTGAGGTATTAGCTATAAAAGTACTCTACTAAGTCAGAGTAAAAGGGGCAATCCACTGAGTGTACAAAGTTCATTGTATCACAAGGGACCTACATACAGTTGTGTGTGTGTGTGTGTGTGTTACATGTGCTTATAAGTATGTTTTTGCATGTGGGAATATACATGTGGAAGCCTAAGGTTGAAGTCTAGAATCACCCTTTATCATTCCTTCACTTTCTTTATGGAGGCAGAGTCTCTCAGGCAGCTCATAGCTGGCCAATATGGCTAGCACTTTGTTGGGGGGTGGGGATTTTCCTGTCTCTGCCCTTTGAGTTCAGAATTACAGGCAGGCTTCCATGACCACCCTGTGTCTATGAGGGTTTCTGGGAATTTTAACTATGATCCTCATGATTGCATAGCAAGGGCTTAACCATCATCCCCAGTCCTCACACTCTGGGTCTTAGGATCTTCGATCAGAAGTCTCCTACACCATGTAACTTGTGATCACATTAATTTGTTATCCTTTTCTTTCTCCAATTGTTTTCCTTTGAAGGAATGTTGGCCATGGTCCTTTATGATGGGCAGAAAGGAGATTCCCCTGCTTTTCTACTCCTACAATAACAACAAAAATAAAGAAACTCCCACTAAATGCAAATCTGGAAGTTTCCAAATATGCTGTAATTAAAAGTAATTAGATCAAAATCATGCTTAAGGTATAACTCACGTATATGGCCCAAATGCAAGTAAAATTAAGCTCATGTTTTTGAGTGGTCAGTGGTTATCCTTGGGGAGGAGGGAATGGATGATAAATTGGAAGTGTCTTCTGCAATGGGTTTCCTGGGTGTTGATGAAGTTCTATTCTTTGACTTGAGTGGTCCTTACACAGGGGCCTTCATTTTGTGATAGATCCTAGGGCCATATATGTTTTCTGTGTGCACTTTTCTATGCAATACAATGTATCACTTAAAAGATTTTTAAGAATCCATTAAAGTTAAAAGAAAAAGTACACTGTCATGGCTTCTCTTAGTGCATTTTAAACCCAGAGCAGGACAGAAACAAAAGCTACAGAGATGTTGAGAACCCAAAACCCCACAGCTCTTTATTCGTAATCTCTTTAGTCTGGCTCCAAGATTCAACTAGCTTGAATATACTCAAACTAAAAGGTCACCCCAATTAGTGACTCCCTCAGAAAAGGGATAGTTCTAGACACCCCCAAAGAAGGCTGTCTCGGGATTATCAAGTCAAGAAAAGAAGCCCTGAGACTTTCTTTCCTGCCCCTGTCTTCAATGAAGTCTTGAAGCAAGTGGTTCTATTCACAATACAGTGGCTCAGATTTCTATCAGTCGGTTCAGACTCCTTCCTCTCTATAGACTGGGTGGCTTTGTAAACTGTATGCACTATTATTTTTTCAGCCTTGGTAGAAGAAAATATCACTCCAAAGCCTTTGGAACTTCAGTTTTCAGGAGGTAAAGACAATTTCAGCCATTCCAATCTGAAGAGAACAATTCCATCCCCTACGGTTTCATCGTCTTAGAAGCCTTTTCGCATCTCTTCCTTCTAGCTGCTCCTCCTCCTTCCTTCTCCTCCTTAGTGGAGAGCTATAGAGAAGCAAGTTGCTTTGGTAAACCCCATCATCCCTCCAGAGCATATTTTGAGCACCTATGGCATACAAATCACTGTATGCCAATGAGATAATGGGAAAATAGGCCAAGTGAGCTCCCCTCGGCATCTTAAAGTCCACCTGGAAACACAGCTATCTAAGGAATAAAGTACAAGCTTTGGGCTAGCAAGAGGCCATCTCCAACACAGCCCTGCCTCCTCTACCAGTGCTCATGGAGGTTCATGGGAACCCAGAACCCAGGCAAGCACTGAACTCTGCCTGGTTTTGCATTTGCTCATTTGTCCCTGAAACAGCAGGCGCGATGTTCCTTACTCTTAAACCTGCTTGTCAGCAGTAACCTCTGACCTCCCAGAAGTTGCTTGGCCTTTCTAAAATACTCTGAGTTTCAATTTGCTCTTTTTTTTTTTTTAAACATCACAAGTTAATTAAAAATACCATTATTTTCATTAAAATAACATTGTTGGCAAGGATCTCATGACTTCCCAGTCCTCTATTGCTACATTCCATGAAGGTATTCCTGAGTTTGGGAGGTGAAGACTTTCCTTCCTCCAGCCTCAACTCTCAGTGAATACGATGGACCTCACCAGGCCACCTAGACCTGTGGATCAAGAGCACAGGCAAGGCCTAAGAGTACTGCCCTCTCAGTCATGAAGCTGTCACTACTACCACAAGCCAAGGCTGTTGCTTGCTCAAGGCCTGTCTTGACTTATTTTCCCCTTTTTCTTACTTGACCTCTCTTCCGGGGCCAAGCTTTGGATAGCATGGAGATAGAACATGCCAGGAGTGTATTCAGTAGAGGGCCATTTCTCCCTTACTCCTTAGTCAGTCAACCTGTGAGGAATGAGAGACCGAAGAACCAGCCTGTCCCCCTCTTCCTGCTCATTCTTCAGTTTGGAGAGGCCGCAATGAGGCAGGTGCCTTCTAGAGGACAGGAGTCTGGTCATCCTGCTCATGTGACAACTAGGTGACAGTTATTAGCAACCAACCACCTAGACTCTACTGAGCCCAGCATTACAGGACAAAGGCTTCAAAAGCCACAGACTGTATTCTATAGCAGAGGGACAGTGCCTCGTAGGGTCTGAAGCCTAGCTGTTGACTTCCGGACTTGCCATGCCTCTCATTGGCCAGCAGCCTAGAGAGGAAGAGAGAGGCCCTGCTGCAGATGGAGACCTGGAATCAGTGTTTTCTTGTCCTCCTCCATATTCAGGGTATCCAGTAGGAAGAAGTGTGGAGCAGAGGGACTGAAACGACGGCTTTGTCCAGGTGCACACCTCACTAGTTCTGTCAGCCACGGCCGAGCCCCCAGGTCTATGTCAACTCCACTTCCTCAGACTAAAAATATCCACTCACATGCAACAAACGTCAAAGTATTTTTAGCACACTTCAGACAACCAACCTTCCTGTTAGACTTCGGCTTTTGCTCTCTGAATCAGCTGCAAGAACAACTGAAACGACCGGGAACTTTGCACCTCAAATAGGCCACAGTTGACCCCAGGTGACATCTCACTGTGGATGCCAAAGAGACTTTGTACCAGGAGATTAGAATCTCTAACTGCCTTCTGCTTGCAGCTGGCAGAAAGCCAGGCGTTAAGAGAGAGGGAAGGCTCAAACATTCAGGGTGAAGAGTTCTGGCGTTTTGAAGGTCACTTGTGTGGTTTCCTGAAGAAGGTCTTAGGAACCAGAACGTAGGACTGTTGAAACAGTCACAGTGGAAAGCCAAGGATGCTTGTGACCTGACCACACTAGCAGGCAGCTTTCATGTGGTGAAGACATTTCACCCCGTGAGGCCAGGCAGCGAAGGAAGAGAAACTGGCCAACTGTCACCCGTCAAAGAGAATCTTGGGGTTGGCAGCATAATTCATAATTTATTATTTCTTTTTTTTAGCAAAAAGAGTATTTTCTTTTAAATGTGTATAGACATCAGGTGAACTCTAGGAAGCAACTTTACAGCAATTCATTCCTGTCAAGGTTCTCTTCCTATAACAGGTCTACCAGGTCTTAACTGTCACTTGTTGCCCTTTACATATACCATTGCTCTGTGACAGTAAGAGATTGGGGCAAATACAGAGTTGAACTAAGAAGCTATAATCTTAGAGTGGTCCATATCCCATTCCCCGTTTAGGGGAAGGTATGTGTGGAATAAAGAAATTGGAGAAAAAAGTCTAAATGTGTGCCCTGGCCAAATGATGTTAGTTAGGATGGCAAAGGCATTTTTCTAAGACCCTAGTGTAAGCGACCTGACTCTCAGATGCTGTGACAACTTCATTCATCCAAAGCTCTTGAATAAAAAGAGAGATGTTGGACATAACCTGTGGCCAGCAGTCAGGTAGGGACACACCCCAGGCCCCTAGTGTTCTGGCTGGACTCCACCCCCACAGTCACTTGGCTACAGCCAGGTTTGCCCCGCCCCACAGTTACTTGGCAACAACCAAGTAGCCTGACCCCTCCTCACTCTCTTGCCCACACTCTCTTGTCCTCTTTTCTTCTCTTACTCTCTTGCCCCTGCTCCCCCTCTCTCCCCATTCTCTTTCCATGTGGCCATGGCCAGCTCTCACATCTCTATCTCTTCTTTCTCTCTTTACTTTTCTATCTCTTTTCTTTCCCCCTACTTTTCTACAATAAAGCTGTAAAATCACGGGCTGTCTCTTATCTAAACCCACCGTGTTGGAGCAATGGAACAGGCCTCTCAGTGTTCCTAGCTGACAGAAAGGACCAAGGACTCACACCCCCCAGCAGGGTCTCTCTCAAGAGGTACACGGGCTCGCAGAGAGACTCCTTTCAGCATGCCAACATTACACCCCTTCTTCTCTCCCTGAGAAGAGCACAGAGAAAGAGAGCAAGGGGGAGCCTGCCCCAGAGATGGGGTGCTGAGACATGAGGTGATGCTTGTTCTCGAGCTGTGACTGAAACCAGAAAGAGCTGGCTGCTGGCTTCTAGATATTCCTTTATATTTGGTCTGAGTGTAGGCCAAATCTTCAAAGCAAATGCCAGTTTTGGAAATGTTATAGCCTCTGTGTGTGTGTGTGTGTGTGTGTGTGTGTGTGTGTGTGTGTGTGTACAGATGGGAAGTGGCCACCAGTCATGATAGGTGGTAAAATTCCACTATACCTCAACTGCTGGACTGTGGTGGCTGATAGTCCTTATTTTATGGTTGTGAGTGCTCTGTCTGCATGCACACCTGCATGCCAGAAGAGGGCATCAGATCC
This sequence comes from Tokudaia tokunoshimensis, assembly GCA_036184795.1. Classification (NCBI taxonomy): domain Eukaryota; kingdom Metazoa; phylum Chordata; class Mammalia; order Rodentia; family Muridae; genus Tokudaia; species Tokudaia tokunoshimensis. Next base: position 20,245,733 of record BTHU01000022.1, read on the forward strand.
CAGGATAGCTGGTTGGGAGCCACCGTATGGTTGCTGGGAATTGAACTCAGGACCTTTGAAAGGGCAGCCAGTGCTCTTAACCGCTGAGCCATCTCTCCAGCCTCACTTAGGGTCCTTATTACCCACTTTAACTCAGATTCCTCTTCAATCAGCGTCAGCACACCTGGGTTCCAATTGTTACCAATGCTTTTAGGGTCAGGGCATGCGCCCTGGCATCTAGGTGCACCAACTCAACCTCAGGAGGCCAATTAAAGAGACAAGAAATGGTGAGAGGCAGAGAAAGGAGATGAATTGAACTCAGCCATATGAGAAGAGGGACAGAGAGAGGAGACACCTCCCACCCCCACGCCTGCAGCCCATATTTGGAGGTTCTGACTGGAGGTTTAGGTTTAAATAGAAGGCAGGGGGCATGCATAACTAAGCGATCCAATGTAGCCCCGCCCATCAGCCACTCAGCTCCAGTCTGTCCTGCAAGATGCTCTGTAAATTGGCAGAAATGTGTGATATCTAATTCATGCTCTGGATAACACCAGGACACCGGCCTTTCCCTCTTCCAGTGTGAGATTCCTGGAGAAATTCTAATTCCTTAGGAGCCTATTGGCTCAGTAGTCTGATGGCCATGCAGCATCTTTCTTTTTGTTTTGTTTTGTTTTTTCGGGGGGTGTTTCTTTTGTTTTGTTTTATTTTGTGTTTGTTGTTTTATTTTATTTTATTTTATTTTTTCAGACCAGGCCTGCAACTTACTACTTCGATCAGGATGGACTCAAACTCTCAGAGATCCACCTGCCTCTGCCTCCCAAGCACTGGGACTAACGGTGTGCGTCGCTCACTGTACCTGGCTTGTAAGTCTTTCTTTAGAATCTTCGCTCTTGCCAGCATGATCGCACAACCACTTCCTGGCCACTACCATACTTGCTCCATTTCTCTGTTTCTCCAATTCTCAGTTTTCCCATTTGTAAATGAAGGTCTGAACCAGGTATGAGACACCTTTCCGTACTAAGGCAAAGGCAGATCCCGGTCCTTAAAGTCACCCAGACTCCGCAGGTGGATGGGAGAACAGGGACTGTCTAGCGGCTCACCACATTCCATTTCTGCCCTTTCCCCCATAGAGGCCTTTGCCTATGTGGTGAATCTCTGTGTGCAGCAGATAGTTTGCCAAGTGGATGACACATTTGCGTATAATGGCATTTTCACAGTGCCTAGTATAAGCAGTATAGCTCCTCTTCCACGGTGATTAGGACTGGCTTTCCACGGGAGCATGCAAGAAGACAGCTTGTACAATTCTTAGCAGAGGATAAAAAGCTTGAAGGGTAGTAATATTACTACTTACAGGTAGTAATATTTTGACCTTGAGAGAGAGAGAAAAAAAAAAGAAAACCACACATATATGCTAGTGTATATACAGAAAACAAACTGCTGTAGCATTTACATTAGGAGAAACCTTGGTTGCCTGCTCACAGGTAAATGGAGAACAGGGTTGTTAATTACGGAAGTTAACGTCCTTTTTCTAAAGTGAAAAAAATATTTTGTGTGATTAGATTAAAAAGAGAGATCTGGGAAGAAAGAAAGGGTGACTGGAGTTGCAATGGAATCGGCAGAGACACATTCCGGTTTGATTAGCTTGCTATTAGAGGCATCTCTGGGATTATACTCCTGTTTCACAGCCTGGCAGGATGTTGCTGCAGAAAGTCATCTGTGGCCGTTGTCTGGATTAATTGAGTGACAGTAATAAACAAAGGATGATGGAGCACACAGGTTCCTGCAGGGAGGGTGGTGAAGCCTTTCAAAGAACAACCAACAAAGTGTCATCTCTGAGGACAGTCAAGTTGTTTAAATCAAGTCCCGCAAGTGCAGTTTTGAAAGGGAAATCACCACGACCGGTACCCTACTGACCTCCTTTGTCAATGGGAGGCTCCAGGCTCAGGCTACTGTCTGCTTGTGTCCGAAGTCTCCATCAAAGGACTGGGACTCCGAGCAGCAACGAGGTGGAGGAGTTCGCAAGTTAGCCAGACAAGGGGAAGAGATGCTGGAGTATGTGCGGGATGTTTTCTGCACCCTGAGAACGCTGAACAGGCTACCCACTCTCTCTTCTTTCTTCCCGTGGAGCTAAAATTGAATTGGGAAAGACAGACAAACCCCCAAGAAAGATGAACAAACAGCAGGCTCTAAGGAAGGCGCACAGAAAGGTGCTGCCCCGCCCTCATCCCGCAGCTAGGGCTTTCTGTTCGGAAACAAGGCAGACACCGCTTTCTCTCCTGGTCCCCTAATTTTCCCCTCCATGCTCTTCAGAATAAATTAAGTGGGGAAGTAAATGAGCAGCCCCACTTTGCCACTTTGTGTTGTGACTGGGATCCGGGCTGAGACCAGAAACCTCCTAGCAGCCTGTGCTAAGAAGAGAGAGGAATTTGTCAGGCAGCCTTAGGGAAGGAAGTGGACCCAAAAGTAAACAGTTTGTTCCTCGGCTAAAAGCCACAAATATCCCCTGTCCAGACAGCAGTTCTGTTCTCGCAGTGGCCAGGGATACCCCCAGGAGGTTGATCTCAGCATCTCTCTCCTCCTAAACGAGCAGCCTGCCTGGAATCTGGACCCGAGGACACAGCCAAACTGAGAAGTAGTGCCTGGACAATTTATCAGTCAGTGGTCAGCTCACCCCCTACCTCATGTCTCACGGTAGGTCCCGACATCCAAACCCTTAGACTAAGAGGGACGCCCTCCTGTTCTCTGGGAGCTCTGTCTGCTCCCTCAAGCTACCGCCATGTGTCTGTGATCCAGATCTTTTCTAACTCATGGCCCCTGTGGTCTGTGAATTTCACTCTTCAGATTTGTAAGGCAAAAACCAGAAGGCCAGTGACTCGGAAGATTTTTGTGCTCAATGGATCCATTGCTCTTTCCCAGTGAAGGAATTGTGTTGGCCCTGATGAGCTTTTTCAAGGTTGGGTGCAATCTGTTGATGTCTTGATTTAATCCTTTGTGCTGAAGATTCTAGCAAGATAGGCGCCTAGGAGACATCCTTGCAAAAGTGGCTCCTTACATCATGGAGAGGGCAAGGCTGCCCATTGGTTTGGTTAGACTTGCTCGCTAGACCTTGAATAGCTTCCTCTACCATCCTACCTACCCAAGATCAGCAAGTCGTCTTCCAGGGAAAGAATTGCTGCCATTCCTCAGATCTCCAGATGGTGCCCTGTACAAACCACAAGTTAATAATGGAAAAACAAACAGAAGTTTATTAACATGTGCATTGCGCTAAGACATGGAAATACCCAGAGATAGGTAACCCCCTCCCCCCCACACACACATGTCAATGACAAGAACATAGACAGTTTTAAACTGAGTCAAGGCAGCTGTAGGGAGGTGAATGGGGCAAGCTGGGAAGGTTTGTTGTGTGAGCTCCTCCCTTTCCTGGTGTGGGAGAGACTTCCCCAATGGAAATTTCCTTTCTAAGTGAATTCCTTTACAAAGAAAAACACAGCACCCTGTACTTAGGGCCTTTCTTGTGTCTGCTGATTCTCGTTGGCCTCTGGCTCAGAATATCCACACAGTACAGAGCCAATCGAGAAGAGGATTTGTTCTAGAACCTTTCAGGACTCTCCTGGCCCTGCCTCGACATGTCCCTCTTACCTAACTCACTCAGAGGCTTCTCTGCATGAGATCGTTGGATGCTGTTCTACAGAATACCCAAGGCTGGGTGCTATAAAATGAAAAGTGGTTTACTCAGCTCGTAGCTCTTGAGATTCAATAGCATGTTGCCAGGCTCTTCTTGCTTCTGGTGAGACCTCATATAGCAAATGGTGTCATGGCATCGGAAATATGTGTAACAGTTACCATATACTGTGATAGGAAGTGAGGGCAACTCAGGGGTGGGTAGGTCATGCTTACCTTGTTCATAACAATCAGGGTACCCTAGGTACTACGTTAATCCCTTCCAAAGGCATCATCCTCAAAGACCTAAGTTTCTTAGACTAAGCCTCACCTCTTAAAGGTCTCCCCACTTCTTAATATTGTTGCATGCAAGCATCCAGCATGAACCCTTAGGAAACAAACCAACCCCGCAGCATAGCATAGCCCTACACCAAGAAAAATGCCATGGCTCTACCTTGACTGACAATACAAAATCCCACTCATTCCTCTGACCCGAAGCACTGTGCAGTCAGTCAGTCAGTCAGTCACCTGGGTACACTGTCAAGGACAAATAGCCAAAAACCTTTACCTTATATCTTCCAATTTTCTCTTCCTGATTTTCCTCCATTTCGGACACATTTCATTTAACGTTCATAAAGTATGTATGTCAAGCGGTTTATGTATTGACTTGGCAAAACTACCAGCTGTTTGTTTAAGACCGGTATAGATACTGTTCTGCAGATATCATTTTGTGTGTGATTAGCATTTAATATCAGAGGGCTCGGAGTGAAGCAGTTTACCTTTCCAAATGTGGGCGGGCTTGGAACGCTGAGCAACGACCACAAATGATGATTAGCAACGTCAACAAATGATGCTTTTCTTCTCGAGGCGACCAAATACCAGACAAGAGGAGACACAAGGAAGGCGAGGGTGTGTCTTCTAAGGGCTGTAGTGCATCATAGCAGGAAAGGCACGGAAGCCACAGTGAAAGACAGCTGATCACACTGTATCTGTGGCCAGGAAGCAGAGAGAGGTGAGTGCTCTCATTCAGCATGCTTTCTTCCCTGTACTCAGTCCAGGACCCCAGCCTATGGGCAGGTGCAGCTCACACACAGGGGGAGTCTCCTCTTCCACTTAGTACTCTCTGGAAATGCTCTCAGAGACACACCCAAGGTAGTGCCTCATTAATTCTCTTGATGTCACTTCATTCAATGGTGAAGACTGTATCAAGGATGTTGGCATTGTATGAAATTATTTCACAGGTAAAAGAACATATTTGTGTCATCTAGGTGGTGGGCTCATCACACAAATTCCTATGTCTAACTCCTAACTCCAAATACTTCAGAACAAGACTAGACTTAGAAATCAGAGATGCAAGCTGGTGGGATGACTCAACAGGTGAGGGTGTATCTGTCTAGCCTGACCGCCTAAGTCTGATCACTAGGATGTCATGATGGAGAGGGGAACTGACTCCAGCAAGTTGCCTTCTCCCTTCCCAATGTGTGCTGTGCACGCACACAGGAACACAGACTCTCAAACTAACCAAAATTAAATGCGTGTTTAGGAAGAGTTCCTACAGTTCTAATAATTAGTCATGGTGATTCCATCCTGGGGCAGCGTGGGTTCATCACCCTATATGACCTGAACATCCTTATAATAAAAGAAATGCGGACACAGACACACAAGGAAAGTATCGTGTCAAGGTTAGAGTTTGGCTACCATGAGTGAAGGATCTACCAGAAGGCAGGAAAGAAGCTTAAAGTAGATCTCTTCCTAGTGCCTAAAAGAGAGCAGGATCCCACCAATGTCCTGTACTAGGACCTCCAGCCTTAGAACGGTGTGATAACAAATGTCTGGTTTTCTAAGCCACTTAATCGAAAGTACTTCGCTACGGAAGCCCTGGCGACTGGACACTGTCCTCTCCTTGCCACTTCTGTCTTGCATTCCTCTCTGAACCAAATCTGGAAGCCTGTCATCCTTATGCCACAGAACAGTGAACCCTGCCTGTGTCTTTGACCTTCATGAGTTCTGTGCCCTTGCACAATCCTTAGGTCTGTGTGATAGCCGTGCTTTGAATGGTCAGGCTTTGAGTCAAAGAAGTCAAGTGTCAGGTGGCTTAAGAACATTGGCATCTGAAACGTGTCGATTGCACAGCCCCGGCAGAGCCTAGATGAGCAGGCAGGCACAGAACCCGACCGCAGGGGTAGAGCCACATTCTGGACTGTGTATTTGTGACTCATGGGTGAGCGATAAACTGGTACAGTGGTAGCTATAGCCAGAGTATTCCCTAGTCCGATGGTGTAGGGAGTATCGGTTCTCTCTCTTTCTTTCTCTCTCTCTCTCTCTCTCTCTCTCTCTCTCTCTCTCTCCCTCCCTCCCTCCCTGTCTGTCTGTCTGTCTGTCTGTCTGTCTGTCTGTGTGTGTTTGTGTGTGTGTGAGTGTTTGTGTGTGTGTCTCTGTGTGTGTGAGCACGCACGCTCGTGCTGAGAAGACAGCTTATCTCACATTTAGCCTTGAATGGTTATGGACTTAGAACTGATGATAGGTTATAGAGAGAACATGAGTTCCCAAGAGTTTCCCAAGAGATAAAGGAGCAGTGAGCATTGGCTGGGTGGTTTCCTCACTTACACCTCTGGATCTTTGTCCGCTTGGGACATTTCCCAAGGACCCTCAGAAACAGCAGCGAAGCAGCAAGTACTTCAGATGACTCCTTTACCCACACCCGTGCAGTTATTCAAGAGTAACTCATAAAGACAAAGATTTATATGTCAACCTAACCAAAAAAGGTGAGACAAGTTTTAGGCATCAAGAGGAATGGATGGAAGAGTCTTTGGTTTTCCCCAATGTCAGTGGGAACCCGCAGTCTAGCTCCTTCCTAAATGTGTAGGAAAATCTTCAGAGGGGAGGTTTGAGCAGGGTAGAGTTCTAGAAGGTCTGCTTTAGTTAGATTTGCTAAGTCATGAAAAGATTTTTTAACTGTGTTTACTTTAAAATAATATTTAAGCTCAGATAGCTATCCCTTTAATACAAATATGCATATGTGCATATATGTGTATGTATACATGCACATTTCACACACACATACACACACATGAATGCACACACACACATACACACACATGAATGCACACACACACATACACACTCAAGCACTCATGCATGCATAGGTCTTGAGTAGCTGACTCGCCATTTTTCTGATAGTTTTGAGCACTCTGGTTCCGGAGGGGACCTTCCAGGTCCGGAGTGAACCAGCCTCATATTGAACCATTTACTATATTCATTCAAACCACTCTCTCGCTGTTTCTTCCTTCTCAGACCTCTGCCCTTTCCCAAGACATAAAGGAGCAGTGAGCATTGGCTGGGTGGTTTCCTCACTCACACCTCTGGATCTTTGTCCGCTTGGGACATTTCCCAAGGACCCTCAGAAACAGCAGTGAAGGAGCAAGTACTTCATATGACTCGTGCTCCTGTGTGAGCCTGCTTGGGAGAGAGCCAGAGCTATCTGGGTTCTAACATTCCTTGAATCCCAATATTTGGGAAACTTGGGGTATTAAACTCCCGTGTCATGTCCCCAATGCAATATAATAGTCTCTTTACACAGCGAGGGCCCTGGCTGCTTCTTCACAGTGCCCACAGAGATTATCCTGGACTTTGTAACTTCAGGACATCTCTCCATCCTTCCTCTTTGGGGAGGGCACAGATGGACCACTCCCTAGGGCTCTGCATCCTGTCTCAGGCCCAGCTGTAGTGTTTACAGCATTTCCCACACCCCATACCAGGCCTGCCCCACTGACCCAGGTTGCCTGCTTTAGCAGGGGTTTCACCCACAAAAGAAATGTTGCTGGGAAGCCGATTTGTCAAGAAAAGGTGAATTTCCTGAAGAATGATTGGCTTTAGTGGGGGGGAGAAACATCCCTGGTCAAATGTGAGGCTGAGTCCCTGTGGATGTTTTAGTTCGCTTGGTTCCCTGCCTTTGCTACTGTCTATCCAGCACCGGGAAGGTGCTTTGAATAGATGTCTTTGCTGACACGGATCCCTTCGCTTTGTGAATAGAGAGATTACTAAACAATGGAGCTATTACATAAGGAGCAGGGGCTGGCTGGAGCCAACAAATCTGTACTCTAGGTTTACAGAGCTATAATTATCCAAAGTTTTAAAACACAATGATGTCTGCTGAAAAGGAACATCTGGGAGGGAACCAAGCCATCCCCATTAAAGGCACCGTGTGCATCCCGCAGATTGGATGACTTCAAGTTAATGGGGTGGCGATTTTTTTCAGATGTCACTCAAGTTAACAAATGTGCTGAAAGGTTTAAGCAGAACAAATGTGCGGAGGGGAAAATTCCAGATCAAGGAAAGATTTATAAGATCAACTAGAACTTGGCTGCAGAAAGCATTCCAGGCGGCCGTGATGAACACTCACCGGGAGAAAGCAAGGCTTTATGAGGATTTTTCCCATATGAAAACGAAAGCTTTTTCCAGTTGTCATTTCATTTCAAAATAAACTCTCTTAGCCTCCAGAGGACCCCGTGTGAGTAAGTAGGGCAGGGTGGGGCGGTGTACTCAGGATTAGGAGGCTGTGCTGGTCCCAGGCATACCAGTAGTTCTGGGAGACTGGAATTTTTATAAATAGATTTGGTCCCGGTGCCAACACTAAACTCTGCTTTGAGGATGCCCGTTACACCATGCTATCTTCCATAGTGGTCTTTCCTAAGTCAAGCTACAGTCCCCTCAACATATTTTCAAGTATACAGTTTACATAACCAGTCTTTTCTGCTGAGGACATGTCTTCTACATAAATAGCCAACACATCTAACACGTCTAAGAAAAGAATAAAACAGACAGAAAGATCTCAAGTTCATTCTCTTCTGCCTAGGAGAATGGCTCTTTTTTTGTTTGTTTGTTTGTTTGTTAGTTACCTCCTTTTTTTTTTTTTGCTACTAAGTCTCACTATGTAGCCCAGGCTGCTCTGGACCTCTCACTTTGTAGCCCAGGCTATCCTCAAACTCAAGTCCCCTGTGTGTTCCGGTCATAGAACCTAGAACAATGGTGCTAGGAACACCTGGGAGCTTAGGAAATGGTTGTTTTAGAGGAGTGAGTCTTATGGGGGTGGGAGGCAAGGTTCACTGGAGAAGAGTTTCTTCTGTCCCATCTTATGGGGCATTGTGGCCTTGTCACCAAAGAGGTTGCCATGCACCTGCAGCAGAAGCCTGATAGCATTTTGGCCACACCGAATGACACAGCAGGACCAACAATAGAAAATGTTTCCCCGTTTCCTCTAGCTACCTTCTCTAGGTGTCACCACACTCCGGTTCTTCTGTGAGACCCTTTCCTTCCCTCCAGCACGCTGCTAGTCCTCTCTTTGATGGTTTCTGTCTATAATCCCCAGAACATGCTGATGGAGCTCATGCCAACTTTAACCAACTTGCTCACCAAGGAGGGAACAAGTTTAGTGAGTTTATCAACTCCCCCATAGGCATTTGTGCTTACCAGTAATATTATAGCAACATGAATATACAAGCAATAGTTACCAACAGAGCCACCCTACCACCATCTGAACAAGCCTGTTTGTCTCTGACCTTTCACCTGGATCCTCTTCTCTGCTGTGTTGGATTTATTTCCCCCAATTTTAATATAGCCATCTACATGTAAATCACTTCTATTCTGCAGAAGCTTCTAGAGAGTCTGAACGTGGACGCAGTGTTGTGGACCGAGTTTTGTTGCTTTGTTTCCTACTTACTTGTTTGTTAGGTGAGTGTGAGGATCACTACACTGTGAAAACACACTTAATTATTTGTTTGTGTGTGTGAGAGAGTGGGTGAGAGCAGGATCACACCACACCACCTGTGCCTGAATCTGGACAAAGGTGTGACGAAGTCATACTAAATTGTGCTAAGCCCTCCAGCCAATGGGCATAGGTTATAACAGAGGGCTTGTGAGCTGATTAAGTGTGAAGGCAAAACTGAACCAGATATGACACACCCAAGGCACATCGGGGATCTCCAGGAGCCATCAGAAATGAGGACAACACAGGAGAGGAGTCTTTCCTTACGCATCTGGAAAGAACTGGAACCCGCAGACACCTCGGTTTCAGAAGTTCAAGGAAGTGAATTTCTATTCTCTAAAACACATTTTAAAAATGTACATGGGGTATGAGGAAAATACAATGATAGACATGTACAGAAACATCACAATGGAACCCATTAGTTTCTATGCTAATTAAAAGCATTAATATTTGAAAGTTTATGTTTTATGAATTCGTAGACTGGATCATTTTCTCAGGCTTTTTTCTACACATATTTCTCCTTGCTTATCATCGGGTGAATATTCAGTTATGAGAAAGCATATTTTTGCCCTCTACTATAGGAAGATCAGAGTGGCCTGGAAGTGGGAGAGGTATCTGAAGACCTGTGGCGGTATAAGACTGCTTACATTCTTCCTTCGGAACTGAGATCTTTGAACCAGAATTTGGAATCCTGATAAAGGAAATAGTATTGTGCATACATGTGCACACACCACCACCACCACTGACAACGACTACAACAACAACAAACAAAATAAGGAGTATTTGGGGAAACCCTCGTTTCTGTAACTGGTTATACAAATGTAGCTGGGTTTTGTGACTTCATTCTACTAACTATCCTGTATTCCCTGTGCCTTCAGTGAGAGGCCAAGCTGCTGACATTTCTTTACTCAGTGGTATGATGCAAGCTTTCCTTCGTGGAGGGTCTGAGGCATTGGTGGTCCTGATCAACTTGGGTAATTAGTTTCTCATTGAGTCACACTGCCTGCTAATATCAAAAGGCACCCTAAGAAATCTTCTGTGTCCAGATACACTTTGCCTTACCTCTGCTATGAACTAGGAGGTCCTACCTTCCCACCTTGAGAGTTGGGATTAGTCACTCTAGACATCACAAAAGCTCCCTCACCTACTGATTCAGAAGCACTAGGAGTCCAGAGTGGCTGGTGGAAATCTTAACTTCCAATTCAACACAAGTTATTGTCTCCTGGCACAAGTATTTGTCCCTCTGAATCTGAGATTTATGAGCCAGTTCAGCTCATAACCCATGGGAACAGGAAACAAAATTTGTTAGTGGGTCTCTAAGTCTACATACCATCCTCGATTCCTGGGCCCATAAATGCGGCCTATGAAAGAAACAGTTCTACATACTGAATGCCAATTGAGGGCAAGCACAGCCTTCTGGAGAACCTAGCTCCAGCCCTGCAGGGTATTGCTGTCTTGCTGGTACTGTGACTGGGCCTTTTGAAGACCATCCCACCTTTCTGTTAAGCCAGCTGCTTCAGGATGGTGGGTAGTGCTGTAAACTAAAATCCGTAAACATGTGTCCATTGATGCACCTTCTTGGTCAGAAACAGTGATGTACAAAATAAATGCTGTTATGATAAAGCATCACGTAAGTCCACTGATCACCAGTTTAGCAGAAGTACTCTTCATAGGAGCTTGCCAAGAGTGAAAACAACACAACACAACACAGCACCAAACAAAACAGCCCTCTGTCTTCTGCTGATACCAAAAGTATCACAAGTCCTGCTACCTCGCAGCCCAAGTGGTCAAACAGCTTGACTAGTATTTCTGCTGTCCATTCCTGGTGCAGGGCCTTTTCTTGTTGTGAGGATCCTTCAAAACTAGAAGCCTTCTGACTTACTCATTAGACTGGAGTAACACACTCCCCCAAGAAATGTGTTGTCTCTGAAACCCAAAGACACTTAGTAGTCTCCTTTCTTGGTTGTAGGATGGGTCAGAAGCAGCACTCTTTATCTTTAGAAAGAATGTGTGAGCTGAATCCCTAGGAATCTCACTGAGGTAGAAGACCTCTGAATTCTTATCATCCGCTGATACACAAATCTTAAGTATGAGTCTAACTAGGGGTTGTGTTGTGTTTCTGGCTCATTCAGTCCAATCAGAATAATATCATCAATGGTTGTTGTGATCGTTGGGAAGAGCAAGACCATTGAGATCCTCGTGAAACAACTTACAAAGTAGTACTGGAGGGTTGGATGCCTCAGAGGCAAGACAGCAAAGGTGTATTGTAAGCTGCTCCTGGTGGTCCTGACTGATATAAAGAAAAGTGGATTGGCCAGACTGATTGTTGTGTGCTAAATGCGAGATGTGTTCATTTGTTCAAGCAAATAAACCACATCAGGTGTGCAGCAGCTGCAGCGGCAGCTACCTTCTAGTCAAGCTTCTCATAATCCAGGGTCGGTCTCTGGATCTAGCTGCTGTCCGCATGGTGTCAGCAGGCAAGGTTTGTGGGAATTTGGTGGAAATCATCACTCCTGCATTTTCTAAAGTTCCGGATGTTAGCGCTGATCTCTGAAATCCCCACACAGATGTGCAATTGCTTTTGATTTATTTTCCGAGGCCAGGGAAGTTCTAGTGGCTGTCTCTCGATCTTCCTCATTATATTGGTCCACATTTTAAGATTAGTGAATCAATGGGGGGATTCTGCCAGCCGCCGAGTACATCTCTTCCAATTATGCATTTTAGACCTGCAGAAATAATCACAGGATGGGCCTAGAGAGCCACTGGACCTCTGAGAGACAAACTGAAATAAAGCGTTATCAACTAATCCATATGTTATTTCCATAAGCCTCTGTTCCAACTGGGTTCTCGAGATTCAGACTAGGTTCAGAGCCAGTGTCCAGCAGTATCCAAGAGATCTGATGATTTCATTTTCTTCAATGTACACTTAACCCTAGTGGAAGGTTAGATGTCCCTTTGGGGGAAGCTGGGAGGAAGATTAACAACATCAATCTTTGGCAGTGTACCATGATCTTTCCTCGAGGGGACCAGCTTCTCTGTCGTTCAGAGGGCTCTGAATCTGTGAGCTGGCTTGATTCTGGGAACTGGCTGAGAGGCCACGACTCTTGCTTTAGCTCAGTTTTTATAATTTAAGTTTTATAATTCAAGTTGGACCCTCTAAGTTGGGGATTAGTAGGATGAGTATGGTAATCCTTTTAAGAGGGCAATCTTCCTTAACTTTAAATATTTTAAGAATTCTTTGGCCTTTTCATACACACACATACACATACACATACACATACACATACACATACACATACACATACACATATACTGAGTTTGGGCCTTTTCACTATTTCCTCTTTTTCCCGCTGAGATCCTTCTTTGTCCTTGGCCCCCCCCCCCCATATTGATGTATGTCCTTTTCTTGTTTTGACTCAATGAGTTTAATCACGCGTGAACATGAGTGAGGGCTTCCTTACAAGAATGTGGACAAGCTTATCAGTGGCTACATCACTGAAGAAAAGAATGGTCCTACCCCTCCCCCCCAGCACCCACTAATAGTCCATAATCCTCCATGGAAAAGAAGGGCCTCACAAGCCCTCCATACATGATGCAAGGATGATGTACCCAGTCTTCTGCAGTCCTGTCGTTATAGCGACAGCTTCAGTGAGTTCATGCACACAATAGCCATGTCACATTCAGAAGATGCTATTCACAGCTCTCCTCCCCAACCTCGGGCTCTTAAATTTTTCTTGCATTATATTCTTTGAGCCTTGGCTGGAGTGATGTAGACATCCTCTTTAGGACTGAGCACTCCACGTGGATATCAGCATTTTGACGAGTTATGAGTGTCCCTGTTTATTATTACCACCCCCTGCAAAAGAGGCTTTTGCAATAAAGGCTGGAAGCAACACTAAGTATTGGTATAGATACATGCATTCAGCAGGAGGTTTGGCATCATGTCCATGTAACAAACTAGGAAAAGGGTCTCCTCTACATTAAACTGAGTTCTTACTTATTCACTGAGACCAACTCTTTGGTGCATGTTACTAGCCTCGTTTGCTAGCAATGTTCTGCCTATACGATAAACCTTCAGCAAGTGCTGCTGGTTGGACGCATTTTATCTCTCAGAGGCTCCTGTGTTGAAAATGTAGTCCTCAGAGTGGCCATGTCAAAGGTAGCAAAGTCTTGATGAGACGGAGCCAATGGGAAGGCACTGGGAGGGTCCCTTTGGAAAGAAACAGTGTAGTTCTCATGGGGCTCAAGTCAATTCTTGTGATGAGATTGAAAATGAAACAAGCCATAAGACTAGAATAAGGAACTTTTCTCCCAGCTCCTATTGAACCATGGACCATAGGGTTTAAGATCCTGGCTCCTTGGCTGGCTGAGATCACTCTGAAGTATGTTCTGCACAGATTCTGCTTGGGACTCCATGACAACAAGACTCCAGCTACCTGCTATGCCAGCTGCTTCATGACACACCTCTCTTCCCCATCTGTTTCTCCAGATGATTGTTTCCTTGTGGTTGGCTGAATTGTGGACTTCCCAGATTCAACAACCATGTCTTTCAAAATTCTCAGGTTGGAATTTTTAACCCTTGTAGCACAATAGGACTGGATTGAGCTCTGGAATCTTTAAAGGGGCAATCAAGTTTAAATAAGATCATGGGTGTGGGCTGTCACTCAATCTGATTGATGTGCTTCACCGGGAGAGAGATGGATACAGGGAAACTCACAGAGAACCGGTGGGAAGATGCTGTGGGAATACATGATGGGAAGATGTGGTGGGAATACATGGTGGGAAGACATGGTGGGAAGACTCTGTGGGAAGACAGCCATCTCTAAGGTGCAGAGAGAGGCTAAGGAGAAACCAATCCTTCTGATCTCAAATCGCAGCCTCCAGACCTGTGAGAACAACCATTTCTGTTGTTTAATGCACCCAGTCTGTGGTATTTTGTTGTATCAGTCTGAGCTAATTAGTTCATTCCTAATAAAGTATTTGCCCTTGAATTGGTTCAAGGTCTGCTTCTAGGGATCTCAATCTAATATTCAAAGGTTATTGATTTTTTTCAGCTTTTCTCCTTCTTCCCTAATATATGCAGTTATGCTATAAATTCCCTTCTAAGTACTGACATGCAGCATTTAACAGTATAATAACAAGAATTTTTTATTCTTAGAATTTTATTATATTAGAATCTTTTTATTCAAAGAATTGCTTTGATAGGCAATATCATCATTATTTGAAATAGCTTCTAGATCTCAGGGTAACTTCAGCTATAACTTGGAAAGGCCTTACATCAGTTATATGTATGTTCCATGATCTGAGTCACTTCTGCCCAGTGACTAGAATTAGCCACAAAGGAGTCAGACACACAACTGAGTGTGTTTGCTTATAACATCTTGACCTTTATATGTTTTGCATAGGCGCTCCAATTCTCCACTCTCTTAGTTATGTCTATTGCTGTGATAATGACTGAGGCACCTTATATAAAAGAGAGTGTTTATTTATGGCTTACAGTTTCAGAGGATTAGAGTCCATGACCCATCATGGTAGACAGCACAGCAGTGGGGGCAGGAAGGCCTGGTGCTGGACCTGAGAGCTTACATCTTGTGTAGCCAACAGAGAGGGAAGAAGGGAGGGAGGGAGGGAGGGAGAGAGAGAGAGAGAGAGAGAGAGAGAGAGAGAGAGAGAGAGAGAGAGAGAGAGAGAGAGAGAGAAAGAGAGAGAGAGAGGAATAGCATGCATCTTTTGCAACCTCAAAGCCATTCCCCAGTGACATATGTCTTCCAACAAGGTAAACCTCTGAATTTTTTCCAAACAGTTGTACCAAATGGAGACCAAATATTTAAATATATGAGCCTATTTGGTCATTTTCATTCAAACCACCACCTTTACCATAGACAACAAGCCAGGAGTGGAATCCTTAAGGTTTTCTTACCCACACAGGTTTTTTTTTCTTTTGTTTTTGTTTTTTTAGTATAGAATAGAGTTTATTCAGGGCATGGGGAGGGGGGTTAAGAGGATAGTAGAGGCAGAGAAAGGCAGAGAGAGGGAGAGAGTAGAGAAGTAGAGGCCAACTATAACTGCATGGAGAGAGAGGGGAAGGGAAGGGGAGAAGAGCCCAAGAGGGCAAGAGAGAAGCTAGCAGGAAACAGGAGTAAGAGAGTAAGCACTTACCCACACAGTTTTCTGTTTAATTACAAGTTTCTGTCTTGTTCTGTGAAGAGGTTTTGCTCATCTGTGTTGTCCAAACAATTCACAATACTTTGTAGTCTCAGACTTCTAAATTTTTTCTGAAAACTCTAAAGTGTGAAACTGCTGTGGTTTTTTTTTTTAAATCGTCTTTAGTTTTTATTTATTTATTCTATGTTGGGGTGGGAAGAACTGTGTGTGCCATAGTTCATATAGAGGTCAGAATAAGACATGCAAGAATTGATTCTCTCCTTCTACCATTTTGGTACCAAGGAGGGATTAACCTTGTGTCCTTAGGTTTTGACGACAAGCACTTTTACCTGCTGAACTATCTCATCTGCCCCAATTACAGTTTCAACTTGCATTTCTTTGGCGAACAGGATAATTAGATCTTGTTCATATCACTTGACCCATGTCAGTTTCTAGTCTAATAAATTTTATCCTCCCAATAAATATTTTGCATTGTTTCTGATTTGAATGATAATATAGTCTATATTCTATTTTATAAGAACTGATGGTTCATTTTCCAATAGATTGTATAACAATTTCCTGTTTAAAAGAATCCATGCACTTTAGTGGACACATACATTTACTTAAGGACCCAAGATGAATTTAAAAATAAAGTAGGACTTTTTCAGGAGTTAGAAAACTTTTTCTCTAAAGGGCTAATAGCAAATGTTATCCCTGTCTGGCAGGCCTCGTGATTTATATTGTGACTGCCTGACACTGTCAATATGGCTCAAAGACAGCCACATGCCACACACGATACGCTGATGGTGCTTTGACACAATGTTATTTGTGGACGTTAAAATATAAATATTAGAAAACATGTATGTGTCACAAGCTGCAGGCTTTGTTTATACCCCAACTATTTAAAAATAATTATTTATATGACAGGCCATGTAAAATCAGGTAATGGGCTATATTATGGTATAAATCTAAAATGTCTTCCATAGACTGGTAAGTTTAAACCCCTGGTCCTCAGCGACTGGCAGTCTTTCAAAAGGTTGTGGAAGCTTTAGGATGGTGGGTCCTGGCTGATGGAGGTAACTCAGTGGGAACAAGTTTGAGTGTCACAGCCTGGACATGCATCTACTCCGGCTCTCTACTTTCTGGTCCATCTGCCCTGTGAAGAACTGTGCCACCTGCTTCTGCCACAATGGATCTGCCCTGAGAGATCTTCCCTCCCATGATGGACTGCACCTCTTGAGACCCTGAGCCCAAACAAATCTCTCCTCCTTTAGATTGCTTGCATTGTTTATTTTGTCACAGAAACGAGAAAAGAAACTAAGTCAAGGGATATTTGGCTCATGGAATCTATTATTGCAAGCATCAAAATTTGACTCCAAAATCAAACAAAGCTATAAAGCGTGTACCTCAGGCTAATGCACTCCCATTACAAGCAACAGAAGCTGGAGGCCTTAGGCAGTTCTTCCAAGTATCTCTCTCCACTCTCATACCTTACAGGGATCTTAGTAACTAACTCTCGTGAGCATAGATAGGTGCGACAGCCTCCCAAACATTTATTGTACCTTCTGTATGCTCAGTTGTTTCATGTACAAATTTCAGAAATACAGGCCTTTCTGACTGTGAATAGCCAAACCCAAGGCCCCACTCACCAATGGTTCAGAGAAGTCCATTTGTTCTTTACGCATAAACACTTCTAAAATGTCTTACAAAATGGTTTGTTCTCAACACTGAGTATTGTATAGCATACAGGAGGAGAGACAACTCAACAATGCAAGTGAATTTTTGGTTAAAAAAATAAACAAACAGTGAAGCCAACTATATCCATGAAACACCTTTTTGGAGGGCTGCCATTGTGTTGGAAGGAACAAGGTAATTCTAGAACACAAACAGAGGCTTGGGAATTCTGAGAAGACTGAAAACAAGTCCCCAAAGTTGACTCGGGGCATGAATTAGTTATATAAATGTCATACAAGCCACCAGACTTGTCTGTATCCCAGATGCCTAACTCAGGAAGGCTGTCCTTGGACTTGACATTCACAGTATGTCCATTGCACAGTGACTGTCACAGAGTGGACATCACACAGGGGACATCATACAATGGCAATCACATGTGATTGGAGTCTCTTCTGGGTGTGCCTGTGGAGTCTATATCTCCGTGTGACTGGAGTCTCTTCTGTGTGTGGCTGGGTGCTTGCTTCTGTCTCTTGACCAGCTAGCAAGCCGTACTTAACTTGTCGAGGATCTTATTGTTTGTTTTAAGTTTGCTTTCTTCCAAACCAGGGTAGAGTTTAGAAAGACACTTTGAGGTATCCTGACCTTTTCACAACCAGTTTGGCTTTGCTTCTGGCTTTGTTCAAGTTGGTTTAAACACAACATACTTAACTGCTACTGTCAACCCAGGTCCCTGCAGAGTAAATACTCAGATTCTGCAGCCTCCCAAGAACTCAACAGCTCTTCTTGTGTGGATCACTTAGAACTGTTATTTTCAAATTGAGAAAGTAGAAATTATATGGGTGCAAGTGACAAAGCAAGTATTCTCCTTCTTAAACTCCAATTTGGGGAGACATTTCTGTTAAGACAGGCAGTCCCCCCCCCTTTCTTTTTTCTAACTCCAGGGGACTTCTGATCCCTTTTGCCAAGTCTTTGTTCATAATTTGTAGTAGTACAGTGTCCTGGCACCAACCATGGCACTGTAGCTGGTGGCTCTCTGAAGGAAGGACTTGGGTGGTTTGTGATCATGCATTCTATCTAAAGTTCCTCTTCTTCTTCTTCTTCTTCTTCTTCTTCTTCTTCTTCTTCTTCTTCTTCTTCTTCTTCTTCTTCTTCTTCTTCTTAGAACATCCCCTCTCCTTTTTGGTCTAGATCACTGCCATGCTGCCTGGCCATAGAGAAAGAGATCCTCACCAATGAAAGATGCTAAAAGTATTTCTGGAGTACAGAGGAAGACCAAAAAAAGAAAAAAAAAAGTCTCTCTTTTTTTTTTATCCCTGTTTGACACCAATTTATATTTCTTATATTTTTAAGGTTTAAAACAACTACTTGGGGGATAAGGGGATATACATGAGTGAAGAATGTTTATGGGGAAGTCAGAGAATAACTTACAGGAGTTAGGTCTCTCTTTCCATCATGGAAGTCCCCAAAATTAAACTCAGGCTTGGCAACAAGTGGCGATACCCAGTGAACCCTCTAGCCAGTCTGACCCATTAGCCTACCAACCGCCTAGCAATCATGTCTTATGTGAGAATTGAAATAATGAGGAAGCCAGCACCAGACTTGACTCAGTTATTAAAAGATTCTACAGGTCGTGTCACATACTCTTTAATTTGGGACCTTTCTACCATGTGCTTTGGTCACCTGCATGTGCAGCCACACCTGTTCTGGAGTCACTGTTCTAGGATGTCCTTTGCCATTCCTAGAGTTGTATGTGTTGTAGAGGACAGTCAGTAGAGTAAACTTGACTCTCCCCAAACATGAGCATGCCTCACAAGGAATCCTTTGTGTCAGCCGGGGACACTCCCATCAAATTGTCCAGGGAAAGTTCACATGATCTCATTTCCTTCTCTTAATGTGACTGACTTAAGCATAAGACAGAAATATTCTTAGGAGATATATGGCTTCCTCCTACTCAGAGCTGGCCTAGAATAGAGGAACAAGGCCCCTTGGGTCAAAGCAAGACCTCATGAACCCTGGCCACGTTAAGACAAACAATGGGGACCTTATTCTAAATTTAGTTTGTAAGTAAAGGTTTTCCTGCAGGCTTCCTTCCTCACTGACCCAGTGATGCTGTGTCCTGGTACCTCCCCCTCATCCCCCATCCCTTGTCTATCATTTTCTTCAAATAGCCTTCTCTACTTAGATTTTTTTTCCCGCTCCATAATTCTGCACAATAGAAAAGCACAAATAGATTATCTTTTTTTCCCTCTTACAACCATTGGATTAGAAGAAGGGGTGAGAATTGGTTATGAGGGAAAATGGTGTCTTTCGAATTACTTTTTGCGTCCCTATGTTATCAATATTAGGAGACGGGATGTTGGGAAGTACCTGGAATTAGTCTTTAGAGTCGGAAATCCCACATTGAATCTGAAGGCTTTACCAGAAAAGGAACAAATTCTTGAGTTGGCATGCCTTATAATCTAAGACAAAGCAAGGTCTCCTCCATGCTTAGGAAGTCTCTGAGCTGGGATAGCTGTTTCTAGACTGTCATGTCACACTAAAACCCATAAGCCCTAAACTCCATACAATTTGTTTAGGGTGAAAATGCCTCCCAGAAGTTCATTATACCAGACTGTCCTTCAGTAAGGCCACTGCCACATCACCGCTACCATCCTGCTCTTGACATGAGGAAAGTTCTCTAGCAAGAAAAAAAAGCATGTACAGGATGGAAATGGGGTGGAGGGAGCTGACTTCTGTATAAACACCGTCTTCCTTCCTGTAGATTGACCAAGAACAACATACGGCCTCAAATCCACTGTTGTCGGGTGGAAACCCCAGGTTACCAACGTATACCCTTCCTCCAGAAAACAAGATCCCTTATGTTGCCTACAAAGAATGTGACGTGTGCCTTGCATGTCCACCACCACCTTCTTTGTTATTGTTTATTAGTCTGTATTGAGATGCGAAGCCCACGGCTGCCTCAGATTTACAGTCCTTCTACCTTTGCTTCCTAGACACTGGACAGTTTATCTATAGAACCAACACAATCATTTATTTCCATTGTTGGAATACATCTCTGCTTTTTTTTTTCCAAGAGCACAAGATAAAGCTATCAGCATATAGTTAGGAGCCATAGTACATAAAAATATGAACGTGTGTAAATTAAATGTGTTTATGTCTCCACTAAGGCAACAAGGTGTCAGGAACTCTTTTCTCTCCTGGTCTTTGAGAACTCAGAAGGTATGTCTATGTTTTTCTACATTTTATAAACTCTCACAGTTCAGGAGAAACAGGACTGAGTTTCCTCCTCCCCGTCCATCATTGAATCGGGCTCTCTGTAACTCAGACTGTCTTTGAACTCGTGATTCTCCTACTTTTCACTTCTCAAGTGCTGGGATAACAGGGCGTTCCATCGTGCTGGCTCAGCATTTGCGATTTGAAATCCTCTGATGCAGTGACCAGCTGCCTTGAATATACTTCCCTCGGGAGAACTGTTCTCTGGAGCACTGTGAGACCCCCTTCTCCTCTGAGCCTGAACTTTCCTGTTCCTAGGCCAGGCTGGCTGCCAAAATGGCTGCCAGTGCGCAGGTACGATGCCAGGTAGTTTCCTTCCCTCTCCATCACGCGCTCTGTTGGTCTCTCTGAGCAGAGTTTGCACCCATCTGCTCCTCTCACCCTTCCAGGCTGAAGTAGGAGGTGTTGCTTTGTGGTGTTCCTACCACAGAAGACACAAGCCAGGAGCAACAAGGAAAAATATGGAGTGTAAGCCCCCGTTTCCAGGTCATCAGCATGCGAGCAAACATGCATGAAAGTAGGTGCTAATGCGTTGCATGATTCAGTGTTTGCAAGACTCTCAACCGGGATCGCATAGGCCACGCCCCAGCATCACATGGTAATGAATTCTAATCACAACCTGAGCATGATGGCTGATGCACAAGTAGTGATCAAAGTAAAAAATGAAATAACAACAACTCGGAGATGGAGATAACTACCGTGTCCTAATTAGCTGGCAAAAGCATTTACAAACAGGATCACTGGGGTGATTCTGTTCTTTGAAGCAATTATAGCGCATCTGATTTTCTCATTGCAACGTTGGTAGTTCCTACTGCCTTCTCTTGAAAATAATAATAAAAATTCTTAGCTATGAAAGCAGGCCCAGCCTATCCACTAAAATAGACCCCGGTTATATAGATTTTAGGTTATACTTTTTGTTTGGGGATTTTTGTGTAGACTTCTGCAGTGACAGTTAACAAGGCCAGAAAAAGACTCCAATTGGGGACATTGTATGCTCTATATGGAATTATATCCTTCATCGACAGTTACTTCTCTCATAGGATTGCTCCTTTGGCTTTCGTACTTTTGAAATGAACCAAATCATTCAAGAAGAAGGCCAGATAAACAGGCAACATTGTCTCATCTCGGACTGCCTCTTTTCTTTCTCTTGATCATTTCCCTTCTTTCTTCTTCTCTCCTGTTTTCCACTGAGTGCATTCGAATGTGTGGTTGAAAGGAGAGTCACGGTAAAAATTCACAATGCATTAAAAACGTCCAACAGAGAATTCTGGCCAGAGTAAATAGAGTTTAAAGTTTGGTTAGTTCTTTTTTTTTTTCCTGAGAGTGTCTCAACTCCAGCTCATTCTCTTTAATTGAGAATTGTCAGTTACCTGATATTAGCTAAATAACCCCCAGCAGATTTCAACCCAGAACAAATATTTACAGTTAAGCAGTAAACCCCAGAAAGTGGCTTTGAACATCGGCCATTGGCGAAAGGGGGTACAAAATCAGGCTGATTGTGTCTTGGACTTACACCCACGCGTGGAGTCATTGCAATGAAACCATTCAAGATGCTCAAACAATGTTTATCAGAAGAATGCTGGCCTCCACGAGGCTGAGACAGAGGGTTAGAAGGCTCTAAGAGCTGGGATGTCTCAGCACTAATGGGCACAATTTTTACAGACAGAAGGGCCAAGCCTTCGTCATAGTGGTAAATCTGTAGTGACAGACGTTTGTTCTATATTTGTGAATGACCTGATTTGGCATGCGTGCAGCTCGTTCTACTGACAATAATGGTAACATGGTGTGAGGGAGAGAGAAGAAAAGAGGAAGGATGGGGAGGGGGCGTGGTGGAGGGAGGAGAGAGATCCAGACAGAGAGAAAGGGGAAAGGGGATGTCAAACAGTTGGAGATCAGGAGCAACTGAGGGTGACCTAAAGGGAAACTGCCCTTAATGTCTGGTTGTTTTAATTTGGAAGGAAGCTTATGTTTATTCCTAATTGATTTGGGGCAATGGCCTTTCCTCCCTCTCTGCGCCCTCCTTCCCTCTCCCTCTCTCTCCCCTGCAGTCTCTGGGGAAGGTATTCAGAACAGCTGTCAGACCATGCTAACCGGATGCTTCTGCATTCAGAAATCTCCTATAATTTGCAACATTTGATTAGCCCTCCACCCTGTGCCTTGGTATTGCAACCCATGGGCATTTCAGGTAGGAGAATAACTGGCCTGAAGTGAGGAGAGAAATGAAAAGCTGCCAATCACCAAAAGGGATATTTTACAAGGTCCCTGCTTCCTCCCATCTTTCAAGCCATCGCCCTTTTAAAGTAACAGATACAATTCATACTGTGAGCATGATACCCAAGGAGACCTGGGGTGGAGGGGAGAGCAGGGCTTAGGTGGTGGGTAGATCCGTTAATAAAAAAGACCCGGGAATCTTATGTACTGTTGATAACTTACTCTGTGATTTTGGGCAAGTCACAATCTTCCTGAATCTACCCAATTAGTGACTGATAAAATGCAGTTACAGAGCTGAGTTTTTTTCTCAAGTATCTACGAGTAATTACCTTCATAGTGTGTGTGTGTGTGTGTGTGTGTGTGTGTGTGTGTGTGTGTGTTCCCTGAAGAAGCTGGAAAAGGGTGCCAGATACCCTGCAACTGAGACAGTTGCGAGATAACATGCTAGTGCTGGGAATCGAACCCAGATCCTATGCAAGAGCAACAAGTGCTCTTACTCTCTGAGTCATCTCTCCAGGTCCTCAATTGCAGCTATTTAAAAGATGATCTCTAAGGGATCTTACAGGGTTAAGAATCGCAGCATGCATGGTAGGTACATCACTCACAGGAAGGTAGCCCTAATACCACCTCCTCATGGAGGCAGTCTGATCCACTCTCCTTTTCTTCTCCGGCACATTCTGCCATCTGAAGTCACAGCCCTTGCCCTCTTTCCTTTGTAGCTATTTATTAACTATGATGCAAGCTTTGTGCCAATAAGAACATAGTGCATCTTATCCACAACTACCTTCCTGGTGAAGAATAAATAAATGGTGGGCTGGCATGGTGCTTCAGTAGATGAAACCTCTTGTTGTACAAGCCTAAGGACTGGAGTTCGTTCCCCCAAACTCATATAAATGTGGGAAGAGAGAACTGACCCTACAATATTATCATCTGACTTGTGTATCACAGTATTAAGTGCTCCCATACATACACACAGACATACACATATTATAATATACATATACACAATAAAAATACAACTTTTAAGGAATATATAAAGTGTTGAGAAGTTTTGAACCAATGAATCCAGTCACTTCTTTCTCAAATTTTCTTTAGCTTTCAAGGGATGGACACATGCAATATAATCAAAAGGATGGGCAGTTATGAGGGATATGCAGATGAGGAGGGAGTGAGGAAACAATATGTGGGTTGTCCATGTGGGTCCTATTGAGAAATAAAGCACTTCCTCGTTCAAGGATATAGAGGAAGTTTTAGCGTCTGATGAACGCTGTGACTTAACACCTGTTCTCTTCATTGTCCTTCAAATCAAATGTGTGTGTATGTGTATGTGGGGGTGGGGGTATATATATGCATTCATATATGTATAGGTCACACGTGCATGTGGAAGTTAAAGGTCAACTTCAGTTACCCTTCCTCTGGAGTCATCCACCTTATTTTGAGACTAGGTCTCCCACTTGGCCTTGAATCAGGGGATTCAACTAGACAGGCTGGCTGGATTTGCTTGTCTCTACCTCCCTAGAGTTAGGGTTTCAAGCTTAAGGTAATACCCAGGTTTTTAAGTGTTACCTGAGACTTGAACCTCAGTCCTTATAGTTGTAGAGCAAACACTGTACTGACTGAGCTATCTTCCAAGCTCCTGTATCCATTACCTTCTACTCCAGGTCTCTGGTGTTTCTGTTGCTCACACTTCCAAGAAAACATTTTTTCCCCATGTGGTCTGGGGTCAAAGTCTTTCAGAAAGAAAGACTTACCTAACCCTTGTTTACAACAGAGAAACTTTTCTAGACAAATTTGCCCTGGAAACCAGCAAATGGGATTTTTCCTACCCTGGAATATGTGAATAATCACAGTAGAAGCATTTTCAAAACATCCTTCCTGGGGACTAGTGGTCATGGACTAGTCAAGAGTCTCCATCTGTGGTTGGATCAGGTGTCCACTATTTTGGAAAGTCCCCCAAGGTGATTCTGTTACATTGCTTGTCATCTATCAGCTCTGCCCGGGGAGGCGGAGTCACTAGAACAAGATGAAGAGAGCAAGCACAGAATACTCAGAACTGCATAGAGCCCTTCAGATATACTATCTATCCATCCACCTGTCCACCCATCCAACCATCCATCCATCCATCCATCCATCCATCCATCCATCCATCCACCCACCAACCCACACATACATACATACATACATATATCCACCTGTCCACCCATCCACCCATCCATTCAACCATCCATCCATCCACCAAGACAACCATTCACCCATACATACATATATACACCTGTCCACCCATCCAACCATCCATCCATCTATCCATCCATCCATCCATCCATCCATCCACCCACCAACCCACCCATACATACATACATACATACATACATACATACATACATACATATATCCACCTGTCCACCCATCCACTCACCCATCCACTCATCCATTCAACCATCCATCCATCCATCCATCCATTTTCCTACTCTGCCTCTGCATTTCTTCTTCTTAGGTAGCCACCCCTTCCCCTAACCCTAACCCTAACCCTAATCCTAACCCTAACCCTAACCCTAAATATTGAATCTGGTGTTAATATTCACTTCTGTTCCTTCAGAAACACCCACTAAGGATTAGGATGACATGTGCACTTTGAAACCTTCAAACACCTATGTGAGTTACTGTAGCTGGGGTTACAGAGAACAGATCATAAAGAACAAAAGACCAAATTCCATTTCAGGAGTAGGATTTGGTCAGCTTCTTGAGGTAATAATGCTTCCTCTTTCCACCCTTCCCACGCACTTCCATCAAAGTGGGAGTATCCAGGAATTTGTTCTTCTTTCGACCACATAAGGGGCAGTCTACTGAATCGCTTATGAAATGTAGCAGCTTTGAAAGTGGAGGAGGAGGTGAAGGAAAGCAACATGGATTCCCATGGTCAGGCAGTCCTTGGAAGAGAACGGGAGTAAGGCCAGCAAGGCACTAGTTTATCTGACACAACGTGTACTGTACTTAAACTCTCATGAAGTACCTATAAATAAATGAATGAATGAATAAATAAATAAATAAATAAATAAATAAATA
Source organism: Tokudaia tokunoshimensis (assembly GCA_036184795.1). Taxonomy (NCBI): domain Eukaryota; kingdom Metazoa; phylum Chordata; class Mammalia; order Rodentia; family Muridae; genus Tokudaia; species Tokudaia tokunoshimensis. The sequence goes on from BTHU01000022.1 coordinate 20,271,501, forward strand.
AATAAATCAGAGGTACAGTCCCTGGTCTCTCTTAAATGACAATCCAATGGGGGAGACATACAAAAGGACTGATAATGTTAACTAAAGCAATGCATATATAGAACTAAAGTGCCCAGCCTACAAGGTCCCCATAGATGCTTTCTTTTACCTAAAACAAAGGTAATTAAACTTTTTTCATATTTGTTCATTATTTTATATGTATGAGTGCTTTGTCTGCATGCATGTATGTGCACCACATGTGTACCTAGTACCCAAAGAGGTCAGAAGAGAGCATCTGGGGATAGAGTTACAGATGGTTGTGAGCTGCCATGTGGGTGCTGAGACTTGAGCTCCTCGGCAAGATCCACTAATGTTCTTAACCTCTGAGCCAACTCTCCAGCCCAGACAAAGCGAGTTAGATAGTGGCTTTGTGTGTCACCTAACCTGCATTACTCCTCCTTCATCACTAAGCTGGACTTAAATTCCCAGGTTTCCTTGTGGTTTGACTGTGTATATGACACAGGAGAGATATCCCAGAATTGTCATGACTGGGGACGTGGGAAGAGGGTCCTCACAGAGTAAAGGGCAGATGACTTCCTCTTCTGGACAAGACAGTGTTACGATCGGATGAACCCTCATCACAACATGGCTGCTGCCCTTGCTCTGTTCAGAGGAAACTCTGAACTCTGAGAAGCAAATGCTTAGACACAATGGGCCTTGAGAGTGGAGCCCGAGATTGTAGCTAAGATAGCAGACCAGAAAGACAACAGGGGCCTGTTTCCCTATGATCTGTTCCCCAAATCTGAGCTAAATTATCCCTTAAACTTAAGGTGTAGGTGACACATTTTTATGCAACACCCTATATTGAGTCTAATAACCTAGGGGTTACCTGAGTTTCTGTCTCAGCCATGTGGTTATTTAGATTGGTGGCTCTGGGATAGTCTGTAATGCTTTACTCCTTTTAATAGAATAGAATATATAACATCTGCCTGAATTTTACATGTGACAGTTTATGGGAAAACCAGAGGTCAATAACCAGGCAGAAGAAGTCAATAAACAGGGTGAGGGCTGTCACTCCAAAGGACCTAGGAACTACCTGGGGTGAATATCGATACAAATGCTAAATTTCTTCTCTCCGCCTTCCTTGTAGGCAGAACCTCTGGTTTGGGATTCCTATTGTTCTGTTCTTTAAAAAGAAGCCACCCTCAGCAGTCCTGATAAAAATATACTTTTTAAGATGTTGTACACAGGCTTATAAAATCAGTCACCCAATTGAGGGCTCCAAAGGTTCTTATTTGATGTCGGACATACAAGTTTGTTATCGGTTTGTTTCTTTCGAAGTTACTCCTGGAATACATCCATCTCACCAACTTCCTGGTCCCTCTTCTTTCTAGCCCCAAGAATAGTTTGCCCTGTCTGGGACTTTCCTTTGTTTCTGAACAAAGGCAAACCATGAGGCTAGCCTGCTAGATCCACAGCTGGGGGATTGGACAAAAACTTTCCAGGCTGCAGTGGACTCTGAGGAAACTTAGGGCCAGACTTTCAGGGTGGATCCCAGCAGCTTGTTGCTGACCCTGGATGTCAGCAGTGCATTTGAACTTTCTCTGCAGTCACACTAAGCAGAGTAGGTCTCTTCCCTTGTTCTTCACTTGTCACAGAACTCTCCCCAGCAAGTCCACTTCTCTACAGTGCTGGAGCAAGTCTCTTAGAGACTGGTGCATCAAGATTCAGGTCTCGGTTTTGGCCTGTTGTTCCAGCTCCCTTGTGACTTGTTCCCTGGGAACTTAATATCACCGGTCTGTAGATGCGATCTCAGTTCAGATGGGCTCCAGTCGCTCCCTCTCTCCTGCCTCTTCCACCGTCTCTCATTCTCTCACCACCTCAGGGCTAAGTGGATATGGTTTTCCAAATATAATTTCACATCCAGTATGTTAGTTGGGCCTTCTAATGAGGCCCAGTAATTGCATCTGCTACTTTTCAAAATGACCCTCCAGAGAGCAGCTGTTTCCTCGGAATGCTCCTCCCTCCTACTCTAGCCTTCCTCCAAGTCACTGAGAGCCTAGCCTTGCCTGCTTGGAGCAGGGCTTGTGGGAGATTCTGGAGGAATGTGCAGATAGCAAGGAAGCAGGCGGCAGTGCTGGAAGAAGAGGGCTATTGTGTACTTTATTATATCGATGGGAAGAGGGAAGGAGGAGGCCGAGGAGAGAAAGACCTGGCTTTCCTTTTGAATCGTAAGGTGTCCTTTTCATGTGTGGCAGTTATTGGTGTGTCTGAAGAGATAATCAAGTGTTTAGATGAGGTTTATGCCCTCCTCCTTTTCTCAAGAGTCACTCCGAAGCACTAAAGAGAACAAAAAACAGTAACACAAGCATCCCATTCTGTCGGGTCAGGATACATCCATCATCTGAAACCATAGTATGGGGAGAGGAAAAACAGATGGAAGGATGGTAAGCCACTCAGGGGATTTATGGAAAATTAGACCTAAGAGCCAGAAGGCAGCGTCACTGTGAATCAAGCTATCCCTCCAGCAGGAAGCAGGGAGTCTGACCAGTTGAAAGGTTCAGTCCTTCATCAGTTAGACTGGAACCTTGCATCGCAGAAGGCTTCTGGGTACTGAGGGAGAAACTGAAGAGGACCTCCTGGTCCCTGGCCCTTCACAAACATTCTCTCCTGCAACTCTCCTAACAACAGCAATCAATGTGGGTGAACCAGGGACTGAGGAACAAGGCCATCTGCCCTAGATAACCGATGAAAAGTAGCTCTGCCGAGATAGTCTGCAGTCCAAAGTCTTAACCACTTACTGTGTCACTTTTCCTGGGGACACTTGAACAAAACATCTCTTCACCCAGAAAGGGCACCAACAACAGTCCAAAGAAATGATTCTGTCTGAGCCCAGCCTGGTGAGCCAGTGAATTAGTTGGGTTTACAGGAACATGAGTGGGGAGTGTGGGGGTTACTTGTAGGTCAATGGGTGATCCCCCAAATAACTGAACTACAAACAAATCCCAACCCAGTTTGGGTGACAGTCTCCCAAAAGCTACATAAAAGGAATTCAGTTAACCTTGTCCTTGCAGTATAATCTAAAGACCCTTTCCCCAGAGACCATAGGTTGCTGGGTGGTGGGGAAGGCACAAGTGTTTAGAATCTCAGGTGATATCACGGCCCTCTCCACTCCCTCCTGCAAGAAAGAAGCAGAGGAAGGGGATCAGGCTATACATTCAAGGTCCACACCCTATCGATTCACCTCCTCGTTCTGGGCCCCACAACCTCCTGGCATATCACCATCAGCAGGGCCGGTAGGGAAGAGTTTTCTCTCCAAACTGTAACCGACATCAGGGAAATGTGTTCCCTGCCCTCTTTCCCCCTATTTGCTACTGCCCACTGCCTGACCCCACACCACCCAGAACAATAATAAGCAGCCTGCTGGGTAGTGAGGGTGTGAGAGAGCATGGGGAGGAGGAGCCCACCCTCAAGTCTCCGGAACCAGAGTGCCAAGAGAGGATCTTCAGATGAGACTACAGAGTCAAGATCTGGCCCCAAAAGCAAACAAGCAAAAAGAGAGTAGAGAGGATTTGGAGTTGTTCTCACTTCATTAAATTATCATTTATCTCTTTCATTAAATTACAAATTCCCTAACGGTTTTTTGTGGGATTCTTGTTTTTTTATGCTTGCCAGAGGCTCAGTGACCATTGGATGAACAAAAGGACCAATCATTCAACCGATGTGTGCACAAGAAGGATGCTACAGAGTGCTGAGAGCCAGAAAGAGGGAGAGCTCAGTCAGAAGGAACTTCTACAAGCCAGGAGAGTCCCCAGAAAGAGACTAACTAACCCAGGAGAGCACATGACAACCAGGCTTGCTGTAATCAATTGTGACACAGTTTATTATGAATGCTACGGGAATACTGAAGTAGAACTTTCCAGGTAGCAGGCAAAAAGTCAGTTCTAGAAATACAGCAGGAAAAATACACCTTAGCCCTAGATGTTGTGTTTTACATCAAACTTGCTTCTTACAAAGATAGGGCAAACCATATAGTACCCTCCGTTTTATTACAGATTGTTCTGTCATGGCTGCAACTCACACCCTGGTAGCTCCCTACAGTCCTGACTTGCAGTCAATGGTGTTCTGAAAAGGGTAAAAAAAATTTTGTTGATGATGGCCATACATCAAAACCATGGATACATCTATTATCCATGTATGCAGCTCTATTGTCTTAGTGGATTCTCTGGTTGCCATGACCAAATATCTGGGGGGAAAAATCAATGTAAGGGAGGAAAGACTTATTTCAGTTTAGAGACTGAGGGTATAGTACCTTATGGCAGGGAAAGTATTGTAGTTGACAGTGCCAGGCAGGATATGTAGCTGGGACCTCCCACCTCTGTCCAGAGTAGGAGGCAGAAATCAGACAAGAAATGAGACCTGATCATAAAACATCAAGATCACCTCTAAGTGACTCACTTCATCCAATGAGGCTCCACCTCCTAAGGATTCCATATCCTCCCGAAACAAAGACACCAGCAAGGGACCAAGTATTCAAACACATGAGCTGGTGGGGGACATTCTATATTCCATTCATAAGATGTGGATCAGAGCCAATGCAACAGACATAAAAGGAAATACCTTTGGGAAACTGGCCATGCCGGTGACAAAAAAGATGGAATTGGTAACTGCTTCTTCACCAACAAATTTCCACCAGCAATCACCATTCAGTTAGGTACTGTCAAAGGCAGTCAACATGGGGTAAGCAGTCATTTGGTGGAGAGTAAAACAGCTGATATTTCCATTCTGTGGGCTTTGGGAAAATGGACTACAGTGGGTGGTGATTTGAATAAGAATGGCCCTCATAGGCTCATGTATTTGAATGTTTAGTCATGAAAGGGTGGCATTACTTGAGAGGGATTAGAAGGTATGGCCTTATTGGAGTAGGTTTGGCCTTGTTGGAGGAACTGAGTTACTGGGGGTGGGCTTGTGTCAGGCCAAGTGTCTGCTGCCTGAAGATCTGGATGTAGAACTCTCAACTTCTCCAGCACCATGTCTGCCTGGATGCTGCCATGTTCCCCCACCATGATGACAATGAACTGAACCTCTGAAACTGTAAGCAAGTTCCAAATAAACACTTTTCTTTATAAGAGTTGTCTTGGTCATGGTCTCTTCACAGCAATAGAACACTGACTAAGACAGGGGCTTACATTGGCATTCATTTATTTAGCTAACTGGTACTTTGTATAACTTTCAGTTACCTATGGTCTAACTTTAAAAAGAAATCTTGAGTGGAAAATTCTAGAAACGATGCACTGGTTCTAAAGTAAACACTTCCGAGTAGTGTGGTGAAATATTTCACATCTCACTCTGACCCCCCTGGAAGGTGAATCCTCCCTGTGCCCAGAATATCCACATTCTGTATGTTACCAGCCAGTTAGTCCTACTATCAAATTTTCTGCCGTGATAGCCCAAGTGCTTATGTTCTGGTAGCCTTTATTTTACTTAATATTCCCAAAGTGCAAACATTCTAATGCTGGCAATTCAGATGTGCCAAAGAAAAGCCATTTCCTACCAGTCAAGAGGTAAAAATTCTCAGTAAAAAGTGTGGAAAATCGTACACTGAAACTGTTAAGATTTCTTTTTAAAGCTAGACCACAGGTAACTGAAATTTATACAAAGTACCAGTTAGCCCCTGTTAAGTCTATGGCAAGAACAAATACATGAAAATCACAGAAAAAAAGAAAGAAAGAAAGAAAAGAAATTCGTGCTACTTTTGCTGGCACATTTCAGACTGGCAGCATCATGACCACAGTGTATGATAATGGCTTAGTTAAAATAGAACATCCACGGGATTACAGTATTCAGCACTATGGATGGTCTCAGGCATTCCCTGGAGGTCTTGAACTATACTCCCCATGGATAAGGGGGGGGTCACAAATGCATTTGTTCGTTTTCAGAGATTCTTAAACTTGCCTATCACTCATTGGAGCTGCTGATCTATGGAGATTTCTTAGACGTAAAGTATTTTTTGTGTTATTTCTGAAATCATTTTCCAAAAACAGAGCATACACACACACACACACACACACACATTCACACATACATACTGTACTGGTTGGTTTTGTGTGTCAACTTGACATAAGCTGGAGTTATCACAGAGAAAGGAGCTTCAGTTGGGGAAGTGCCTCCATGAGATCCAGCTGTGAGGCATTTTCTCAGTTGGTGATCAAGGGGGGAGGGCCCATTGTGGGTGGTGCCATCCCTGGGCTGGTGGTCCTGGGTTCTATAAGAAAGCAAGCTGAACAAGCCAGGGGAAGCAAGCCAGTAAGTAACATCCTTCCATGGTCTCCTGCTTCCTGACCTGCTTGAGTTCCAGTCCTGACTTCCTTTAGTAATGAACAGCAATGTGGAAATGTAAGTTGAATAAACCCTTTCCTCCCCAATTTGCTTCTTGGTCATGATGTTTTGTCCAGGAAGAGAAACCCTGACTAAGACAAATTGGTACCAGCATAGTGGGGTATTCTTGTGACAACCTGACCATGTTTTGGGGAGGACTGTCGAAAGACTTTGGAACTTTGAGCTAGAAGATCCACTCAGTGTTAAGAGCTCTGTGGGATGTTGTGTGGGAGCTTAGAAGACAATGTTGAGAACAGTGCAGATGATGGAGGCCTAGCTTGTGAAATTTCAGAGGGAAAATTAAAAACTCTTATCAGAACCATATTTTGATTGTGAAGATTCTGTGGTTTTGGTTAGCTGGGGCTGAAGAATGAGCTGTGATTAACAAGATACCAGAACCACTAAAGCAAACCTTTGTGTTACTGGGACTATTGATACTGGTTAGTTGGAGCTAAGAAATTAGCAGTGATTAAGAAGAGACCACCATCACTGAGGTGAAATCTTCTGGGAGGTGTTTTCTGAGAGCACAGAGACTGTGTTCCAAAGATAGCCAAGGTTGTACCTTGTGCTGTGGCTGGACTTGGTAATGTGCAAGAGTCACCCAGGTGGTACTGGTTTTGAAGGCCTGAAGGGATCATGAAGAACAGCTAAGGCTCGGCACTGTGAGAGGCTACACAAGGCCACTGGTGAAGGTGCAGCTTCAGGTGCAATTGATGGTCCAGGACTGAAGTGGTCATGCAAAGGAGTTGAGGCTTGGCACCATGAAGAGAGCCTATGAGAGGGTATGGTGAAGCCTAGTTGCAGCAGAAGACAGCAATGTTTTGGAGATGCCAGTATCATAAGATGACCTTCAAGAACAGCAGCAGCAGTGGAGTACAAGCATCTGGACCCTAGAAAACAAGATGTGTGCTACAAAGGGCAGAGCTGGAGGAGTGACCCCAAGCCCTTGGAGGAACACAGAAGATCATCAGTGGATCCCAGACAATGGAGGGTTAGAGTTTGATTTTGATTTTGATTGTGACCGTGCCCTTGCATTTTTCCCTCTTTAAGGAAGAAAACATTTTAGTGGAGCCCACAGTTAAGAGACTCTGAATTTGTAAGACTTTGAACTTTAAAAGATATTGGATATATTAAAGGGATTGAACTTTAATATGTAAAGACTGTGGGACTTTTAAAGTTATTTAGATTTTGGGGATGAATAAGAAAGCAAGGATTGAGGTTTAATAGTGATGTGTTTGTGTGTCAAGTTGACAAGGGGTCGATTGTACTGGCTGTTTTTGTGTGTCAACTTCACATAGGCTGGAGTTATCACAGAGAAAGGAGCTTCAGTTGGGGAAGAGCCTCCATGAGATCCAGCTGTGGGGCATTTTCCCTTGTGGGTGGTGTCATCCCCGGGCTGGTAGTCCTGGGTTCTATAAGAAAGCAAGCTGAAGCTGGGCGGTGGTGGCGCACGCCTTTAATCCCAGCACTTGGGAGGCAGAGGCAGGAGGATTTCTGAGTTCGAGGCCAGCCTGGTCTACAAAGTGAGTTCCAGGACAGCCAGGGCTACACAGAGAAACCCTGTCTCAAAAAAACCAAAAAAAAAAAGAAAGCAAGCTGAGCAAGCCAGGGGAAGCAAGTCAGTCAGTAACATCCCTCCATGGCCTCTGCATCAGCTCCTGCTTCCTGACCTGCTTGAGTTCCAGTCCTGACTTCCTTTAGTGATGAACAGCAGTGTGGAAGTGTAAGCTGAATAAACCCTTTCCTCCCCAACTTGCTTCTTGGTCATGATGTTTGTGCAAGAATAGAAACCCTGACTAAGACGTTTGTATGTGTGTATATATATGTATATATGTGTATATATACATATATATGTACATATATACACATGTGTGTATGTATATATGTGTATATATATACATACATATACATACACACATGCATACACACAAATATACATATAGATATACAAGTACATATACATATACACACATGCACATACAGATGTATATAAAGATATACATGTACATATATATATATATATATACACATACACAAACATACAAACATACATGCAAACACACATAGATATACATACACACACACACACACACACACACACTCATATACCAGTCAGTACCCTTCTCTTCCCAGATATGGAGTCCCTCCCACTAGAGATGGGTCAGGTTTTTCTCAAAGTTCCCCCTTTTGATTTTAACCCCGGAACTGATCACTCTATGTTTACTCGTCACACACATTTCCCTGTGCAATCTAAAGTGAAAGCAATGTGAGCAAATCATATCCAACAGAAGCTCTGTCAGGCAATGATGGTTCCGTTCTTATACTGCTACCATGCCCTGATCCAGCTGGGGGGGTTTGCACAGGGTCCAGAATGAGCAAGGTTGAGCCAGTCAGGTTCTGCTGCAGTGGAACAAATCCAAAGAACTGACATTTATTTGAATGAGGGCTGAGAAGCCTCCGGGGAAAGTAGTAAAGAAAAAACAAGCCGTCCATAACGGATTTTGCTCAGTGAGAAAGGCTTGACTGTTGTAAGGGATAAATCTAAGAAGAGTACAGACTTGGTGCCTTAGATACATGTATCACGTTGGTGTCCATTGATCGATCACCTTCTTAATTCCTGTAAGGGAGTAGAAATGAAAGAGATGGTTGTAAAAAAAAAGTCTAAAAGTCCTTCCTTCTTTTTGTTTCTTTTTCTTTTTTATTGTCTGAGTGTTTGTTTATTTTTAATGGGGGAGGGTGTCTCATATATTCCAGGCTAGTCTGGAACCTGCTGTGTAGCCAAGGATTGACCTTAAATTTCTGACCCTCCTGCCTCTACCTTCTGAATACCGCGATTACAGACATTTGCCACCATATCTGGCTTATGCGCTACTGGGAGTTGAACCCAGGGCTTTGCGTGTGTTCGGCAAGCACTCTACTGATGGGGCTAATCCCCAGCCCAAGAACAATTTCTCAAGGCCCGAGTATCACGGCCTTCCAACCGAAGCATGCGTTCTTCCTACCATGTGAGGCGTTGGTCCAAGTGCTCATGGCTCAGGGATGCTGTTGCTGGGTGTGTTCATACATAAAATCATAAAGCATTAAAGCACAGAAAGGGTTAAATGACTTGTCTGAGGTCATGAAAACAAAGGCAGTGATTTAAGGGCTGAAGTCCAACATTTTTGTTTAGCTTTGCTTTCATAATCCTATTATGCTACTCGAGGAAAAAAAAGGACATACACTCAAACAATGGAATCTGAATATTTTACAGAACTCCGTCTGTTTCTCCACTTTAAGGGTTGGAGGTTTGAGGATTGGCTTATTAGATCTTTTAATTTTTCCAGCTATGATTTTTTTTTATAGGAAGAAAAATATTAGCTTTGGGGGGGCAGTAATGTGAATTAAATTAATACAGTTTCGTATCAAATGACCACAGCTAATATAATTTGAAACTCAACTTTAAAGTTGAATTTCGAGTCTATGAGGTGCATTGTACTCATCAAAAGTATATAGCAAAATGAGATCACTGGGTTTTAAAAAGGGAACTTGAAAAACGTTGACCCAGTTTTCTGACCATAGAAGGAAGCAAATGGGTGACAAGAAAGTTGGAGAGCAGAGTTCACAGGTCGTACTAGCAGAGTCAGATCACTCATCCTGGAGGAGAGGAAGCAGAAGATAAGACTTGGGGACCTGAAGGCCCCCTGGCTAAGAGGAGCCACTCTTGGCCACCAAAGGAAAGACAGAGCAAGGTTAAAACTTTGAAAGTATACTGACGGGTCTGGTGTGGTGAGATTGTGGTACTGGGAGAGGCATTCTTATCTGGGACATTCTCTGGGCAACATAGACATACAAAGATTAGAAGTAGCTCATATCAAGTGCTGAAACTAGGGAGGAGATGGTAGCTTCCCTGATGGATTAGAGGGACTCACCATCTCTATTACCATTATGGAAAACATCAGTCGTTACCATATGGTGGATGCTAAAGATGATTCATCAACAAGCCAAGATAGGGAAAGCAGAGAAGCAGAGTGTCATTTTTCTGTAAGGGTTGAGATAACCTCTGTATATGCTCACTACTTTATAGGACTCTTATCCAGGGCTGTGTTTAGAGTACTGTTCCACACCCTTCCTCTACACTTCTTTGGTCCAATCAGAGATGCCTCATAGACATCTGTTCCCATAGTGACAATCCATGAATGTAGAGTGGAAATCAGACAGGACATTAAAATTTAAAAACTCTCAGCCTAACTTCATAAATGTAGATAATATGTTGTAATAGTCATCTGAGACAATAGAATTCTGGACACAAGTGATTATCACAAATAGCAGGCCTCATGTCACCCCTTCTCTGTTATTGTAAAGGGACTCTCTCTGTAGCAGGTGGCAGTGAGACATGTGAGTAGCTTGCAATTGGAGGCAGGAGCTCCATCCTGCTGGGGTTTTCAGTAAGACCCATAACCACCACATGAACGTGACTGGCATAGCACACACAGGAATTTCCAGCCTTGCCCTCAGTACCTTGGCAGTGCCCACCATATTAGAACAAGGCACTACTAACTGTCCACTTCCTCTTCCAAGGTCTCTCGTCCTCTGAGCTCAGGTGCTATGCTCACGTTTCATGTCTCTCACTGAAGTTCCAGGTCTCAGGGATAGGAGCTATTTCTATCTTGAACAAACAAAAAAGGAATATTCCAGAAAGATGATGATTGTTTTGATTTTTTACAGACCAGGAGGTATCAATACCCTATATATTGAAAGAGTTCTTTATCCCTGAACAAAGATTTTCATTGAATTAGCCTTGAAGAAGGACATCGTGAGAAAGTTACATTTAAAAATCTCAAAAAGGTCTGCTCACTGATTGTTAAGAAAACAGAAGGCTGAACAAGTAGTAACCTCAAAGCCAGTACTTTGCACGATGCCCTAAAAGCCGTGGGTAGCATTTCTTCTCATGTCATACTTACTTTCTAAAGGAAGGAAATGGGCAGCTCATGCCATCTCCCTGGTTCAACCTCTCACCAGGGTTCTTTCTGTTTGTGACTCTCACAGTCTGTCCAGTCATTTGTTGGAAAAGAAGCTGTGACCGGCGAGGGACACTCTTGCAAGTTCAAGGATTTAGCTCGGAGTGAATATCGATCACTTGAAATGTACCCTGGTAGCTCAGGACTCTAGGGAATCAGCTGCTTAATTTACATCCAAGCATCACTGTAACCCTGGTCCTAACTTTCCAGGCCTCTGTGCCTTCCCCATGAGGCTTCACACCTACAGAAGTCTAAGGTAATCAGCAAGTAGCAATGCTTGCCCCTCGGAGTGCTTACTGTCCAGCTAACCTGCTCTGGCTGATTTTCTGACACATGTCTACTGCAGAAAGCAGCTATGCCTAAAATAACTCAGGCTGGGCAAACAACTTACAACGACCGACTTAACAGAAGTCACTGAAAAGCCTCCTTATCTCTGCTGAAGACTGCAGAGACCTACCACATAGGGTGGCACCTGGAGGCTTAGTTAATCCCAACCATTTTAATAGATTGTTTTAAACAAAATTACTTCACTGAGTTGAACAATGATGACTATTATGCTTTGATATCACATTGCTCCCCTAAGTTTTGAATGCTGAAGACTTGGTCTCCACGTGGTGGATCCAGATGATGGGTCCAATGATTGACAGGTGATTGGACCACACTCTGCCTTTATCAGAAGATTAATCTATGGGTTCCTAATTTGATTGCTTGACTGAGAGGTGATGGCAACCTTTCAACGGTGGGCCTGGTTGAAGGAAGTAGGCCACCGCAGTGTGTCTTTGGAGGCTCTATTTTATTCTTGCCATCTCGTTTCTCCCTCTAGTTTTGCGTCCTGGCTTCGAAGAGGTAAACACCTTTCTCCTGTCACATCCTTCCTCCTGATGTCCCCATTTTCTCATAGGTCTAAGAGTAATGCATACAGCTGACTGTGCTCTGAAACCTCATGAGCTGAAATAAACCTCCCATCTCCTCTAAGCTATTTTCTGGGGTATTTGTTACAGCTGTGGAAAAGCTTATTAACAGGATAACAGTGGATCACCATGTTGAGAAGAGGATGATGGGGTGAGCCCCCATCATGACTTCCACTGAGAGAACTATAGAACAACAACAAATCATCAAGTAAGCGCCAAAATAAGGAAAAAGAGTAGTTGTAGGACAGTTAAATATTACTCCTTTCTCATGGAGTTTTGTTCCTGGTATGGCTCTCTTGGGATTCTTTTTTTTTTTTCTTACTCTCCCCGTGACTGTCCCCGTGACTGTCCCCAACCTGCCACATCTTACTTCTCTCTTTTTCCAAACTCCTCAAACACTTAATGTCCCAGTTCACTGCCTGTTCCTACCCTCCACCTAACCCCACTCCACCAGCATGCTGTCTGAGTGTTTGTAAGTTTGACATAAGCTAGAGACGTTGGGGAAGAGGGCACCTCAGTCGAGGAAATGCCCCCATCAGGTTGGCTTGTAGACAAGTCTGTAGGGGCATCTTCATGTATACTGATTGATACAGAAGGTGCCACCCCTGGTCCTAGAAGCTATAAGAATGCTAACTGAAGATGAGCCCAGGAGCAAGCCAGTAAGCAGGGTTCCTCTGTAGTCCCTGCTTCAGTTCCAGCTTCCAGGTTCCTGCTCTGACTTTTCTCAGTGATGGAGTGTGATCAGGATGTCGAGGCCAAGCAAACGCTTCCCTCTCCAAGTTGCTTTTGGTCATGGTCTTTATCACAGCAATAGAAAGCAAATGAGGAGAGCTCTAAACTCTCTCCTCCGCCCACGGAATCCCACCTCATCCTTTCCCCACACTTGAACCCTCTGTCCCAACTGTGCAAGATCTGAGGACCAAGGAGCTGTACAGAATCTTTCAAACAGATGTTAAGGGGAAGAAGCCGCACATTGTTGCTGGTTTATTTTTTCCCTGGCACACATGAAAGAATCCCCCATATTGCCTGCTCCCTAACAAGGAACGGTATCAATAATTCATAACGTTAAGTGATGATGCACATGTGACCTGAGCGGGAGCGTTTTCTCAGCAACACCAGCTACCAATGTATTCATTATCAAGATCTTTATTGTTGACACAGATGCTCTTCTCTCCTGTTCTCCTTTCCTTTTTATACATCTTGCCTCCTTCAAGGGCATCCAAGGATAAAGACAATGGGTGAGGGGAAGGTGGTCATAGAGTATGGTTGTCTAGTTTTGTCAAGGGTAGTCATAAACCTAGCTCTCCAAATAAGGTGGGAGATAGTAGCATGAATTGGTTGAATTCTGTGGACTGGACCCGCAGCCTCTTACTCAGTATAATGACAACGCAAGGTGCAAGCATAACTGTACTGGAGTTTTCTACGCTTATTGGACCTAACAAATACAGCTACGTGTGCTAAGGAGAAATGGGGTAAAGTCCAGAAGAGAGGGGGTGTATTTACTATGACTGGTCAAGTGTTTGGCTTTCACTTCCATTCATTAAACTTGAACCCCAAAGTATGCAGGATATGGGGGCTCCTCTCCTGTTCCATAAATGTTCCCCTCCATGGCGTCCACGACTCATTTTTAATTTCTAATTAAATTTATAATGAAGCTTTTTTCCCCCCTCTTTAAAATAATGCAGAATAATCAGAGATAGGAATTTTATCATTCTTGCAGTTAGAGGACAACTTAACCGTGTTGGTCTCTCTGCGTCACCCCTGCCCAACCCCCACATGAGCCTTTGCTCAGGGTTACACTGACAGGCATCGTGACTCACGGCTCGTGTTTAGTCAGCTCATCCTGATGTGGCCACACTGGCTTTGTGCTTGGTTGGTTTTGGTTGTCACCTATTTTAACGACTACAGTGTCTTCCTAATAGATCGAATTTGCTGAGGTGCCCTTGCTGGTTTAACAAACTAGCATCATCTCGCTAACAGAGGAATTTCTATGCGATAAAAGTAGCATTCTGCACAATTTTAGAATGGACTGATGGTCCATGACATCTTCATCTTCTCATGCCAAGAATGGAGGCCCAAAGAGTGTGTATGTCTGAGGTCAGGAAGGAAGACACTTGTCACTGGCCTAACTGACTCCATCTTGTCCATCCTTGGGTCTGCATTTGCCTCCTAAACCTTTTATTCTGAGTTCTCTTGAATCTTAACAATAAGAGCTGATCCCAAAATGTCTTTGTGACACAGGACTCACACAAGCATCGCCTGAAGGATAGGTGTTATGCTTGAACTTCCCTGGTGCTGGTAGAAGACTCAGTTTATGTGGTAGTAGCAATGGAACACCCAGAGTTCTCAGCTGAGCTGTTTCCCAGAGTCATACTCATTTCTGTATTCAGCATCCTGGGACAGGTGGCTAAGCCTATCCTCTTGGGGCTACCAGAGTCCAGGTTTTTAATCTAAAATCTTCAGTTACCACCACACAAAACATTGAGTTGGGACTTGGCAGCACCCAACAGCATCATTTTGTATTCACGTTTATGCTCTGCCCAGCAGTACCACCACCCAGAAGTCTTCCCATACATCAGTACCCCCACCCAGCCATCCCCTCACCTAGCAGTCCCCACCCACCCACCCAGCAGTCCCTCAGCCAGAAGTCCCCATACCCAGCTGCCTCAACCTTTGCTTGGAACTTTGAGAGACCAATGCTAAAAAAACCCTGGTGTGAGAATGACAGGTGACAGGTGAACCCCTAAGAACAAGTGGGGACTTACATTGTCTTCACTGGAGAATGTGTGACAAAGGGCATGACTGTGTTGGTTTCTAGTGATGGTAGTGGTGGTGGTAGTGGTGTGGGCCCAGCTGTCAGCCATGTTTAAAGTGTAAAGTTACTGCTCTAAGAGATGGTATTGTTGGCCATTTCAGGGCTCAATTCCTCCACCCATGGGGGAACCTCCAGGAAAGGAGAGAGACCCTCAGCCAGCATAGCCAATGTCATCCTATCTGATGTCAAAACCAACTGAAGACTGCGCTGTGCTGAAAAATGTTTTCCCTTTTCAGGATGCTAATGAGGGCAAGATCACACCGAGGACGGTGTGTGCTCGGTGGCAGGCTCTGCAGAATATTTCAATGAGCCTATCTGTAATGAGGGCTCCGCGTGCGTTTCAGTCTACACACTAGCCCGTGTTTAAAGACATTTCCCCCTGCTCTCACCCGTTCTCAGCCCTGGCTTTAATTCTCTTAAACACTAACATTAATTGGCTGTTAAGTAAAATAGGAGCGAGCACAATAGATTTATGATATTTTGAAAGGCTTTACCGGTTCTCAAGCGCTCAGAAAAACAGGCTTGGCTTTTATGAGGCGATTATGATTTAGTGTTTTTCTCTCGCCCTGTTGAATCTGTGGGCTGCCTCTCAGATGGATCCGGGATAACTGTCAGAGCCAAGATTTACTGTCAAACCTTTTCAACATATGAAGCACGGGAGAAAGTTTATTGTTTTGTTGTTGTTGTTTCGAAAGCAATATTTCCTTGTGTGGTTCTGTGCTGCTGCGTTTCGGGGAGGGGGTTTCTCTCCTCCCCTTTGGAATGGTCTCTATAAATTATTTCTCATAAGGCTTCTGGATCATCAAAAAGTGATTGTTTTTTTTTGCAAGCAATGGCGGGAAGGCATGTCAATTTAGATAACTTCTACCCCCTCCCCCAAGCAGGAAATTTCCACCACTTCAATGTTCCTGCCCTTTCTGAAGTGCTCAGGAATTGCCCGCATCTGATGAGCTTGAAGAGTGAGGAGTTTGTTATGTTCCTTCTTCCTACATGTGCTCCCAGCCTACTTCGCAGGAATAGAAACCATGTTTAGTCCTTGCCTTCTCCAGGGACAGACCCTAGGATTTGACTTATTCCTTCTAGCATGCTGAGACTGTGGCAGTTTCCTTGTCTAGGAGTCTTCCCCTGCTCCTGCCAACATTTTTTTTTTTTAAATTAGTAAAACAAGGCAGAAGGTGTGTGGTCTCTAAGGACTTCCCTCTAAATGGCTAAGATCATCTGTATGTGATCCAATTGTGATATTTTAACTCAAGGTGTGTGTGTGTGTGTGTGTGTGAAGCTGACAGAAAAAGGAAGAAGGATGATTTAAGTGTAACACCCCCACCCCCATTTCATACTGTAGGACACTTACTACCCAAACTCACAGGTTTAACAGAATTTGAACTTGCGAGTCATTAGGAAGTACTTAGCATCAGATGGGGTACCACCATGTGGGGTGGGGTCCCATTGGAGGCAATAATGGCTTCAAAAGAAGAGATCAAAGTCTGTGAGTTGACCCATGCTCTTGTCCCTTGACTCGCTATCTTGTTAGGATGCAAAAGGTAACTGCTTTATGCTTCTCTTGGACTTCCCAGCTTCTTGAACTATAAGTCAAATAACACTCTATTCTTTATACATTAACTAGTCTGAGGCAGTCAGATACAGCAGCAGCAGATGAACTAAGACAACATGACAAAGACTGTGATGATAACCACACTTACTCTGGCTCCTACACACCCATTAATCTTGATCTACAATGTCCTTGTAGAGACTGGCAATTTTAGCAAGTTTCTCTCTCTCTCTCTCTCTCTCTCTCTCTCTCTCTCTATATATATATATATATATATGTATATATATATATATGTGTGTATATATATATATACATATATATATATGTGTATATATATGTGTGTGTGTGTATATATATACATATATATACATATATATGTGTGTATATATATATATACATATATACATATATATATATATATATATATATATGTGTGTGTGTGTGTGTGTATAAAACTTTCTCTCTGTGATATCTACTGTCTTTCTTTCACTAACCTGAAAGATCTCTGCTTTGGCTAGACTGACTGGCTGCATGCATCCAGTATCTGCCCACCTCTGTCCACACCTCATCCCTGGGATTACACATATGGAGCCACACCCCATCCCTGGGATTACACACATGTAGCCATACCCAGCTTGATACATGGGTACCATAGCTTCAGGCTCAGGTCTTTATGCATGTACAGTGAGCTCTCTTACTCACTAAGCATCTCCTCAGTCTAGCAGGCTTCTTAATTTACAAAAAACACCCCCTTTAACATCTGAATGGTTTCCTCCCATCTTGCATCCCCTGGGGCCCTGAGCTGATCACATAGGCTTGTTTCCAGCGGGAGTCTTGTTGGGTCATGTTAGCTCCTTTAATGTGTCAGCATTTTCTAATCATTCCACCTCCCATGCTCCTTATCTGGAAATAAATATCCATTTTTCCTTCATGTTCAGAGCTGAGCACCCTCCCTCCCTCCCCCACCCCCACCCCCACCCCCAGCCCCGCCTTGCGGCAGGAACCCATTGCAGCAATTCCTTCCTGGGTAGTCTTTCTTACTGTTGTTGACAGGTCTCAAAATAACTCCCTAACAGATGCTCAGAATAACACTTTTCTTTAAACAACAAGTTAATGAAAGCTTCTCACAGGAAAAAAAGAGAGAGAGAGAGAGAGAGAGAGAGAGAGAGAGAGAGAGAGAGAGAGAGAGAGAGACCTGTTCCCCATGTGTCTTGATTTCCACCACAAAATACTCTGTGCAATCTTGTCAATGCAGCTGCTGTCCCCAAGGTGAGGTTAGAAGCCTTGGGTTATACCAGGGATCTAGAGAAAAGGAATAAATGTCATTTCATGGTCAGAAATTTTCAATATGTTCTTAAGCTCATTACCCAACTGAGGAATGGTGTTGGCTATGTTTTATTTAGGTTTCTGTCTTGCTGGGCAGTTCTAAGTGGTTGTGTCTGATAAGCTAGAGAACATATTTATAGCCCCGGCCTGCCCACTCCCTGGTGTCTTCTGAGAAGAAGTCATTGAGTGTCTCCGATCTGAGTCTAGAAATGGCGAGAGAACATTTGGTTACGTTGCATATGACACACGAGGTGTCCAGACACGCAGCCTGCATATGGCTCTTTAACCTGCTGGTTATTTTGAGCGGGAAGTTCCTAGAACAGCCAGGATTGGAGTGGTCGCTCTCTGCTCTGCGTAAGTCCGGGTGTCTCCAGCATTTTAACTCCGGATGGGGAGTTTATCAGCCGTGGAAGGAGAGAAAAGAAGGCAACACTAGAGAATGGGCCCCTTTCAAGATGCAGGTATTGCCAGTGTGGTGAAATTAAGAGATGAATAAAGTCAGAAGAGATTTATCTCTCAAAAAGGGGATTGTGTGTCTTTATAAAATGAGCTCCAGAGAACTGTCTCCTTCTATCTCTTCTGCCCTGCGTGACCCTCTCACCCTTCTGCCACGTAAAAACACAACCATGAGATGCCATCTCGGAAGCACAGAGTGAGATTTCACCAGACGCTATGTCTGCCACCATCTTGACCTTAGACTTTGCAGTCTCTAGAATGGTAAGAAATGGCCTTCTCTACGAATTACCCAGACTGTGGCATTTTATTATAGTAACACAAAAGAGACAGACACAACCCTAGGCAAAATAACATGAACTACATCTCTGATCTGTTTTCCTAAGATTCTTTTACTCATCCTTGTAATGAATGTGTTACCTGTTTCATCCCCCATCAATGTCCCCATGAAGATAGTATATAAAGTCTTTATTCTTATAGCCTTTTAACTATAGTTTTTTGGGGTTTTTTTTGTTTGTTTTTTGTTTTTTGTTTTGTTTTTTTGTCTGTGCAAATAATAAATTTGCATACATTTTCTCTATTAATCTGTTTTCAGTTTATTTCCTAGACTTGATTTTTAAGGCTAGGAGAATGGAGAGCAAGTCTATCTACCTATATAAATATATGTAATATATAAATATATGCAATTCATTATATATTATAGACAGCATCATGGACTGTGAAATTCATCAATGGTATCATATATTGTACACAGCCAAATATCATGACATAATTTATTACAGATACAATGTATTGAATATTAGCTATGAGCCAGACCTGCTATTATTTTTCTTCTGTTTTCTCATTGAGTTTAGCTAATTCAATAGCAATTATTCAAATAGTAGCTTATTCAAAATGTAATTTCCAAATAACATTGTATGTCGATTACTTCTTTGCTGTATTTCTCCTGATTTCAGAATAAAAAAAGCTAAGATAAAGGATGCATTGAGAATGCCCTCAAAAAAAAAAAAGATAAAAATAGTGAATTAGGAAATGTTATCACTTTTAACTCTTCCTTTCTCTGCATTCCTGGCAGCTCTAAGAAAACACACACACAGAAATGCCTAAACCCTTAAAGGTTTAGTAGAGAATAATTTAAGAATTACATTATATTCCTTAAAAAAAAAAAAGCTTTCCAACTAAAATAATTGGCTTTGGATGTCCCTTTTTTCCGAGATGTTCTTCCATATGCCAATTTCTCTAACACATAGATAATTTATGAAAACAGAGTAGACACTTTTTAATAATTAAGTGATGGATAATAGGAACTTTTAAAATAAGCTGTGAGTTCGTAGAGAAATGAGGAGGAAGATGGTTATTCCTCCATATATGTATTTGAAATGACCCAAAAGGCTACTCATTTACTATCCTATTAGCTATGGCCAAAGGCCTCCCAAAATTTCCTTGATTTTCCAGACAGGGTCTTTTCTAACACATGCATGGGAGCCTCACTGAGCCATAGGAAGAAGCAGGGAGACAGACATTCACCCTCCCTCTCCAAATCAACACAGATAGAGATTAGCCAAGATACCAACCGTGGAGCACCAATGTGTGCAGGGTATCGGATATGTGCAGGATATCGGATTTGTGCAGGGTATAGAATGTGTGTATGGTATAGAATGTGTGCAGGGTATAGAATGTGTGCAGGGTGTAGAAAGATGAACGGCATGTGCCGAGCAGGCCGTATCATATCTTGTAATCTCTCTGGCTATCAGAATCCAGGAACAAAGGGAGAATTGTGCTCTGTCTGTCTCACATGCTCCATATCACAAACTGGAACTCCTTCCCTAATTAAGATATTGTTACGTGGTGTCTTTCATTAGCAGTTTTTAACAATATTAATTAGGAGGTTCGAGTGATCATTGTTCATCCAGCAAACAATTAGGTGATTTGTGCACTGACGCTCTGGAGGAGACTCAGATGGGGGCATCTTTGCAGGGAAGGAGCTGTCCAGAGGAAAGGCCAGCAAGGAAGAGGTTGGCAGCATCCCTGGTATCCTTAGTGTGCAGTCCCTGCAAAGCTCTAACAAGTGTTCAGTGGGAGCCCAGGACCGGAGTGTAGCCCTGTGGGCCGTGATCTTGCGAATGAGCCTGTGGCAAATTCATGAATCTTCAAGAAGGTTCGTATCCCAATAACTTAGATGACTGTTTTCAGAGCAAACTCTTGAATCTTTGGGTCTCATAGGCCCCTGGATAAGTGAGGTGTCCTCCTGTGGGAAAACCAAGCCTGGTCATGTCCACCACATCTCAAAGGTTTCTAAAGTTGAAATTTTTAGTGCCAAGTAAGGCTAGGCTTTTTCTGCTGTATCTTCCAACCATACACCTCTGAGTCTCCAACACACACACACACACACACACACACACACACACACACACACACACACGAGAGGGACGGAGGGTGGAGAAGAGAGAGAACAAAATAGAAGACAGAGTTTATTTTTGTCTTTTCTTTTCCCTTCCTCCTCCCAGTCCTGTCTGAGCTTTTTGAGGTCTAGGTGACAAACGGGAAGAGAAAGGTTGGAAGAAAGGGTGTGAAAGAAGAAAGGAAGGAGGGCAGGGAGGAGGGATAAAAGGGAGAGGGAGGAAGGAAGGTGGGCAGGAGGAGAGGGAGGAGGGACAAGTGGAGGAGGGAAGAAGGAAAGAGGATCCAAAGAGGGGAGGGAGGAAGACAAGTTTTTCTTTCTCATCTTGTTACTACTCTGCAACGGCAGACATGGGAACCATGTGCATTTTGAGAAGAAGCCTAAATGTGTATTTGTAAAAATTTCTCCTTGTGGGGGGGAAAAAAGATTAGAACCTTGAAATCTGCTCTGAGAGGCTCATTCTTGTCCTACCAAGAAGGGGGCAGGTATCCCATTGAGGGGAAGGGTTGGGCTGGAGATTGACCTCCAGGCCTCTCCTCAGTTCTGTTTTGGGTTTCTCCAGTGGTTTCTGACTCAAACTCAGGATGCAAGAGTTAACTAAACATCACAACAGCTCAGGGATGTCACTGGATTGCTAACTGCGTGTATCCAACATTAGGGGGAAATCCCTAACAAATACTGGGAGTGGCTCTGTGCCCAGCCCTGTGCAAGGTGCTTTACATAAATTCAATCACAGCTAGCATATAGCGTCAATCGGCAAGGCCTTGAAGGCCAATTTAAATGGCTCTCAAGTCTCCTTTATCCCTAGGGTGTTAGAAGGAGGAATTAGGTGGGAAAATTAAAAGGCCCTTTCTATTCTCTAACCTCTGAGACCACCCACCCCAGCCGTTAGTGCTTTGTGACAAAGCAAGCCATTGAATTAACAAGGCATGAATTTGATGAAATATTGGTGAAATAAATGATTCACAGATAGCAGAAAACAAGTATAGATGAAGTCATCTTGTAAACTCTTAGGATGTCTGTAGTTTAGCAGCGATAACATTGTGGCATGCAGGCATTAGTTAGCTAAAGCCACAGGAAAAGAAATAAATTTTATAAGAAATTAAGCTTTAGGACCCTACCTGAAATTCAGGCAGAATTCTCATGCCTGAGGTCAGAAATAAGTATTTCTTGGTACATTTGTTGGTGTAATCTAAGTCGTATTATGTGTTTAGAAATATAAATAAATAATTAGTTCCAGCGTTCTGTAGCACAGAAGAGTGTTAGCTATAGCAGTGTATATTTCAAAGTGTCCAGAAAAGCCCAAAGGTTACCAACACATAACACACGATAAATAAACATTCAAGTGGTATTGAGGCAATAAAAGTCCGTTAAGGAAAACTTCTGGTCTGGAGACTTTAATCTCTGACCTTGATGGAGACCTAACCTTCGGTCCAGGGTCAAATCCATCACTTGGCCAAGGAACCACCCAAGGAAAGCAGATTCACCGTCAGCCATACTAAAAAGAGAGGTAAAATAATGAGTCTTTTAATGAGATAGTATATGTTTCCTTCCCATAATCACCACTCCTAGTGCAATAGTTTAGGGACCATAGGCATACAGCTCCACCAGGCTGCCTGCTTCTCAAAAAAGCACAATTTGTTTTCTATTTCGCTTCTAAGCATGATTTCCTTGGCACTTTGGGGCTCTCCAAAATTTTGTATTTCTTTTTTTTTTTTTTTTTTTTTTTTACTCTGAAGCCTCCTGCCTCCTCATGTGAATGCTTGCCGGTCATATGTCAGTCCACGTCAGTCTGAACAGTGTGACTTTCCCCATCCCATCTCTTCTCCGTTCTTAGGGCCACTGGTGAGATTTATGACTCACTTGCCCTGGAAGTTTTTCTTTTAAACTCTGAGAAAAGTTACCCTTGAGCTTCTTTTAGAATCCATTCTTAAATTCTGTTATTAAGGAAACTAAGAACCCCAAGATGGGACCCCCACTATTTTTTGTATCACCAGGAAACAGAAATGCTATTGCCTTGACACACCTATAGACTCAAAGTGAATTATTGTGTTATTATCTGTAATCACGCATAATCATTCTATTGCTAAAATAGGATTTGAATGCTGTAAAACTGTGAAGAGACAGGAGTTAGCTCACCATGGGAAGTAAAGGTGGGGCCCCGGGTGGATCGAGATCAGAGCATGAAACGCTTGTGACCACTTCCCTGGGGTGTACACCTCCTATTTGGGCCCAGGGAGCATGCATGGGGCGTGGGGACCCCCATCCCACTCCAAGTGTAAGGTTCATAAAAGCAGGGCGGCACCACAGTGCACGTGCCTCAGGGCCCCTCCCTCTTGTGGAAGTCCAGTTCCCATCATTGGTTCATGAATCCGCCTCACTCTGCTCACAGCTACTCCTTGTTCCCTTGCTCTCTTCAGAAGCCACGGGTGAGAATGACGTCCATCATCCAGCACTTTACACCCAACAAATCAAACTCACCACCTGTGGAGAAAGGCTCTGCCGCCCCGACAAGCCCTCACAGACCCCTATCAGAGGGATGAGCCCAGCCCCCTTGTTTCTTTGTGCTCCTTGAGTCCTGTCTGCAGAGCTAATGCCAATCACAAGTGCCACTCAGCATAGGTTGTCGAATGAGGCATGAAAACTACTCTGCCTTAACTGGGAGAAATCCAATGTAGAATAAGAACACATCCACAGGCTTACACACACACACACACACACACACATACAAACACACACACACACAGAGGCACACACAGGCACAGACACACACTCAAGACACATACACACAAAGATACACTCACACAGACAAACACAGGCACAGACACAGACACACACACTCAAGACACATACACATACATACACACACACAGACAAAACACACTCAGACACATACACACACAGACACACAAACACAGACACACTCAGACACATATGCACACAGATACACATAGACACACAGACACACTCAGACACAGACACAGACACACTCAGACACAGACACACAAAGATACACTCACACAGACAAACACAGGTACAGACACTCACAGACACACTCAGACACATACACATACGTACACACACACAGACACACACAGACGCACACAGATACACACAGACACACACACACAGGCACACACATACACATACGTACACACACTCAGACACACAGACACACACACACACACACACACACACACACACCTCGATACCCCTTACTCAAGAATAGATAGACCAAGTGAACACGGCATACTTTCTTTTTCCGATTCCCAGACAGAATTCTTTGCTATCTCTGGTCTGAACCCTTCAAAATCAGGAAAACTATCAACTTCCACTGAGAACTCTTGGGCAATTTTAAAGCAGAGGGGAGGGCCCACTTTTCCAGCCATCTTTATCCGGGGACAGCAGAAGCAGGCAGGGAAGGGAACTATAAACTCACCAGAATTTCTGCACATACTGCCTTTCATCCTAAAGAACTCGCGGGCTATGAAATGCTGATGGTCCATTACCATGACAAAGGTTGGAACAACTGGACAGGAAGCTGAACAAAAGACACCCAGCATTCTATTTGCAAGTCCCGGATTGTGTTTGTAATCTCTTTTTGCCGGAGAAAGAGACCACCAGTAAAAGGCTAAAACACAATAGGACACTGGAGTCCACAAGGCTGAGAGCCTGAGGGATCAGCCTAGGACACACACACACACACACACACACACACACACACACACACACACACACACACACTGTGTGTGTGTGTGTATATATATATATATATATATATATATATATATATCTTTTCTCTATGTGTATACAGTTCACAGAGTAATCATTGTCATGGTGAAGGGTTTAACATTCTTGACCTATTCGGAGACTTCTTAAAAATACATGAACATGCTTAGAATGCCAATGGGAAGTGGGGCGGCATTGCGGTGGTGGTGGTAGTGGTGGGGGATGGATAGTGTGTTTTCACCGAACAGGGCAAACCTCTTTAATTTGTTCACTGCGAAGTCTGCGAGTAAAGCTAACACCTGGACCTGCTAAGTAAGGCTCCATGCGTGTGATTAATAATGCAGAGGAGGAAAGCTTAAGAGTTATTGTGCTATGTGGGTTCTGGGAGGCAGTAATTATTGCAAATCACTGACGATTTTGGCTAATAAGTTACAGAAATGGTACAAACAGGTTAGTCTGCCGGTTCCTGGGCTCCTCCCTCACCCATAGCAGCTGAACTCTCCAAGTTTTGATTCCCTGTCGCTCAACCCCTTTTGTGACCTGTGGTGCGGGTGAGATGTGGAACAGGGGCTTTTCAAGAGGCTCTATTGCCATTGCTTCTGTTCCGCTAGAGGTGGAAAATGAAACCCAGTCTATTCCATTGTCCCTCTGCAAGCCAGACTCTTAATTGGCATGTTTGCTGCTCTTAGTGAGGGGACAGGTAAGGCTGCCTCTGGATTATCAGGTTAATATCATGTGTTGGTCACGTGTCTTGATGTATCCGTGGATCATTTCCCCTCAACCTCCTTGGCCCCTAATCTACTACTTCCCATTCTCCTTCCTCCGGTTTCCGTCTTGTTAAGTGCCAAGATGTCAGCTTGTCGATCACATTTATGCTTAGCTTCCTGCGAACACCGGGGAGAGAAGCAACGGTCTCATCCTGGAGCCATTCCGTGTAACACACGTTTATTGAGCAACTCGGTGTAACAATGAAGTAGTTCAATGCAGCAAGCATTGACTGAGCCTCTGACCATAGTTATGGAAGGTCTGGGGTCATTAACGACAATCACTCTGTGACTCTCATGATCAAGTCATAGCCACCCTTGCAGTTAGCACCGTGGTGTATAGTTTCACCTACTGGTGGTGTCCAGAAAGTCTGGTACAGATGTGTGGCTAATACATGAGACCAGAATGCCCCTCCTCGAAGCACGGTTGACCCTCTATATACGTGGTTATATGTAAATACTATGCCATTGTCAATAATTCCTTAAAAAAACAAAACACAGCTCTCATCTCAGACAGTATAAATAGTTTCTTTTGGAGCCAGATATGAGCAACCAAAGCCAGGGAAAACACATACTTAAATACCAACAAGGTAACAGCTCCATGTAGTTTTTCAAGTAACAGAACAAAGCCAACACATTGTTGAAGTATGCTGGTGGTAACCTCAGGTAGAGAGGGTTTTGACAAAAGGAGAAATCGATGCTACAGGTCTCAGAGGTTACCTGATACTCTTAGCTTTGGGGTTGGTGGAGGCTTTGAGGGTTGTTCATCCCTTCAAAAAGAATTTACCCACTAGTCAGAAGGTTGTGTGCACAGAGGTGGACAATCGGGAGCTATTAAGAGGGCTAATGACAGTCCCCAAGGGTTTGGTTCTAGCCCTGTACAGTTCTATCATCTCTGCCATTGCTGAATTTCTCATCAGTCAATCAGCCCTGTTGAATGTTTAATGTGGGAGGAGTTTCTTTGGGGGAATATCAATCAGTGCTATTTATTGAAGGGGCTTGGGCATCTTGTCATTTTGTCATCTGTTGTATACTGCATCCAGTCCTTTTGGCAGACGGAACATTGTTTTGAAGAGCTATAGATAGAGAGGCTCTAAAAATGAAGATGTTACCCATCTGCAAGGAAAACACACTCTAAAGGAAATGTGCCTTTGTAGTCTCCATCCTTCTTGGTACCCAAAAAAAGAAGGATGGCTATTACTCACCAGCCAGTGGACTCCTGTCTGTGGGGGAAGGTGTAATGTATGTCTGTGTAAGCCTTACTCTTATCACCATGCCTTTCTCAGACATCTCCTGGCACCAGGCTTCGAAAGCTTCTTTGTTTATTTAAGTATTACACCATATTTAAATCAGTTCCACGAGATGTACTTATTTTCCCTGGGTGCCTTTTGATGTATGCATGGAGACCTGCAAGTTATTAAACTTCTATCTGTCTTTCTCTTATTGGGCATCTTTTGTTACAGGAGTTTGTCTCGTCTCAGGACTAGAAGGTTGAGGAAGCCATTGTTCCTCTGCCACCCTAGGTATGAGGATCAAGAGTTCTACACTTCACGTCTACTTTAGGAGCCCCTGTCTGCCATCTTGAAAGCTGCCTTAAAGCTTGGCCCGCGATTTTCCGATCTGGCCTGATGGGAGGAGGGTTGTGGGGAGCACATCCCTGCTGTGTAGGTCTTGATGGACGCGTCACAGAACTAAAACATCCACTCACTCCGGCTTTAGCTCCTGTGTCACTCAGCCTCCCAGTCCTCAGCCACCAAGGGTCACTCGCTCTTTACACATGTGTATGAATTCTTTAAAAATCACCTGCACTTAAGTCATCTTTCTCCAAGATTATACAGTTGACAGTTTAAACTTAAGTGTGTGTGTGTGTGTGTGTGTGTGTATGTATGTGTGAAAGAGAGAGAGAGAAACAGACTGACAGAGACAGAGACTGAGAGAGACAAGAGAGAGAATTATGTATTCCACAGCACAGGTATAGACATCAGAGGATAACCGTAGACTTGGTTCCCCCTTTCACTTTTACGTGTGTCCAAGGGACTGAGCCCAGGCTTTCGAGGCAAACCCCCTTGCCAGTTGAGTCACGTCACCAGCCTGGCAATAAATATCTCACAGGAAATGGTATACAAGCGAAAGGAGAAAGTTAAAAATGTTCTATGAAAGGAACCTCCTTCTAAACTAGAGCTCGGACTGGCTGCTTTCATTTCCTCCCAGCATTTAGAGCGGTTTTATCAAGTCTAATTCTCCTAACAGGATTCGCATGTATTCATATGTATATGATGCCAGTATCTGATAACCATATACTATTAAAATAATGCCATCTTTCTGAAGATCAGCTTGCCCATAGACATTAAATTCCTACAAAATTATGCCTGACAGCTGGCTAGAGATGTACCTCAGTTGTAGAGTGCTTGCCTAGTAGGTACTAGTACTAAGCCCCAAATTTGGTTCCCAGAACTGTGCAAACACACACACACACACACACACACACACACACACACACACCTCTCTGCCTAGTAACCCACTTTCTAATAATTTATCAGAGGACAATAACCAGACAAGTAGAAGATGTGTGATCAGGGTAGACTTATTAGGAGCAAATTAGATACTCTTAATATCTAGTTATAATTCATTAAAGAATGGTATGTGGTACTGTTGTAACAGAGAAAAAATATATTGCCTTGAAATAATTCGCATAGCATATGGTCAACAGTAAAAATCAAGTCACTAAATATCTTCTGCAGCTTGAGAAGCCATACAGTGCATCACTATGAAATGTGCCTCTTTAGCATATTCTTGAGTTCTTCTGAGCCACTGTTAACCAGACTTTCCCGCTTGCTTGTGGTCTCCTAACTCTCCTTTTCCCCCTGGAAGCCCTAGGCCCCTCTCCTTTTGTTTAAACCAGACAGCACACAAGCCCAGTGTCCCAGGACTCACTCCCTGTGTTTCTCGTCTCTGTGCTCCCACAAGTAAGCACAACACATATCTTAATAAACTGCTGATTAGCTGGTGGCACATGCCTTTAATCCCAGCACCAGGGAGGCAGATCTCTGAGTTCGAGAGCAGCTTAGTCTACAAAGTGCGTTCCAGGACAGCCAGGGCTACACAGAGAAACCCTGTCTCAAACAAACAGAAAAACAAACAAAACTCCTAGGTAGATAGATAGGTAGATAGATAGATAGATAGATAGATAGATAGATAGATAGATAGATAGATAGATAGATAGATAGATAGATAGACAGACAGACAGACAGACAGACAGACAGACAGACAGATAGACAGATAGATAGATGTAAATAATCTGCTGCCTTTAGCTTCTTGGAGTTTTTTTTGTTTTGTTTTTTTGGGGTTTTTTTGTTTTTATTTTTTTTAACCATTTTAAATTTTAAGGCTCCTTGTGAAGAGTCCAACACAGGAAGAGATTGAGATTTTTCTCCCTGTATATGCGTAAGAAAAGATTAAAATATTACACACACAAAAAAACATCAGCAACAATTACTCTGGTATTGTGTGATTATAAGTAAGTTTTATTTTGTTTACCAATGTATCTCAAGTGTTTGGAAGTAATCCTATGTTCTTTGTTTATTTTGTTTTTGTTTTTGGTTTTTTTTCTTTTTAACAATAATGAAAACAGGAGTTTTCTGCCCAAAAGGAAGTATCAAATTTTACCCTCCCCACTTTCTACCCATCCATCTTGTAGATAGCCATATTGGGGTGCCATGCCACTTGGCAGGAACTTGGCATTGACCAAGGTGAAGTTCCTCCCCAGCCTTTGAGCGAGATTTCAGACTTGGATGCTGGTCACTACTTCCCACCTAGGGTGTAACTCTAGCCCTTTGTTCTCCAAGGACCTGCAGCTTCCTGAGAGGCACTAGCCACCTGACGCCACCTGCGGAGCAAGTGAGTGGGTTCTTCTTCAGTTTTTCTAGAGTCTCCAGCTTTTGGGGGAAGGGTTCCCCCCCTTCCCCCTCCCCGCCTATATATATTTGGAGACCTCCATTAAACTTTGAGCCTTGAACAGGAAATCTAGTCTTGGCTTCATGTTTCTCTCGCCATCCCTTTCTTCTATCTCCAGTTTTCCTTCCAGGTAACCCAGTAACCTGTTCAAAGTAACTGCTGGCAGTTACACTGTCTGTCTGTCTGTCTGTCTGTCTGTCTGTCTCCACCCCATCCCACTCCAACCAACACACACCACCCTATTGACTTGTTTTCTGGCAAACCTAACCGTTATCCCAGATCAGTGCAAAGTCATTTGCATGGGAAACTATAATGCCCCAGGGCCAGTGCATCTGAGACAGAAGTGGCACTGGTTGGTGTGGTACAGCAACACTCTGCCATACCACCAGGAGTGGCATCTCTTCACCAGGGGAGCGTCAGCAGTGTTGTGCTTGATGTGCTGGCTCTCTGGTTTAACATGACCAAGGAAGAGCTGAGCCCTGCTGCCTGATGACTCTCGAGCATCGAAGGCCTCAGTGCGAGACTTCCTTCCTTCACTAGCGTGGGAAGCCACAAAATTACAGTGGTCTCTTCTTTTGCCTCTTCTCCTCTCTTCTCTTCTTCTTCTCTTCTCTTCTCTTCTCTTCTCTTCTCTTCTCTTCTCTTCTCTTCTCTTCTCTTCTCTTCTCTTCTCTCTTCCCTTCCCTTCCCTTCCCTTTCCTTCTCTTCACTTCTCTCCTCTTCCCTCCCCTCTCCTCACTCCCCTTTCCCTCCTTCTCCCTTCCTTCTCTTGCCTTTTCTTCCTTTCTCCTCCCCTCCTTTCTCTTCCCTTTCTTTCCTCCCCTCTCCTTTTTTTCTCCTCACCTCCCATCCTCTTCCATTGCCCTCCCCTCCCCTCCTCTCCTCTCCTCTTCTTTCTTCTGTTTTGTTTGTTTGGAGATGAGGCTAGCTTGGAGCATTAAAAGTAATCTAAGGTCTCACTGTATAGCTCAGGTTAATCTTGAACTTGTGATCCTCCCTCTCCTTCTGAAGTGCTGGGATTACAGAGTGTTCTGGGGTTCCCATCATACTCATTTCCACGACTTTCTCCTCCTGGTATGTGCACCACAGCCCTGGAAAAAACAAAAGACTTCCAAGAAGCTAACACCCTATTTCTCAACAAGGAATTCCATGGTGTGAAACCCTCCCCAAAAAAGCTCATACCCGAGGAGAATTTGACTCCTATCCTAGGTAAGACTCTAAAGCCAGTGGTTTTCCCAGGGAGGGGCTTATCATTCTTCTGTGGGCTGTTGCCTTGGGAATGTTACTACATAGCAAGACATTTGTCCATCACACATGTCTTCCTGTTGCTCACTCACCATTGAATTATCTGGAGTCAGTAACTACAAAGGCCTTTAGGTTCAAAAGGTGGCAACCACAAGGTGGGACCTGGGATACTTGTGTATTTAATGTTCTGGTTCCTTTCCATGCTCTGCTCTATGGTTTATAATGATTCTTTTTACTTTAGAATTAAATGTTCCTATGCTTTCTAAAGTAATATTATCCACATTCAAAGACCATTTGAATGGCAATAAAAACTGCCTCACAAGTCTAAGCTAGTTCCTACCTTGTCTGTTGAATGTCCGGTAAGTTCCCTTCTGATTTTCTGCCTCATATTTGGTCCCTACATTTGCTTGTTTGTTTTAGATCGTGTCTCATGTAGTCCAAGCTGGGCTCAAACTCACTATGTTGACAAGGATGACTTTGAACTCTAAATCTTCCTACTTCTGTTTCCTGAGTTCTAGGATAACAGACATGTACCACGGTCCACCTGACTCATTCATGGTCCCTATGTCTTTAATCTTATAAACTTCGATTTTCAGGATGTCAACATTCTGTCTTAAAATAATGGTCTTGTGAAGACTCAAGACCATCCATACTTTACCACCACCTCTGCCTCCTGTAGATCAAAGAGTCAGAGAGTCCTGTTTCTTCAAGAGACCAGCCACCCCCCAAGGTCAATGATAAGTAGTTGCGGGAAATGGATCTCTGCCCCTACAACCTCTTAAGATTAAGGAATAGAAGTCTGAGGGAGGAAATCAGGTAAACTAGCTACCTGGTAATGGGGGAAACTGAGGCAATCTAGGCATCAGCTAGATGCTCAGTCATCTAGTGGCTAGAGGCCGTGGGACAACAGGACATCCTGTGACTACTCAAACAGTAAGGAACCATCCCAAAACTGACAGATGACCTCTAAGTATCCCTCACTCATTGTAATGACTCGTCCATCTGATTAGTCTGTATTAGACACCTGACCTCACAGCACATTCAAAAGCCTACATAAGAACAGAAAGGGGAACTGTGCTCAGTTCCCAGAGAATCTTAGTTCAGACCCTGAAATTTTTGGCTTTCCTCAACTTTAACTCATGAACAGTCCTCTTTACTATTAAAGTTCCTCCCCCCCAGACAAGATACCCTAAACCCAGCAACTAATTTCAGGGGATGAAATTAAGCAGCTAAAAAGCCCCTCACAAACTCAACAAAGTGGTCCCGGGCACCTGCTAGAAGCTGGGCCAGTGATGATGGAGTACATAGATGCCAGGAAGGACCAACAGGAGTCTTCCAGATTTCAGAGAAGCAGGCACAAGTTCAGAGGCGACAACCCAGCTCTGGAAGCTGCCAGGCACATGAGGCAGGTACAGGAGGGCCACTCTCCCCAACACTTGTCCTGCCCTTCCCAGCACCTGCAGGGGACCATGCTTGTCTAAACATCACCATCCTGCCATATACATCACATCTGATGGTCTCGGTCACTCCTGTAGAAAACAAAGGCCAAGAAACCAAGGAAAATGTCTGCAGTGAGATAGCCCAAGCTCTTCCAGTGTTCTTTTACTTTATTAAAAAAAAAATAGGGCACAGATTGGATAAAAGTTGGCCAGAGAACTGAAGCACATGCAAGGACCATTGCTTTTGTGCATAGTCTAAGTAAGATCGTTTAGGCCAAGGTAAACAGAGGAAGAGAAATAACGTTTGGGATGGAGCAAATCCAGTGCTCGCCTGTCTGTTCCCTTGCTTTCCTACCTGGTATCTTCTCAAGCTACTGTTTGCACAAAGCCCTGGGGAGGTGATCTACTTAAGGAAACATTCACATCTGACATCACCACACATTTATAGAAAGTCGATTTCCTTTATGTGCCTTCCAGGTCTCTCTTAGCCTTCGACCTTCTTTTCTTGTGCCACCACCCTGCATTTCTTCTTTCCCTGCCACTCAGGGCAATAGATGCTGTGGCTGTACTGGCTGGTTTTGTGTGTCAAGTTGACTTAAGAGTCATCAGAGAGGAAGGAGCCTCAGTTGAGAAAAGGCCTCCATGAGGTCCAGCTGTAAGACATTTTCTCAATTAGTGATTGATGTGGGAGAATGCAAGCTGAGCAAGCCATGGGAAGCAAGCCAGTCAGCAGCACCCCTCCATGGCCTCTGCCTCAGCTCCTGCCTCCAAGTTCCAGCCCTGCTTGAGTTCCTGTCTTGAATTCCTCTGATGATGAACTGTGATCTGAAAGTGCAAGCCAAATAAACCCTTTTCTCCCCGACTTGCTTTTTGGTCATAGTGTTTCATTGCAGCAATAAATCCCCAAGACAAGGGCTATTCCTTGGCTTTCTGAGGACATAGTCTGACACTGAGTGAAGGCACAGAATGTTGTGACTTGGTCTCTCTTGGGAAGCAGAGAGAATTAGTAGGGTGAGAGGTTTGTGGGGGTAGCAATGTGAAAGCCAAAGGTCAGAGGGAGCAGAGATGATCAGGAAAGCCTGCAGACTGGCACACACATGCTGCTTATGAAAGAGGAGCCTCCTGTGTAGAAACAGAACTAGTGGGTGCTTGACTGCTGAAGAGACTTGTTTTAAAGAATCCCTTGTGGAATTCTGGATAGCGTCGACTCTA
Organism: Tokudaia tokunoshimensis; assembly: GCA_036184795.1. Classification (NCBI taxonomy): domain Eukaryota; kingdom Metazoa; phylum Chordata; class Mammalia; order Rodentia; family Muridae; genus Tokudaia; species Tokudaia tokunoshimensis. Next base: position 20,304,653 of record BTHU01000022.1, read on the forward strand.
ATCTCTGCAGGGAAAGGAAATGGGGAGGATCTGACTTTGCAGTCTGGAGTCTTGGACCTTCCTCTTCTAAAAAAAATCCTCAGGGTGGCAAGCTTATGACTGACAGGATGAGGCCCATATCCACCAGTCTTTGTGTTGCTGCGACAAATTTCCTGACATCATCAAGTTAAGGAAGAGAGAGTATGTTGGCTCACCATTCAAAGGGACAGTCCAACGTGGTGGGGAAGACAGTGGCAGGGATATGAGTTTGGAGTCAGGAAGCAGAATGAGATTACTCGGCTCACTTTCACCTTTTTGTTCAGTCCTGGACATGTGGATCCACGTGGAATGGTTCCATTCATGGTCAGCATGAGCATTCTCAGTTAAGTCTTTCTGGAAACATCCTCACAGACGCGGTCAAAAATAAATCTCCTAAGTGACTCTAAATCCTATCAAATTGACCTCCACGATGAATCATCATTGTAGAAGTTGGAGTCGCACCCCCCTCTCCTCCCTCCCTAACCAAAATGGAGAAAGGGGTGGGGAACATGGGGTCACTGTTCCGGCACCCCACCCCCACCCTCTTCTCCTCCCTTGTCTTCCCGTTTGCATTCTTGATCAAACATTCACGGTCATGACACCCACTTAGTTCCACGCAGTTATTCCCGCTTGGCGTTCTTTCTTCTCACGGGTTCCTCCTCCGGATTCCTCCAAATCCCTCCCAGCTCCTTCCGTCCCTTATCTAGTTTTTGTCTCCTATTCCTGACCCTTGAAGATTATTAGCATGTGGAGAAACCCCAGGTCTACTGTTTCAAGCTGGAGGAGTCTCTCCTCGGCAACCCCTCTTTAGCTGTGTTTGGTGAGGGGTGTGGTGGCACCAATCCAAATGCAGGCCAAAATAATGAGCATATGAGGGTCAGAAAATTAAAACGCCGCACGAATTGCTGAAGTCACAGTTTCATTGTCAGCGATTGTCTGGTGACTCTGCATATAAAACCTTCACAGCTTCTTCCATTTTCCATGGCTTGGTTAATGTGTAAACAATTGTGGCAGTAAATAGTTTTTCCCCTGCCCAGGACCTATTCCACCCTGCCTTTGCCCAACCAGGCAGATTGAACCACAACTGAATAATGACATCTATAGGAAAGGTTCTTGGAAATCATCCATCTACACCAGAGTTCACTCTGCCCAGATAAGACAGACGAGGGCAGGGAATAATTAAAGGTCATGGGAGGGAGCTGTCAGCAAACAGACTTGAGGGAAAGAAAAGTTCCTGACTCCAGCCCAGTGGATGTATAGATGTCTCCCTTTGAAGGGTTCAGACAATAAATAGGACGGATAAGGTGCAGGAGACAGCCGAGCCAGGGGAGTACTTGCCGCACGATTGTGAGGACCTGAGTTTGGATCCACATAAAAAGCTGAAAGTAAAAGGCTTGGGCCTGTAATCCAAACCCAGAAGTTGCAGAAACAGGGGGATTACTGGACCTCATTGGCCAGCTAATCCGCTCAAATCAGTGAGCTCTAGACTTAGTGAAGACTTTAAATCAGACAAATAAGACATCCAGCACTAACGTCTAGCCCCCATGTGCACTTGTATGCATGTATACACACACACACACACACACACACACACACACACACACACACACACACTCACAGGAGTAGGACAGAGCTGTTTTTATGTTCCTTTGACAAATGTGGAAGCAAGTTCAGGGCATCACAGGGAGCAAAAGGGGGGAAGCCAGGCCTCTTTTCAACACACCGTGCTGCCTTTTGCTAAGCATGAGTAGTTGTACCTTGTTCAAATTCCAAGTGGAACCAAATTGTGTCTTTGGTGACAACTTACATCGGTGAAACACATCGGTCATGAGATGGTGATACTTAAAGAATAACTCTTGCCTCTCTGGTGCTTTCTAAGGTCATAGTCAGAGCCCTTGTATCCTGACAATTTCCCTAAAGGTCTACTTCTGAACATTGTGTTGGAGACCAAAAAATCTTGATGCATAAGCCTCTTGGAAGCCTCTTCATCTCTAACCCACAATAGACATCCATGCCGGTGTCATACTTAGCCACTGCCTGCCATTCCCAATGCATTGCCCTGTTCATGGCTGCTTTATTCAGCACAGTAGCTTCCAACTGGGATCCTGGCCTTAATCACTCTATGTTCCAATCCACATTGGGTGGCAGCTAGAGAGAACGTGGTGTGTGTGTGTGTGTGTGTGTGTCTGTCTGTCTGCCTGCCTGCCTGCCTGCCTGCCTGTCTGTCTGTCTGTCTCTGTGCATGCACATGTGTACTTGAGCATGGAGGATGGAGTGTTGGTCCTGAGAAGCCTCCCACCTTATCTTTTGGCACGGAGTCTCCATGGAACATGAAGTTCACCAATCGACTTGGCTGTCTGGCTAGCACATGCCAGGAATCCATCAGCCTCTGCCTTCTCAGCACTGAGGTGGTAGGTACAGTGCTACCTCTCCAGGCCTTTTACGTGGGTACTGGGGATTGAACTCAGATCCTCATGTTTGCACAGCAAGCACCTTACTGACTGAGTTATCTCTCCCCAGTCCCCAGAGAGCTCTATCCAGAGCAATCAGCCTCGTGTGACAAAATGTATTTATAAATTGCACGCACATATGCTTGCTCTCGTATTAGGTGCATATGTGGAAAATCTATTAGAAAATTTTAAAGGCTGTGTTTTAAACAATGTGATTAAGGTAGACCTAATATTTTGTTCTTATTACCAAGCTTGAGAGAAAATGCAACAGTGCAGAGCTGATGCTCTCCTTACTAAAACTCAACATTGTCCTTGGATTAAAGTCCAAACGCGACCCTGCCTTTCCTCTAGTTCTACTTCTCTGCTTTGTTTACATCATTTTCATTCCTATTTCTTCCTCTACTTAGCCCAGGAGACCATCAGCTCCTTAGGGTAAATCCTGGGGGTTGTCGAATAGTTCCTTCCAGTGCCATCAAAGTACCAAGTGTAAGCAGCCATTGGTTAAGTGGGCACGCCAGCCAGTATCTGAGCTCGGCCCAAAGGTGTCTATTGGAAAGAAGATAGTGACTGTTAGCAGCCCATGATCGGGCAGGACTCTCCTGTGTAATGCGTTTGACACCCACTTTCTTTTTTAAGACTGCTCCCACTCTTTCCGGTTCCTATCCAGAAAAGTAATGTAGCCTTTTGAGTCTGAGCTGTGTCTTTATTTAGTAAATGACAGCATTTACCCAGTAATAAAGCTTTGAGTTGAGTGGTATCTATATGTAGTATCTCTTACTTACATAAGGTGTCTCACAAATGTTTACAGTCTACTGCCTAGTCATTCACCGTCTTAAAGACAGATGCTGAAGAGGAAAAAAAAAATCAGTTATTTCTTGTACTTATTATGTCTTTCTTCTAAAGCAGCCCAAGGTCGGTATCATCAAGATGGCTGTTTGTGGTCCCCAAGCGTTGGGCAAGATGTTGGAGGACCTGGCATTGGAGCAGATCAGTGCTGTGGCCCTCTCTATGGTAAGCTCAGGTCAGTGAAGCTTTCTAAGGTGAATCTGGGCCACATGTTCTATGACTTCCCAATTCTAGAAGCATGGCCCGGTGTGTTCATTGAGGTGGTGAAGGTTGTCTTGTGTGTGAATGATAGCTTAGATGTTTTGTCAAGAGCTTGTTTATAGAGTTGATCCCAAGGGTGGCCTTGAGGAGAAGGCTGTAGTTTCAACTTCCTGGCTATTATACAGGGAACAGTTTAAAGGTGGGTGGGATATGTCATGTCAAATAGGGCAGCACCATAGTGTGCTCAGTATAAAGTGAAGGCCTTTGGAAACCAGAAGACCCTGGAAGAGGCTTTACTCTTAGTTTCTGTCTGTTTAAAAGAGAAAATCAGGGGCTGGAGAGAGATCTGCAGTTAGGAACACAAGCTGCTCTTACAGAGGCTGGGAGTGCAGTTTTCTGGACCCACATCTGGAAGCCTACAACCATCTGCAGCATCAGTTCCAGGAGATCAATCACCCTCTTCTGGCCTCTGTAGGCACTGCATACATGAAACACACACACACACACACACACACACACACACACACACACACACATTACAATAAAAAATAAAGTTTAAAAAAATGAACTTACAGAAAACATAGCATTTTTTAAAAAAAATAAAAATAAAGATAGAGACCTTCAGTTGCTTTTTGTTCTCTTCCTAGGACCCCATAACCAAAAACATAACCAGAGAAAAAAATGCAAACTGGATCCTGAGCTTTGTCATCAGCTACTGTTTGCCTCCTGATATTAGTATGGGTGAACCTTCATGGCAGATATTGTAGAAGTGAAAACTGAGACACAGAGCCTGAATTTCAAGAGAAAATTTTAATTGGGAAGGAAGGGGATTGTCTTACTTAGGGTTTCATGGCTGGGAAGAGATACCATGACCACAGCAACTCTTATAAAAGACAACATTCATTTGGGGCTTGCTCACAGGTTCAGAGGCTCAGTCTATTATCAATATGGTGGAAAGCATGGCTGCATCTAGGCAGGTATGGTGCTGGAGGAGCTGAGAGTTCTACATCTTGTTCTGAAGGCTGCTAGAAGACTGGCTTCCAGGCTGCTAGGAGGAGAGTATTAAAGCCCACGCCCACAGTGACACACCCACTCCAACAAGGCCATACCTCTGAATAGTGCCACTCCCTGGGCCAAACATATTCAAACCATCACAGGGATTGGTGGAAGGGGGACAGCACTGACCATGGGACATCCAGACTGCCAGTCAATAGTTGAAGAGAGCAGACCTTTTGCTAGGATATGAGAATGTGCAGAGGTCTTGTCATTTTTAATAGTCATCAGGATGGTTTGAAGGTATGATCAGCGGCCACTTGGTCATTGGAGTTGTCAAGAAATACCTTGACCCAATGGGATTTTTGTTTCCTTATGAAAAGATAAGAGTATAGTGGATTAACACCCTTCTTTGACAGGGAGGAAAGGAGCTATTCTTGGTAGGTAATACATTAAACCTCTAATCTCTTATCCTCCCAGGGGGATAAGAGACAAATTCTATTTCATTGGTGACCTTCATCTTCTAAATGGAATAATTTGCAAACTATTGCCTACCCACTCATCCATTCATTTCCCTAACATTCATTAAGTACCACTCAAAACTCACTTACCAACCCCCACCCCACCCCAGGAGTGAGGGTCTTCCAGTCTCAGGAATTCACCACATTATTAAATATTCACCCTTCTGCCATGCCTCCGTGCATGTTAACTAAATCTGTGTTCTCTTCTGTCATGAATTCATTAGCTGTCAGTTCATCCGAGCAGACCTTCTGAGGGGGCAGGGATAGTGCTTCCTCCCCAGCCCCACAGTACAGTGAGTCCTGGAAGCAAGAAGACAGGCTCCAGGGGCCCCCCGATCCAAAGGTCCACACAGGCATCTTTATTATGGCCTGAGCTCCACTATGGATTGTTAGTACTGCTGCTGCTGCTGCTGCATAGGAAACACTGAGATCAAAAGCCCATCTTCTCTTCCCTAGAAGCAGCACTTCCAAGTAGCAGGCAGTCCCCTAAATGCCCATGTGAGATCTGAGACAGGGAAGTGGTGTGTGTGTGGATGACCCACTTGCCACTCTTGTCAGGTGACATCTCTCTTCATTTGAGAGGTCAGACTTTTCCTTAGTGAAAAGACTGACTTTCAAAAATCCACAAGGGCTGAGAGGTGGCTCAGAGGTTAAGAGCATTCGCTGCTCTTTCAGAAGGACCTGAGTTTGGTTCTCACCATCCACACCAGGTTGTTCACAACTACCTATAACTCCAGCTCCAGGAATTGGATGTTTTCTTCTGGCCTCCATAATCAACAGACAGACAGACAGACAGACAGACACACACACACACACACACACACACACAAAACATACACTAACAAAACACATACACTAACAAAACACACTAACAAAATTAAAAAAAAAAAACTCATCTAATAAGTGCTGTGTGCGCACTGTAATGATTAAGTCTTAGCATGCACAAAGTCCCAGCTTTGCATAATCTGTGTATGGCCCCGCATGCCTGTAATTCGAGCAGCATTCAAGAAGTAGAGGCAGGAGGATCAAAAGTGTAAGGTCTTCCTTGGCTATATATATATCAAATTGGAGACTAGACTGGAATATATGAGACTATGACTCAAAAAAAAATCTAATAAATTTTAAAATGCATGGCCGTGTAAAATTAACAGTCTTGTCTCCCTGATGTTGTTTAAGATTCAGTATTTCTAATGTGTTGAAATTTAGCGATTTTAGTGCTAGATTCGGTTCAGTTGACAAAGTGCTTGCTGTAAAGACACAAGGGTCTGACATCAGATTCCCAGTACTCACCTAAGAAGCTGGGTGTGGCAGCACATGTCTGTGGACACAGTAGGGAAACAAAGGCAAAAACATCCCTCAGGCTCACTAGACAGTTTAACCAATTGGTGAGCTCTTTCTCTCTCATGTGTATATGTGTATGTGTATGTGAATATATGTATATGTATGTGACTATATGTATATGTATGTGACTATATGTATGTGACTATATATATGTAAATATATGTATGTATATATGTGTGAATATATGTATATATGAGATAATATAATGTATATAAAATATACATACGCACAAATACATATATATACTTGAGAGACCCTGTATCAAAAAATAGGATGGAGAGAGATTGAGGAGGACACTTAATGGCATCCTCTGGCCACCAAATGTACGAGTGCCCACATACACAGAGACTTCAGAGTTTTACGTGTTTAGTTGTTTTTGTTGTTGTTTGTTTGAGACAAAGTCTCACTAAGCAGCCCTATCTGGAACTCACTGTATAGACCAGGCTGACCTCAGACTCACAGAGATCTGCCTACTTCTGCCTCCCCGTGCTGGGATTAAAGGTTCGTGCCACCATTCATCCAAAGATAGACCTTTTAATATGTATTTTCTCTAAGGCAGCAGTAGCCAAATGAAGCTTCTTATAGCTAATTACATTTTATTTTTACTTATATGTGTGTGTGTGTGTGTGTGTGTGTGTGTGTGTGTCTGTGTGACCATATGTCATGCATGTTCAGTTGTCCACAGAAGTCAGAAGAAACCACTGGATTCCCTAAAGCTGGAGTTATGGGTGGTTATGAGCCTCCGGGTATACATGCTGAATGGGGGTCCTCTGAAAGAACAGAACATGTGAGCTGTGTCTCTATCCCTCTGCAACCGTTTGGAGCAGAACAAATATTGCAGCTTGAGGACACTGCTTAATTGGCAGTTTTTAAAGACCCAAATGAAGTCATAAAGCGCACGCGCCCGGCGGTGCAGCAAGAGACAGACAGCTCAGGACTACTGCCAGCAGCCGAGAGGGTCTCTCAGTCTTTGGGGACTCCACTCAAGCAAAAACAGATTCAGAGCATCATCGCAGGGGAAGAATTTCAGGATGAGCCAGCATGGAGCAGCGTTAGTTTACAGGGATGATATTCTTGGCAGACTTAACAGAGAGATGCGTAGGGAAAAAGTAAACCTTACCCAGGGGCAGGTGCAGGCTTCTCAATGGAGTCGTGGTTAGGTGTCTGTCCCATGGGTACATAGAGCACCAGGGAAGTTTTAGAATGGTTTTTGCTCCTTAGAGGCCTTGCATGGGGTTACTAGTTCATAAGCTATATCAGGCGCCTCTAGGATTGCACAAAGAGGTTAGACTATGTCCTTTTGCTGTAAATGAGGTTTCCGGTGAGATGTAGACATTTTCAGGCTTGCATCGGGAGGAGAGAGGGGCCATAAATTAATGTTGTCAATCCTGCTTTACCTCTGCTGCTCAGCTGATAAGAGGCCTTAACCAGACTCCTCTGTATCTATTGGCCCCTTTGTCTTCCCACGTTCCCAGAATTTTCCCTCTGCCTGTATTTCTGTCTCACCTCAAAGACATCATCAAAGGTCTTATGAAGACACAGCCCAGAGGTGGGCATTTTCTCTATGGAAGCAGCACAGATTATTTTCCGAGTTAATGAAATTCTAATCCAAAACCAAAGCAGTGGTTCAGTTTGTACAGGTTCAGATGTCAGGTACGGTGGAAAAATTCACAGAATGTGGAATTCAGCATGAATAGTTGAAACCTCAGCCCATATATGCTGCCCTTAGCCGACGTTGATGCACACACTAAAAAGAAAGAAGGCCAGTAGTGAGGGAGAGAGATAGTGTCACCGTGGCTCCCAAACACTGTGTGTATAATGACTTTGAAAGTAATTTAAATTTTTACTTCTTAAGGGAATGTTTTGGAGCTCAAAATGCAGAATCCTTTTGTTTTCTTTGAGAAGGCGGGAGTGGGCATGTATATCTGTTGCAAGCTAAGTGGTGTTTGAGGGCTTAAGTGTTTGGGTTCACGAAAAGTGAATACACCATATGGTCTCTCCTTAGAATAAGTAATTACAGACTTATTAAAAATACATGCTAATTTTACTCACCAACGCTCCACGATAATGGCTTCCTCCGGATCTAATCCATTCTGTTGATTACACTCATCTATTTCTGGTACAAGAACTTCTTGTCCTGAACAAAACATGAGTTGACCTAGGCTCCTGACAGCCAATGAGCCAATCACAACAGCTCGAGGGGATCCCTGTTGCTTCTTAGCTCTTATTGCAAACCAAAGGATGGAGCAGAGTAGAGGCTTCCTGCTTCCTTGACTCCTCAACCTGATACACACAACCCAAAGCCTGAGAATTGTGCTGGAAGTGAGGTAGAATGTCCTTGAGCATTTAGCAAGAAAATCACAATACTTGAACATGGTGGCCAGGCGTTCTCTATCAGGTTTGGGAAACTAACCTTGATATTTCTCCAGCAGCGGAAGTCCAGATTGCTTATCTGTGCTTCTCAGAGGCTGATATGTCTGTGCTGGGGTTAAGTGCATAAATATGGCAACACGAGTTTGAATCCCAGCAGTCCTGTAGAGAAAGAGGGGCTTGGGTGATAGACACATAGAAGTTAAGCCCTGGGAAATCTGAGATGGAGAAGTCCTTGAAGCTCCTTTCCCAAATAAGCAGGTTCAAAGCCAGTGAGAGACCGTCTCCAAAAAAGAAAAATAACAGTATACTGTGTCTGAGGAAAGAAACCCAAGGTCTCCAGTTGCACCTCTGCACACATGCACACACACACACACACACACACACACACATAAGCACACGTATATGCACACAAATGCACATTTGGGACAGGGCATCAGTTTCCAAATTTTGCTTTGTGTTTGCTTTTGTTTTGTTTTTGAGGCAGGGTTTCACTGTGCAACCGTGGCTGTCCTGGAACTCACTCTATAGACCAGACTGGCCTTGAGTTCAGAGATTTGCTTGCCTCTGCCTTCTGAGTACTGGTTAAAGGTGTGCCCCACCACTGCTGACTGAGTTTCTGCATTTTTAAACAGATCGCTGGTAATGGTATTACGGCAAGTCTAGGGACCATCTTTAAATTGCAAGGACTTTACACACAAGACTCTCTGAACCTGGTTCACTAATAACACTCAAGTTTGTGGGTTGTTGGTTTGTTTCTGAAACAGGGTCTCACTATGTACCCCTGACTGGTCTTGAACTTGTGGCCATCCTTCTGCCTCTGCCTCCTGAGTAGTGAGATTACAGAGATAAACCACCACATTCATCTTAAGCTCTATTTTCTTAGTCTTGCTCTCTCTTGTATCTTGGTCAGTTCTGCTATAAGACCCTGACTGTAAGATCTAAGGAGATTCTTGAATAGTATGAGATCACACAGAATGCTCTGAGATCAATAAGCCATCCAAGTTTTGTTGCTTCTGACTATATGTGATACACACCCTGATATACTGATATATCATATATCATATATATATATATATATATATATATATATATATATATATATATATATATATATATATGTCATCAGGGAGCAACACTACTTGAGAAGGATTAGGAAGTGTGACCTTGCTGGAGTAGGTGTGACCTTGCTGGAGGAAGTGTTTCACTGGAGGTGGGCTTTGGAGTTTCAAATGCTCAAGTCAGGCTCTGTGTCATTCTCTTCCAGCTGCCTGCAGATCCAGATGTAGAACTTTCAGCTACATCTCCAGCACCATATCTGGCTGCATGCCATCAGGTTTTCCATCATGACCTTTGTTGCCTGTGCCCTGGACTACTCGCTGCCTGACCCTACAAGCTCATCTGAACGCTGCTGCAAGCTCCTTTAATACCCTTCCCTTGAGCCCCATTGGTCTCAAGATAGCATCTGTTCTAAACAGCTGTTCCCCATTGGCCGGTGTTGTCTGCATCAGCAACCCTTGTTCTCTTGGGCAGTCCTCAGTTAGGTTCTCCTGCAGGAGATGCCTTTTGCAGATGTGAGGCACCCCAGCATTTGCACAGAGGTGGCCACTGTCCCCCCTCCCACAGGTGATAATGGACTAAACCTCTGAAACTGTAAGCCGGCCCTAATTAAATGCTTTCTTTTATAAGAGTTTCTATGGTCACGGTGCCTCTTCGTAGCAACAGAACATGGACTAAGACAACAAACCAACACCATCTTTCTGTTTTGAAATGGAAAGAACGTTATATTTACTCTTCTAATGGAAAACTTTTAAATTATTTATTTATGCTGGGGCATGGGGACTCATCAAGGGACCCTGTCTCAAGCAAGATGGAAAAGGGAGAACCCAGAGGTAGTCTTCCGACTGCCATGATGAGTACCCACAACCCCCTGTATATGAACATGAACAAGCACAAACGTGTATTTGTGTGAATGCATTCATGAAAGGGGTGGGGGTGGGGTGGGAAGCAACACAAGCAAGCACTGCCAGAGACATTTTGAACTTATTAAGCAATGATTTCGAATTAATCCTTGGTGGTTGCATGTTCAGAAATCTTTTGCTGTTGACAAAATTTTCACGGCCCCCATACTCTGTTAATGAATCCTGTATGATGACGTCACAGCTCACAATTTGGGCTGCTAGGTCTTCAAATCACATGATTTGCAGAGTTAGGTACCAGGTAGAAAACCTTCCTAGTGCTTACCTTCCTTACTTCTTCCTTTGTCCTGGCTAATGGTTGTTTTATGACCTAAAGCAAGGCCCTTTTCTGAGATCTACTCTTGAGAACCACTTACTCTCCTCGGGTATCTTCTGTGCGTGTGACAGGTTAATGTCCGTACAGAGTTACAGCTCTCACCTCAAAGGGGAGAAGAGATGGTTTATTCTGATGCCAAAATATGGATGAATATGGCTCTAGAAAACAGATTCACTTTGCCAAATTCAAAGTTGGTAACAACTTCACCAAGTTTTACCAGAACAGAAAGAAAATGAGAAATGAAGAGGCTCTCTAAACACACTGCTGGAAACATTGTGAGCAATTTATAGCAAAATCTCTGCTATAGCCCTCTGATGCCACTGGATAGCATTCTTGGTGAATGCTAGTGGTCTGTTTAGTTTATACTTTCCCCCATGGTTTCACCTGTTAGTCACAAGGATGGGAAAGGATAGTGTGTTAAAGGAGCTAAAGATTTCTTCTCTTCCCCTGCAGTATGGTAAGATGTAGTGTGGTAATGAAAGCTTTGAAACAGTAGCCCTGGCTCTGGAGTAGGTGTGTCTAATAGAACTTCTAGTCTATAGACTTTTGTTTTAAGGAGGTCATAAAGCCAGGAATGGGTGAGGTTGAAAAAAAAGTATCAAAATGAAAGTCTTCCTTCATCACTTCCCCTTGGTCCAGGTTGTGTTTTCTTATCCAGCCGGGCTCCCATTTTGGCAGGAAAGAATGCTTAAGTCAGCAAAAAAGATTCCTACACCAGCAATTCTGTTGTGCTCATTGATTCTCAAGGGGGCAGAACAAAACCTCAAAAGTGAGGGAAAGTGTGAAAAGCATCAGTGGCCTCCCTCCAGCTGGGTTTGGGAGCCTTTTAGAGCCATCCCAGGAGAAGAGCAGCTTTGTACCAAGGCCTTGGGGGTTTTCTTCTCCCCAGCGATCATTTTCTTCACAAGTTCCTAAAGGTCAGAGGGTTTCCTCTGATGGGAACTGGAAGATGGGTATTGTCCCTCCTACAAATGAGGCCCAGGGGTCAAGAGGGAGAAGATATGTTATACATATCTCAGGTCCCCAGGAGCTGGCATGACAAGTCATGTGATAGCTCATTACCTGTTTCCCACCTTAGGGACTTCTTACATTGTCTACGGGCAACCTGCATTTAAAGGACCAAAGTAAAGTATCAAATATATTTTTCTTCTTTTTAAATTACATTTACTCTGGTGCTTATTGGCTCTATTTCTCTCTCCCTCTTCTCTCTCTCTCTCTCTCTCTCTCTCTCTCTCTCTCTCTCTCTCTCTCTCTCGTGTGTGTGTGTGTGTGTGTGTGTGTGTGTCTGTGTGTGTGTGTCTGTGTGTGTCTGTGTGTGTGTATGTGTATGTGTGTGTGTGTAGAGATCAGACTACAACTCACAGATGTGACCTCTCTCCTACCATTGTCTGGGTCCCAGGGATGGAAGTGATGTCACCATGCTTGGCAGCAAGCGCCTTTACCCCTGGAGCCATTCCCCTGGCCTGTGATTGCATTGGTTTTCTCTCCTACCTTTTTGTTCTGGCTCTCCCATTGTTTGCAAAGGTCTTGAATCTTCAACAGTTCCTTAACCAGAGTACCATAAACCCTTATCACCCTACAGGGTTGCAGAGAGAGGGTGGCTATATGCTTAGTTTCCTTTGGTTGTTATAGGAAAAGTAATAATCAACTCCCAGGAACAGAGCCAGTAGCCAGTAAGACGCTAGAGGCTCGAGAGGCAGCTAAGGCGGATAGAGAAAGCAAAGCATCTATTAGTCATTATGGGTCTAGAAAGACGTTGTCTGCAATAATTATATCTGCCAAGCAGCATCTAGAATCAACAGTTTCAATGCTGTCAGTTTGAACACGGTGTCTTTTCAAGGCAGCTCCAGTGAATGACTAAAGAAAGCTGAGGAGGGGCTAGGTCTTAGATGGATACAGTTAAACATTTGAAAAAAGAGAAGACCAAACCTTTATTTGAAGTGTGTGTGTGTGTGTGTGTGTGTGTGTGTGTGTGTGTGTGTGTTGCTAGGGACCAAACTCAGTGCCTTGCATATTCTAAACACATGTTCTACCATTGAGCTGCATACCTCATCCTTGAATTAATTTATGTGAGTGTGAATATGTGCACAAGCACATGCCAGTGTGCGTGCATATGTGTGAGCTGATAAGTGGAGACCAGCGATCAACGCCGGGTGCCCTCCTTGCTGTGCACCCTATTTTTCAAATCAGGATCTCTTGTTGAACCTGGAATTCATCAATCTCACTAGACTGGCTGACCCAATGAGTTCCAGAGATCCACCTATCTTCTATCTTCCCAAGGCTGGAGGCAGAGGTACATGTAATCGTGTCAACTTTTACATGGGTGCTAGAGACCCAAAATCAGCTCTCCATGCTTGTGTGGGGGGCACTGTATTGAGTGAGCCATTTCCCCAAGCCCTGGAATTAATTTTTATAAACTGTGCTAACTATGGAATTTGTTCTGAGAAATCTTGATAATTACATTACATGCTCAGATGCTATAAACTCAGAGATGAATGAAGCTCTAATAAGGAGAATTGGCTAAATGAAACTGAGATTACAATTTCCACAAACATCATGTCGTATGCGCAACATTCACAAACGTGAAGATTTCTAAATTATATCTCTTCACTCAAACTTCTACCCAAAAAGGCCACTATGTTATAATTAATACAAATTCCAAAATATGGAACCCCATGTAAGCAAAATTTCCTGTGCATCTAAGAACAGGGTATGTCATTATACAGGGCTTTATGGAGACAGAATCCTTAAAATATTGGTGTCCAAAATTTCAGAGCCATTCAAAGCAGTATTTGATACTGTGTGCACACATTTTATTGTGTTGGAAACCACTAATCACCCTGCATCTACTTAACTTTTTACTTACTCATCCCAAAGTCCTACTATGTGCTTGTGTCTATATATTTGTATGGCCTAGCCATTAAAATGCTAAAGAACCATGTTTCTGTGTCACACACAAGCATTGTGCACAGTATACATCACACACAGGTCCCCTACTCACCTCAGAACTCATTTTTCTTGGTGACTGAGTTGAGCCCTTTGGTCCATCATGCTGAAAGACAGCCCAGTGAAATGAAAATGTGGTTTCCTTTCTGTCTTTATTTCTCAGTTGGGATGGAGCCCCCCCCCCCAACAATAGTCAGGTTAATGAGAGAAAAACACAATGTTGTTCATTCTTGTACGTATTTTATAGATTTGTGGGCAGATAGAAGGAAACTGAACGATTCCTAGTCCTTTGACTCTGGGTTTACCTGGCATCTTCTGCAGAGAAGGGGGGTAATGAGTCAAAGGGTCTTTGAGTCTCTAGGAGCAACAACTTAGGGAGGGGCAAATGAATGGCCAAGACAGACAGATTGGTAACTTGAAAAATCTTTATTATTATGGAGCAGCAGAGGTGGAGGTGGGGTGAGGGGAGGCTTGGAATGCATTCTGTAGACTAGGCTGGCCTCAAACTCACAGAGACCAGGCTGCCTCTGCCTCCCAAGTTCTGGGACTAAAGGCACGTGCCACCATGCCTGGCAATATTTGTCCCTCTTAACAGAGGAAGGACATTGTTGTCTTTGTAAGTTTGTCTTGATTTGAAAGTAAAGTAAATGAGAGAGAGAGAGAGAGAGAGAGAGAGAGAGAGAGAGAGAGAGAGAGAGAGAGGGAGAGAGAATTACTGAATTTTAAATTTTTTTTAGGTGGGAGAGGGCGTGATTCTTCTCAATTCCTCAGGACGCATTGGGCCTTATACAAAAAGTGGCTTAGAATGGTTACAGCTTCCCCCAGGTCCCAATTTACAAGAGACATGCTAACGTTGGTGCTGTGGTTTCAAGGCTTAGCCATCAACCTTGTGGCATGAGTGGGTGTTGTGTGACATAATTCCAGGGGAGGCACTTAGCAAGTGTCAGCTCACTCCAGACAGGGAACTGATGACAAACCAAAGGAACAATAGCATCAAGGTCCTTGACAGAGTTTATCGAGGTCACTTGAGGGTTACTAACAGGAACAGGATGCCTCAAAGGCAGCTCAGTTGCTGAAAGGTACCCAGCATGGGAGGAGACTCATGAAGGCTAGAATCCTGGTGCTCTCTGCACAGCTTGTAGGCAACTTCTCAGGTAGGAGAGTCTTCTAGGTAGCTTGGCTGGTCTGAGTCTCCTCCACAGTCCTTCCTGCTGAGACAACCTTAGGGTGAGAGGAGCCATGTATTGGTCAGTTTCAGGGACTTTTTGAGAGTTTCACTTCCTAAGTATTAACCAGTTTCCCTCCAGGATGGAATGTTTCAACTCAGAGGGAATTGTGGTACCACAATGGAAGGTGATGGAATATTTAGGTGAGGATTCCCTGAAAGAAGGCAGCCACTGGAGGTGCACTGCGTATTGGATCTTGCTCAACCACATGTTTAAGCTGTGCACGGGCCCAAAGGCAATAGAGTCAATCAGCCAAGGACCAAAACTTTTCACACACACACACACACACACACACACACACACACACACACACACACACTGATATTTCAGGCATATGGTCACAGTGACAAGAAAGTTAACACAGATGGCAGACCAGGCTTTTGTTATCATACTAAACTTTCTCTTGGTTTGTGGGGAAGCAGAATCCTGTAAAACCAAAGCTAAGCTTATTCTTATTTTCAAGGAGAATCACAGAACCTGGTTGTGTCTCCATTTCTTCCCTAGTTATTAAAGCACTATTAACCCTCACCCAATAAACTCAATCAAGGACTTTAAGGAAGACACTCCTTACTAAAGCATGTCCCAGTGATCTTTCTGGAAGGTGAGTGACACCTCCATGTTTCTCCTTACTTCTCTCCCATTTAATTTGTTTTCCTCAAAGTCTGGAGACACCTTACCCTCAGAGTTTCTCAATCACTGTACTGTCTACAATGGCAGTAGATTTCTCTCTGGGTCCATTGCATTGCAACCTAGAGTAGTGTTTGCCAGAGGGTCTGAGTACTATTCCCGAGGGGAGGGCCCACAGTTCCTGAATTCATCCAAAGAACGCATCTCTCAGTTTGCCCTCCCACCTCCTGTCACATCTGATGTCTCCTTTTTAAATGTTCATTCTCTAATTAAGCATCATCTATGACAGATGGTGTTGTGGGCTAATTAATAGGCACGTTGGGAGTGCTCTACGGCACCTGGAGGGCATGTTCCTCAGGAAGGCTTCCAGATTCTATGGAAATAGATCACCCAAGATCCCAAAGTGGAACAAAAGAGATACATGCTACAATGGAGACCCGGGCGGGACAACAGCAAAAAGAAAGGGAGAGAGAGAGAGAGAGAGAGAGAGAGAACACCAATGGTTCACACAGTGGGGCTGTTTTTATAATAAAGGAGCATCTTTCTCTGCAGTAAAACTCTCATGTTGTGCCTGGGAGCCAAGCCACCCTTTGGTTTAGAATATTTATACTGTATGTACTATAGGCACTGTGGAAGCTAGGGGGTGGGGCAGAAGGGAAGATGTAGGGAGGGAAGGAAGGAGAGGGGGAGGGAGGGAGAGGGAGGGGAGACACTATGGTAGAAACAAAGATGCTCCACAGTGATGATTTGGGAGAAGAGAAGATGCTTGGGGCCATAATATCATCTTCAGAGGTAAGCTCTATCAATCTGACTGGGGTTTACCTCCAGTTTCCATTGCCTCCCAATAGCAACAGAGACCAAGAATCAAAGACCCAGCCCTTTACATGTAGGCCTCTGGCAGACACTCCTGAACCAAACGAAAATGAGCTATGTGTGTCAGGACTGGTGAGCAAAATAAAATGAGGCTCTAAAGCCATAAGTTAAGACAAGCCTTTCTCCTTCTAAGTCGATGGTCTCAATTATTCTGTGAGGATAATTGTGATAATTATATTGTGAGGATAAATAAAACAGGAAGCTAACACATACGTCCTCTGTTCCTCTTCCGGAGGAGGCAGGCAAGACCTTTTCTCTACCAGGGAAAAGAAGGGAAGGAACACATCAGCTAGCAGTATCTGAGCTGTTTGCAAGATTGTTTTAATGGTGACCAGAACGCAGTCCCCATTTCAGCCACAGCACTGGCTAATGCCCTTGGTAAGCTTTCCCTCCTATCCCACTTTCCTGTCTTATTCACAGGAAGCAGGTAGAGCAACTGGGCAGGTGAGCTGATTTCCTCCCCCAGGAAGTTCCATGTCTCTTCTCTCTTGTCACTCTTTTAGTATGAATGTCTCCCAAGCCACCTGACTGACGTCATTCATTTTGCTCTCCATAAGTAAATGTACCCATTCCAAACAAGCAAACAACAACAACAAATCCTTATGAAACCGCTATCCATGGTAAAGTCGGGTGTGTTCTGATGCTAAGTCACTAAAGATGTACAGGTAGAAGGATGGATTAGCACAGCTGGGATGCTAAGAGGGCTGGAGGCTGGCTCCCAAGCCTTTCTCTCAGCATCTCACAGGGCTCTTCTGCTCACTGCACTGAGAATCAGCATACGACACTGTGAAGCTAGGTTCCAAGAGACCTGGAACAGGTTATCTAGCCTCTTGAACTTCAGTTCGCTACTCTGCACCTGCTGACACATGCCAGAGACATACTCTTATGAAGGTACGAGCTGGTACTTGCAAAATACTATAGTATTACAGTGCAAAAATCTATACAAAGAATTTGAATTTTGTTTGAAGTTTAAAGTTTTTTCTCATTTGTGAAATAGCTTTTCTTCAACATTTCTCAGTATTTTCATCTTGTTTGGAAGAAATGTAGTACATTAGTCCCCATGTTAGCTGCTTCTTTTCTTCTTCTTTTCCTCCTCCTCCTCATCCTTCTTCTTCTCCTTCTCCTCTTTCTCCTTCTCCTCCTTCTCCAACTCCTCCTTCTCTTCCTCCTCCTTTTCCTCCTCCTCTCTTTCTTCTTCTCCTCCTCCCTCTTCCTCCTCCTCTTCCTCCTCTCCTTTTCTTCCTTCTTTAAAGAAGAAGACATGATCTCATGTATCTCAGACTGGCCTTGAACTTATTGTGTAGGCAAGGATGACCTTGAACTTCTCATTCTCTTGCCTGTACCTCCAGAGTGCTAAGATTACAGTCATGTGCCACCACATACTAGGATGCTGGGCTCAAACACTAGGCTTCACGGATACAAGACAAACAGTCAACAAACTGAGTTACAAATCCAGCCCACTTTAAATTACTTTTCTTATTCCTGTGATCCAATCTCTGAAAAACAGCAATTGAAGGGAGAAGTTTTCTTATTTATGAAGTGATCTTGGCTCATGATCTGAAGGGATACAGTCTCTCGTGGCTGCAAAGGCATGACGGTGGGAGTAAGGTGGCCAGTCAGGTCATATCCACAGTCAGGAAGCAGATGAAGACGAACGGAGATCTTCATACTTGATTTTTTTTTTAATCATCTTGGGACTCCACCCATGGCATGGCACTGCCCACATTAATCCTTCTGGGACATACTCATGGCATACCCAGAGTTATGGTTCCTAAGTGATTCTAAATCTAGCCAAGTTGAACATTAACTACCACATTAACCTAAGTCTAAACATCATAGACCAATGACAACAGAAGCAGACAAAAACAAGCCAAACCAAACAAACAAACAAAGGAAGGACTAACCCGTGCGGCAGATGCAAGGGTGCAGCCCAGACCGACAGACAGTTCATTAGAAGAGAATCCCTTCAGGATAGGCCGACTCATTCTTTGAAGCAATGAAGTCACAAGAAGAATGAGGCAGTACTCTTTGCTGGCCTTTGGCCAGTCCAGCTCTGGGAAGTGTGGTCAGTGTCTTTTTAACTGAACTTGGCATTCGGAAACTCATCTTCTTTAGCAGGAGGCAAGGTTTCCCTCTGCCCACTAAACTGTTTGCAGAAGAAAAGAAAGGAATGTAAATATTTGAACACCAGAAAATAAACAATGATCATAAATAATGCAGTCGTCTCCCAGTGTTTGCCCACAGCCATCGACAGGCTGCCTCGTGAAGTTTGCTTCTTACAGCGGTGCCTGAGGCCCAGCTGGGTGAGGGTGCCAGGGCAGGGGGTGCCAGGGCAGGGAGTGCCTTTTTCTAATGCTAGGATGGCATAGTGAAGAGATCTGCTCGGAGCCCTCTCCTGCATCCTGGGAAGGAAAGAGAAGCCCCCTTTTGCTATTTCCTGGCTTGTTTTATGCCATCTGAACTATCAGTCCAGTTTCCTCTTCCAGGCATCATATGGGGTAGAGATAGCAGAAACATTTGGAGTTAACTCGAACTCAAATGACTGTCAAATGCCTATTCGTATGACCGTATCAACGACATAATTTCCCTGATCTCCTGCTGCCCATTCTCTAAATGGGCATAGCAGAAGGTACAGCAAGGACACTGTTCAAGGAGGAGACACAGTATAATTCACATACTTGGCACAAAACGGGCACAGCCATTTGCAGTCTGCAAATTACAAGGAAGAATTTAGAAGCTCCTCGGGAAAACAAAGCAACAAAAACAAGACGTTCGTACCTGGCCCGCCTCTTAAACACACGGCACCAACTGGAGTGTGTTTTAAAAACCATGTCTGCGTCTCATGTTCAAGCAATCATCCTAAAAATACAGATTCCCCCAAAGGAAATGTGTTGCACCTACTCCTGATTTTACTCTTTATAAAAACACAAGCAGATCCACCACACCGAGGGAGAGAATTCAATTCACAGTTTCTTGATGCGTGTGTTGCCTTCCCAGGGAAACGTGTAGCTTAGTAATTCAGCATACGTCAGATCTGGGAGGCAGCCACGTTTCTTGCAGAACTCAGCCTCACTAACAAGGCAGAGCTTCTCCAAATGACCCATCAGTCAGTAGCCCATGAGCTGAGCTGGGAGAACTGATTAGCCAGCCGCATCACGGGAGAGCCAGGCTGCAGCCTGAGAAAAACCAAGCCAACACCTAGAACTTTCAAATTTGGCCTCAGGCTGGATAAATGAGGGCATTGGTTTGAAGAGGTTGAATGAGGTCGAATTGATGAAATGTTAGAAGTGAGAAGGTACCACAGAGATGTGGTTCTCTGCTTAAGACAGATGGGTAAATCAAAGCCCAGAGGATCAGGCAGCTTGCTCGGTGACAGTGCTGCCGATGCAAGCCAGGTTTCCTGACCTCCTGGCCACTGGGGAAATCTGTTTCATCCATAGCCAAGCGAAATGTTTTCCTGGATTCCCCTGTGACTCTGAGGGCACAGAAACTGGAATAAAGACTTAGAGTCCCTTGGCCTTATTTGGTTTAGATCACACCTTCCAAGGGATGGCCCCTCCCAGAGAGGTGATCAGTGTGATAGAACAACATTACCTGGCTTCCTAGCCCTCTGGTTTTCTGAGTGGCTCTGTGCCTCCGTGCCAGCATGGCACCCAGCATATTGCAGGAATTTAACGCGTATTAACCGAGTGGACAAATTTTGAGTGTACACTGTCAAATCTTGTTAGGAAAAACAGTGTAAAGAGCGTGACCTTTGGCTGATAGGAGAGAAAGATGTGAGCAGTGGGGGTGGGCTGGGGTGGGGGTGGGGCCTAGAGTCAGAGTAACTGGATAAATGAGAGTCTCAGCAAGCAGGAAGAATGGCTCTCCACTCCTGTCTTTACTACCTGGCTGGCCAGCGACCCAGGACAAATGTGACAAGGACAGATGATTTATCCTCTCTTGGTATTGCTTCTCCCAACTGTAATATGGTACAAAAGGACTCCTCTATGGAGTTTTACGAAGGCAGAACGATATTTACCGAACACAACGGGACTCAATAAATATAAACAGAGGCACAAAGAAGAGCCAGCTTGGGGATCTGATGGACTGACCGTATGAAAAGGCGGGAACCGCCGCTGCCTGCCCCGCATCACTCCTGCTTCCAGGCTGCCGGGCTGCCGGAAGTGAGCTGCTTTGCTGCTGCGCATGCTCTGTCCTTTGATGTCTGCTTCTTCCTTGACAGACTCAAAGGCAACAGAGCCAGTCAACTGCGCGCGGCTGAAACCTCGGAAACTATGGCCCCAAATAAACCTTATCTCGTTAGTATCTCGAGTATTTTATCACACGGTCACAGTTAGAAAGCTGACAAATACATTCATATTCAGAAGTACTGTGTTGGTTTTTGTTTTGTTTTGTTTTATATTTTATTTTATTTTACTTGGTTTTTCCAGGGTTTCTCTACACAAAGGGTTTCTCTGTGTAGCCCTAATTCTTGAGGCATTCCATCCAGTGCATTGAAGTCTTCAAAAGGTTTGTTCCTCCTCACCACAACCTGCATGTTTTCTGAATTTTATGGAATATCTTTCTGTGTCAGTGAAGTTTAGGTTAATATGTTAACACTGTAATTAAAATAGTTATTATGAAAAAAAAGTACTGTGTTTAATCTATGTTACATTCTAAGGTTTTGTATGTACTATGTGTCACATCCTCAGGTAATGTGTGGTGTGTGTGTGTATTCTAAAGTACTTGATGTGTTGTATGTTATATTTGAGGTTAAGATTTCAAACTAAAATGTTTGAGAGAACAGAAGCCAGTTTGTAACCTCGGTTTTTCTTTTCCTTTGGCTGGATTGTATGTCCTTGCACTCTTCCAAAAAGAACACAATATTCAAGCTACCAATATTCATTACCTATTTATTTTGTCACTAGATAGAGTCTAGCCTGTGATAGGCACTGTGCTGGGAAAGAAGTATGCTTATTTAATTGTGGAGACAGCCTACGTAATAGTCAGTCAGCTCCCAGAAGCGTGGATCTCTCTCCAGATGGCCAGTAGCAAGAGGATGACCTTGACCTTCTGAACTTCTTATCTCCACACCCGAGGGCTGGGATTACAGGTGTGAGCTTTCACCCCCAGCCTTCTGTGGTGTTCAGGACCCAACTCAGAGCTTTGTGCATTGTAGGCAAGCCGTCTACCAACTGAGCGATTTCCCCAGAACACCAGCATCTTCTGCTTTCTTGAACTTCGTTTCCCTTTTTAGCAAAGTGAGTCACTCTAGGATTGCAACCCAAGAGAGGACGCCAGCCCTGAAACCTGAGAACGTGGTCTGATTTGGAGAAAGAATTGTTGCAGGTACAAAGAAATGAGAGAATCTTAAGGAGGAGGCAGCCATGGTCACTGGTTCTGTGTTTCGATAAAGACGGAGACTCCCGACAGAGGCAAAGATGAGGTTGGAATGGAAAGATGGAGACAAAGATTGGAGAGATGCTGCCACGAACCATGGGAAACCCGGGGAGCCATCAGGGGCTGAAGGCAACAGAGACTATCAATATGCCCTCCACCCCACCCCTGACACCTTCAGCCTGGATTTCTAGCCTCCAGAACTGAAAGAGACCATATCTTGTTCCTCAAGACCCATGTGTTGGATCGACTCCTTCCTTACAGCAGCCACAGGGAACAACCACTACATGGGATTTGTGCTTTACTATTATGTGGCTCTCACACAAGCATGATGTGTAGAAGACAGTCCATACCACAGTCCAAGAATCACTATCTTCTGATCTCAGCCAGGTCACCGGACACTCTCTGTGTTGTCACAGCCCTTGCTGCCCACGGATAAAGTCTTGGGCAGCCCCAGGAGCCTGAGATCAGGACTTGGGTTGTCCAACTGCAAACACACACACACACACACACACGTGTACAAACCGTGGTGGTGGGATTGTGGGAGGGCTGAAGGCAGGGAGGCAGGCTGGCAGACACTAATTTCACATTTTAAAATGGCCTGCCAGATCCTTTACCCATCCCAGGAAGTTGAACTTGAACAGGTCCCTGCCTTTTTGGCTGGAGGAGGGCTCACAGACTGTTTTTAGAGCCAGGCTGCTGCCTTGGTTTGCCCATGGCGTCTCTGCTAGAAAGAGCTGTGGACAGAGAAACACCTACAGGAATGGTGCCTCTCAGGTGCCCCTCGGGTCACTGGCCTATTGTGTCTCATAACCCATAAAGCAGCCCAGTTTGCAGACGTAGGTGCAGCTGGGAATGTTCCCGTCATTCAGTTTCCCAGCACTTGGTGCCTGCGATTCTTTATAATTCTTTCTGTGACAGGTTATAAGCTCTTCTGGGTATTGGTGGGGGGAGGCATTCCTCCCCTGACTTGGACTCATCTTTCCTTTTGAAAA
Source organism: Tokudaia tokunoshimensis (assembly GCA_036184795.1). Lineage (NCBI taxonomy): Eukaryota > Metazoa > Chordata > Mammalia > Rodentia > Muridae > Tokudaia > Tokudaia tokunoshimensis. The sequence continues at coordinate 20,327,734 of BTHU01000022.1, forward strand.
CTCTCCCCTCAGCCCGGTGGGCTCTTCATTCAGACTAACAATAGCCCTGGCAATAATGAGGTGGCCGCAGAGAAGAGCTACAGTTTAATAAAGCTTTGGCCTCGCGGCCTCCCACTCCCCACACCAGGGCTCTCATAAAGCCCTTTCATCAGTCCAGGGCGGTGGTTTCCACCCTGGCATCTGTGAATGGTTTTCTCAACTGAAAGGACTCTTTATTTGTTCTCTAGGATGCAGTTGAGAGTGGCCACAGATTTCAGCTGCCTGGTGAGGCACTGAGGGGAGTCAGATGTGGAGACCCTGGCGTAATCAGACTACAGATCACACTGGGACTTTATAGAATCTGGAAGGTTCTAGAAGTTTCTAGATTATGTCCAACTTGAGTAGGAAATCCTTGTGGTTTTTTTTTTATTCCAAGCTTAAAATATAGCTAATGTATTATTTGGAAAGCGTTATAGAAAATTTCTTTTACTCTTCCATGAAATCATAGGCTAGAGCAAAATAGGAACCCCTTAGCCACACGTCTTTCTAAATACCACCGTCTGATAGCACTTCAGAGGGTGTGAGCCAAGAGCTTTCATCACCTCTGTGTGTTTACTCAGTAAATTGCTTATGCTGTTACTACGTGTGTTTTAAGAAAGTGTTTTCTATGCTGTTTTTTATAAAGTGTGACTTTTTTAAAAATCACAAAGATGTATCGCCATGGGTTAAAAATTCAACCACTCATGAAATGTAGGGTTTAGAAATGGAAAGGCTCCTGGAATCCCTCCCTTCCAAGATGTTATGGATGTGTGTGAGGTTGCTGTTTGATTTTTTTTTTTCTTCTTAGTCTTGGGGAAAATAAAAGTTCTCTGGAGAGGAGAGCAATACAGACCCAGGCAGGTCACACAACACACCACACTCTTCCTCCTCTCTATGGACAGAGATGATCTTAACTTTTGTAACTACTTTCTCCCCCACAACAAATACCAACATGCACTAGGCCAGGTCCTGGAGTCTTCGTCTGGTGTAAAGGAAGGGCCATTGAGTCACTGTGTCTTGAGAGTATATGCTAAGGTCCTAATGTGCTCTCTCCGATTGCTAGGTTGAAGCCCTTACACTTCAACTTGGTTGTATTTTGAATAAGACATTTAGGGGAGTATCTGAGATGAAAAGAATTCATAAGGGTGGGGTACTGATGTAACAGGATTTTATGTCCTTTTAGGGAAAGATATGAGGCTGAGGGTGTTAGTGGCAGAATATTTGGATAGCATGTGAGAAGGCCTGGGTTCCATTCCCAGCACTGCAAAAATCCAATCAGCCATCCATCCATCCAACCAACCAACCAACCAACCAAACAAACAAACAAACCCAGTAAACCATATCTGTCATCTTCCTAACAAATGAGAACATGGCAGGAAGGCGACTGGCAAGAGGACCTAGTCAGAACCTCGGCGGACCAGCTGCCTGCTCTTGAACTTTTCAGCCTCCAAACTTTGAAAAATAAATATTTGCTTTTGAAACCACCAAGTCCATGGTATTTTGTTGCAACAGGCCAAGCTGACTGATGTGAAAAGTGTGTGTGCGTATGGTGGTGGTGGAGGCACAGGGTGTGCGGATCACAGCCCATGCATCTGTGGCCTGTCCTTGCCTTTTTCTATCTTTGGTAAAGTCTTGGTCATTTGCTTATTGTCACTAGTTACACTCTGGGAAGTGAGTGGCGCCTCTGACAGGTGTGTGTTTACAGCTACACATGTCAGGACTCAGCCTTTCTCTCAACACTGGAACTTTTCCTTTCCTTCATTTTAGCCGTCTATATGGTCCGCACATACCACTGACCTTGACCACAGTGGCATCTGACTTCAGGTCTTTCACAGAAACCTTTGATGGACATTGATGGTGGGTTTCAAGCTCTCCACCAGCTTGGCTCAAACACACATCTGCTCATCAGAGCCAATACTTCTGACACCTCCCTTTGAAAGCATCTACTCTTGCAAGTTACAAGTCTGCACCAAGCGGAATTATTTGTGTAGTTGTGACTTAACCTCTCTCTTTCCCTGCTGTCCTCACAGGATCCACTTGGGATCCATCAGCTTTGGAGCCCACGGACACTGCAAAGACTAAGAACCCAAGGCTCACACGTGGTTCATAAAACATAAACTAAATCCCAGGAGGCATGTGGAGTTGAACAAAATATTTCCAGGTTTTGCTGTCAATCTTTAGCACAAATACAGCTAATACCACCTAGGTGTTGTTTCTAGATGCCGAACATCTTTTTAAAATAAGTGGGAGTCGGGAGAAGGACAAACTGGAAGGTGCCAAATGAAAAGCCCGCCTGGACGCCCTGTCAGTCTATCTCAGACCTTTCTGTTATGACCCAAACTAGATTTTACATTGTTACCCACACACCCTGTGTCCCCCCCCCCCGCCATGCACACACACTTTCCACATCAGTCAGCTTGGCCTGTTGCAACAAAATACCATGGACTGGGTGGTTTCAAAAATGAATACTTATTTCTATAGGCAGACTTACAGAAAGACACACACACACACACACACACACACGTGCACACACACACACGTACACACACACACAAATACCACATTTCTTCCCCGAACAATAACTAGCCTTTTTGTCTACGTTATATTCCGATATTAGCTACACTGGTCTATTTCATTTAAAATATTGAGAACAAAATTGACTTGCAGGCAGTAGCATTTGTGAGCATTCATTTGTTCCCAAGGGTGTAAAAAAGGGACAGTTTTTCCAATTAGGGACAAAGGCTGGCCAGAGAGAGTGGGGGTGGTGGGGCGAGACTGGGTAAGATGCTGTATTTGGAGTTGGTTGATGGTTCTGGGTTCAGGTGGCAGCTTTTCTTTACTGGGTTCTCAGGGCTCTCTCTCCAGAGGGGAAAACAATACTTTCGACCCACGGTTGCAATTAATGCTTTGAAAGACAAGTTCCAGAAAATGCTTAGCACAGCTCTCCATAAAGGGCAGACTCCTCATGAGATAGTTGTTGCTATAAATGAACAAACACCCAAAGCCATGTATCCCCCCTACCTGTCCTTGCAGGAAGCTGGCCTGTATGGGGGGGGGCAGGCAGTGACAGTCTCAGATGCATCTCCATGATGTGGGTGGAAGAGTGTTCACTGACAATCATAAACAGAATATAAGTTCTTTCCAATGCAAAACAAGCTCACTCCAAAACAGACTTACAAGTGACTGGGTTCTTGATCCTGGACATTTTCTTGTTATTCTGTTTCACTTTTGAGTAGCCCTACCTTTCTGGGAAGGGACAGCAGGAGGCTGGAGTTCCAACCTGGCTCAGGGGCTAATTCTCTATGTGAGTTTCTGTAAGCATTTATTTCATCTTTATGTGCTGGCCGGTTCTTGTGATAATAGGATGAGAATCATAATACCTGCCCACTGTGTCTCCCAGGCAGGTTGAAAGGCCCTGAGTACATTAAAAACACAGAAAGAAGCTTTGAACCTCTAGCAGGCAGGCATATTATCAATACAAAGGTTTAACTATTTATTATTACCATCTATCTTTCCTGGGAAATTCCATTGTGCAGATTGTCAGTTAATGTGTTATCTTTCTTCTTCTTTCTTTTTTAAAGAAATAAAATTCATTTCTGACTGCCTTCCAAAAGCAAATTTATGCTTTGGTCATTTGATTAATAGGGAGAGAGGACACCAGCTTCTCAATCAAAGTGCTTTTGAATAATTCAATGCCTGATATTAAAAGCAGAGAACCACCACCTGGTGTGGTTTACTCTGCATTGCAAAGAAAATCTGATTTGCCTGTCTACATGAAGGACCCCTTGCCCGGCTGGCTTCTCTGTTCCCTGTCTCTCCTTGAGACCACTCCTTCCAGCCCCACAGTTTGTGTGTAGATATGAGAGCCCTAGCCAGGACTACTCCAGCCCTGAGACAAGTCAGGGACTAAAAGGGCAGACCTGGAGAACAGGGTCGATCAGTTGGTGGACTGGTTGGCTGATTGATGATTGATTTCTGCCATTCATCTTTCACCCTTTTGAGGTAGAGATCACTTGCATCCCAGATTGGCCTTGAACTTGCTATGTAGCCTAGGATAAACTTCTGACCGTGATAACTCTACCTCCTGAGTACCAGGCTTTATGCAGGGGGTGGGAATCAAACCCAGGGATTTGTGTATGCTAGGCCAACACACTTTTAGGAGATACTTTTTCTAAATGTCCAAGAATGGGACCTTTTGTAAATCCATTCAAGCTCTCTGTGTAGATTAGCTGAGACTTGCTACCAAGTCAAAAACCTGAGGGAAATGGGTAGCCAGGCAGGGCAGTGACCCTTTAGGGACTTTGTGCCTGTCACCCCAAACGTAGTGTAAACACCTGCGTGGAATGACCCATCTGAACCCACATCTTCCTGACTATAAGTGCCTCAGAGTCCTCAAAGCAAGAAAGGTAGGAAAAAAGACACAAGGCCGTTATCTTCTATGCCCTTTGGCGGACTAGGTCCTGCAGGCCTGAGGTCATGTTCCTGAGTGTGTGGGACAAGGCTCAGCCTCACAAGGGACTTGGAAGCCAAGAGAGCAAAGGTCGGTGACATACGTGTTGTCTCCCGCTGTTGCTCAAAAGCACCTCTTCTTGCTTCCTCCTTTTTGCCATTCCTGCTCAACTCTAACAGCTTCTTCTCCTCTCCGCCTCTTCTGCTTCTCCATTCCCAAATCCAGGCTCTGCATAGTTCTCACAGACTCCAGCTGTGCTGGGCATCTATAACTATTCCCTGACGTTGGTTTTCTAATTCCATCCATCCGCCCAAACTCTTCTGGCTTTCGTTCTCATTTACCAACTTTCTTCCATCTTAAGGACAAGATAAACGAGAGGACAGATGGTAAATGCTCTCTTCTAGAAATGCTATGCTAAAGGCTTCAAAGCAAAGGCCCCAGGGTCTTCATATTCTTTCTCACACTTGAGGCCTGTGGACACTATTGTTGGTATAGGAGTCTAGGTGCTCTTTGTCCATGGGGTGACCTATCCCCCCCAACCTAATCAGGCCATATGGAAGGTGGCATTTGCTTCAGATAGAACTAAACTGACTTGAGAACAGACTTTGTCCAAGATTGACTATTAATAATACCAGACAGCATTGGGATCTAAGTACTAGATATACAGATGGTGTTATGGCTTGCCTATGTTCAGCCCAGGGAGTGGCACTATTAGAAGGTGTGGCCCTATTGGAGTAGGTGTGACCTTGTTGGAGTAGGTGTGTCTCTGTGGGTGTGGGTTTTAAGACCCTCATCCTAGCTGCCTGCAAGTCAGTATTCTGCTAGCAGCCTTCAGATGAAGATGTAGAACTCTCAGCTCCTCCTGCACCATGCCTGCCTGGATGTTGCCATGTTCCTGCCTTGATGATAATAGACTGAACCTCTGAACCTGTAAGCCAGTCTCTATTAAATGTTGTCTTTGTAAGAATTGCCTTTGTCCTGGTGTCTCTTCACAGCAGTAAAACCCTAACTAAGACAGATGGCCTCTGACTTAAAATGCTTTCATTTAAGATTTTGGTTAAGACTTTACATTGGCTGAAAAGCCTTATGAATTCAATAAAAATTGAATTTGGATCTTCTTCTGGAATATTAACACATTGTTTCTTCTTTCTCTCTTCTTTCTCCCTGATAAAACAATGGGCACCAAAAAGTATGCAGGGCTGTTGAGCCGGAGTGTTCTGTAGGTGAAGTGTATGCTATTTGTTTTTTTTTTTTCTTTTAAGATTCTTTTTAATGTTTTCAAGGTATCCATGGAAACCACAAAAAGGGATTGAATCCTCTAGAACTGGAGTTATGATTGGTTGTAAATCACCATGTAGGTGCTAAGAGGCAAATCCAGGTCTTGTGCAAGAGAAGCTAGAGCTCTCCAGCCCCATCATGCTTTGTGCTTTACACTTGGGTCAGCTTAGGGTATGTCTATTAGATATGACCTAGCCAGAGGTTAAGTCAGAGCCCTCATGATCCAGTAGAGTCTCAATGATTTGGTCCTACAAGTTACAGATCGTAAAGCCATGATGATCATGTCACTGGGATTGTGTTCCTTCAGTCCACGGAGAAGAAGGATCCTTTTTAGCCTCTCTCCTAAGTGTGTATGTGTGTGTGTGTGTGTGTGTGTGTGTGTGTGTATTTGTACACTGATTTCTCATTCAAAAAATATTGTCCTTTGTGGTGTTTAAGTGTGTGCTGTGTCTGTTGATATATAGACAGCTTTATGTAGAGGTTTTTACTTCCACCTTTACATGGGTTCTCTCTCTCTCTCTCTCTCTCTCTCTCTCTCTCTCTCTCTCTCTCTCTCTCTCTCTCTCAGAAAAACCTGACACTAAGCAGGCTGCCGAGATGTTCTGTGGGTGAAATGTATCCTATTCATTTTTTTTTCTAAATTTCTTTTAAATATCCTTAGAATTATTTTGTTTTGCCTGCATAGGTATGCCACGTACATGCCTGCAGTCACCTGAGGACTGTGATCTTCAGGCTTGTGAAGCAAGTGACTCTACCCACTGACTCCTGTTGCTGGTGCCAGTTTCCCTTGGTTTTATAAGGATGCCATCCTACTGGGTCAAGGGCATACCTTACTCCAGTATAACACCATGACAAACAAATTACATTGCAATAATTATTCCCAAACAGAATCATGTCCTGAAGGTTAGGAATTCATGTGTGAATTTTGGAAAATCTAACTCAACTACTGGTACACACTTATCTCTAAACATCTCACTATGGAACCCCAAGAAAAACTCTTAAGCACAAGGTAAAATAAATGTCCATTTATGTGAGTGCAAATTATTTACATGAACCTTTGTTTTATTATGGACATTATTCAACTCAGATTTACATCCAGAGACCTTCCACAGACGGTAGGACAGGACCTTGAGAAGGTGATCTCTGATACAAATACCATGAAGGGCATTCCTGTTTCCCTGGAGGCCCAGGTACCCAGTGGTCCTTCAGAATGCCCCAGCTGAGACAAGGGAGTTGGTTAATCACATGTTCACCAGTCATCCTTTCCCATTGGCAGCCCAGGATGAGCTAAGGGAAATTCCCTGAGAGCCACTCAGCTACACAGCTCTGTGCCTTGGGTCACCAACTGATCTTCTGTAACCTATAATGTTTTATTTTGCCCCTTTGTAAATGGAAAGTCCAGAAGGACAACCAGAAGATAAAAGAATAAAGGGCTGTTTGTTCTGTGGAGCAAGTTAGGAGCAGACTGGAAACCATTCTTAAAGTACTGCATCTTTAGCAAGAAAAGGAAGAGGCTTCTATGAAGGAAACTCATACATATTCCTGTAGGAAATATTCATAATCACGTATGGAGGCAGACTCATACTTTACCAGGCTCAGTTGAAGTCACACTTTTTAAAATTGTGTCCATTTAAAAAATGACTGATAGAATGCTTCTGTGCAGAGACACTAGGGGTGTGATGAGACAAATTTAGGTCATCCAAAAAAGAATGCAGGCAGTTTTTGGTGAGTTTGGCTAGCTCCTTGTTTCTCTGGTGGACTTTTATACACACACACACACAAACACACACACACACACACACACACAATTATAGAAGCAGGCTTTTAGTTGTTCAAAGGGCAGTGGCTTTTTTTTTTTAAAAAAAATTCTGCAAATTTAAGTCTGATTGGCCCTGAAATTGGCTAGTCTTACCAGCTGCACCATTAACTGGGAAAACAGAGCTTCTGCCCTGAAAAGGTACGTACACAGATTCCTACAGCATCTTCCACACTCAACAAGGAACTGAAATTAGAAGTAAGTAGATGGTTTTCCATTTTCAGGGATGCTCAGTGAGCCTTGCCAATTCATTCCCTGACATAGACACAATCCACCTTCTTTCTAAAACAGTGTTGGGTCGTAAGTGACACACATTGTTTTCCCATGCTGGTACCCACTCCAAACTCTCATATCATCACACATGCTTCATATTGGCAAACCTCCTCAACTCCTAGTAATTAATGGTGAGTGTCCTGGTTGTTATTGTCAATCTGATGCAAGCCTAGACATATCTCAGAAGAGAGAATATTAATTGAGAAAAAATGCCTCCATAAGACAGGTCTTAAGGCAAGCCTGTTGCATATTTTCTTGAGTAATGATTGATGTGAGAGGCCCAACCCATGATGGGTGGGGCCATCCCCAGGCAGGTAGTTCTGGGTTGTATACAAAAGCAGTCTGAGCAAGCCATGGGGGGCGGGGTGGGGGGGAAGCCAGTAAGCAGCATTCCTCCAAGACCTCTATATCAGCTCCTGCCTTGAATTCCCGCTCTGACTTCTCTCAGTGATAGAATGTGAGCTGAGAGAGTAGTAAGCAGAAATAAACCATTTCTTCCCCACGTTGCTTTTGGTCAGTGTTTACCTTAATCGTGGTACGCAGACTAAAACAGTAGGAATAAGGCTATCTTATTTCATCTCGTTAGAAAGGTTTAAAATCTCTTCCAGGAACTGCATAGTCACTGCTTTGTCAATTCTTTCAAGTTGTTGGCTTTGTTTATTCATTTGTTTGTTTCTGATTTGCCATGAGCATTACTGGGGGAAAAGCAAAATGAGCTTTTAATTTTACTTGCCCTTGAGGGCTTAAACATTTTGGAAGTTGTAGACCCGTCCGATACATTGCTAATCTCCCACCAGCTTTGCTGGAGATAACACTGCCGTCATGTGGGTGACGATTCTCACAGTTGCCTAGGTAACTTTTTAAGACTTGAAGGCCAATTTTGTTGAAAACACCAACTCTTCCCTTGGACCTGCAGATGTCTGATGGGGTGACTGGAACAGGATGAGGAGGCTGGACGTCTCTGTCTTCATTCTGTGTCTGTCTCCTTTGCAGCCTTAATCTTTGAGCTGAAGACACCTACCAGCTACCTCAAATGAAAACTTCAGATGATAAATGAAAAGCGGTGTCACCTATGTTCCTGGGCGAGCTCCACCTAGTCCCAGAGAACACGTGAATATCCCCTCTGTTGTTAGCTGACCTTTCTCCCTCCTTGTCCATCCCAGCATCTGTAACTGTTCAAGTCCCTAGAATAGAGACTGATTTACAATCATGAAGTCCCCTTCTTTACTTTCCAGCCACTGAATAAAGGTAGTTCTTTCTTCTGTAGTCTTGGTAGCTGGCCTTATTGAGGAGCAGCAGAATTAATCCCTTTTCTGTTGCATCATTTATATCTTTGATTACTTAACCCTCATTCATCTTAAGCAGAGTAAAACCTGACTACTGCACCCCTATCCTTTCCTCTGTTGCTCATTCCATCTTCATGTGCTGTTACTTCCTGAAGCAGCTCTAATATTGTCTACTTGCAAATGAGTCTCAGTCCTACTATGGCAATGTATTAGTTATGCATGCTTTGAAATGAATCTTACACACACACACGATAGACTTTTCCCCTCTGCTTGGAATTCAGTCATTAATTTGTTTGTTCATTGCTCACCAATAGATTTGAATCTGAAATGTCATAGTTTGAATGCTTGGTCTCCAGTTGGTAGAGCTATTTTGAAAGGCTGTGGCACTTTTAGGAGGTGATATATAATTTGGAGGAATTAGTTCACTGGGTGTTCTTTTGAAAGCTGTATCTTATTCCTAGGTCTTTGGCCTCCCTGTCTCTTTCCTTTCTTCATGCCATAAGGTGAGCAGCAGTGTTCTATCATGCACTCGTGCCACCATGGGCCTTGCTCTCTCCCCCAAGCAACATGCAGATGACCATGAGCTGGAACCTCTGAAGCCGTGAGCAAAGGCAGATCTCTTTTCTCAAAGTATTTTGTCAGATCAATGCAAAGAAACTAACAGCAGGGTGGATGGTTATAGAATTGGTTGGATTGAGTACTTCCAGCTTTGGAACATAGGTTCTATTCTGAGTTGTCTTTGAAGTGGTTAGGGGAGAAAAGACTAAGTGGTTTGAGCAGGTGGAAGGTGGCCCAGTCTGTGAGAGCTGTGCTAGAGTATGAGCTCTGGTGAGTATGAATGTAGATCGGTGAGTCTTCTGAACTCCAGGAACTGACTCACCTAAGGGGGCAGTGTCTCCAGAGCCAGCAAGTCCTTGGGATACAGAAACATCAGTATAAAGGATGGGACAATGTATGTATAGTGAGAATTTTGGCTATCTTTAAAAACACAGAACTATTATAAGAATATGTTTTTTGTTTTAATCTCAGGTCTGGGATAGGGGGCTGCTTCAGATTGTAGCAGCTGATGATGATTTGTCTCATGCTCTGGCAGAGGTGTGGTTTTGCCAGCTGCAGATAGTTTTGTCAATTGTGAGATGTTTGGAATTCGGGGCACTTTTCAGAGGGTATATAAATTCTAGTACCTTAAGAAGTGGTGGGGAGTTGTTGGCTACTGTTGGTTTCTGTTAGTCCCGGTTTGTTAAGTAGTTGGACTCAAAGAAGAAACATAATAAGATATTAAATGTCCTGACAGCTAAGATCAAATTTGCCCCAAGGAACTCAACAAACACCTCTAGTCAGCAGGAAGCAGTCTAACAACAACATTGCCTCCTTTCTGGTCCCTGATTTTATTCAGGGCTATTGTTATGGGGTTGAAATGGTGGAAGAAAAGGGGTAGAGAAGGGTAGAAGAAAGAAGAACCCACAAAGTAGCAAAAGACAAGCTACACACATGAATATCTTAGAACCAAAAGAATGGTAGGCACCTGTGTCATTGACTTACACCATTTCCCTGATGTCTCAATCCTGCCTTCTGTTTTTCTTCACTATTACCCACAAGGCTATTTCTCTTTTAGATGATCTCTCAGGCAACTCATGATCTTCTCTCCATCATCTCTTATATTCACTTTCATGTGACAAGACATGAAAGTATGCTTGTTCACAGCTAGGAATCCATTCCTATGTGGATTGAAAGAAGGGGCCAAGTCTTATACATTTTGGTCTCCTCACTCTCACAGAATCTTGCAAATCATCAGGAATCAACAAATGTGTTTAAAAGGCCAATTAAGTAACATATCTTATAGTTTCATGATTAAATTCTTTTTGGCTAAATTCATTTTGTGGGCCAACAATCTAGCTTGAATAATAAACAGAAAATCCTTTGTGTGTGGCAGGGGGGGGGACTACAGTGTATGGAAGGTTATAGTGCAAAAAATTAGATATTATAATGTATGTTTGTTGGAGACAATAGACTGAAATGAAGTGAAAGGATCATCCGGGGTTAATTTGGGAATCACGATGGCATTTAAGCCAGAAGAATTAGAATGTTCCAGTTCTGTTTTGAAATCGTCTTACTTTCCCACTGGATCCCCAAAGTAAAAATATCCATAGAGAAATTACTTCCAAAGCTAATTTTTCTTGGTCTTCATTCTCCCAAACACAATGTGTATATGTGAACTGGGCTGGATGTCTACCTACATGAACTCTGTTTAGAATCCAAGCAGACAGGCCTGATGGCATGTCTTTCTTTCCCCAAGCCTAAGAAGAAAGGCCAACCCAGACATGGAGAGAACAGGAAATGAGCCAAAAAAAAAACCCTACAAGAAGCCAAATTAAGGACAAGCACATTTGTGAACATGAAATGTCCCAGTCAACAACCAGGACTGTATTGGCTAATGACATGCCACATTGTGGCCAGTAACAGTAGCTTCTTATTTGGAGAATGCCACTTTCTCCCATCCCCAAAGAAAGGCTGGATGGAATGGGAGAGCAGTAGGCTCTATCTGGGAGCAGATAGAATGCCTCCTTTCCTCCCTCCCTCCCTCCATCTATTTAACCCCAGTAATGCTGTGTATGCCCCCTGCTGAGGAGGCTTGGTCCCTTTCCTTACCCTCCATTCTTGTCACCACCCTTCAAAATCATATTCCTCTATGGGAGAAATCAGGTGCTGTGCTAAGGATTCTATCTCCACAAAGAATAGAGCATCTGTGGGAAGAAGAACTGATTTTGAAATGAGCCAGCATGAACATGGCACAGGCCTGAAATGCTTAAGAGCTCATTCAGTTATGCAAAAGAAAGAATGTTCTTAGATCTTAAAAAAATAAAGTCAACTGCAGCCTACAGACACATACATCCATGTTCCCTGTAAAAACATGCCCGTCCTTCTTTCTGAGAGATGTTGGAAAAATACAGTCAGCCTCCTATAAGTAAGAGTTCTATACCCATGAATGTGACCCACACAGGTTAAAAACATTTGAAAAACTATTTTATCCTTTTTGAACACATGTGCATTTTTCTCTGCTGTTATTCCTTAGGTGACATTATGTCACAACTATTTGTATTGTGGTAGGTATTTGTTTTAGTCAGGGTTTCTATTCCTGCATAAATATCATGACCAAGAAGCAAGTTGGGAGGAAAGAGTTTATTCAGCCTACACTTCCACACTGTTCATCACTAAAGGAAGTCAGGACTGGAACTCAAGCAGGTCAGGAAGCAGGAGCTGATGCAGAGGCCATGGAGGGATGTTTCTTACTGGTTTGCTTCCCCTGGCTTGCTCAGCCTGCTCTCTTATAGAACTCTAGACTACCATATGGCACCACCCACAAGGGGCCCTCTTTGCTTGATTACTAATTGAGAAAATGCCCCACAGCTAGATCTCATGGAGGCACTTTCCCAACTGAAGCTCCTTTCTCTGTGATAACTCCAGCTTGAGTCAAGTTGGCACACAAAACCAGCCAGTACAGTATTGTTGTGAGTTATAGATGTTTTAAGCTATCCTGGAGGATGTGTACATGTAAATACTCCATATTTCATAGAAGGGATTTGATCATAAGTCTGCTTTTTTTTTTTTAATCACAGAGCCATTTTTTACTCAGGTAGAGAGATAGTTGCATCTCCTTGAGTTCTGAATACCTAATGCTGTCTGTTTCTTTTTTTTTTCTTTTTAACAAAACAGACTCAGTCATTTCCTTCAGTTGTGAAACATCCTATCCTTTTTCTAGTGCTTCCTCTGCTGGGTTTGTCAGTAGAGTTTTTAGGCTAAAACCCCAGGCTTCAACCACTCCAATGAGCTAGGCTCAGCCATTCATCCCAATGTACCAATCAACAAGTCAGATAATGGCAAAAACAGAGAAATGTGTATCCAGTACATCTGTTGAAACAAGTGAAGGAGTCCAGTGACAGATCTCTAAGTCAGCCTTGGGTGACTGACGTGAGGTTTAGGTCTAAGGAAAGGACAGGAGGTATCACAACTAAGCAGTCCTGACAGAAGTGGGGTCCAGCCCATCTTTGAGCCATCAGGGTCTCAGTCCTTGTCTACTCTACAAGGTAACCCCATAAGTTGTGAAACTGTCCACATTGTCTTGCCTTCTCTGAGAAATGTCATCAACTAAAGGGAGGGGCCCGTCCTGTGAGGTTTTGTTCTCTCTCTCTCTCTCTCTGGCATTTGACATAATTCAAAAAGAAAGGACATTGTTAGGACAATAAAGCATGCCTGTGTCCTCTGTCCAAGGACAGAGACAGAAAGCAGTCAGAAGGGCCAGGCTTTTATCCTGCTTTTCCTAACCTTTTGTCGAGGAGTGAGGAGTCAATGCCTAACAGAAGCTACCTCCGTCCTAGTTTCAGAGTCTTCCAGAAAACCTTTTCATTTTTTTTTTTTAAAAAAAAACCTGAGGTCATCAGATTCCCTGCAGAGTGCCATGACAGTGTCTGCTCTTCTCGCCTGTGCTAGGTGTCCTAAATCCTAACATTGTATAAATTCTTTTAGACCAATACAGAAAGCTGAGTGGCTGGCTCTGGCTTTCACTAGTCTATGATCACTGCCTGCAGTCTGGGTTTCTTGCTTTCTTCTTGGGAGTAGCTACTTACTCTCTCCAAGATAATATCTAGTACATTGGCCAGAACCGCCCTGGGGTCTAGGCAATCGAACAGAGTGAGTAAACACTTAGCAAAGAGTGACTCATGGTGACATTGAGGATGCTTCGATGGTGGGTAGATAGAAGACCTAATCTGCTTCCCTGGTTTAGCTACACGTCAGACAGAGTCATCTTTCATACCACATTGATAATGGCTGATCTCTAAGACTCACCCCTCGGCTTACTTTAGACATCCTCTCTAGAAGCTGAAGAATTATTGGCCATGTTAAAGCATACCTAACCCCATGGTAATAAGAAGCCAACACAAACACACATTAATTTTGTATTATGTGCAAGTATTTAGGCCTGGGTCTGTGTGCACATACATCCACAAAATAATCAACTATCTAAATTACAAACGGCGAGCTGGAAAAAAGACATTTACAGATGCGAAGATGTAACTGCTGTGAAAACAGCCAATTTAGAGAAGAGGTTGGCCTTTAATTGGCCAAGCTAAACAACACACAATTACTACTAACTTGATCCCCCAAGATCAGCTCTAATCAAGTCATGTTTAACTTGGCTGGTTAAATTGCAGTCAGCTCCCCCAACCCCCACGCCCTCTGATTTGGTTCATTTGGCTAACACATAGCCTTCCTGCGACTGACTTTCCTTCCCAACCTTTCATTCCTGTGGATCAGGAAGCTGGCCATGATGTTGTTGGTGGTTTGTTTTTTTTTTAAATGGCAAATTGTATGTGGGGGGTTTTGGTTTGGATTTTGTCTTTGTCTTTGTTTTAAGAACTCTCTGGCATAACTCTGTGGTCCTCCAAACTTCACAAGTCTATCAGGGAGTTAGAGTTTGTCAAGGTCTTTTAAAGTCCCTGTCTCAGTTTCTCAGAGTGTTCCCGCATATTTTGCTTTTGTGTTACAGTTGAAGAAGGGTTTTTTTTTTTGGTTTGTTTGGGGTTTTTTGTTTTGTTGTTGTTGTTGTTTGGGTTTTTTGTTGTTTTGTTGTTTTTTTTTTTTGTACTTTAACCTCCTACATTACTGGGGCAGGGGTCCTTGCTTTTTGTTTGTTTTGTTTTGGTATTTTAACCTCCTGTGTTACAGAGAGATGGGCAGTTTAACTATACTGTAATTTTTAAACTAGCCAACTCAAGGATTCCGCACAGCTCCACGGAGCACAGTGAAGCATCGTTAAGTATTTATTTCAATTTCTCTCTAAGAGGATTCGAACTCAGAGAAGGCTGACTTCTCAGGTCAGAATGGTCATCTGCATGCATGCCAGATGAATAGACAGCTTAAGTTCCTACACACCACCATGGGATGCAAGACCAAAAAAGCATAGGGTACCATTTTCCTCGGGGTGCGGGGGGGAGGGGAAGAAACACATGTGCACACATGTCCGCAAATATGTATTTGTCTACTGAGAAGTGAATAAGCATTCTCATGGACGTCACGTGCTGGGTTCTCTAGTAGGCCCGGGATAGAACAAAATGTATAAGCCAAGTCTTTGTCACTTCAAAGTCTTTGGTATACATAGTCTCTGGGCTGGGTAATTAGCACTGCAGAAAATCAGGAGCGAAATGGCTTCTGATTCTGTTTCAGTACTCATGCTGGTCCTCAATTCCTATTATAGGTATGACTAGTCTTCAACTTCTCTCCCTCCCCACTCCGCCCCCTCTACCTTTCCATTCTGTTTGTCCTTGCTCTCCCAGTGATGTCCCATCTCCAAGAGCAGTCTCAACTGCCCTTGTGCTCTTTCCAATTTCAAAATAAGCTCTAAGGGAAGAGCTAATTAGTCTTACCCTAGTTAAAGGCATTGTCTAATAAGAAGGCTCCGTGTTAACTGTCCCGTGGCGACTAGCCTTGAGGTAGGGCCATCAGAACTCTGTGTTCGCTCAAGAGAGAAAATGTTCAGAAACCTTCGTGTGTGTTATTTGCTGGAGACTAAGCCATAGCAACGTAGCCTAAGTGGCATGCCTTATGTGCATTCTAGACTATCAAGGGAAGGACTGGCTTCAGATGGAAACTATTGGTGAGGAGGGTGCTCTGAGTCACGAATTTGCTCTTCTGACTCTGCACCTTGGTCACAGGAATTCTCTGTTCTGTATACTTATTATCAAAAGGAATATCCTGACAGTAAGCATTTCCCTTATATATCATTTTTTTTTTTAAGGATCCGAACCTGTGACCTACACTAACAAATTCTCTGAACTGGCATATTGCTCTTCTGTGAAGCTTGGACTTCAAGTAATACATAGACAACCGAAATGATTCTGTGTATAAGACATCTCTTAGTCACGTTGA
Source organism: Tokudaia tokunoshimensis (assembly GCA_036184795.1). Lineage (NCBI taxonomy): Eukaryota > Metazoa > Chordata > Mammalia > Rodentia > Muridae > Tokudaia > Tokudaia tokunoshimensis. Next base: position 20,343,779 of record BTHU01000022.1, read on the forward strand.
TTATTAAGAGAGACAACAAATAAAAACCAGCCAATAAATAATAAATGGAGCATGAAGATCTGAAATCCCAAGAGTGTCAGTAATATAGACTCTGTGTTATAAATAATAATTCTACAATTAGGATGGATTTCTTTCCCTCTGAGTTTCAGGAGCTGATATGTAAAGAATATAGTGACATTTGTCACCGGGAACGTCTGAGATAGAAGACATTTATTATTGTTATTTTTTTCTAACAAACTACTGCGCAGAGTAAATAGATTTTTAAAGAGAAGTTTATCTTACCAAAGCCAAGAGACAAATTAGACTTGGTAGTGGACACCTGAGATGCTAGCCCTTGAGAGATTAAGGAAGAAACAGGCCAGTCTATGTTACATTAACAAGACCTTATCTTTTAAAAAATGGTGATGAGATGTTGAGCCCTGCCCACACCGATCATGCAATGGCACACAAGAGCACTCAACAGTGAATGTCATGGTACTGTGGCTCCTGATGGGACCCTGTGGAGAAGCCAGAGCATCCTTGCCCTAAATATTTGTCTCGGCAGAGTCTGGAGCACTAAGAGCCAGGACTTGGCTCAGTGCCCAAGTTATACATCCATAATTAATTCCAGAAAAATAATCTAAAAATGACTTTGGAAAAAAAGTGAAGGCAACTGTGCCTGTGAATGTACATGTGACAGACTGGGAACTGATAATTCCACAGCTCACGTTGGCCCCTAACAGATCCCATGACCTCAAACAAGTTACTTAAGCTCTTGAATTTCTCGGATTCGTCTCTTGTTTTGCTCATAAGTGTAGCAGTAGAATTCAACAAATGATCTCTGTCTCTATTTCTTTATGCAAATGCTATGTTACTGTATATGTATATGTATGTGTATGTTCATGTGTATGTGTCTATGTATATGTGAATGGGTATGGGTATATGGATATGGATATATGGATATATGAATATGGATATGTATGTGTATATATGCACTATATATTTCCACAGTCAAATACAAAGATGCCTACAAATTCTTCCCCATGAATATCCATCTTACTGGACAATAAATAAAAAGAAGAAACAAGGTCATAGCACAAAATATAGTCTATCATTTTCAAGGACTCTGAATTGTCTTTCATGAACAAGTCATTGCTAGTGGACAGAGCCAGTTCTTATATTTAAAAAGATCAAATATCTTGGGCTGCTGTCTTTGTTGGTTTTATGTAGTTATAACAAAGTACTTGAGACCATGTGATTTATAAAGAATAGAAATCTACTTGACTAATAGTTCTAGAGGCTGAGAATTCTGAGAGCCTGAAGCTAGGATATGTCAGGGGCCTTCTTGCTGCAACATGAGGCTGAGGGTATCTCATGGTGAACTGGAGCAAATGTGTTACCCCAAGTGTCTTTTCCTTAAGCCTGTAGGTCATTAAAGGGCCCCAAACTTACACTCTTATCAAATCCTAATACTCCCAGAGGTTCTACTTACAAATGCCATTCACATGTAAGTTTGGGGATTAAGGTTCCTAGTCCTGAACCTCTGGAGAACAGGATCAAGCCACAGAAGCTACCATCCATGGACAAAGAAAAGATGACTAAGAATGGGACCCATCAGAGTCTAATGCCAACCACTCTGCGCACCGACCTTTGCTCCCTCTTTTTCTGGATTTCCAAAGAGATCAACCAAATCACCCCACCTAGAGCATTGTTGGGCAAGAAGAGCCCATCACTGGGTTAGACCAAAGCTGAATGATATTGATAAAGAACTCTGTGCACACACACAGCATTACAGCATTCATTAGGCAATGATGTGAGACAGTGGGGAAGTATAGAACTCTGAAAAGTACGCCAAGCACACACAGTCACAGGCACACAGCTAAGCTACCACGTCCAAATCCTACCAAAGTTCCTTATCTTCAAGTCTCCCATCGGCTGGGTCGTGTCCTTTGCTCTCAACTCTTGACCAGTTTGAGGCTCTTGCTCCATCAACACAGAAGAGATTATGTACTCTGAAAGATGTAGCCAGCCTACTGAAAGCGAAATCTATGGTCAGAAAGCATGCTGAAATATGGCTCAAGATGGTTCCAAATATGTTTATATGCCATTCAGTTCAGCCTTGACTAAACTCTGCCTTTTGGGAAAGATCGTTTGTTCTATCTTATTATAACAACTTTGGTGCTATTAATTTGTGGAATTATTTGAGAATTGGCCCTTCTTAATTAACTCAGGTAATTGAAATTTTCTTATATAAGATTAAAAATGTTCACCTTGACATTCGATTTTATAGGCTGTGTAGGTCAAGTGAATAATCAGGGCAGTTTGTATAATTTAAGATTCTTTACTGGAAGAAAGAGGGAAAAATCACGGCATCTTCTTTCTTCTAAACAACACTGAACTGCATGCCTAAAATCTGCACAATCAGGAAGTTAAGTCAGATGGTCTGTGAGCTCAAAGCTCACCTTAATTGTACAGCAGGGCTGTCTAGAAAGAAAGAAGTCCTGGGATTATCATTTAGTCATTCTCTATTTATCAGACTACCACCATAGACAATGAGCAGCGAGAAAATAGTTACTCAGAATTACTTGTGAATGTTTGTTTTTATTTCTTTATTTTAACTTTTGACACAGGGGTCTCACTATATATGCCTGACTAGCCTAGAACTTGCTATGTAGCCCAGGCAGGCCTCAGACTCAGGAACCTCCCAAATGCTTGGATCATCTAACTCCTCTTGTGACTGCTTTTGTGAGGCTGTTTTAGATAGAGGCAGCATGTCATAGAGAAGGATGGGACCAAAGAGTTACATTCAGACACATCTCAAAACTTTAGTGCAATTGTACATAATAAAATCAAAGATTCTGGTCCATTATCAGTTTAAAAAAAAATGTTCCCCCAAACAGAACTGGTAGGAACAAATTTGTAGACTTAATAAATCCTGATAACATTAGTTCTTTTTACATCAGAAATTCTCATCTGAACTTAACATCTGGTGGCAAAAACTAAATGTTATGTAATAAAATAATCAAATTGAAGCTTTTTGTCTTAAGAAATAGGAAGCCGTGATAGTGCAGGAAACCACACTGACTCCAAAGGGCATGCGGCATTACCCCAGAATCTTGGTGAAATTCAAATTTCTCCTTGGGAATATGAAGGAAATAAATTGTTCTCACATGACTACCAAGTTGGATTTCAAGTGTGTTGATGGTCATTTTCTCCTGGGACAGGCCACATCTGTGAAGACATCATTATCTGTCCTCCTACCCTGTTCCAGGGTTTTGTTTAGTTCCAAAGCCTAAGAAGCACTTGGAAGTATTTGTTGAAAGATGTATGCAGCATGGGATGAGATGAGCATGCATGATGGTTTACTCGGCACTGATCCTCTGATCTTAAAGGGAACAGCTAACTTTGTACTCTGCGTGGTTTTAGATTTTGCCTGACTGCTCTTCACGGGGGTATTAAACTGCCTCATAGGAAGACCTTTGACCTTTGGAAGACTCAAGAACAGGCTAGCTGTTTTCATGCTCATCTCCTGACATTCCCAAATCAGGTTTCAAAGGGAACTTCATCATGTTTCTGAGATGGCGTTCCACCAACACAGAGGTACCACTTGCAAAGTCTGGTAGCTAAAATTCACGCTATGCAATTTAGCCAAGTCTAACTGTGAAACAAATTGTCTTTTGTGATGCATGACAAGGACAAAAATCCATAAAAACCTCACTGAAGAGAGAACCTGGACAACCCCAGGCACAGCTGTGTGAGTCACAGTATCATCATCCATGGGCAGGACCTCCCTGATACTTTTAGATAACAAATTCTTTCTAGCTACTGACCCCAGTGTTCCTTCATCCAAAGCCCACTGCAGTTAGTATCCTCTGAGGAGGTGTCCATCATCTTCCTATGGCATCTTCCAGACAGAGTTCCTGCTGAGTCATCGCTCACTCACTGCTATAATGAGCTCCAGGGTGGAGGGAAAGCCTTTTCCTTCAAGGTCCCTTTAAACCAACTGCCCTTGTCAGATACCTGTGGCATCTCTGGTCCCCCAGTTTCTTCTCCTTATACAATCCCAGATGGCAACATCATGTCTGAAACCCACAAACCTGATCTACAGACAACTATCAAAGAGGTGTTGTGTTAATTCTTCCTGGGAAGATATGAACATCTGTTTTCCTCCGATGGGGCCCAAGGACAAATCAAAGGAGGATCCTACCAAGGTCCAACTTGGAGAACCAAAGAGTTTATTGGACTTGTTTATGGAGCATAGATGATAGATCACTGATAAGACAGTGAGTGACCCTCAAAGAGTTGTGTCATCTCAAAGTCCTACCCTATCCTGGATAGGGACTTCACAGAGTCCCTCTTTCAGATAATCTTCCCCTTCCTATATACCCTATAATCTTCCTGATTCACTTTCAATGTAGAGAGAAGTAGGGACGGGGAGATAGTTGGAATCTCCCCAGGGGTGATGGTCTCCTGATCCTTAGCCTCCATCGACTAGGGAATGTCAGTAGCTCTGTTCATTACATTCATACAGATTGGCTATCTCTGTGTCATCCTGCTCTAACTGCCATGGTTACTGGCCCATATGAATATCTACTCCAAGATGGCCTCATGTTATGCTCAGAGATAAAAAATATCATACATACAGAACCAAGGCCAATACCTTTGTCTTCATGACTGAGCTGATTCCCAGACATAGCCACATCCACCACCCATTCTCAGCAGTCAGTGTGACGTGCCACTAGGTTTTGTTCCAGACAGTGACTCACTGGGCTCCCCTCTGAGAGCTGACTGCTGAGCAATAAAGGGCTGGCTCCTGATGTCTCTGCATCATTGTCCAAATCAAACTGTGCAGTGGCTTTGTGATAACCACACAGACTGCCATTTTGTCTGAAGTGTTTCCTTTACTTCCCTAGAGGGACATGAATATATTTTTTCCAACTCACCATGAATGCCCTATTGGCCCTAAGGAGAGAGGGTTCTTGAGAACACTGACAATTAGAGCTTGAGTTCCCAGGTCTTACTGTCTGTCTGGCCAAACCAGACACAGATACCATATGCTAAGCTCCGCTGTGGGTCCTACTAGTCAGACCTGTCTGGAGCCAGCACCCACTTGTCATACTTAACTGTTGTTGGTCAAGTGTTGGGTAGGAGAGAGTTTGAAACTGAAATGGATCCCCAGTCTTGGTAAGAAGACATGCTTAATGTGTGTACATGCATGTATATATATATGGCTCAGTGTATGTGTGCTCCCACAAGTCTGAAAGTGAATACATATGAAGAAGGAAGATAAAGAGAGACCTTTCTTGGAAATAATGGAGTCTTTGGAAGTGCCAGAGAATCCCAGGATAGCTATATCTAAAGAAAAGTCATTAGTGGGTATCTTGGTTAATTTTTATTATCAGTTCAATGTAACTAAGAGTCACCATGGATGAGGTAACCTCAACTGAAGAATAATTTTAGTCAAATTGGTGTGGTCATGTCTGTAAGAGACTACTTCAACTGATGATTGATGTAGAAGGGCCCGCCCACTGTGGGCAGCATCATACCAAGGTATGTGGGCCTGGACTATATAAGAAAGCTCTTTGATAAGGCAGTGAGAAAGCCAGAAAACAGATTCCTCTGTGATTTCTACTTCAAGTTCCTGCCCTGCTTAAGTTCCTGCCCTGACTTCCCTCAAGGATGGACTGTGACCTGGAGGTGTAAGCTAAAAGAAAACCTTGCATCTTCCGTTGCTTTTGATCATTGTGCTTTATCACAGCAACAGAAAAACAACCTACTACATCAGTCAGGAGAGTCTTTGAAATGTATCTGTGGAAGGCTGCTCCTGCAGGGTAGATAGATAGGTTTGCCTCGATTCCGTGTCTCTTCCTTCCCACAGTGTCATCATATCCAGCTCCTTACAAAGGATCAGATCTGGTCTCCATCTGCCAGCACGAGGCTGTCCCTTGTCATCAAAATGCTTAGAGGTTACCTGGTTTTCCTGAGCCTTTCTCATACCAACCCCAGGCAAGTGTCCCTGGGCTCTCTCCTGGGTGTCTCTCCACACAGACACCGCTGGAAAGCCCCGCAGTCCATCCAGCCTGGGACAAGGCCAGCCCTGAGAGATGCCAAGTGCTGTCAGAGAAGCTGTGGGATGGGAAGTGACCTGAGGAACCTCTGAGATGAAGCCAAAGCAGACACTTTGCTGGAACAAGCCTGCCAGTTAACCGATCATGAGAAAAACCACCACGATCATTTCTGCCCAAGGAATAAGAATGGCACTTTTATTTTATTTTATTTTATTTTTAAATAATCCTAGGCCGAGGGAAAAGTTGAACAAGAATGAAAAGTCCCATAATGACCTCACCCAGAATCCCCGACTGTTAATACTCTACCAAAGCATCTTCATATTTTCTCTGCTTATACATATAATTTCAAATTAGATCTAATATATTTTTTCCACACAGGGTCTCATTCTGTTCTCTCAGCTGTCCTGGAACTCCCTATGTAGTGTGTGTGGTTTTGAACTCACAGCAATCCATCTGCCTTACCCTCCCTCGTGTATATATTACAGACGTGAGTCACTATATCTGGCTGAACTCTTACAGATTTAGTTGAGGCAATATGTCCTTTTATTGCTAAATCCTTCGGGTAATACTATTTGTTTAAAGACATTGTCTAACATTCACTGATCGTCCTAACCATCTTTCATAGAAAAAAATTTAAAAAGAAGTTTTTGGGTAGTTGAGGATCAATTCAGTATCTTACACACAAATGGCTTAATTTGTTTGTATGTTTCTTTCAACTGGAATTGTCCTGGAGCCTCATCGACCTTAGTATACTCAATAGTTTTGTAAACACAGCCTTCACTTGGACTTGTCTACTGTTTCCCATGATGTGGCCTGGATGGTGCTTTTTGGGAAGGGATGCCTGAGAGCAACGTGCTCTCACAGTGCATCTTCTTGGGAGGACACAGGATGTGGGTCTGAGGAAAGCATTGATATTAACTTAGATCATTTGGTCAGGTTTTCCTATTAAAAATGTTCCACTTTGTCCCTAATAACTGCCTCAAGGCAAAGCCTTTTAGCAAGCTAGATATCCATTAGACTTTCCCCCTCTTGTTTTAACTTCCACCAACTATTCCTACCCCCATTTATTAAGGTCCTGATGTTCATCAAATGAGTTTCCTAGCCATATCCTTCCTTCTACATTTATTATTTCCCTTCTAACTTTCTTTCTTCCCTTTTTTTTAAAAATTGTATCAGTGTGGACTGGCATAGTGTTATTTAACAGATGATTATCTGTACTTGATGCAGGGTAATTTTATTATTTTATTTTGAGGCAGAGTCTGTATGTAGCCCCAAGCTGGGCTTGAGTTCATGATCTTCCTGCTTCAGCCTCCTGAGTGTTGAGATGACTGCCATGGACCACTGTGCCTGGCTATGATTAATTCTTGAACGGGAATATTAAATGCTGGGATCTGATTGGCTGCATGGAAGGAAGCACTTCCTGCCTTTTGAATAAGCATAGGGTTCTGTTTCTTTATAGCTAACTAGGAAATGAAGCTGGCGAGATGCCGGGATGTTTCTCAGACCCTTAATCAATAAAACCAGTCTGTGACTCCTCTGCTTTAATTCCAAAGTTGTGGTATCACTGTGGCTCTATGCCTCAGTCAAACTATACTAGCCTGGAGCTTACCCATATCCCAAACCCAGGAACAATCAAGAATCTCCCTCCCAGGAGATAGATATTGATCCCAGTAGACTCACTGTTTCTGTTGAGATTATAAACAATCTCAACAATTGGGGGGAGCTGTGGCAGAGTCCTGCTTTCCGGTGGAGAAGAAACAGAAGCAGATCAACTAAGATACAGACAAGGAGGCACGGAATAGAGAAAAGAAGCTTTTTAGTTCCCTAGGACTTGATGTGATCTGGTTTCAGTGTGAGCTGAGACAGCAGCTCAGTCATAGAGGATGTGCCTTGCATGCTTGGCATACACAAAGCCCTGCATTCAACTGCCCAGATGTGGGGGGACAAAAAAAACCAAGTAGTTTCACTCCTGCATTGTCTTGGCTGGTATCCACTCAAATTTATGTCCACACAGAACCACAGAATGTAACTTTACTCTAAAATATAATATTTACCAATGTGATTAATTAAAGCTTCTAAGGTAAAATTATTCTGCATTGAAGGTGAGCCTTAAACATGATGCCCAGTGTTCTTATAAGAATAGAGCACCAGACCCAGGAAAGGACATGTGACATGAGCAGACAGTTTGGCCTCTAGAAGATGGAGGTAGCAAGGATTCACCCTTTAGCTCTCCAGAAGGAGGCAGCCCTGCAGACAACTTGACTTTGGATCTTGTGCTCCAAAGCTGCAAGGGAGTCCACTTCTGTTCTCTCAAGCCATTTGATTTATGGCCCTTGCTTATGGCAGTCACAGGAAATGAAGGCAAGTCCCTCCTCTGTTCACCTGCACACTGCCCTTGGATTCGGGCAAAAGGGGGCTCTTGCTTTAGCGCCTGCTTTAGGATTCATAGTTCACCTCTTAGTTACTGGTCTACTGCTGTGAAGAGACACCATGATCAAACACTGCATTGACTGGGGATGAAGCATACAAATGTGTGAGTTTATGGGTGTATTCTCATCTGAACCACTACATCATCCTAGCCATCCCATGGGGATAAATGTTGTGTCTGTGGGAAATCCGTGTCTTCCCCTCTTAGTCACAGTGCAACCAGGTCCCTTAAATTTCCAAATAGCTAATGACGTTTCAGGGACTGTTGAAAACTCCTTCTCTGGACCTGCCCTTTCAAGGATATTCCACATTGCTGGTCTGTGCACCGTGCACCCTTAGACCCAGAGAGGGTACAGGTGGGATTCAGGGTACATTGGATGCATTGACTGGTGAAGCCACTTACCTACAATGTGTCAGCAAAGTCCTTTGAATTTAGGCACAGTAGGAGATGAGAAGAGTGGGCTAGGGCAAAGTCAGGGCCTAGACCTCTGTTGGCTGTGTTTCTGGAACTTTCTGAGAAGTCTTGTGCTCCAGATTGATTTAAGGGAACACTTGAACAGGTCAGAGAACAATGTTAAACTGTTTGTTTGTCAGCTAAGTGTATGAGGTGTCAATTGTTCCAGGACATGGCTGTCTAAAGTCACTTCTACGCCCTGTCCCATGGGACATGCTAATCTTTATATCACCAGCTCTCCTCTGTTTTTGGTAAGCTCATGTCTTGGTTTCTGTTTCTTCCCTCTATAGAAAGCTGTTAAACTTTATCATTATGGATATTCATGTTGATTGTAGTTTTTGGCTTCTTATGGCTCTGATATCATCAAAAGGCCCAGGTGTTAAATGCTTGTTCCCAGCCTGTGGCATCATTGGAAGGTGATGAAACTTTTAGGAGGTGAGGCCAATGGTAAGAGGAAGTTAGTTTATTGGTGGGTATGCCTTGAAGGGAATATTGGGACATTTGTGTCTTCCTGTCCTTCTTTGTGCTCCCTTAAGGGGAGCAGCCTGTATAAAGACACACATGCACACATATGCACATGCATGGGTCTGCACACATATACATATGTGTGCACACACATACACATGCATACACATGTGTATACACACATACATGCATACACATGTATGGGTCTTCACACATATACATATGTGCACACATACACGCATATGCACATACATGCACATGCATGTATATCCACATGCACACAAATACATATAAATACAGGCATGCACACACAAGCACACACACACACACACACACACACCCTCATGAGTTGCTGCACCATAGGCCCAAAAGCATCAGGGTGATTTATTGAGGTGTGGAAACTCTGACTCTGTAAGCCAAAATAAACTTTTCTCCTTTTAACGTTAAATGTCTCCCGTATTTTCTTAAATATGGAAAATTAGCCCAGAACAGTCATAAATTAAACTGCTGTGAACACCCAGTGCACACAGTTTCACACAACACTAGTTATGTCAATTAGATAAAGTGCTAGAAAGGGAATTTCTGAATCTATGGGTATATAGCTTCTTAAGACTTTTGTGAAGAGAAATCCCTCCTACACATAGTGTGAAAGAGAAGAGCTATTCTCTTCATCACTGACAACAGTTCTTTAAAATCTCTCTCAGGATCTTTTTATTTTTGCAGTGCTAGTGGCCAAACTCAGGACCTCAAACATGCTAAGCAAACAATTAACCACCACCCTACACTTTCGACCTGGCTTGCTTATTAACTTCAAGTGAATGAACTGTATCACCAATGAGTTACTAGCATCATGTTTCTAATGAATGGAACATTCTAGAAAATGTCTTGGCCCAAGTGTAAGATATGCAGGACTTGCTAAAGATAGTTATAAGGAAGAGACAGGTGAAGAAAGAAAAGAGACATCCCATCCCTCCCAGCTGTGTTCAGGGTTGGCTGCTTCTGCCTCACAGGCACTGGTGAGCTACTCTTACCCTGATACTGAAGGCAATGCCCAGACCACAGTTCTGAGGAAGACATGTGTCCATCCCTTTATGTTCCCTTCTCAGTCTTTCTACCCGTGACCTTGTGATTTCACTTTGTTTCTGCAGAGCTCATGGGGATATGGATGGTAATGGGATGGAAGGACACTAACATCTTTCTCCTGAGAATCAGCATGGTTGTGTCATGGCTGCAGTGACAGGACCAAGGTGAGGTGGCAGAGTGAACAGCCTGTGTGTGATGCCTCAGGCAGTCACCGGTGCAGGGAAAGACTAAGCATTCTCGAAAAGTATGCGATAAGGGCTCTATGACACACAGAAGGTGGGGACATTAGTTCAAGAAAGAAGAAAAACTGAAAACCAAATGTCGTTAGTCATCAACTTGCCCTCATATTATTAAGGGTTTATTTGTGTGCACATGTGAATGCTCATGCTATAGGCATGTCCAGTACCTGCAGAAACCAGATAGGAGTTCAGAATCCTTGGAGGGAGAGTTCCAGATAACTGTAAGCTACCACATGAGTGCTAAGGACCAAAAATCCAGGTTCTTTGTAAGAACAACAAATACTCTTAACTGAATGATCTCTCCATCCCTGTCACCTGCATATTCTTCCCAGTCTGTCTCTGTCTCTTTGTCTCTGTCTCTCTCTTTCTCTCTCTTGCGCACACACATGTACACACAGAAACACACACACACACACACACACACGCACACCAATAGATTGCACACCAGTCCTTAGCCCATCTGTCTGTGGAAACAAAATCAATATTATGTTGCACACAAAGCACCAATTTAATCTCAAATTGCATTTATAGCCCACTTACCTGCCAGAGTAATCCAAAGATAGCATGGTCCTCTGTTCCTCTTCAGGCAGGGGTTACTCTTCTCTGTTCTCCTCCTCACAAGTGTGGAAGCTGTGAATGGGCTTTGAAATAGACAAGACAAGCTCTAACAGGAAACTGTAGCTTGGAGGTCCTGGGTGGAAACGGATACACACACACACACACACACACACACACACACACTCTCTCTCTCTCTCTCTCTCTCTCTCTCTCTCTCACACACACACACACACACACACACACACACTTCTGAATGAACTGAAAGAATAAAGCCTAAGAAATATGTACCATGTGGGCCATGCATCGTGTGTGTGTGTGAGTGTGTGTGTGTGTGTGTGTGTGTGTGTGCGTGCGCGCATGCACACACGCATCTCAATGCCAGCCTATGAACCAGTGGCAAGTGGGTAAGAATCTCAAAATTACAGACGTGAAACTATAGCAATGTTCATAATGTCTGTTCTCTGCCTTATGGGTCCATACTTCATTTTAGTAATCTTCTATTCTTTGATCAGTCCATTATATCCTTACGTGGAACATCACAGTCCAATACCACGTGTAAGTATAAGGATGTTTTTGACAAAGCAGCACTTAAGCAGAGTTATTCCGGGCATTAGGAACGCCTGTCTTTTGAAGGAGCCGAGGTTTACAGCAGTCCCCATCTGTAGTTAGATGGCAGCCACAAGCTCAGCTCATCCATGACCGCAGTGAGAGGAGTGAGAGGACAGCTTTGTCGCTTCCTTTGAACCTGACTTGTCGGAGATGCCATCTCCCCAGGTGGAGAACTTGTTCTGGGCCAATTCAAGATCTCCCCATCTCCCCTCTAATGCCAGAGCGATGATACCAGACAGGACCTGGCTCTTGTGAACTTGCTGTGTGTTAATGAACAGATAGAAGCAGTTAGTTAAGAATGGAAACTCCAGAGACACACTGTGCATTACTAAGCCAATTCTGATGTCATTAGAGGTAGCATTCTGGACCAGATACTCTTTGCCTCTGTACCCCAACTTTCTCATCTGTAAAACAGGAGTAATAATACTATTCCCATCACACTAAAAAGGAGAGAAGAAGGAAAAAGATGAGAACATACGTTAAATGGTGTCTAGAACATGGGAATTTCTGAGTGAATATTGGTTGTTCTATAATGTACACAAACCTTTGTGCTTTCTAGAGGGTGTCCTGGCTGCCTTTAACATGACACAACTTAGAACAACTTAGAGTCATTTGAGAGAAGAGCTTCAGTGGAGGAGTTGCCTAGATCAGACTGGCCGGTGCACATGTTTGTGGGGGAATAACTTGACTGTTAATTGATATAAGAAAGCTCTGCCTACTGTAGGTGATACCATCACCTACGAAGATGGTCCTGAACCATGCAAGACAACTCAGGGTTAGGGTCAGAGTACATGATAGGTGCCCACATGCCAACCAGCAGGCAGCACTCCCCACAGGTCCTCCTGCTGCACTTCATGGGTGGGAAGGAATATGATGTTGTGTGGAATGGCCAGTAGACCTGCCTCTGAGTTCCTGCCTTGATACCTTCAGCAATGGACTGTGACATGGAGTTGTAAATAAACCTAAATTGCTTGTGGTCAGAGAGTTTTATCACAGCGACAGAAAGGAAATGTGAACAGAGAGTGAAACTTGAGAAATTCAACAGCCGTGAAAAGACCTCACATGTCACCTTGATTTTTGCTTCTGAGACAATGAAATTGAAATGGTCTCAGAGACCATATAAGAGGAAGACCGGGCAAGGCGCAGGAGAGTAGGGAGATTGTTAATCTTTCAAAACATGATCCTGTTATACAGACCAAGATCTTTTTACATTGCTATAACCTTGCACACACAGACTGTTGCTCAGTTACCTTGAGAAAAGATTTTCCTTGCAGTCAGAGATCCTAATATTTTGTGACTATTTTCAGACCTGCAAAATGCTTCTAGTCCAACTTCAAGTTCTACAGCTTTTAATTAGGTTACTCCAAATCAGAATAGGGAGGCAGGAGAAAGGACTGCACTGAACTAATCAAAACAATGTGTAAGCAAAGTCTTTTAGGGGAGGAGAAGGAAACAGGGATTGGGGCTTCTGCAAATTTACCAGTGACTCTTCCCTGTGATAGCTGGTGGTGATTGGAACTTGACTAGACTGAGAAGCCCCTAAGTGGTTGCCAAAGAATGCCTCTGGATATGCCTGTAAAGCTGTTTCTTCGAAGAGAGTTAGCTGAGTAGGGAAGACATGCCCTGATTGGATAGCACCATCCTCTGAGGTAGGAGTTCAGTCAAAAGGAACAAGTAAGCCTTGAGTGGAGCCAGAGGCCCTGCCCTCCCTCTCTCATCTTCCTATTAACCATGATGTAAAGAAATACCTTTGCTACCCACTCCCACCACCTTGATGTTCTGCCTAAACACATGTGGCCAAGTTACCAGGGACTGGACCCCTGAAATCATGAACCAAAAAAATTCTCTCTCCTCTTTTAAGTCACAGTGATGAAAAAGATTACATACACACTCCCTAACTGGAAAATTGCTTTCATAGTCCTGGACTCCCCCCACCCCCGCAGCAAAACAATTAAGTTCCTCTTTTCTCCTTGGCAAGTGCTTACAATACTTAACTCTCACCTCACAAGAAACCTTACCTCTCTGGTATAAACCAGAAGCACGAGGGATTGCCAGCTAATTGAAAACCAAGTCTGAGACACTTAACTTACCCCCGCTAACCTCTCAGATGTACGAATCATCCAGTTCTAAAGCCAGCAACTTCAGGGGATGGCACCATATTGACAATATCGCTAGACGTATGGCTTAGCTTTGGAATAAAATATTTATAATCCCTCTCTGGGGGAAGTGGGCTTAGCAGGATGAATCCACGGGCTCCGGCTCTCCTGAGGTATTTTTCTCATTCTCCCTGGCACGGATAAAATCTAAACTGTACTTAAGAAACGGTGTTAAATGTGTTAGTTGACTGAATCTGGCATTTATAATGCAATTTAGCAAAGTTTTATATTGACAGCATGACATTTTTAAAGGGCCCTTTCTGATTAACAAGGTTTGGAATCACTCCCTTGATTATGCTCGCTGAGGAGTATAAAACGCTACAGGCTCCGAGAGCAATGAATCGGGGCTCTGTTAGCTTTAGATGCGTTTTGCTTTCTTAGTGGCCATTTCCAGGGAGGATCGGGGTGAGACTGCATGTTTTCCTGACAGAAGAAAATCTGTTTTCTCATTTGAGAGGGGCCAGGGATAGGGGGACCCCCATGGGGAACAGGGCTCAATAGGTAGAGGAGGTGTGTAGGCTCCAAGTCAAGGCCAGGAAACGCGTCCATAAAAGATCAATGTTGCCTCCTGTTGTCCCACCTAGACAAAGCCTGTCTAAGAAACCCAGAGGAAGACAAGCGTCCATCCAAAGGGTAAATTGGGAAAGGTTTGAATTTATCTTCATTCTATTACTGTTAGGGTGAATATCTCCTGCTTATACCGTACCCTAAATATGCAACAATTTCATTTGGACTTCACTGAGGGAAGAAAAACACACTAGGAGTCTTTGTACAAATGGAACAAATGCAGCATCAGAGAATTAATAGAAACTATGCCAGCCAGACTCTGCTGCAAGAGTTCTAGCTTCTTGTCATGATGCTTTTAGCAACCATCTCCCAAGCAGCTGACCAAGTGCAAGGAGCTGTAGGGGCACTGCAGCCTTCATGTGTATGTGTATACACACTCATACGTCTCTGCTCTGGCCACATTTAAGTGTGCCGTCCAATGGTGTATGAGACCAACACCCCAGTTCATCTCTAAAATTTCCCAACAGTCTGAACTAAAGCTCCACGCCTATTCTGTGCCATGGACAGTAACTTCTCTCTCAAACCCATGGTCTGCTTCCCGTCTACTCCCTACCTATGGATTTGGTTATTTTAGGTATTGTGTGTCCATAGAGTCTTTCTGGGACTCCCTTACTCCTTTGAACACGACTCACACATGTCACAGCATGTGTCAGAACTGCCTTCTTGTCAACACTGAATAGTTTCACTGGAAATACTGCATTTTGCCAATCCCTTGTCCATCAGCAAACATTTGGGTTGTGTCCTCCTTTTTGCTCTAGCAGGAGCACATAAACAGGAGTGCACAAGCATGTACCTATTGGTGTGCAAACTGTCTTACCTTTGGTTATGACGCTGATCCTCTACCTGAGATACAGCACCCATTTCCCAGGTAAGGAAAGGGATGTCCATGGAGATAAGCTGCCCGAGACCATACTCTTGGCAGGTGGCAGTTCTGGGGTTTGAAACCGTGTCTTCTTGTCATCCTCCTCGCCCCTGTTCCTTGGTTCAGTTCCATGTGTGATGTCCACTCAGTGATAATACTCTTCTGGGTGGCAAGTGCCTCTCCTGCAGCATCTTTGTCGCTAGTCATGCAGTAAATTTTCCTACTGAGGAGTTGAGAAGAACCTGCCAAGATGTAATACCCTAAGATGTCAGATAGCAATATCTCAAGATTCCAAGATTCTAGAGAGGTCTGAAATGTTGCATGACCCTCCCTCAGCTCACAGACAATCGATGGCCTATAAAACTGGCAGTTGATGTGCATACCAGTATAGTGGAGTCTGTTTTATGAGAGGAGTGGAACCCGTGTCGGCCAACCCAAGATTCTGGGAGGACAGACCCACCCTAGGGAGGGATAGTGCCATCTGGGTATTGCTTTCTCCAATAAGGTTCCTTCAGCATAGGCTTGGAAAAGGGGAAACTGGGATTTCATTTCTGGACTGTGGACTCCTATTTGTATATTGAGAATACCATTTGTCTTGACTAATATAAAATTTAATATGTCTGAATATTTATGGGCAGGTCGGACAAAATGATTCTATTTGCCGATTTGAGACAGAGTCTCATGTAAGAGCTCAGGATACCTCCCAACTCACTGCATAGACAATAATGACCTATGCTTCTGACCCTCCTGCCTTTATCTGCAAACATATATTACTACCCCTGGTTTATTCAGTGCTGGAGATGGAATCCAGGGCCTCATGCGCATGCACTGTACCAACTGACCAACTGAGTTACATCCCCAACTCCAGATCCTCCTACCATCATTTTGTTTCAAAATCAGAAAGAAAAAGCAGTAGACAGAAATCACTAGTGAAGGTGTGAGCCAGTTGCTGCCTTCTCACTTCACCCAGATGTGTCAGTGTGACCGTGAGTCAGATAGAGGAGGTTCCCTCATAGATGTGTAGACCATACCCTGGGGTCATTTCTCCAGAGGTAAAAAGAGGGAAAACTGTCCTCTTTGATACGCTAAGCCTAAAATTTAGCTTCGGGATGAACAGAGAGTGAATTTTTTTTCACTTACTCACGTAACAATATTCATTTTCTGTTCTAGAACAATAGCAAAGCACAATCAAGGAATGAAAGGCTCGCCTGGAAAGGGCCAATGCTTCTCTTCCCAGACACCCAAGTCACACTGCCCAGGCTCAGATGTAAGGCATTGATCGGTTGGATATTTAAGTGATTAGCTGCAGATGCGTGGTATCTAGTCCGTGCAGTGTCTCTGCATGGGTCTCAGCAGTAGACTGACATCCTCCAGCTTAGATGCAAGAAGGTCCCCTAACATCAGGGACATATCAAAACAAACAAACAAACAAACAAAAAACCCAACCAACCAACCAAACAAACAAAAAAAACCAAACAAACCAAACTCTAGGCAGTAAGAACCCTGATCTGTTATGGGATGTTATTGAGGGTGAAGGGCCTCAGACCCTAGTTGTAAATTACTTCAAGAGTAGGGCACATGTTTCTTGTGGCTATGCTACCCAGTGATTTGGGGCTGAGGCAAAGATTAGTCCTTTCTGTTAATTCTGAAGCTACAATTCGACTTAACTCACATAGAACAGGAAACAGCCTCACTAGGAAGTTCCAAAGAGTGACACCAGCACACTTCTTAGCCCAGGATGGAAGCTCAATGAGAAAGAAGGGAGCCCCACTTTGGAAAGAATGCCAGAGACTGATTTATCCAGGCAAGGCTCACACACCGCTCTTTCTGAGGTTAGGTGATGGGGTCTGTTCTAGAAGCTTCATATGTCTGACCTCAATGAATCCTAACAAACGCTGCTGGTCTGTGGGTTGTAGAAAGGACGCTGAGACCCTGGGAGGCTAAATGACTTGTTCAAGAATGTAGATGTGTTGCAGAGCCCAGGCACATTCAGTCTATGTTCCGTAGCCAGTAAGCACTAGCCTGCTTCCTCCAACTGCTGAGGAGTTACCTTGCTCAAAGGGAAGCCTGGCTTGTTTTAAGGGAAAGATAAAGTTTGACTCTTTCATTTTCCCCTTGAAAGTAGATTTGTTCATTTCCTTGGGTACTGGAAGGAAGAGTGTTGCAAATTAGCGCGTGTGTGCCTGGTTTTTGCCTTTTAATGGTTGCTTATTTTTCTTAATAGGGTGACAGGGAGAACAGGAGAGAAAGAGCTTCAGGAAGAGGGTGCATGTTCCAGAAGCACAAGGACCTGTCTGCAGCACCCACCGCTACCCCACACACACACTCGTGCCCCTGTGGGTGGCATAGTGAATTGCTGTGATTTGAACGATTCCTCACAAGTCCACCTGTTGGAAAGTAAATCCAAGCATTCATTTGTTAACGGGTAGCAGGACATGAGGCCTTTGGGAGGTGATCAGAGTCAGGTGAGGTCACGAGGTGAGGTGGTGTTGGTGGCTTTGTGAGGCCATCCAGAGCAACCAGCTAGCATTCTCTCCGCCATGTTATATATGAGCCGTGTAAAGACACTTAGGCACTTGTCAGCTAGCTCCATGCCCTTGGATTTCCCAACCTACAGAACCAAGAAAGACACTTCTTTTCTTGATAAGTTACCCTATAATGATGTTTTATTACAGGAATAGGAAATGCAGTCCAGTCTCCCCCACCCCCCTTGGTCCATAGCTCCTCTGATGATGTAAGTATGTAGTGATCAGAGGTCAGAGACCAACCCTAGAGTCAGGTTTCTCATAAATGTGGGTCGTGAGTATTGAACTCAGGTTTGACCTTAAGTGACCCATCTAAGCAGCCCTGACTATATTTCTTTTTGGTCATTGCTTCTTACATATATATATATTAAGAACGGAGGCCATTTTCAGCACTCCTTGGGAAATCTCAGCCTTATCACATCCTTGAAATTGAAGAATAAACATCTCCTCCCATCCAACCCCCTTTCCCAAGAATCACTCAGAGTCCTTGGTCAAGAACAGAGAAAGTTTTTAGCCTCAAGTTTCTCTAACAGTGAATAGTATTGAGTCCCATATTAGTCAGATTTCTGTCACCATAGCAAAGAAACTTGAAGAAATTAACTTATGAAAAACAGAGGTTTATTTGGACTTGTAGTTTCAAAGTTTCCAATTCAGAAAGAGACCAACCCTCTGCCTTTAGTCCTCTGTTGGGAGCCACATTATTACAAAAGTAAGCTCCTGGTAGAATAAACTGCGTATTTCGTTGACAGAAGCAAAAAGAGAAAGAGGCCATAGTCCCAAAATTCCCTTCAAAAGCACACCCTCAAAAATACCTATGAGAAAGTTTAATTTATAAAGTAGTCACAGTAAAAAAAAAATTAACATTTAAATAAAACCATTTTTAGCAATGCACCATAATAAAGGTTATAGGCACAAAATATCCTACTGTTCTATGCTCACCCTTCCTTATGCTTCTATGAGATGACAGTAACAATTCCTTTGGCATATCTGAACTGCCACCGTCACTACTATTTTGTGTTTTGGGTGCACTCATAAATAAAATGAAGGCTACTTGATCTGTCAGCCAATATGGCTACCAAATGATGTCTGGGGAAGCAGTGACTACAGCAGACAGGGAGGGGAGCCACGGCCCAGGTGAGGTGGTACAAGAGGCCATGACAGCGTGAGATTTCTCCACACAGCTCAGAATGCTACACAATTCAAAACCCCGTTAATGATTTATTTCCGGAAACTTCCATGTAACGTATTTGGAATATAGTTGACTCTTGGGATATGAAGCTTTGGGAAGAGAAACCAAAAGGCTGTTGTACATATTTCCAGAAGACAGGAACTTTTGCTTCATTAGTTCACCAGTGTACATAAAGCTTCCAGAAGAGCGCCCAGCTAATGGAAATCCTTCAAAATACATGCTGGATGAATATTTGCCAGACTAATGAATACTCCTAAGGTATAATGGCTCAGAATCAGCTGGTTTAGGAACCAACCCCCACCTCTACCTCTTGCTAGCTATTTTCCCCTCATAAGTTACATATCTTTTTCTGTATCACTCTTAATCGTAAAGTAGAGAAAACCCCAGTTACACCAGGGATGGTCTCATTGTTTAGAACTGGCACATACAAAGAATATACCAAAGGAGAAGGGATCAAGTTCCTTGGCACCTTAGATGCTGGGATTAAGGAGCTGGAGTTAAAGCATCTGGCAGACTCCTCATGGAGCAAAGTACCCTCTGATGCCGAAACTGAAAATGTAATGTGTCACACATCATATAACATCCCAGTGCGGAGACAGAGTCCATGACATGAGTCTCCAGCTAGAGCTACCCAAGAAATGTATCCTTCTATCTGTGCCCCTGTGACAAACGATCCTCATTGGTTCACTGTTGTCCTGGAACTGACAATCAGTTAGTCAGTTTTCCTCCTATCTCTTCCTTTCTCTCTCTTCCTTCTCCTTCGTGGTTTCAGGCCAAACCTATCTAGAGAGTGCATACCTACCCTTAGTGGGAATTGCTTAGCTACCTGATAGTTTCCAAATGTGCAAAGCTTTGTGCTTTTGCCTGTGAGGAAAACAGGACAGTACATACCAATTGTATGTATATAAATATCCCCCCTTGAAAGATCAAACTATTCCCACCACATCAACACTGACGGTCTGTTTGCACTAGTGTGGCTTAGGTATGATTTTTTACCAGTATAAATATTACTTTAGCTTTACTGCTAATTATATCAACATAAACTTAATTTATACTGATAATCACCACCATAGTGTATTGCTGTCAAACATCCCCAATGATATTTTGCCGCACAGTGTACACTCAGCCATTAGTAATCACAGAAATGTGCCCATCACTCATTATAATACTGGCTAAAGAATTCTCTAATTGCCACTTTCCTGAAGCCCACAGGAAGCAAGAACACTGGGAAACTAGACAAAAGTCCATCACTTTATTAAAAGAACCTCTTTTATTTCCACAACATTCTATGGAGTTAAGTCCAGGCTGCAAAGGGGAACACATCCCCCCAGTATGGCACAAGTATACTCTCAATTTCCAAATTTAGTTTGGGACACATGAATTGAATCACAACTCTCTCATTCAAATGCTAAGCAGCGCTTATCTCTGGTGACATGTCACCTCTAAATTCCCATGTCAGGGTTTTTAAAAATTCTGCTACTTCCTGTGAACTTGTCCTAACCTTTAATATAAGGTGTCTGGATAGAAATGATTTAGCACATGTATAGTTTTCTATCCTCTGTGGTTTCAGGGCCCACGGAGGGGGTCTTAGAACTTAATCCCTGCAGATAAGGGGACATCCAATGTAGACATATGGAATTCTGTAACATGTCACTCATGGTTGATGAAAACCCCTCCCCCATAGCAGGACTGTGTGGATGAACAAGCACTTAGAGGAGTTGTATCATGCTCATATGTCTACCTCAATCTTTCCACTTACAAGAAATCACAAAGTAGTTTTGTGATTTAAGTTGGTCCAAGTCATTCCTTGGACAGCCTTCTGTGGTAAGTCAGCAGACCACTGTGGTTGCCACCTTGTACCCACTTTTGCACTACGAGGCACCAGGCTTACCATTGCTTAAAGGATGCCACATCCAATCCTCAGTGTGTATTACTCTCACATAGCAGGCTCCTCCCCCAGGCTGCAGGCATGACATATGTGGGCTAGAATAGAATAAGAGTGTATACTTCTCCATCACAAGTGAAAGTTCCATGAGTTGAACACATGAGCCAATCTAGACAAATCTAGTCAAAGTTTTGAGATTCAAGCTTAGGAAGCAAATTATTTTCTCCTCAGCACCGATTAACTGGCTCATAAGAAGATGGCTCATGGAGGTACTGCCCTGACCCCAATGGAAATCCCAAGAACAAAACAGTTTACTGAAGATAGTTGAAGAAACTGAGACCAGGAAAGCAGCCTCCGTGACCTCCATGCTCTCAAATAACACTGTACCTAGCACCAGCTCTTTTCCTGAGGTCTAATGAGATGTGCCAAGAATCTCTCTTGCTTAATGCTATTAGGCTCCCTGCTTACTGGCATGGCCAAAACATTCCTATTGGATGCAGGAAGTAAGTAGGTATTGAGATCATTAGACCCATTCTAAGATGGAAAGATGGACAGAAAGGAAGGATGCCCCATCGGTATAAAAGCCAAACGGATTAAATACAAAGAATGGCGTATCCTGAACATGCCTTTATGGTCTGATTGCAAAATAGTCCCCGCGGGCTCACATGTTAGAATTCCTGTTCCCCCTTTGGTGCTACTGTACTCAGAAACTGCATAACCTTTAGGAGTTGGGACCTCACTGAAGGAAGCAGGTTGCTGGTGGGCAAGGGAGGTCTTAGGGTTCAAAGCTCAGTACCTCATTTCAAGGTACTGATGCTGCAGCTCAGAGCTTCCAAGATCTCTGCCATGGTTCCCCAGCCATGATAGGTTAGCAGCCTCTCAAAGCCTGAGCTGAAGCCCGGTCTTCCTCTTTAGCGTTCCTTCTGCCAGGTACTTGTCGTGGCAACAAGAGAAATACCTCATAAGCAATCCAACACCAAAATGTCTTGTAAGCATAGAAGAGTTTTAACAAAACTTGGCATGAAAATCCTGGTAGAAAAACTGATATCTTTTATTTTTCAAATGTTTCTGAGTCTCCCGTTGATTCCCTAGCAAAGAAAGCAAATCTTGGGGTGGCAAACAGAAGCCTCGGGAGAGGTATGAGGAACTGGGTTCGGGGGTGGGGGTGGGGGGGGATAATGTATGTAGAATCTACAATGATCAACTCTAAATTCAGAAGATTTGGAGAGAAACAGAAAGGAAATGGGAGAAGCCAGATTCATACAATCCTCTCGTCTCGTGGAATGTGCCAAGCTAAATAAGTGTGAGGAAAATCAAATCCTGAGGGCTTTTGAAGATTGCCATTTTTCATCTCTGAATCTGTTCTCCCAGCACCCCACCTGCTGCTTAGTGTAGTGATGGAGCATGTTATCTGTCATGGTCCCCCCAATTAGCACTTTGAATGCAACCACAGCATTGGGGACTGTGCCCTCTATCTGCCATAGGCAGGCTGGTTTCTACAATTAAGCTCAAGTTCAGGTTTTGGCTAATAACAGGCAAGGACTGTGACAGGGAAGGGAGTACTTATTCATTAGCTCATGCTAATGGGCACTAGAACCAGCCTGCCACCAGCCTGCTAGGGCGAGAGCCAGGAATACAGTGTCACTCTGATCTTAGAGTGTCTGCAGGTTTATTTCACAACATTGCTGAGGTCTGGCAGTTATCTAATCAGGAGCAGTTTTAAGGGGAAAGAAAGGGATAATTTGTTTTAAGTGCCAGCCTTCAGTCTCCGTATTCTATGAAACAGTCATTAATTATCAATACAAGGCTGATGGCATTATTACGAGGCCTGTGTGCTTACACAGAGACCATTCCTTGGATTGCACTCAGCGCGCTTGGTGAGTGTAGGGAAAATAATTATCTTTTATTTACGTAAGGCAAACGGTAATTATCACATCAGTCTGATATTTCTGAAAAGATAGGTCACTGCAAAGAAAGAGTTGGACCAACTACAGTCATCCCTCACTATAGCATCCAGATTCCTGCTTAGATAACGCAATCCTCATATGCTCAGGACTCAAAATGGCTCAATGTTAGTGTAGAACCCATGTATAGCCTCCTGTGGGCTTTAAGTTGCCCCTTAGTTACTTAGGACATCTACTACAATGTAAAGGCTATGTCAATAGTAGTTATCGCATATTGTTTAAAGAATAATGATAAGGAAAATTATGTATACACTTAGGACTTTTTTTTTTTTTACATGTTTTCAAGCCATGGGTGATTTGGTCCCAGAATGAGGAATCTCTAAGAGCAAGCTCCACTTGTACCACACTGGACAAAACTAGATGTGGAACAAATGATGCTTGTGGCTGAAACAGCAGCTATTCCAAAGACATTCTTTTCACACTGAACTATTGAGTGCTGGGGCTGGAGAGACAGGTCAGTCAGCAAAAGTGTGCGCAGGTTAACCCTGAGAACCTGAGACCCCAAGAATCCATGCAAATGAACAAAAACTTGGCACGATGGGAGGTAGATACAGGGAAATAAATACCTAGGGCTCACTAGACATCCACACTAGAGGAATCAAAGAGTTCCAGGCTATTGCTGGTTTTTCACGATCCTACTTCAAAAAAGAAGAGAAGAGAAGAGAGGGGAAGGGAGGGGAGGGGAGGGGAGGGGAGGGAAGGGAAGGGAAGAGGGGAGGGGAGGGGAGGGGAGGGGAGGGAAGGGAAGGGAAGGGAAGGGAAGGGAAGGGAAGGGAAGGGAAGGGAAGGGAAGGGAAGGGAAGGGAAGGGAAGAGAAGAGAAGAGAAGAGAAGAGAAGAGAAGAGAAGAGAAGAGAAGAGAAGAGAAGAGAAGAGAAGAGAAGAGAAGAGAAGAGAAGGACGGGGAGGGGGAGGGGAGGGGAAGGGAGGGGAAGGGAGGAGAAGAGAAGAGAAGAGAAGAGAAGGGAAGAGAAGAGAAGAGAAAAGAACTCTTGGTTTTCTCACTCATGCACATATACACATTTATATGTACTTGCACATACATGTACATCCATACAAACATGCCCCCACACACATGTACTAGGTACCCACCAAGCACCAAGTATTCTAGTAGTTTGATATTAAGCAAAGCAGATCTTCCCTGGTCTTCTGCCCACTTGAGTTCTTTCAGCCATGGGGAATTAGATTTCAGGAGACAGAGCTCAGTTATGTCAGGAAAAATTATAATGGAGCATTTGCTACTCCATACTGTGTCTTTGACTACCCCTCATAGGCAGGTCCTCTGCACTTGGGCATTAGTGACCTAGAAAACGTACTGAAGGTCATGTAAGCATCATACTTGAGCATTTGGGGTTGCAAGGATTAACCTCCAGGCTCTGATACGGACTGTGTTCTTTCTAGGTCAGTTGGATAATGAAAGCACACAGCCCCTGATCCTCTTTGTCCCAATTAGACCATTTTTCTCTATTGCATTGCCAGAGATAGGACCCAGCCCTGGCTCCAGTTAGGTGTCTGGTTGGACCAAGATAGGGAACATACAAGGTCGGTGAATGGAAAAGACAATGCTTGCCTATGACTGTAGAACAGACAGCCTAAAATATATCATCCAAGCATAATGAGTCATTTTTTTTTCAAAAACAAGAATGCTTGTGCAAATCCACCAAACGGCTGTAAAGAACTGTACAAATCTATGGCAGCATTAAGGTCATCTGTCGGGGAGGGGAGGTGGGTCATGTAGGTCGGACTCTGTATGACAGCAGCTGCAGATGTGTTCCTAAATTGATGCTTCCATTTTAACTATTAATAATGTGGAGTCAAGTCCCAACGTCCCTCCAGAGCACCATCTATTCCAAATTAATTTATTAAAAATGCATTCTAGTCATTAGTGCTAGGCAGATTTACAAAAGGCGGATCAAGGATCTACAGATCTGAGAGCCCCGATGTTCAGTCTATGCTGTCTATTATTTATCTAGAATTCTGGCCATGTGTGTCTATCCTTGTTGGTACCCTCACCGGAAGTTCTTTTCTATCTCTTCATCCATTTCCCGTGGTGACATGGCCTCCCACCAATCTCTGACAGGTAGTAGTTGATACTGGTCAGGAACAGCCCCAGCTTCGGCTCACAGTAAGTGAAGGTGCTGTTCAGATTTTTGAGGATGTGTTCCTTAAACGCTCAGGAATGCTTTAAGTGTCTTAATTTTCCAGTGATGAGCATCTGGGAATTTATTTATTTATTTATTTATTTATTTATTGCACTGGCATTTTTACTACTTTCATTGTCTTTCTGTAGGTTGTGAGCTGATTTAATGACAGTTGGCAACACCAGCTCTAAAATCCATTTCTAAAGGGAAAATCTTAATGCACACTTGGAATCTTACATAAAATTCCTTTATTAACTGCTTCATCAATGGGCTGTAAGGAAAAAAAACGCTCAAAGACTCCTTGCTTTCAACTAGCTACCATAAGGAGCCACCCTTCATGACAGCCACATGCTTTCCTTGAAATAGCACGAACCAGCATAGAGTTATGTCCTTGAGCACTGCTTCTCCAAAATTCATGAGATCCAGGGTCTTATATTTGGCGTTACTCTTCATCTTAATGCTATTAGTGGAGACGAGAGGGAAATGCAGACTTTTTAGAAGTGGGAAGGATTCATTTACAGTTCTACAGTGTGTACAGATTTCTTTAGTTAACCTCGACTGTGTTTCAGGCTTTACGTCAGATACTATAGATACTGCAGAAACAAGCATAAGTTAGTTTCCTAAAGTGTTCCTAAGTTAGTTTTATGTGTGTTCTTGTATGTGTCTGTCTCTGTCTCTGTCTCTCTGTCTCTCTCTCTGTCTCTCTGTCTCTGTCTCTGTCTCTCTCTCTCTCTCTCTGTGTGTGTGTGTGTGTGTGTGTGTGTGTGTGTGTGTGTGTGTGTGGTCAGAGGAGACAATTGCCTAAGAAGAGAAGCAATGGGGATGTACCAAAGTGCTAAAAGCCACAGGGTAGCAGATGCACGCTGAAGGAAGAAGTCTGGGGGTTTATGTTCTGCTACCTCCCGTGTGTTCTACTACCCAGACCTCAGCATCATCCAGAGAGTTGCATTTCTAAGAAAGCAGTGTCCCCAAGAATGTCTCAGAAGCATTATGGTGGAATCTCCAGGGCTGGAGGAGCAAAGTTGGATTTAAAAAAAAAATGCATCTGGTTAGCTGTAGTATAGATAATCTGTTTCATCCCAGCACTTGAGAAGCTGAGGTAGGAAAATTTCTGCAAGTTCAAGGTCAGCCTGGGCCATGAACTGAGTTCTTGGTTACAGAATGAGGCCTAGTCTTCCAAGAAAAATAAAAAAGAAATATGTTCTCTTCATTGTCCTGCTGGCCGAGCACAGTTGCTGTCATTTTTTTTCTCTTCGGCCCAGGGCATAGGCACTGGTTGGGTGGATTTGTAAGGGCAATTGTCTCTTGAGCTAAAATTGGAATGCTGAAAAAGGACTTTCCAGGCTCCTAGGGAAGACTATAGCCCTGGCTTAGTTCTAGGTTTCTTGCCTACAACTTTCTCTGGCATGCAATCCATGGCAATCTTGACAGAACAAGAACTGACGGGTCACTGTGCCCAACTCAAGGCCTGCGTGTTCCTCTCTGGGCAGAGCAAGGGGCCTGGGTGAAAGCTGAGACAGCCAGGCACAGGTCTGGGGGCTGTCTTCCTAAAACATTGCATCTACCATTGGCATTACAAACAGGGTTCCCTGTGCACAGTGGTTCCAAAGAGCCACCTTCAAACTCGAGACAGGAAAACCAAGTGAGCATTTCCTAAAGATTCCTAGACTCAGACTTTTAAAACTGAATCTCTACCCTTTAGAAGTATGCAAAATAATGTTAAAAAGAATTTTAAAATACCTCTATTGGGAGAGATAAAAGTCTGTGTCCATCATGGGTCAATTTCTGAGATAGCATTTGATACTTGGGTATCTTGGAAGAACCAGTCCTGTGTTCTAAACACGACTCCTTGATTCCCCTCTCATCTTGCTGGGTTTTTGGTGTTGTTCTGACATACACGAACATTCAGCGTTGATCATTCCTGACCTTTATAAATCGCTTTGTATACTATATTAGCAAACTTTGATTCTGTTCCCCTGGAGTTATCCCCATGACTGCACTTGCTGCTGTACGCAATCGGAACTCAGATGTAGCCGTAAAGATGACTTATGAAAGCATTCACCAGGGAACTTGACAATTTATTTCATCCTCCCTCAAATTCACTAAACAAAATTTCAGAGATATTAAATTTTTTCATACCAACAGGAGGTAGAAAGAGTATTACCCCCTCAAATGAGTTTCCTCTGCGAGAGTCTTCCTTTGTTCCAAACACAATATTTGATGTCAAAACCTTAGATCTGTGAGTAGAGGAAGGCGTCTCCCTCGTGGCTGGGGACTCAATTTATGTGGATATGAATAAGATTTATGAGGCGCAATAAACATTTCTAAAATGTGGCAAAAGAGTGAAGATTTAAAGACACTTACTAATTTAGGATGACATTTGGAACATTCACAGTCTTTGGAACAATCCATATTTCAGGCCCTGATACAGGTTTCCAGGCAGGATGCCTATTAGGAAATGAAAATCATGTGTGTGCTTCCCTCTCTCTTTGTACGGCCCACATTTATTGCTACTCGGTAGCTGCCCCGTTCATCAGCGTTTAGCGGTGCCTTTATGTTCAGTACCTAGATGTTAAACAAATTAGAATCCTAATATATGAGGTATGACCATGAGGTCTAAAAGGACTTAAGACAAAAAATACACGGGGGTGGGGGGAGAATGTTAGCAGAACTTCACTATGGATATTTTCTTAGAATTCTACATTTTCTAGAGCCGACTTTGACATAGAACATTTTTTTTTTGACATAAACTTTTTTTGGAGGGGGGTTGTCTATGCTGTTTTTCCTTTGACATGGAAAATTATAGGAGGAAACATGGGATGAATTTGTAAAGTTGGTGCTTAGCCAACTTTCACACATCTGGTTCACCAGGCAGTCTTGGTTCGTCAGCTAATAAGGACTTAGGTAAACCCAGATTAGTCTGGGCCCGGCCCTTCCAACCATATTTGATCTCACCTGGATGCCAGCCCTCAAAGTTGGCTTGGCACTCTCCATTCAAGACCTCTTTTATTTCCAACACAAAATGGTCTCGTGTTGTTAAATGGTCTCTAATTTTTCTAATAGTAGACAGTAGAGTTTCTTGCTGGTTTTTTTTTTGTAAGTGTGCTTTATTTTTGCCTCCCTAATTTGCTCCCAGTTGATTCCGACTGCATTTACTTGCATAGAAGGGAGGGGCGGGGGGGCTACCCTGAAAGCCATGTGCTTGAAGTAGCCCTAATGATCTCATGGGGTGTTGTGTGTAATGCAAACCCCAGGTCCCCTCCACTCTGTGTAGATGCCAGTCTCGATGATTGACACATACTCAAGCACTCACGACTGCTTTACACTGTGTGATTTCCTCTCTCCCCTTAATTACCCTAGAGAAGGTAAGCCCAGACCACTGGGGGCCAGATACAGCATGCCAAGGAGCGGGTACAAATAGCACCTTGTCCCTCTGGGCCCTAGGTTCCTTCAGAGACAGAGTCCATAATTGGCCTTGAGGTGGGCCCATCTCTACATATTTAATATGTGCTCACACACACACACACACAGACACACATCTTTAAAAAAAAAACTGTGCTGCTGAATTATGGTCAGCCTTAGAAAGAACTTAACTCATTCTGGGAAGTTTCCTGATGTTCAGTACAGACAACTATTTCTCACACACTAGCACCCTGTGCTCCACAGACTCATAAACAAATGGAACTTAAGTCAAAGTTACCTCCCGTTCTCCTAATCAACACAAGAAGTACTCAGACTCAAAAACACAAGGAACAAGCCAAGGGTGCATAGCTTACAGCAATGTGTTCGTCGTGGGTCTCCAGAGGAACAGAACCACAGGACGTATGTGTAAGTAGATATAGGCATCCATTAGATTGGTGCACATCATCAGAAGCTGGAAGTGCACCATTTACGGTGGCGTGGAGAGCTAGAGAAACCAGTAACCTCCCAGTATAAGAACACGGATGTCTCAGACCAACTCATAATACTTCCTCAGTCAGAGGGTGAAGACTGGAACTAGATCTTGGGTGTGAGTACTTGCTCTGGAGTCTGATAACCAAAGGTCAGGGCGGCAGGAAGAGCAATCATCTCGTCAGTGAGCTTCCACGCTCTTCCTCATTTTATTGTATCCAGGGATTAAATTTTCAACACATCAACTCTGGGGCTCATATTCAAACTATACCAATAAACGAATGGATATGTAAGCCATATTGTATCCAGACAACAGAATAGTATTCAGCACACACAAGAAATGAACTTTTAAACAGGGAAGACAGCTCGGTTGGGAAAACGGTTTGTGTGGCAAGCATGAGGATCCGAGTTTAGATAACCAGCACCCACTTTGAAAAGTGCACATGTGGCAAGACATGCCTAGAGACCCAGGTGGTGGGGCTGTGGAGATAGGAAGGCCCTTGGGGTTACTAGTCAACCAGCCATGCTGAGTCAATGAGTTCCAGGCCCGGGAGAAGGTGGTAAAGAGACCTGACCTCAGCTTCTGACCTCACTTATGTTCATGTACACACACACACACAATACATATGTACACACAAACATACACACACAATACATACATACACACAAACATACACACACAACACATATACACACAAACATATACCCACATAAAACATACACTCACACACATACACACATATACATACATACATACATATACATACACACACATTCATACACACATATACATACACACATACACACACATGTATAAACATGTACATACACACTGCACACACACTCACATTCATATGCACACACAGAGTACAGGGGAGGAAGAAAAGGAGAGAGGGAAGGAGGAAGGGAAGGACAGACAATAGAGATAAGTGAGCAGGTCATAAAATGACTAGGACATTTAAATGTATATTCAGAAGGAAGTGAAAGAAGCCAATCTGAAAATGGTACGTACATGCTGTGTGATTTTAACTATATGACATCCTAAAAAATAGGACAACCACAAAGATAGTAAAACAATCTCTGGTGGCCATAGATTAGTAGGGAGGGAAGGAGAAGTTGGCAGAACACAGGATTTTTAGGACAGTGAAGCCACTCAGTATCACATTAATGGAGAGTATACATGATTACACCTTTTCCTCCTAATCGATAAACTGTAACACCAAGAGGGAACTCTATGATACGGTGCATGGACTCAGGATCAGCAGTGACATTCCAATGGGGAATGTCAATAAAGGTGGTAGTTATGGGTGTGTAGAGTTCAGACGCCTCTTGGAACCTTCTGCTCAGTTTTGTTGTGAACTCCAACTTGCTCTTAAAAATGACGTCATTTTCCCTTAAACTAAAAGGCAGTAGATTTTGGTCAAGAATGGGATAGTAGATACAGAAGGCAGGGTGAGAAACTGCTCTGGCTGGAATCCCTGTGGGCACTGACTGGGTGCATACCTCTGTGTGTGCCTCCCTGTGTGCCTCCTTCCTCCACTAATTGCTTTGGGGAAACTACAAAAGCCTCCTATTGTTTTCTATGGATGTCAGAGCTCCCCCACGGAGAAATAAAACCATTGCACATTGCGGCTGGAGGTGGACGGTGAACCTTGATGAAATCAATTAGACAAAGCCCAGGAAACGACTTGCTTCTGCTTCACATAAGTTCACTTGATCATTCCTTCACCCCCATCCCCCCATGGAGAGTACTTTCTGTGTATGTGTGCATTATGGGGTTTCCCACGGATGTTTTTAATGTGGTCTCTGGGGCCAAGCAGCAAGGCTAAATTGGGTGAAGAATGAAGACTTCCTGTTAAATATTTCTTCAAGTCCCCGTTTTCCTTGAGTAGGCTGATACTCATCTCTACAGCTCCTGACCATACGGAGAGACTGCTCACTGCCCAAGGCAGAACAACGTTAAAACAATTCTAAAGAATGAGGTTTAACAGATGTCTCTAGAGGAAACGTAAACTATCAATGCAATGGTGTCAGTCAAAAGAGCACAGGCCGTAGGCTGGAGTGACATTTCGGCTGTTCCGATTCTGTACTGCGCTCTTCTAGAGGACAAGATCTAGTGCCAGCACATACTTCCTGGGTACTGTGGCTCCCCAGCCCTGAGCTCCAAAAACCCTGCACTCATAGGAAAAAGTTCTAGCAGTCTGGGTCGGTCCCTGGCAGCAGAAGCCTGACTCACGTGCCACTCACTGCTTTGTCACTCCTCATATGTGTATCCAGTTATGTATCCACCTGTGAGCAGGAGATTCATTCACTTATCCAGCCATTGCTTCACTAACGATCTACCTGGGACTTTCTATATGACAGTCCCAGGCTAAGCCCTGGGAAGAATTAGGATAACAAATCAGATGGTTTTCAGCTATCTCTTCAAGACATTTTCAGGGCAGGACTTGTGCGTGTGTTTGTGTGTGGTGGGGAGGGGTATTAAGATTTACTCTGCTTTGGTTTTAGTTGGTGAGGTTTAATTTCAATTCTTCGTTCTGGTTCCCAATGAAAGGCCTCCTTGCTTTCACAGCCCTTCCAGGCAAGGAAGTTTGTTTGTTTGTTTGTTTACCTTGGCAAAAGCAAATTGAGAGAAAAGGGCTTACATTTTTATATCACCATTCATCATTGAAGGAAGTCAGAACAGGAGCTCACACAGGGCAGGAACCTGCAGGCAGGAGCTGATGCAGAGGCCATGGAGGGGTACTGCTTACTGGCTTGCTCTTCATGGCTTGCTCAGTGAGCTTTCTTATAGAGCCCAGGACTACCAGTCCAGGGATGATACCACTCACCCTGGGTTAGGCTCTCCTCCACCAGTCCCTGTACTGACTGGTTTTGTGTGTCAACTTGACTCAAGCTGGAGTTATCACAGAGAAAGAAGCTTCAGTTAAGGAATTGCCTCCATGAGATCCAGCTGTGGGGCATTTTCTCAATTAGTGATCAAGGAGGGAAGGGCCCCTTGTAGGTGGTGCCATCCCTGGGCTGGTAGTCTTGGGTTCTACAAGAAAGCAAGCTGAGCAAGCCAGGGGAAGCAAGCCGGTAAGTAACATCCCTCCATGGCCTCTGCATCAGCTCCTGCTTCCTGACCTACTTGAGTTCCAGTCCTGACTTCCTTTGGTGATGGACAGCAATGTGGAAGTGTAAGCTGAATAAACTCTTTCCTCCCCAACTTGCTTCTTGGTCATGATGTTTGTGCAGAAATAGAAACCCTGACTAAGACAATCCCTAATTAAGAAAGTGAACTACAGAATTGCCTACAGCCTGATCTCATGAAGACATTTGCTGGCTTGCTCCTCGTGGCTTGCTCACCCTGCTTTCTTACAAAACCGTGGACCACCAGCCCAGGACTGAAACCGCCCACCATGAGCTAGACCCTCCCACATCAATCCCTAATTAAGAAAATGCCCTACAGGCTTGCCTATAGCCTGATCACATGAAGACATTTTCTTAATTGAGGTTTCCTCCATTCAGAAGATTTTAGCTGTGTTAAGTTGACATAAAACTAGCCAGCACAGTAATGTACATGTAAACGTGTGTGCAAATGGTTGTGCAAGCACAGCAAGGGCAGAGGAAATCATATGTTGTCAAGATCCCCGATTTATTTCTTTGAGCGAGGATCTCTCACTGAACTTGGAGCTAGCCTGGTGGACAACAAACTTCAGCAATCCTCCTGTCTCATCGTGAGAGATCACTGGGGTATAGATGCTTGCTTAGCTTTTGATGCAGTTGGCTACTTAGAGATTTGAACTTGAGCATCAAACATTCATACTCAGTGAGTCATCGTCCCAACCCTCCTGTGCTCTTAATAGGGCCTGAGTTTCCGTTGAAGGATCGGCTGGTGTCACTGTTTTTCTCTTAAGCTGTTGTCTTATGTCTAGAGTGACCTGGGCACAGGGTGCCTAGGTTCTGATGCAGATTTGGAGCCCATAGTCTGGAGCCCTTCTCCCATCCTCATCTCCATCACCATGGAACGCACAGAAGAGCCTGAACTCCTAAGCAGAGTTGCAAGAAGTGTCGTTCATTCAGAACAACATCACCATGCAGAACGAGCAAATACAAAATTCTAAAAAGAACAAAACCTTAGTAATACGCACTGGCTCTGACTAATAAGCGGGGGTGTTTGTGGTTACTCTGTTAAAACTTTGCTGGTCATTTTCACGGCTTCGTTACTCTGTGTGCCTATTCCTTTTCCAGGGAAAGAGCAGGGCTAAAAGTACTTTAGCATCTTCTCTCTTCACTGGAGTTCTTTTCACAGTGCTCCTGAAGCCCATTTCCACACACAGAACATATTTATGGAGCCGCCTTCTGATTAAAGAGGAAAACAGATATCTAACTACATTCCTATAGACTTTAAAAAACATTTTGTTCATTTGGATGTGTGTATTTCTACTCTAATTGAAATTCCTAAATAGTCACTTTCTGAACTGTCAAAATTGTAAAGCTGTTGATGGGTGCAACTCTGGGGTTTCCATGGTAACTACTTTTCATTGCCTAGGAGATGCTGGGTCTGCTGACTACTTGCTGAACTGGCTCAAATCTTGAAAACTTGGTACTACCCAGAAATGTGGGAGCTTGTCCTGACAGTTTAGCAGGCTTTCATTTTTAATGGTTGGCACCGATCATGGTTGTATCAGGGCTCTGGCTGAGGTAGCTCTGTCTGACCTAAAGTTCTTCACTGTGTCGATGATAAGATATTTGACAACCATTTAATGCTATCAGGTCCTATTTGGACAGTGATCATTATATGAATAATTCCCAAATAATATTACCTTGGTTACTAATAGGTGACCAAAGTTGACAGAATCTTAGTTCATTCATGGAACAGCAAGATATTCCAAAGGCAAATGGTACACAGACCATCACACAAGTCTGTACGTGTTCTCTCTCCCCCTCTCCCTCTCTCCCTCTCCCCCTCTCCCTCTCTCCCTCTCTCCCTCTCTCCCTCTCCCTCTCCCCCTCTCCCTCTCTCCCTCTCTCCCTCTCTCCCTCTCTCCCTCTCCCTCTCTCCCTCTCCCCCTCTCCCTCTCTCCCTCTCTCCCTCTCTCCCTCTCTCCCTCTCTCCCTCTCCCTCTCTCCCTCTCTCTCTTTCTCTCTCTCTCTCTCTCTCTTTCATTCAGGAAAGTTAAGTTGTTTCTTCTAATTACATCCTGAGGATCATTTAAACTGGGTGGTCCATTTGAAAGCAGTCACATTTAAAGCTATTTTGCACTAAATGAGTTTGCTTTTAGACAAGTTTGGCTGGCTCAAGAATCCATCATCACATGCAAATGTGCTGATAAATAAAGCTTTGGCTGCATCATGGAGCTTTCTCAAAAACTGATGTTCATGCTGTCTGCCGAGTGAAACGGATCTCATGAACACGCCTCAGAGTAAAACATTTAAAACGTATGCCACTGAATCCAAAGTGTCCATTTGATGTGTGTCAATTCACGAGTTACACAAAACAACAAGAGGAATGTGAGTTTTCCCTCACAAGTTAGCTGGTGAGGATGCCTGGGTGAGGCAGAGCTGTTAGGAAATGGCTCCCCATACTTATGGCAAGGAGTCGTTTCAAAGTCACTAGCGGGTGAGATGTGACCGGCCGTGAGCCAGTTATATCACATCTCTTTAGGATCTTTGTTCCCACTCTTAGTCTCAGTTTCTAGTGGAAGACAGACACCGGGAAAAGGAAAGGTCTCCAAGGTATGATTGACAACCTCATGGGCTTCTAAACCAAATCATGCACCAAACAGATATGCTGACAGCTGACCCAGTTGTTACAATGTCTCAGCTCTTGGTCAGTTGGATCTTGCAATGACAATTTTTCTAAGTTGCCTTTTTGATTTAGGAAACTGCAACATGTCTAGGACACATATTTTTAATTATCTACCAACCTCAGTCTTTCTTTTCCTTTAGTGATTTGGAAGCTGTGTAGGTAGCATCCACAATAATAAAATGACCATGGGCACACGGGCTACCCAGTTAGTGACTTCCAGGTGTGGCGGCAGGGCTGCGTTCTCGGTGGAAAATGGAATGGCTGTGGATTACTTCCAGACTTGGTGGAAAATATTACACAGGAGCTCTTTTGGGGGCCTTTCACATCTTCCAGAGACACGAAAACCAGCAGAGGGCTAAAGAAGGCATCCTGGATGCCCGGAAAACAACATCTGCTGATTTGCCCTGTCCACCAGCTTCTCACCTCTTGAATCTGTTGAGAGTGTAAATATCTTCCTTTAAAAAATTTTTGGCTTAAAATTTTCTTGATAAATACTATTACACCTTTGGGTCTTAGGATATAAATTGTATTTTGTCCTAAATAACATAGACACTTGAAAGTAGAGATTATAATTAGTACCAAGATTTGCTTTCATATGTAAATCCTTACCTAAATGTTTAAGAGGAACTTTCTTTTAAAAAGGGTTTATTTTATTATTTTAAGTGTGTGTGTGTGTGTGTGTGTGTGTGTGTGTGTGTGTGTGTGTGTGCCAGAAGTGTCAGAGTTACAGACAGTTGTTTGCTACTTGATATGAGTGTTGGGAACCAAAGAAAACATACATAGGTGACAGGAAGAACATCACAAAAGAAGCAGGCAGAGGGCTCAGAAGACTATGATAGGAAGACACACAGAAGAAATGCTGAGGAACCATTGTCCTAGTGAGTCGGGTCCAATATTGTAGTTCTCAAGACAAGATATGTGCCTTTTGGTTCATTTTTAAATACTGAATTTGACCTTAACATTCTTCTGTATACAATAGAATTCTGCATAACTGTTTCTGAGATTATTTTTGTGAGGTTCTGTCACCCAAATACAAAACTCTCAGAGATCTATCTGTAGCATGTAACAAACTGCTCTGAACCACAACACAGTTTATTGCTTGTTGTGAAGCCATGAAGTGTTTGACTCAGCCGGTAGGCTCTTTGACTACAAGACAGGGGACAGCCGCCTCCAGTGGGCACTGTGTCAGGACCTGAAGCATCCAAGATGGCTTCTCTACCTTTACTGTCTTGCTTAATGTAGTTCCTGGGCATCTAAACACCTAACTTGAACAGCCTAAAAACTCGGCTGCCTCTATCTATTTTATGATTTGGACATAGGCATTAGAATGTTACTTTTATTGGTCAAAAAAAAAAGTGTCATATTTAAGAGATGAGGGAGAGGCCTACCTCTTGTTAGAGTGGCTTGTATTTATAAAGGAGAAAGGCACTGACTGTGCTAACAGTCTTACCTATTACAGGGAATTGTAATATAACAAATATTTCTGTTCTTTATCCCCAGTCCCTAGAACAGAGCTTCAAATCTCTTGGATCTTTCCTAGTGACACGTGTCTAATGTCTTTTGTTATTTATAACAAACCCCTTTCATTCTACCATAGCTGGGCATATGCTAATGAAGCAACTCATTATACAGAGCTCTCAGAAGACATCAGGGTATTCCTGCACCACCCCAAGCCCCCCACAGGTTTAGAAGTTTGGAATTTCAGCCCTGCCTCTCAATGTTCTCAGAGGGGAGAGGGACCAGAGGTTGAATGCAAATACAATAGCCTGTGATTAAATCAATTATGCCTATATAATAAAACCTTGATACAAACTCTCAAACTATGGAGACTCAGACACATGTCCTTATGCTGGAAAACATTCATAGAGTCCATGAAGTGCTTGACACCAAACCTCCAGTCCCAGACCTTACCTTGTGAAACTCTTCATCTTGTTATCAATTTGAATGCACCATAAGTAAATAATAACAGCAAGAGGGTGAGAGAGATGGCTCTGTGGGTAAAAGTGCTTGCAATTATGTCCGAAGACCCAAGTTCGATCCCCAGGAGACACATAATAGGAAGGAGAGGACTGACTCCTGAAAGTTATCTCAGACCTCCATGTGTCTGTGCCATGACACATGCACACATACACATGCAGATAGGTAGGTAGGTAGATAGATAGATAAATAGGTAGACAAACAGACAGACAGACATAGACAGGTAGATAGATAGACGATTGACAGGTAGACGATTGATAGGTAGATGAGAGAGAGAGAGAGAGAGAGAGAGAGAGAGAGAGAGAGAGAGAGAGAGAGGTGATAGATGATAGGTAGATAAATAGATGATAGATAGATGATTGATAGATTGATAGATAATAGATTGACCTATAGATAGATAGATAGATAGATAGATAGATAGATAGATAGATAGAGAGATAGATAGAGAGATAGATAGATGATAGATAGACAGATGATAGATAGATAGATAGATAGATAGATAGATAGATAGATGATAGATAGATAGACAGATAGACAGATGATTGATAGGTAGATAGATGATAGATAGATAGATAGATAATTGATAGATCAATAGATAGATGATAGATAGACAGATGATAGATAAACTGATGATAGATGATAGATAGATAGACAGATAGATAGATAGATAGATAGATAGACAGACAGACAGACAGACAGACAGAGAGACAGATAGATAAAGGAACAGTAAGAATTGCAGAATAGCTCTTTCTTGGATTACATGAGTCACTCTAGTGACTAGTTGAATTGCTGAGAATCAGGGGTGGGGGGCGTTGGGGGGATGGCAATCCTCCAAAACTGTCACCATGTCAGACAAAGGTGCTATTTGGGATGTGGCTGGTGAACTTGTGGGATGGAAGCTGGTTCTAGTTCATTGGCATCAGCCTGGAATTGTAGGATACCCAGTTGGTGTCAGAGGATGGCTGTGGGAAGGCAACTGCCTATAATATCACCTAGAGGGCCCGAGTTCAGTGGTTCATGTATGCATATCCCATGTGCCCCTTGCAAGGATAAAATTTGCTCATCAGTTAATTCTGGCATGTACATTCATGGTTAATAAGCAGTTAGGATGTATAGGAAAAGCACTTTATAAACTGAAGAACATAAAGCAAGTATTAGTTAAAATTGTCTACCAGACTCTAATGCATAGTCAAACATCTCAGAGTATGAGTTCTTGGTAGCTAGAGCCTTACCCATGTGCCAGCCAAGTGAGAGAAGTGATGAATGTAGATTCCCAAGCTAAAGATAGAACTTTCGCTCTATGTGTCTTCCATGTGCATGTCTGGAATCGTTTTTTTTTTTTTTTCATTCAGTCCCAGGCAAAAACTTGGCAATTTCTTCTCATGAATCATCTTCCAATGGCGCTATTCTGTACCCGCAGAAGAATTATGTGAGGCCACAGTCTTGGCTGGCCTGTACTCAAAGAAAACACACAATCCCAAATTCAATGTAGTATTTGAACAGGCCCTCAGATCCTGCATCCAGTCAGCCCTTGAAGCTGAGTTAAGATGGATTCCCATCTGAGTACTGTAGGGATTGCCTCTTGAGACTCTGCAGAAGGGACGATGCTGGCCATCTGGTTGCATAATATCCACCCCCAGAATTTTTCAGTGCCCATTCATGGAGTGGTATATGCACCTGTACCACTTTTAATTATTCAAGCATCTGTCTATTGTCTTTCCAGGTCAACTGCACACCAGAGGAAAGAAAGACAGAGACAGGGGAGATGTCACAGTCAGCAAAGCAACACTGTGAAAATATGGTGTGGACAAGCGGTGTCCCCAAGGCCATGCGGATTTAGAATGTGGAAAACACCCATCGGTTTAACTCAAATATACATGGAGTCATTCTACCAACACAGAAGAGGAGGCATGACACACAGTCTCCAGCTTCAAGCCCCTTATGTACACATTGAAACATATCAGAATGCACATACAGTGATCATGGCATGCTTTGTGTGACTTCTATAAAGTTCTGACAAAGGAAAATTGAAGAACAACTACTTAAAATGCCATTCTCAGGCTGGGTTTGGTGGCACATAATTGTGAATCCCAGCATTCAGGAGGCAGGAGGCTCAGGAGACCCAAGGCCCACCTAGCCTACATAGCGCAGCACCATTTAAGCAACAACAACAATAATAATAACAACTAACTAACTAAAGGCTCACCATCACAGACAGGTGTGCACGGAAACCATTTCTTTCTTCTTAAATGATCTCATCTCTTCACACGGCTTCCAAAAAAAAGGAGCTTCCAGATCATTTGTCATCATCACGAAACTTATGAAAACGAGATGGGGTGGTGTACGTTTATTTTGGCCCACAGGCTTCAAGCGGAGTTGTATATTTCCCTAAGGGGACAAAAATAGAACATTTATTAAATGGTGAGTTATTCGAAAACCAGCACAGGCCCCAGTTGTCTTTCAGAAGCTCTGATTTACTGCATACTTCTCCCTTGAGAAAGGCCTTTTTAAAATGTTCATTTCCATTTTAAGAGACTCTGGGTTCTGATCTGTTGGGAGGGTTCTCGCTCTTTCCCTGACTGGGGCTCCTCAGTACTTGAGGCAGAATTGGATCCTGTATCTTTCCATGGCCTGTGCCGGGTATCTGAACGTCAACTCCTGCGAGTGCATTGTCACATGAATTAATCTGAAGGTCAGAACTGGTGTCCCTCCACCAGGTGACATCTTCATGTCAACCCAGAGACAGATGAGATGGACTTTGATGTTCTAACACCCCAAAACCTGTGCCTCGATGTTAATCCAAAATTTCATAATAAATGTAATCTTGTTGCTAAAGTAAACTCACAGTCATAGAAATCTTAGACTGTGTTCTGCACCAGATAATACTCCTATCTATTTTTTACTTTGTTTGGGTGACCGTGGCACCTGTGGAGTGCCAACTTTCGAGCGCTGTTGTGTTCTAGACAAGCTGAAAGACAACGGTCGGCTCAAGCCACTTGTAATATCAAACCTAGAGGGTGGAAAGATGCTCTTTAGGGAAACTGCCCACGTAGCAAGCACAGGGACCCGAGTTCGGATCCTCAGCAGTGTGCGAAAGCCTGTCGTGGTGGGACCTGAACCCCAGGGCTGGGTGTAGAGACCAGACCTCTTCAGGGGCAAGTATGGGTCCCTGATAGGGACAAACCTAAGGCTGGGTGTTAGCCCCCACATGCCTTACAACTGTGATAATAGCTGACTTGACTTCTGGCTTTAAGTCTTCTGCCCACACTTTCCCCCCCACACACACACACGAGGGGAAACGTGCATGCACCCAAAAGGGACACACACACACACACACACACACACACACACACACACCATTGCACCATTGTAGTTATATCTGAGGTTCTTTCCAGAAAATCATTTCTGTCTCCCCCTTTCTCCTTCTCCTTTTTTTCCCTCCCCTCCATTCTCTCTCTTCTACAACAACACTGAACATTTGCATAAACCAGGCGAAGCTCC
This sequence comes from Tokudaia tokunoshimensis, assembly GCA_036184795.1. Taxonomy (NCBI): domain Eukaryota; kingdom Metazoa; phylum Chordata; class Mammalia; order Rodentia; family Muridae; genus Tokudaia; species Tokudaia tokunoshimensis. Next base: position 20,384,112 of record BTHU01000022.1, read on the forward strand.
ACCTCCTATGGCACAGGGCTGAGCTCGCTGCCTCCTCTGCCTCCAGGTATCTGCCACTCCGCAATGTGTCACTAGCTGTTCTATCTATCTGAGCCCGAGTCACAGGCCAAGTGGTTGTTAGTGAAAACAGGATTTGGAGGAGAGCAGGCACAGAAGGCCAGTTATAGCCAGGCTGCCTCCACGCCTCACAGGGAAGCCACATGCCTGGCTTTCAAAGCCACCAGGCTCCCATTTCACTGTAGCACGTTCCAAGCGCTGTCCAGTTCTGTGCTCAGTTAACTGTGATCTATAATCCATGTGCACTTGCAGCTCTGCAGGTGACAGGAAGCTGCTCTGAGTCGGTTCCGACTAAGGGACAAAAGGGGACAATGAGGATTCTTTTTATTACCAACTTTCTATGTTAGGGAATAAAAGAAAGTGTGCCCCCCTCTCAGGAGGAAATGGTTCATTTTTATTTTATTATCTTGTTTTGTTTTGGTAGCTATACAAAATCAGTGGATAAGTGAGTGTTACAATCCCGGTACATCTCTAATTAATAAGATCAATTGCTACTGTATTTTCTTTTACAAACTCATTTAGATATGTCAGGGCTGCGATTATTTTGAGAGTGATCTGGCTTTGAGCTCATTCATCTTTCCTCTTCCTCAAGGAGGAAATAAAACTGTCAGCTTGAGTGCCCTTTGAAGTCAGTTTCAGATCCTTGGTTGAAAATGAAAAACAAAGCTCTCTAGCCTGGCGCCATTTACAGGGTTAAAATTCCTGTATGCCATGGGGGGGGGGAGTGTGTGTGTGTGTGTGTGTGCATGTGTATGTGTATATGTAGGGGTGTGTGTGTGAGAGAGAGAGAGAGAATGCGTGAGTGTGTGTATGAACAAGAGAATGTGTAAGAGTGTCTGTGTGTGTCTATGTATGTGAGTGTGTGTGTGATAGAATGTGTGTGAGAGTGTGTGTGTCTGTATGTGTGTCTGTCTGTGTATGTGAGTATGTGTGTGAAAGTGTATAAATCTCTCTGTGTGTATCTGTGTGTATATGTGTGTGTGAGAGAGAGAATGTGTGTATGTAAGAGAGAGAGAATGTGTGTAAAAGTGTCTGTGTGTGTCTATGTGTGTGAGTATGTGTGTATGAGTATGTGTCTGTGTGTATGAATTTGCATGCATATGTATATATATCTGTGTTGGTGTGTGAGTCTGTATGTCTGTGTGTGTATATATGTGTGTGTATCTGTGTGTTTAAGTCTGTGTCTGTGTATGTGTCTGTGTGTGTGTACATACGTATGTGTGTGTCTATACATGTGTCTGTGTGTGTATGAGTGTGTGTGTGTGATGATTTATGCTTTTAACAGGGTAATATGTTCAATCTTTCGAATCAGTTGTTGAACCTCTGCACATTCACGAACATCTTTCACATTCTGAAACGACTCCAAAACTGGGCCTCAGAAGCACAGGACACTGTCATTCCGCCTGTTTGTTGACTTTTGTTTCTAAGCATTTCTCCACAGTGGATCATATTAAAACCTCAAGGACAGTTTAGGTGGTGACATTCGACAATGTCTTATCATTGGCTTTAATTAACATCAACGAACTGAGTGAAGATATCCATTCTCACTTATTTCTTTATCTTCGGAGACAGGCCCTACTGTGCAGTCCAGGCTCGCCTGAAATCTGTGGTCCTCTTCCCTTGACTCCCTGAGTGCTAGGATGAAAAGCAGGTGTGTGCCACCACACCCTGCTCCCATCTGTGCTCTGTGCCACCCGAGTGTCATTCCAGCAGGCTTGGTGACATTTCTTTTACTTGTCCACATAGGCAGTTCCATGAGTCTCTTACAAGAAACTGGCCAAATCTGTCTGGTTATTGGATCCATCATTCTGAAGTCTCCCACGCATGCACACAAATACACAGAGCACCAGAGAGATGCTTCTAGACCCTCCATCTGGGGACAGTAAGCCCAGAGAGAGATCTAAACCTTTTCTTAGAGATGGCAGAGGCTGGCGTGAGGTTCACAAATCAAAGCAAGAGTTCCGAGGCAAAGCTGCCATCTCTCCCAGACCACTGTCAGTTCCTCCAGCCCTGCCTTCTGTCTGATTTGTCTTTAAGGCTTTAACATTATCCCTCTGCTGACAAATGAATACTTTCCTGGAAAATGAGGTATTTCCAGAAGCCAGCAGACAGAGCAGAGCGCAGCAAGTATGCAGTAACTCTCTGGCTCCCTCAATTCATAATGAACAGGAGAGGCCTGGAAGTTTGAGCAAGCCTTGCATTCAAGGTGATGATAAATGAGGTGTGGCTGGGGTGGTAACACGGGGATTTCCAGCCAGGTCCTGTCTAGACCATGGTTTGTTATGGAGGAAAAGCCACAAAAGAGGGGCTATAGAATCCTGTTCCTTAGAGACACCATTCTCAGGGAGCGACAGCCACATTTCAAGTCTTAGCCTTCGTCTGGCCCCTCATGGGGACTGCTGTAAATAACATTAGCCTGTCTTTCAGCAAGCTTCAGGAAGCTTATAAACTGAACATGGTGTTTGTTGTCTGTAGTTGTACATTAAGCGCGGTACTGTCAAGTCTAATTATTCTCATTAAGGCCTGAAAGTTTTAGAGATTAATTAAGCAGAGAGCAAAAGCTTATGCATAACAGCAATCTTTTCCCTCCCACAAGGATTAGCCCGTCTTTCAAGTGGGGTTTTCCACAAGTCCTGCCCATCACTTGGTGAGACAGCAGAGTGAGAAGCTCATATAGTATGGATTAGAAATTGCCTACATTTCACATGTGCTATTCAGCCATGAAAATAAGCCCCTGGCCCTTGTGTCCATAACCCAGAAGGCTCACTAATGAGAACCAGGCAGTAAGGCTAATGAGAAACTCAATACGCGCTGTCTCTCCTCCCCGTTTCCTTTAATTTGCTTTCCACGGCATCCGATGCGGGCAGAAAGGCCGGCGGAAATGCCTGTGTTCTCTCCTCTTGCTGTGAGCTGAAGAATGATCTAATTCCGGGTTCTCCTCCTGCACACATGGAACACAGAATCTGTCCACTGGTTTTGGGTTACTGTGACAAAATGCCTGGGAGAGTCAACTTAATAAGAAAAATGGTTTATTTTGGCTGATACTTTCAGAAATGGCAGTGCACAGTCGTTTGGCCTTGTTTTGGGACCTAGGGCAGCCAGAGTCCATCACAGCAGGAGTATGTGGCCAAGGAAGCTGGCCTTCTCCTACAGCTAGGAAGGAGAAGCAAGGAGAAGGGAGACTGGGGTTCCAGTATCCCCTTTAAGAGCATGTCCCCCATGACCTAATTTGTCAGTAGGCCGCCCTTCCTCAAGGCTCTACCACTTTGCAGGAAAGCCATCTGAGGACAAAGTCCTTAAGTCATAGGCATTTGAGGGACGCTTAACCAAACCATCACGTAATATCTTAGTTACTTCCTCCTTGCTGTGACTGAAGAGCTGTCCAGAAGCACTACCCAAAAGACGAAGAAGTACATTTTTTTCCTGATCGACAGGATACAGTCTATCATGGCCGAGAGGACATCGTGGTGGACAGCTTCATGGCAGTAGCATGGAGAGGGAGCTCTTGCTAACTTCTTGGTATCCCAGAAGCAGAGAGATTAAGACGGAAGTGTAGTATAACCTCAGTACTCCCCTGAAAGTACGCCCACTTCCTCCTGGGAGGCCCTGCCTCCTAAAGATTCCACAGCTTCCCTAAATGTCACCGTCAGCAGGCCTGAGAATGTCCTAGATAGGGTTTTTACTGCTGCAGTGAAACACAGTAACCAAAAAGCAAGTTGGGAAGGAAACAGTTTATTTAGGTTACACTTCCGGGTTACAGTCCAATACTGAGGGAAGTCGGGATGGGGACTCACACAGGGCAGGAACCTGGAAGCCGGAGCTGATGCAGAGGTCATGGAGGGGTGCTGCTTTCTGGCTTGCTCTCCATGGCTTGTTCAGTCTGCTTTCTTTTAGAGCTCAGGATCACCAGCCTGTGGATCATACTACCCACAAGGGGCTGGGCCCTCCCCACATTTATCACTAATTAAGAAAATGCCCTACAGCAGTGGTTCTCAATCTGTAGGGATCAACCCCTTTGGGGTCACAGTTCAGATATTTATGATTCATAACAGTAACAAAACTATAGTTATGGTGTAGCAATGAAATAATTGTATTATTGGGGTCACCACCACATGAGGAGTTGTAATAAAGGGTTGCAGCATTAGGACGGTTGAGAACCGCCACTCTACAGGCTTGCCTACAGTTAATCTTATGGTGGCATTTTCTTAATTGAGGTTCTCTCCTCTCAGATGGCCTTAGCTTATGCCAAGCTGACAGAAAACTATCCAGTATACAACCCAAAAAAACCTACAGGATTTAGTTACTTGCTCAAAGAGACATGGAGGCAGAGGTCTCTATGAAAAGGTGGCAGACTCCTGGGTATACACCCCAAGGACTCTGAGTTCTACCTCATATCTGTGTTTACTGATATACTCTTCACAATGGCTAAGATATAGCAGTCTAGATCTGCATCAGTAGATGAATAGGTAAAGAATATAGGGTGTATACACACACACACACACACATACACACACACACACACACACAATGACATTTTATTCAAGGGAAAGAAAAATGAATCACATACACATGTGCTGGAAAATGAATGGGGCTGGAAATTATTATATCACATAAAATAAACCAGACTCAGACTCTCTCATATGTGGGTCCAAGACATTAATTTGTAGCTATGTGTGAAGGGCAGGTCGGTGATGGTACTAAAAAGGGGCCCGGGAAAGAGATAGTCAGGTGAGAGGAGAGAGAGAAATGGAAGAGATGGGACAGGAAAACAAAAGGGGACTGTGAAGGAAGAGGAAAGGGTCAAATGAGGGGCAGGTCAGGGGTGTGTGTGCAGGAGAGGAGCTGAGATAGGAAAAGGAGAGGACCCTAGCTAATTGACTATGTCTTCCCTCCTCAGCTGCAGTTTCCATACTTCTATCTTCTCTCTAGGCTGCATGCAGAATGCCTTTCTCCAAATGGACCAAATCGCAGCAGGACCAGATCCCCTAGGGCTGTCTAGGCTGAACCAGAGGCTTCCCAGGGAGAGGAGGAAGTGCCACTTCCTCCACACCCTGAGGTCCCCCTTTGGCAGCATGTCCTTCCTTCCTTCCCAGCCTTCCTATAGCTAGCTGGCCCATGGTGCCTTCTAGGCAGCAGGGGTACATGCCTCAAATACTGGTTGGGATTCAATGGGGAGGGATGAATTTGGCTACTGCATCAGGTCAGGAATCCCAGTGTGCCTCCCTCTATTATCATTAGGGAACTTGTTTGACCTTTCTTTCTCAGGAAAGCGAAAGGGCATGTTGTGGAATCTGTCTTTACTCTGCAGAACTACTTCAAGAGTGAGTGAGGCCAGATATGGTGGCCACAGAGGGAAGAATAACTGTCCGGTAGCATCAGCAAACATGGCTGACAAGTCAGTGGGTGCCACTATTGCTTGATTGCGTGCCATTTCCTGACTGTGATAAATTCTCTAGGATCCTCAACTACAACTCATAAAAGCCTCCTTCTTGGAACTGAGAAGAAGGGTCAGTCAATAAAGTACCTGTCACTCAACCATGAGGAACTGAGTTTGAACCCCAGCACCTACTTAAAGCTAAGTATATCTGTAACATTAGCACTGGGTGGATGGAGAAAGGTGGATCCCAGGATCTCACTGGTAAGTGAGTCTAGCCAACTGATGAGCACCAGGCTCAGAGAAGCTGCCTCAAAAAATAAAGTTAAGAGCAATTAAGACTTGCCCACCATTGACCTCTAGTCTCTGCATATGCAAATGTGCATGTGGAATAAGTGTGTTAACAGATACACACAAGAGCTCCATTCTCTCCACAATTCTCTGGGCATTTGCCTGTAGTTATTTCTGTTATATAATTGCTATATTTGTGGCTGGATCTATCTCTATGTGAACCATGAGCCCAGGAGGGGTTTTTCATTCTCATTTATCCTTCCTGCCTTCCCCCCGACCCCAGTTTTCAGTGCAATAGACTGAATATACCTTCCCATTCATAGATGGAAGCCCTATGTGATCCTTAGGGTTAGATGAAGTCATGGGTAGGACCTTCCTGATAGAATTCATGCCCTATAAAAACAGAAGTGTAAGACTCCAGACCTCACCCTGACTCTGTGCCTGTACACACTAAGAAAAGGCTATATAAGGAGATAGGGAGAGGGACCTTACCACCATTTACCATGCTGGATGATGCCCTGATCTCAGACTTCCCATGCTCTGGAAGTCAACCAGTTGTCATGGATCATGTGTATGTAATTCCAAATACACATGTTAGATCTGGCTTAAAGAGGTCATATGGCATTGTTTTTCACTGAATCAGACAGCCCAACATGGTCACTGTATCACGATCCCCCACTGTGCTCAATAAACATAACCACTCACAGAAGAAGCAAAACTGCAGGGAAGCCCTGTGAGCTTATGAGCTCTGGGCGCAAGGAAGACTCAGGTCAACAAGCCACTGACAACATGGCCGTCCAGTGGTTATACAGGCGTGCTTATCAAAGCTGCCAACTGACTGCCTGAGATTTCTGTGCCAGCTCATGCACGCATGTCCAACTTCTGCAGTAGGAAAGGTACTATGCTGAGCAGCCCAACAAGCATTTAAAGTTGCTTAACGCAGCAACTTTAATTCTCTCAAATGGGGGTGTGCTGTTATGCTCACAAGCCTAATTTCCAGTGCATATGCTGCATCGCCCGACAAAAGAAATCAATGACATAAATCCACGCTTCTAACTTGAAGTCTTCATATCTCAAGGTCTGGACTTTAAATCAGAACTGTTCAGTGAGACTAGTGGGGGGAGATGGAAGGAGAGTATGAGACACAAATATTAAAGAAACTTAAGGAGGAGAAATGTTACAGCTCTGACCTGTTAGCAGTTTCCCCCTCTTTTGAGTTCTATAAGCATCTAAGGCAAAATAAATACTTAATAACTAAAATGAGTGATTGGTGGGTCTTTCATTGTTTCTAAATCAATTCGTAGAGGTTGTTGACTACAGCTGCCCAAAGGCAAGGCTGTATACACTGAACCCAGGCAGGAGGGAAGCTCAGGAATAGAATAATACAAGTACAGGGTGCTGGGAGTATCCGCAGAGGCTGCCTGACTGACTATGGGTTATACGGCCATGAGGACCCCAATGTAAACAGAACTATGGCAAGTCAAAAACACATCTAACCTATCCAGCATCAGAACACAATTGTGGAGTGTAGACTGCTTCCTGATTGTAATAAGAGGCTGACTGGAAGCTGCAGCTTCCAGCATCTGCCTGATATCACCAGAGAGGAGCATCAGACAACACATTAGTGGCCCAGGAGAAGACACAAGTTCAGTATTGCCAATACCGGCTCACCATTATGAAGTGGGGGAGTAGTCAAGTGAACTATCACCAAGTCAGGAGCCCTCTGTAATAGTCTCCCTGCCGCTTGATTACAATGTCTCCTCAGATGCTGGAAGCTGATCGAACCGTCCAGTTTTCTCTAAGACAGGACTATTCTGTTCACTGGGCTTTTGGCAGACAGGTCTAAGATGTGTTTAGCTGTATTTAGCCAATGACACCATAGTACTGAGAGGTGGAAAAATCAGAGCTTTAGGACATTGTAAAGCTTCAACTATGTGTGAGGGATTATATGCTGTGGTTGCTAGGGAGCAGGGATGTGGCAGAGGGCTCCACAGCTGGGAGATCAGAGGAACAGGAGGCTACACGCTGTGGCCAGTGGGAACCTGGGCAACTGAAGACCAAGGGATCCTTTCCTCTTCTTGACATAGTAACATCAAGTAAGCTAGTACTACCTTGTCTTCTTCCCCTCACCCTCATCCTGTAGACCCAGACTTAACCAGAGTTCAAGGAAGCATCCTGAGACATTGGAGGGACTCAGCAAGTGGTTGTCCCTGAGAACAGACAGGGAGGAGCTCTAACCTTTCCTACTTTTCAAATGATGCCCATTACCTGGATGTTAGATAAAGTCACCAGCTTCTTAAGGATTGGTGACTGATTCAAGTATTTTATTTTTATTTATTTCTTTTGTGTGCATGCCTATTTGTATGTGTGTGAGACTATGTGTATGGAGGCCAGAGGATAGTCTTGGATGTTGTTCTTGTTTGATTGATTTTTGTTTTATTTTGTTTTGTTTTGTTTTGTTTGAGACAGGATCACTCATTGGCCTGGAACTTACCAAGTCAAAGGTTGGCTAGGCTAGCTGGCCAGCTAGCCCTAGGTGCCTTTCACCTGTTTTACTTCCTAGCCTATATCATCATGTGTAGCTTTTTTCTTTCTTTTTTTTTTTTTAAAAAAAATAAAAGGGGCTCTGGGGATCAAACTTGGGTCCTCATGTGTGCAAGACAAGTACTTTCATCTTCCAAGCCCACGAGGCAAGTAATTTAGAAACTCTGCAAACTAAATTACTAAAACTGGAGAAAAATTCTGGGCGAAGACAAATGTTCCCAAGGACTCGAGGGATGCAGGTATAGAGCTAACTGGGAAGAACACTCTAGATACAGGAGGCACCACAGGTGCCCTGAGGTATGTTGAGCAGGAGTCAGGGCAGGCGTGAGTGAATCAGGATGGAGAAGAGGAAGTTAGAAAGATGGCTGGAATAGCCACCCAAGCAGCCTCTGTGACCAATAAAGGCACAGAAGGGTCTGAGCTTGCGGGCTTGCTTTGGCATTTTCTTATGGTAAGCCTAGCTGCCTTGTGAGGCAGATGGGAGGGAGGCGGTGTGGAGCTGGAGGCTCTAACAGTAGTTGAGGAGGGACATAAAAGTGACTTAGTGTCAGAGGACAGAATGGAGGTGAGAGGAGAAACTCTGTTGAAAGAGAGACCATGATAGACCGAGTATGATGCTCTCATCCCCCTAGAATTTTTTCAGTTGCTTCTTATGAGGTGTTTGGTCATAGCCATATATATCCAAGAGCCTCCTCTCCCTTCACATCTCCTCTTCCTTAGCCATATTGGAGTCACACCTCCCAAATGTTGCTCACACCTGAAGCCCACCCCAGTGTCTGCAGTCACAGGAATCTAAGCATGACATACCTGATGACCTACTGATGACATCACAAAGTAGTCAACCAGGCCACTGCCATGTGCTCCCCTGGTTCTCTAGACTCAACGCTGACCTTGGGAAGGGCACTTCCAGTCAGCTCCTCCACACAGGTCCACACATATATCTCTTCTGATGACGTCATCCCTCATCTAGAAGAGGCAGAGTTTGGACTGGAGGGATCCCAATACAGATCCTCGTCCTTGGCCCTGTGCAAAGAGGACCCTGAGGTATAAAGGATGAACAGGCGTGTGGGTGGTAAGTCTAAAAGGGTCCATTGAACAAATCCTCAAGCATCTCCTCTCATTACCCAGAACAAGGAAGGCCCTTCTCTGTGTAGGACCAGGACACACTGACATCTTCCTAAGAAAGTAGAAAAGTCAAGAAGACAAGCTTTGGAGGCACAAGCCTGTAACAGCAGCATTTGGGAGGACCAGATATTCAAAGTCATCCTTGGGTGTGTGGGGAGTCTGAGGCCAACCTGGGCTACATGGAACCTTCTCTTGAGAAACAAGCAAACAAATGATTAAATGTTCAGAGGTAGAGGCAATTAGGCTTCCTCTTATAGTTCCATCATTCCATATTTTGTTTTAAGGCAAGGTCTTACAGTGCAGCTGCTATACTGTGAGAGATTAAGCGTGTACTGTCCTCTAACCAGTAATCCTCCTGCCTCCACCTCTGAGTGCCTACTTTACAGGCATGTCATCTCGGCAACCCCTGCACCTTCCCATCTATTTGTGAAAAACATTCAGGGCAAGGATTCTGGCCAGACCTTCATTATATATTACATGTGTAAGTCTGAATCCTACAAAACCATTTAGAAGCAAAAGTAGAATAATTTACTCCATAAACTTGATAACTGTATTTGGGCTTCGCTCCCAATGCCTTCCTGCTATCACCCACAAGGGGCAGATCAAAGCCTTTGACACTGTCCATTACAGGCCACCCATGCATTCTGTATGTCCTTCTCCCATAGAAAGTCCCATGTTACCTTGATAAGTCTCACCTCTTCCATCACTCACTTCTAACTACCTCTAGGTTTCATTCTCCTGCTCTGAGGTCCTGCTGGCTCACAGAGGAGAGCCTGCCCTCCCCTGCCTCACGGTCCTTCCCCTCAGTGAGTAGCTTTTCAGCTACTCAAGTGCCACCCTCCAAAGAGGACCGTGCCTTGTTAAATAACAGGATAGTAAGACATAAGCAGATGTCAGGACAGGCAGGCCTAACCTCTCCATTGCAGATTCTGTAGCAATGCTCAGAGGGAAGGAGGTGCTATTTAAAAAGCAAGGCATGTCTTCCTCCTGGAAGGATTTTGAATGTACTTACCACAAAGAAAGGATGAGAGTTTGAGGAGACAGACATGCTAATTGCATATTGTATAATATCAGAACATTATTCTGTATCCCATAATGTAAGTATATAATCATTAGCAGTGACTTAAAATACAATCGAAGTTTAAAAATACTGTTTAAAATGTATGTATTTTACCATGATGTTTTAAAGATGATTAACAGAATGTACAAAAGGCCAATGAATTGAGTACTTCACCTGGGTTCAGTGGATGGTGTGCATACTAGTAGCATTCCATTGCTGTTACAAAGTCCTTGAAATAAAGGGAAAGACTTTATTTTGGCTTACAGCATTCAAGACTTCAGTCCATGAGGTTAGCCTGTAGTGAGAAAGCACTTTGTGGCAATGCGCATGGGTGGGATCCAATTCACCTCAAGGCTTCATGGAAGGGAAGAGAGGAAGAGACAAGGACTCTATAATATGCTACAGGGATGCACCTGTTGTGACCTGAGATCTCATGTGAAGCCCGCTCTTAAAAGTTTCTACTGACTTCGAACACCTCCATGAGCTCTGGGGCAAGTGTGTATATACCACATGGATTTTTAAGGAACAGTCTAGATCCAGACTATAGCAGCATGAATTATACCTCAATAAAGTCACCTTTTAAAATGCAAGCAAATAAAAAAAATAGATATGAACGTCAAAACCAAAACTGTAAAGCTCCTTGGGTCCCATAAACTGAAGAAGGTTGAGGTGATGACATTCCCCCAAAACCCATATTAAAAAAGCCAGGCCAGGCATGATGGGAAGAACTTGTTATCCCAGTGCTGGGGAGATGGAGTCAGGTAGATAGATCTGTAATGCTTCCTGGCCAGCTAGCCTAGCCTGCCCCGTGAGCTCAAGGCCAGTGAGGAGACCCTGTCTCAAAACTCAAGGAACTATAACAATAGTTGTCCTTTGAACTTCACAAATGTACACACACACACACACACACACACACACACACACACACACACACACACGGGGGTGTGAATCCTCATGTGCTAACCGGACCTCTATACCAGCCTGACTTCATTGGTAACTAGTAAGAGCTTTTGGCTGGCTTTGGCAGCTTTTGGTGACTGTTACAGCCACCCACCTTGGTACTGGAACTCTGATTCACTGACGACAAGAGCATAGGTCAGGATGCTCATCCCTCCAGCCCTGACCATCACAGTTACATTTTCTCTCTACCCGCAGCCCCTATGCATGGACCCCTCACCCTTTCTCTCAGCAGACCTGGGATGTTCTAAGCCTCCCTCCCATGCCTGGCTTTTCCTTAGTTCTTCAGCTGTTCCCTCCCTCCATTCCTTTGCCATCTTGGAAAGTTGAAGCAGAGTGTTAGAAAAATTTGACTGAAATAGTCACAGGACAGAAGCAATTTTCAACACACTGTGTATATTCCCAACGTGTGAGAAACACAAGCAGCCCCAAACCAAATACAACTTGTCAATTAGTCCCTCTGTGCTATATCAGGAAGAGCAATCTAGAATCAAACCCTGACACGCTATGCTGGCTGTAAAAGCATTGCAAAAGAGAATGGGAACTCAGCTAATGGAGACAGGAAAACAACATCCACAGAACAGCGTACATACAGTGCATATCTGCTGTCCATGGGACGTGTCATATCCAGACTAAGTGTTCACTATCATCAGACCATATGCTAGCATAACCATTCAGCAACCTGCCATTTTCTTGGATAGATTTGTGTTTGCAAATGGAAAGTCCAAGGGGAAATGCTTAGGGCTAAAAGAAAAAAAAAGGTCAAAAATATTTCTTTAAAAATTAGCATCCTACCACATGCAACAGGTCATCTTGGGGAGCCAGTATTAGAAGATTTAGGAAAAATGGCCGGGCACCATACAAAAGCTATGAGAATTTTTATGTAATTCTAATTTTCAGAAAGTCAGCAGCTTGTACATGGTGTCTGTATTAATCAGATACTTGACTGACTCCTTGTTCTCTTACTAGCAGAACTTCTAGAGCTGCACAGGGAAGGAAGGATTCTGGTGTTCAAATAAAGAGCAGAGAGGAGACTCTAAAGGCAGCACTTGATGAGATACTTTGGCACTTTTATTCGGAACGTTGCGTTTACTGAAGGAAAAACTCATTTTTGGCGGCAAACATAGAAAAACCAAGCAAATGATTTCTGAGGCTGCCCGAGGAAGATTAGTCAAGTACACATATGTTCCCAAAGAAAGATAAACTGAGCAGGTAAACACAGCTGTGGGTCATGACCCCTTCGGGGACCAAATGACCTTTTCACAGGAGTCACCAAAGGCCATCCTGCATATCATATATTTATACTATGGTTCATAACAGTAGCATTGAGGGTCACCACACCATGAGGAACTGCATTAAAGGCATGGGAAGGCTGAGAACCATTGCTCTACACCACAGTTAGTTTCAACCAAAGGTATTGCCATTAGATCAGAGCGTCTTCATTCTCATGGTTCTCTACACCACCCTTTCTTCATCAGATCTAAGTGTGAAATTACTTAGACTTCACTGCTCCTTTGACCCCCTTATTTCCTTAGGAAGACTCTAGTGTCCTATACAATTCTACTAAATTATCTTTTGTCCCAGGGGTCATTATATGACTTCACAGGGAGATGTGAAGGAATGTCTCTTCGCTCCCAATAGAGAGGGTGGGCACCAAACAATCACAAGAAAGAGTTCTCTCAAATCCAGATTACAGCTTCAGATGGTGCACAGCGATTAATCAGGAGCATGAGAGACTTTTAGGCATCCGTACCATGGAAGAGTTCTACACCCGGTTCACCATTCAGATCCTGAGGAGTCATGACCCCTCCTTCTCTCTCCCTTCTAAAAGGAATGGTATCAGGTTCAGTCTCCTGAAGTCAGCATAGGTTCAACCCGGAAATGGCCACATGCACCCCAGAGGAACAGTGACTCTAGACGGGTCTCAGTCAGGAATTCAGCAATGGGAAGTGTAGGGGTGGTACTGCTTCCCTTGGCCCATAAAAGCACTGGGCATCCCCAAGGGCAGAGGTGGAGGATGGGGGTGGGAGTGGGGAAGGTAGGGGTGAAGGTGGGGGTTTGCTCAGACAAGTCAGGGGTGAATTGCTGACTCTCCGGTGTATGAGGGTTTAGCTTTTTACCGTATGTTAATTTCAGATGCTGTGCTAATTTACAGTGGTCATGGTACTAGGGCACAGCCCATCTTGGTGAAGGCTTGGCAGTGGGATTATGAGGCAGGAGCCACACCATGTCCACTACCAGGAAGCAAAAGGAGGTGGACACTGGTTCTCCACACAATTTATGCCTTTTCCATTTTTGTAAAATTTGTTCTGGGCCTCCAAGCCACGAGATGATGTACTCCACCCTTGGGATGGGATAGCCCACGGTCAGAGTCGGTCTTTTTCTCTTCAGTCAAGCCATTCTGGAAATGTTCTCACAGACATAGCCAAGGGTATTCTCAGTCAACTTGACAGTCAAGATTAACTGTCATAAATACATTTATAATTTCCCTGAACCTGATTTTAGATATCAGACAGGAACAAAGATATTACTTCCTGTGTAGATATTTGACTCAGATCATTAGGGAAAAGGCTATCCTTTAACCATTGTGCTGCTGTACTAACCTTATCCCAGATCAAATACATCTTATTTTAGAATAGATTTGCTAACCTGTCAAAAAAGAATTAAAAATGTATGCATGTATGTATATATATATATATATATATTTGTCTCCCTGTAGTATCTGTCTTACAGTGCCCTTACTTCAGTTTGGATTATAACTAACCTAATAAAATTCTTTAAAATATCTTCTGTTTTCCTACTTTCTGGAACAATTCTTTATGATTATGCAATGTGTTTATTAAACTCTAGAAAACATTCACTAATGGAATCATCTGGGCTTGAGTCACCTTGAGGTTTTCTTAAATTAAAAAAAAATCAAGTTTAATAAATGTTGAATGCTTACAGAATTCTTACTGGTATGTCTCCATTTTATAAGAACTATTTTTTATAAATTATTACGTCTTGGCATGAAGTTGTGATATCATCTCATTTTGGACACAATAAAATCTATAAAAACAATTCCTAATACAGGGATGGAGAGATGGCCCAGGGGTTCAGAGTTAATATTGCTCTTCCAGGAATCCTGATTTCCATTCCCAGAACCCTCCTCAGGCCGATTGCAAACACTTCTAACTCCAGCTCTGGTAGATCTAATGCCTCTGGACTCTTTGTGTGGGCCACACACAAGTGGCATATACTCACACAGACACACACACACACACACAGACACACACAGAGAGAGAGAGAGAGAGTCAAAATTAAATCTATTTTGAAAATTCTGATAGTCTCTCATCTCTGTCTCTCTCTCTCTCTCTCTCTCTCTCTCTCTCTCTCTCTCTCTCTGTCACACACACACACACACACACACACACACACACATGAGTTTATGAACTGTATTCTTTAAAGCCCTCTGCTGGTGTTGCAGCTTTTCCTCTGCTGGAAGCCTGTTGTCCCCATTGCCCTGTCTGCTCCTCTATGACCTCTGAGTGTCACTGAGCAGTGCCTCCCCAGAATCCCCATGTGAACAGTCACATCCTTCCTTTGCATTCTCTCCCCTTGACATCTGCATTTGTGGATATCCACTTCTGATATACACACACTCTAACTCTTAATCTTTAAATATATTTCTAATCTATGCCTTGACAGTTGCGCATAGTTATTTATACAATGTATTATGCTCATATCATGCCCCATCCCACCTGCATAGCCTCCCTGTCATTGCTGTTATAACACATTGAGTCCAGCGTTTTGCTTGGCATGCACATGGTCATCCCACCAGCAGCCACACTCCCATATTAAAGTGGCTCTCCTCTCCCCTAACCCCCATTAACCCCTCAGAGTTCCTCAGCTCCTGGGGGAGTCTTATGAGCCCCTCCCTCGTCAATGCTGGAATTATTAAATATAAACACACATTTTATTTTTCTCCATGAGGACAAGTCAGCCATAATCCCCAGGTAGATATTATCTCATATAATCATAGTATCAGCCATAATCAGATTTTATCTGATCCTTTAAAACAGTGGTTCTCAACCTTCCTGGAGCTGAGATATTTTAATACAGTTCCTCACTTTCCGGTGACCTCCCTCAACCATAAAATTACCTCGTTGCTATTTCATAACTGTGATTTTGCTATTTTTATGAATCACGATGTAACTATTGGATATGCAACCCCCATGGGGAGTGAGACCCACAGGTTGAGAACCACTGTTTTAATGGTGTCAAAATGTATCATATTAAAAAAAAAAAAAACAACATAGCCTTATCAACAGCTTCACCAAACAAAAGGGAAAGATGACTCTCTAGCTCTTTGCACACAACTCTCTATGTGCTCTGAATCTGGTGTCAGTGCAGGAGTTTACCCCTTCCTTCCTGAAACCCAGACAGAAGACTTAACAAAACTCACAGCATCACACACTGCAAGCCATGCCGTGGCTGTAGGTCTGACTTGGGTTTTAAAAGCATGTCTGTGGAGGGGCCTGGAAGTTCCCAGCTCTCCCAGGTAATCGTCACATTTTGACTCTTGCCAGTTAGGACAGCTGCTGCTGCTGGGTCGAGTCCCCTTTGACATACAGTAGTGTCTCCGTTAGCTTTCTGTGTCCTCAATGGTGATGCTTAAACTACTTTGCATTCACCAAGGTCTTGGGATCAATCCCACCATGGCAAAACAAACAAACAAGCAAAAAGCCAAAGGAGGTCAGAGAAAGAGTCACAGGGGCTCAGATGTCCTTAAGACGTTGAGGTGTCGTCTAGGAGTTGCTTCTTTGTGTGCCCCAAAGCTTCTGTTCACGTAAATGGCCACAAACATGGGCAGAAGCAGATAGGGCCTGGTCAGATTAGACAGGGCAAGCAAGGGAGAAGGGTTTTCTGGTGGCAGTGACCAGGACTGGCAGCTGCTTCCCCAAGTCGATTGACTTGTGATCTAGCGCAGGCCGCCTCCTGTCACATTTCTCCTTCCTTATTCAGCTCCGCGTCTTACCACTCTGCCTTAAGAGATGTTCTGTGCTTGATCATCATCAGAAGGCCTGGCTCAGTCTGATCTCTGCCTCTTTTGGGCAGGCCGGCACAGACATCACTGCCATTATTCCATCACAGGACCTAGAAACCCCACTCACCTCAGTTCCCAGGAATTTGAGAGGCTCAAGGTTTCTTCTCCCTGAGATAGGAATCCACACAGAAGTCTAGTGCGCCATGGCTTCCTGGCATTCTCATCTATCAGGCTGCCCACGGGAACCCACTGGCCCCTGACAGCCACCCGGGTTCTTTTCACTGCCTTCCCTCCCAAGTCAGGGGTGGGGGCTGGGGGGCTGAGGGCGAGGCTGCTAATCAGTTAGGCAACCCTGATTACATCTTAAAAACAAATGCAAAGCACAGGGCACAGCAATTTACAGTAATGGGAAAAACCAGCAGGTCCCTGGGGTGAGACGGGAAGTAAACACTCTCCAGGTTCAAATTTGGGGAAGGAAAAAAAAATCACTTTTGAGTGGCCTGGTAATGCCAGGAGACGCCTGTGCCTTACTGCTAGATGTCAAGAGACTGTGTGTGTGACAGCAGAGCAAGGAGAGGCTGGAGTCAGTACCAAAGCCACTGGTTCCCTGACTGTCTACGGAAGGAATCTGCTATGGGGATGCTGACGACAGACTCTACAACTCGAGGCTAGGCTCAGCCACCAGACCCAGCGCCAGTTAAAGAGAGGAATAATGGAGAAAAACTAAGAAATTTAACCGGGCATCAGGAAGAGGGACAAATAAAGGGGTCTCGTGGCCCCCCCAACTTCGCCTTCAGGGTATAGACCTGAGCTTTAGGTTAAACAGGATGTATTGGGGGCAAAGGGTAAGAGGTGGTCAAGGCGGGGTCTCTGTAAGGTGATCCTCAAAAGTCCTTATTGCTTGAAGGGACACTCTGGTTCTCCGGAGATGATTATGTATGCTCCTGATGGCAGCCTAGCCCCGGGGAGTCGAAGGAGACTGAGCCCCAAGGTGGCTCTATCTGCAGAGCTTTGCTCTTCCTGGAATCCTAAGTGACTGCAGGTGGAGGACAAAGGCTTATCTTGACGCTTCAGCCTCGAACGGGGAAAGATAAAGGTTAAGTAGATACTCCCTAAGGAGATTAACGCGCTTTTGCCGGAGTCGAAGCAGGAGCGGAAGGAGACCGACCCAGATTTTAATCGCTCTTAGTTGGGGCCCAAGCTAAGGGTCTGCGGCCAAGACGCCAAGATTTTTAGCAAGAGCAGCATCTATGAGCCTGTTATAGGAATGCCACACTCCTCCTCATCTCCGCAACCAAATGTCTACCAGAAACCGGCAGAAAAGATCTCTACTGTTCAATTCTGGCTAAACAAGTATATTCAACTGAAAGTGTACCTGCTGTGGGGTGACCTAGGCAAAGATGACTGCTGTCTGCCAAGAGTCCTTCCTACCTTAGACACACCATGTCAGAAAACTGAGGTTTCCTGCCAGGAAAGTCTTTCTTTTTCTCTCTCATGATCCATTTGGAATGCAAAGGCACGATTATTTCCCACTAGAAGGCAAATTGCTTCACGGTGTCCATTTTTCCTCCTCTTTGAGAACATTCCCAACCCCGGCGAACACACGTATTTTTCTTATGTGTAATTTGATCCGGATGGTTTCTTGACCTGCATCCAAATCGAGCCGTGGGTAATTATTACTGTCACTATTGTTATTAACACTGATATTTATCATAATCTCGCAAATGCCGGGGACAGCCCTTAATCTTGCTGTTTTATTTGGTTGAAAGGAAAATTGTGAGGCGCTGGCCTCCCTCCCGGTTTAGCCCTGAATACAAGATGTATTCAGTTTTACCAAACTCCTACTATGGGGATAATTAGCCCTATTTCCTGGGATCCCGAGTCAGCTATAACTCTGAATTGCAGCTATAAGAGGGAGCCAAGGCCAGCAGGTGGAGGTCGCTGAAGTTAGATTAATCTCACTGACACATGGACACATCCAATTGTTAAGGCGTGCAACCAGCTGCCTGTTTTCTGCAACCAGCTCCTTGTAAGTAGAAACACTCATGTAGAGGCTGAAGAGGCTCGCATATGAAGTTGTAGAAATGAAGGGAAACTCCCTTCCACCCTTTGAAGAATTGCTAGTCTCAACTGACAAGAAGGAAGCCGTGGAAAGAGTCAAGCATTTATTACAGGCAGGGAAGCGCTAACCGCGATTTGGAAACTGAAGAACTCCTTTTGGACGGTAGATGGGCAGAGTCGGGGAACAGAGAAAGTTGGTAGAAAAATAGTAAATGGCTTTCAGGGAAACTCGGTGGTGTGCATTAGAGCATGTTCTGTGGCCTGTGACAGTCTATTTGGCCTGGATACGAGACAATGGTTTGGGAAAGCTTCTCTATGGACCAAACAATGGCTTGTGACGAAACATCCATCCAGCTGTGTTGACCCATCTCAGCCTATCTTCCTGGGATATGAGCTGGGTTTTCTCTAGTTAATGGAGCCGCATGTGCAGCCTGAGGGGCACTCTGCTTCTCCATGGGCAGATGGAGTCCTCGGAAGGATGTGAGGTCTTTGAAGAAAATCTCTTAATGCTAGAGGGGGAGGAGACAAAGGAAAGTCAGGCACCTAAATTCTAAGTTTAACGTCAGGCCCTTCAGATTAAATTGCTCAACATACATACCCAAAATGTTGCATTTGGGGATATCAGTCACTGAGTTCCAATCTAAGAAAAAGAATGAATACTGTCTGCATGGAATTCAGTAAGTCTGAGGCAGGGGGCTCCAGAATCTGCATTTGTGGCTGGCGTGGAGACAGACTCTGATAGCGACCAAAGTACGAGTCAGCCTAGATTGTTAAACTCTGCTCCTGCTCTAACGT
This sequence comes from Tokudaia tokunoshimensis, assembly GCA_036184795.1. NCBI lineage: Eukaryota > Metazoa > Chordata > Mammalia > Rodentia > Muridae > Tokudaia > Tokudaia tokunoshimensis. Next base: position 20,403,402 of record BTHU01000022.1, read on the forward strand.
TTTATGGTGCCCTGGAAGGAAATTATTTAAGTAACCAGAAGCGGGCTCTGGGTAAAGAGTTGGGTGTGGCCATCCCATTAGAAGTGTTAATGCAGATTCAGAACCAGAAGACTGGACTTAACCTCGACCTCCTTGCATAGTTCTGTTTTCATAGACGACCTGATTTATCCCACACACTCTCTCAAGGTCTGCTTTTGCCCCTTCCTCCCCATCTCAGTTTGCTGGAAGTATTCCTTTGCTCGGCAGGTTCAGATGGGGAAGGACAGATGGGGGTGGGGAGGGGACAAAAGCTGCGACTGCCTCTCATTCTTCTTATAAGGGTTATACGCGTTCTGACTTCGATGCCTTAAAACAAAACAGAACAACAACCACCTGTTTCCTGACATGATGAGGACAGTCACGCCATCTTACCTGATGATCTGTACTTGACCCTACACAGGGTTTGTAAAATCACCTGAGCGCATGCATCTCGAGTCCCACAGGCAGCTAGAATGAGCAATAAGGAGAGACGAGTAGTCTCACAATACCTTGCAAAGCATAACTTGTGAGCGCCCTGTGGTTGCAGATCATTTCCCGTGGACATCCTTGTGTCTGGGCAGCTTACCCTGTGGGACACACAAGGCACTGTTTGGAGAAGGAACCTGACACTGGGGACAGCAAGCACTGTAGAAGAAAGATTCAGGTCATCTCCACTCTGTGACAAAAGCTTTCTTGGGCTAGACGGAAGGGAGAGGCAGAGGTGGGAGGAAGGAAGGGAAAGGAGTCTTGAGTTTCACCAGGAAGCCAGAAAGGAGAAGAAATGGTACAAACTAAGGGGTGAGATGGGCTCTGGGGAAGGTCCCTGGGCCTGCCAGGCCCTTAGCCACTCCTGTCTCTCCTCTGATCCTTCCCTACCTGCTGCAAAGAAACAGTCTCCAAAAAGCCCTTTTTCCATATCCATCCTTTCTCTGCCTCTCTCTCCCCTACCTGCATCCCTCTGGAAACCTAGGAAACATATCAGTGGACCAAAAGAGTGAGGAGACAGACAGCAGGCTATGAAGAATCTCTCAACAGAGCTCTGGGAATAATGTGACAGTATCCAGAGGAAGCAAAACCCTGCCCTGGGAACACATATTTTAAGACTGAATACCTCCTGAGGTAAAAATGAAACCTGGAAGAAAGAGGAGTATCCTGATTTAGCAAGGAATTGATTTTTATTTTTTTTTTAACCCCTGGAGTGAATGTTACCAAAATAAACAAAGAGAACATTTCAAAACTATATATATATATATATATATATACACACACACACACACACACACACACACACACACACATATACACACACCCTTTGTCTTTTAATTTGGCTTTGCAGCTTTTACAAGAGACTGAAGGGAAAAGCAGCAGGTAAAACTCTGGAGAGTACAAACAGATGAGTCCTAGCGAGCTGTCCTGTCTTTGAAACTGTGGCGTTGAAGGGACATTAGAAATGGATTCAGGGGATTCTTAGGGGTTCTGTTTGCATGCTGGAATTCTTGGTCCTGGGCTCAGGTATGTCCCACAGGTCTCTGACATCACATCCTGGAGGCCACAGAAAAGAGACAAACAACTTAGTGACACCAAAAAAAAAAAGATCTCGTCTGCAGAAGAATGTAAAGTGGCTCCTAAAGCCTGAGAGCTGGCTCAGAGGTGGTACAAGAGGCACGAGGAGCTGATTTCAGACGAGCGCAGCCGTGCACAAAGCTGGGCATTGCACGAGAAGCTGATTTCAGACGAGCACAGCCGTGTACAAAGCTGGGCATTGCACGAGGAGCTGATTTCAGACGAGCGCAGCCGTGCACAAAGCTGGGCATTGTGGTGCCCTCCTATAACCCCAGGGCTAGGGTAGAGGAAGGCCCAGTGAAGAGGCTAGCTAGTCTAGCCAATCAGTGAACTCCAGGTTCAGCGAGAGACCCTGTCTCAAAAATTAGGGAGCAATAGAGGAAGATGCTAGACATTACCTGTGACCTACACACACAGACATTATTGAGTACACAGTTACACACATGCGTGCGTGCAGAAGTGGTTATTGGCGCCTCTCTGCAGGCGTTGCCAGCTGGTCTTAGGGGTTAAGAGATTGGTCAGTGCCTTTGCTACAACCTCAGCAGGCCATGGTCCCCCAGTCTTAGCTTAAAAGGGGGGCCCTCACCCAGGGTTTGAGCAACCTGACCCAGGGAAGTCTCCAGGAGACCAGCAGGGAGAGAAGACTGTCTCTGGGACACCTGCTGACATCATTCCGTAACCCTGCATGACTCTTGTCAACTTCTGATGTTCTCAGCAGTGAGGACATTCCTGTTCCCTCAACAAAACAGCCGGATCACCGGAGGACACTCCTTGCAAAGATCCAGCTGGCTTCTCTCAACGAGTCACCTGATTCTGTGTCCCTTTCAAGAGCGACGGCCATCTCTTCCACAGTAACAATTACCCTGTAACTGGGCTTGTGAGGAGGGTAAGCAGAATCCTTTTAATCTCCAAAATAATGCCTCCATCCTTTGTCCTCTTTCAGAAAGGGAGAGAGCGACTAATATCCCAACAGTCTTTTTTGATTCTGGGACTACTGAAAAGAAACAAATGCTTTGGATTGAAAATAAAAGTATACCGTGAAGCTGCCACACATACAAACATCCATCTGCATGCAGAAAACATGTCCCCAGTGTGACATTCTGGGAAAGAGCATCACAACATAGGGTGGGCTCAGATCATCTGCGCATGACATAAATATAGGTTTATGGAAAAACAAGCCAAGTCCCCTGTAAGTCACCTCTAATCCCTTCCTAAGCTGTTATTGATGGTGTCTCCAAACCCCAGGCCTACCCTCAATACAATGGGCAACATATCAGTAGAATATATATGCTGTCTTCCTTCTCACAGAAATGACAATCTAATGTAGGACTCAAGATAGCTGCCTAGAAGCAGCAATTGGAGACCAACACAAAATTTATTATAATCAGAAAATACACTAAGAATAATAACTGATGTATCTGTCTAAAGACTCAGTGTCAAGTCCTTGACTAAACTTGTCAGATAAGTTGCCACATTAAGTCCTTGGGAAAATGAACAAGAATGGTTATTAGTGATTGAGAGGCCTGAACTCAGGTCTGCTGGACTTCAGGAAAAGTGCGCATCCCCAGTACAGAGAATGCCTCGCCCCAAAGAAAGTGGCACTAGATGCCAGGACAGTAGGATGCCTGACCTGAACTGTTGCCAACTAAGAGAAGATAGAGGCAGCTGGACTCTGGCCTTGACCATGTGTGGAAGTCATGTGTCCTTGACAACTTGAGTTCTGTTCCCAGATCTGCCTGACAGAGGCCTGAAATGGTAGGTGACATTTTCAGTGTCACGATTCCTTAGCTATGAAAGGTGGTACTTCGATATTGTCCAGAGTTTGTTTTAGTACAGGGGTCAGAGGAGGACACAGTGTTATAGCACACAATACAACCTGGGCTCTTCAGGGACTTACCTCCTTTATAATAATTTCTCTTATTGACTGTGTGCTTTGAGTATCAGATTGGCACAGACCCCACACCCAATACCCAAGTGAACTAGATGGGCACATCTCCCCTAGCCAGAGTTCACACTCTGTGTACTTCCACTTGAGGTTCTTAAGCTATCTTGAACTAACCCAGATCCTGAGGATGTAAGTAGAGTGTTTCATCTCAATCATTCAAAACTGGCCTCTGAGAACCCGTCCCTACTAGGGGAGCTAAGGAGACAGGTGGAACCAGGAGATGATAGTGGGGTGGGAGGAAACCGTAATCTTGTGGACAGTATAAAAGATGTAAACCCAGGGACCAAGTTCTTTTTCTGTATCCCATACTGACTTGTTCATTTAGTGGGACAAAGGTATTTAGGGGAGTGTTTTGGGAACTTTCTGTTAGATGTCTGAGTCAAATTCCCAAACCATCTAGAATATGACAAAGAGATCCTCAGTTTATCTTTAATGTCAAAGTCTGCATGCATGTCCTATTCTGGTCCCCTGCAGAATCTATGGGTTGAGCATTGTGTATCTCTCACCTACAGGCGTGGTTATGGGAAGTTGTGTAGTTTGTTCAGTGTCTACTAGATGGGTAATGCTGAGCCAGGACTCAAACCCATATCTTGCCTGAACCCCAGCCCTTGTCTAGCTCTGCCATCTGCTCTGATGGGAATGTGACTTTCAAGTCACAGTCTCCTCCTGTGAGTCACAAAGCACTTCCAGAATGGAAAGATTCTGGTTTGGACAAGTCACTCATTCACACAGGGAAGCACATCCATTTACGTATAGTCCACAAGGGTTCTTAAGGGTTTCTTCAAGCCAAATGACCACCGTCCCTGGCAACAACATGGATCCAGTCTATAAAGGACTTAAGTAAGAACGAGAAAGCAATTGTTTGGGATCTACAGCTTTTATTCCTAGGTACAGTTTTTGTAAAGTAAGAGCTACATGCTGTAAGTGAACAAGTCAATACATTTGGCCCAAATGTCACCTATATAACCACCATATTCAATATACCAACCTACTACCATTATTCCAGGATTTTCCTTTTTCCTCCTTTCTACTCAGTTCTTACCACATAGACACCCACCATTCTAGCACTGGAGATTAGTGTGCCTAGCATAGGACTTTCAAAGTTAACAACTGTAGAGTCTGTATGTGTGTCTCACTTCTGGGCCTAGCATATTTTTGAGCTTTTTCTCCTCTGTTGCAGATATCATGCATAACATTCTTTTTGCGGGTGAGTGTTAACCCAATGTGTTCACCCTGTTGATGAGTATGTGAGGACTCTGATTTTTTGACTATTGCTAGTTGTACTGGCTGGTGTTGCATGTCAACTTGACACAGGCTAGAGTTATCACAGAGAAAGGAGCTTCAGTTGGGGAAGTGCCTCCATGAGATCCAGCTGTGGGGCATTTTATCACTTGGTGATCAAGTGGGAAGGGCCCCTTGTGGGTGGTGCCATCTCTGGGCTGGTAGTCTTGGGTTCTATAAGAGAGCAGGCTGAGCAAGCCAGGGGAAGCAAGCCAGTAAGAAACATCCCTCCATGGCTTCTGCATCAGCTCCTGCTTCCTGACCTGCTAGAGTTCCAGTCCTGACTTCCTTTGGTGATGAACAGCAGTGTGGAAGTGTAAGCTGAATAAACTCTTTCCTCCCCAACTTGTTTCTTGGTCATGATGTTTGTGCAGGAATATAAACCCTGACTAAGACACTAATGAAAGCAGGATGCTTTTTATGGTCATATACTCTCCTTCTTTAGTAGTGGGATGTTAAGTCAAGGAAAAGGAGCACATGAAATACTTAAATTCTGTCAAAGAGTTCTCTGCAATGATTTTTAGAAGACCAGGGTCCTCGCCTCTCCACATCATTGTATACATTTTGGTTTTTCATTGGATTTCTGGTGACCGGCACCTCATTGTTCTAGTTTGTATTTCCCTAACAGCTAAAGAAATGAAACATCTTTTCACAGTCTTAGCTAAAGATTCATAGCTTACTGCAGTATTTGTTGCTTCTATAGATGGGAACCAGTCTTAATTTAGGAGACTATTTGCGTAATAAATAGAAAAAGACCTTGGAGCCAGACTTTGTTCCAAATCTTCATTCTGCCACTTACTATCTCCGAACCTTTGCTCTGGAGTTCATCCTTCTTTCTTCATTCCCAAGTCCCAGTAAGGTGTCCTTCCTCCTCCTCTCTCTCTCTCTCTCTCTCTCTCTCTCTCTCTCTCTCTCTCTCTCTCTCTCTCTAATGCTGAGTTGATTCCTCTAGAGAGAACAGGAATCCTAAATGGAGCCAACTAGATCCCTCCCTGGGAATTCTGAGAGAGAAGAGAGGGATGGTTGGGAAGATGGAAGGAAGACAGAAGTTGGAAAAGGACAGAAGGAGAAGGTAGAGACCAGAAGAAAGAAACCAGAAAAGGTGTTTCAGGTGCTAAATCAATAACATTGATGCTAAAACTGTTGGCACCCTTGTTTCAACAGATGAACCACTAAATAAGAAGGGAGCCAGTTTGCGAGACAGAGGAAATTATTCAGATTGCAGAACAGAGTGCAAATCTGAACCTGACCAAGGGCAGTGGATGTTACTTCCCTTCTCTCTGGGGGACATTACAGTGCTCAGTGGTATATGCTTCTGGGAAGGCCAGAGTCTTTCAGAATTTAATCAGGATCTTCCTGCCTCCAAGGACTGCGTGTCACTTCCTGGCTCAGAGCAGTGAACATCCCCCAGGAGAGTCTCCGGTCTCTCACTTCCCCTGCTGGGGCAAATTCATAAGCTTCACGTTGAGATGACAGATCCAACAATACAGAAACAGCTGAGTCTCTGAGTCACCACACCGAGGACAGCTGTCCTGGAGAGCCACACAGGCCTGAAGGCTAGGAGAAAGAGTGTATGTTGTCTTATGCCACGGAGGTCTTGAAATTGTCATAACTGAGTTCATCCTTGCTCATAGCCTGTCTGAGCCTTAGTTCCCTTGTGGATTAAATGGCGATATGCTTGTTATTCATGTGAGAAGTAATGTCGACTTTGAGGTTCCTTGCATGGCACTGACATAGAGGGGTGTTGTGAAGAAACATAATGCCTTCTCCTTAAGCATGTATGATCTCCTGGCCCAGTGTGTTCTAGTACATATAGTCTACATCTACCTGATACTTCTATCAGTGGTATTCAGTCAGTGCACACACAGTGTCATGAAACACGCATTCACATTATTCTGAAGGGCTTATAGCCATATCTAGAGGGATCCGTGTAGACGGGTATGACTTGTCCTTGTCAGGGGAGGCACGAAGGACTGAGGGTGACACAGGGCGACAGACTGATTCGCCCTGCTGTCAGAAGCTACAAACCTCATTTTGTTTACAGGGAGCGGGGCCAAGCACCCAGGGCTCTATGGGATGCTCTCCTCTTCTTCCTTGCTGTGACAGATGGACAGTAATCTACAAGCCAGCACTGGGGAGAGAGGAAATCACCCTGCAAGCTGGTCCTGAAACAGAAAGCAAAGAAAATCCATGTCCCTGTGATATGCTGGAAGCACCAAGGTTAGCCTTGGACAGCCTTCCTATACCCCATGTATGCATCTCTTGCCAAACTGGACTCTGTACACCTCCATTCCACTGTGCGTGTGTGCATGTGTGAACATGTGTGTGTGTGTGTGTATGTGTGTGTGTGTGTGTGTGTGTCTTGTAGAAAGTCTCAGCAAAAACGAATTCATTGTCATTCTTTCCTTCAATTCTGTTTGGCATTTACCACACTTGGTGTTTACAGTTGGAAAGGGTTCCCATTATGGCCAACACTTCACTCTCCAAATTAGCACATCCACACAGCCAAAGAGGACACAGTCATGAGAAAAGGATTTGAAACTGAGGTCAGTGTTATTTTACAAGCTGAAATGACTATGTTATTTTGTAATCATCAACTGGGCCCAACTGAGAACAATTCTATGACAGTTCTTCGAACAGACAGAGGGAAGTTTCCACATTTACTGGTATCTGAGGCCTTCGGGGCTGGTTGATGTACCCTCAGAAAACACAACGCCTTTCCCAGAAGAAAGGGGGTTCTCTGGCTTTGAAGAGTCTCCAGGAAGCCCTTACAGGCTTGCTTTAAGCTGGTTTTGTCTGTGACATAGGACAGGTACAAATGAGCCAAGAGAATAAGAAATGACTCATCTGCCTTCTTATCTACTTGTCTTCAAGCTCCAGCCTACTAAATGGCCATTTTCATTTTTACATTCCTTCCTTTGAGCATTTCAGTGGGTGGGGAAAGGGGCAGAGTTTCTGGAAATGTATTTTGTCTATTGAGATCCTCGAAATCTTAGTCTAAGGCCAAAAATGTGTGTGTGTGTGTGTGTGTGTGTGTGTGTGTGTGTGTGTTATACATAAGCTTCCTTAAAAGAAGCCAGGACTCTGTTGGTTTCAATCTTTGGGACTGAACTGAAACCAACCTTCAAAAGAATTTGAGTGTCTGTTGGTGGTTGAGATGGCGTGAGACCCCATTTCCTTCTTCCTGCAGGTAAGGGGCTTTCCTTTCCTTTCCTCAGGGGCATTCCATCTGTGGGTGTGACATTTGTTTTCGTTAAGGGCAGTGCCTGGAAAGGCAAGTGGCTGGTTCTTTCCTTCCTAGCATTTGGTGTTCCATGCACACAGTGTGGTTATTTAGGGTTGACTTGTTTTCTTTCTTGTCTCGAGGGGGATTTTAGGGACCTTTCCAATCAGTTGCTCAGTTGTTGATATCTGCTTGTTGTTTTCTTTTGTTGCTTTCCCTGGTCGCTGAATTGGGCTTGAAGAAGAGAAGACCATGTGGCACTGGGTTGGGAGATCCATTACAAAGAGAACTCTCTAGAAAAGAGGATGGTCACAGCATGTTGTCAGGGCTTCTTGGCAGACTAGATATGGAACCCCAAGAGCAAGAAAATAGAGGGTTATTGCATGGTCACTACGTGCAATGGGTTCCCATCTTGGAAAGCACAAGCCTAAACAACCACCACCAAGAGAAGAGAGCAGAGAGAAAGCTTTATTCCCTGCAGAGGTAACAGGGGCACAGAAGTCATTCCCAAAGCAATGCCTTCCTTAGGCAAAGGAAGCAGGTTTTTATTTGTGAGTCTGCACATTTTTATATAGAAGATCAGTGTAATGAGAGTGGTACATACTGGACACATTCAATGTAAGGTCATACATAATTCAAGAAAGATGGCCGACAAATTCAGGAGTATGCTTAGTTCGAAATCGTGGGGGACAGTGTGTTCAAAGAGTTCAAGTGATGGACAGAAATACTTTGGGACCTGCTCAGCTCTGGTCATGAAATTTCCAGTTTTAAAAAGGAAAGAATATTTTGAAGGTGTGTTTGTATGAGTTGCCCCTAAAAGGGCCTACCTCACTTAGTGGCTAACCATTGCTCAGAGTAGAATTCACACGATTGAAATGTATTTTAATGTGTGTGCCTGTGTGTGTGGGTGCGTGTATGTATATGTATGTATATGTGTATGTGTATATATATATATATGTATATGTATGCATGTATATATACATATTTGTGTATACGTGTGTGTATTTATATATATACATATATATGTATATATACACATACACTTTCTAATATCCTCATTTAAAAAGTAGAAAGAGATGAATTTTGTTTTTAATTAGAGGCAGGGTCTCATGTAGGACAGTCTGACCTCAAAACTTGATATGTAACCAGGAATAACCTTCAATTCCTGATCCTTCTGCCTCTGCTCCCAAGTGCTGGGTTCACAGATGTGCACCACCACACTAGGATGATAGATTATAATATATATATACCAAAATAGCACCATTTGAAATTAGTGATGCTTTACATTTTATTCATATTCATCTTTATCTGTATTGAGATCAGTCTCCTATTTATAGCATACTAAAGTGAGCATCAGTCACATTCTAAATGTCTGGTCCCCATCTGCATCTATGCCCATCAAAATGATCAGCACAGGCCGAAAAGATTAGGAGGTGTCTCAGTCAGGGTTCCTATTCCTGCACAAACATCATGACCAAGAAGCAAGATGGGGAGGAAAGGGTTTATTCAGCTTACACCTTCTACATTGCTGTTGATCACCAAAGGAAGTCAGGGCTGGAACTCAAGCAGGTCAGGAAGCAGGAGCTGATGCAGAAGCCATGGAGGGATGTTCCTTACTGGCTTGCTTCCCCTGGTTGCTCAGCCTGCTCTCTTATAGAATCCAAAAATACCAGCCCAGGGATGGCACCACCCACACGGGTCCCTCCCCTCTTGATCACTACTTCAGAAAATGCCCCACAGCTGGATCTCATGGAGGCACTTCCCCAACTGAAGCTCCTTTCTCTGTGATAGCTCCAGCCTGTGTCAAGTTGACACGCAACACCAGCCAGTACAGGAGGTGTAGGGAGAGAGGAGTGGGAAGGGCATGGTTCAATGAGGCTGAGAAACTTCTGCCATGTTGGGTCATGGTGTGGAGAGAGAGAGAGAGAGAGAGAGAGAGAGAGAGAGAGAGAGAGAGAGAGAGAGAGAGAGAGAGGTAGCTCACTAATTACTCAAGACAGGCTGGAGGCAACAAGAAGCTTGGATGCACTGTGTGAAAGCTCGCTCGGGCATGGCTCCCTGTCCACAGCAGAGAGGCCTGCGCCACCAGCAGCTGTCCTCAGCAACCTTTGAAACCTGAGCCTTTGTCTGCCCTGTCATCTGTCCACGTCCACATCACCATCCAACAGACATCAAGGTTTCAGGTTCCTTGTGTAGAATCCTCTGACCCTAGCTATTGACCCCTGACCTCTCGAGGTCAATGACAGTCCTCTGCATTCCTTTCTAGCTGCCATTTCCAGGTCTTCTGGGATGAACTTCCTTCGTGGTACTTTTCCTTTTTTCTTTTTTTTCATTTTCATTTAGTGTGTGTGTGTGTGCACGCAAGCTTGCATGAGAGAGTGGGAGAAGGATGTGTGTATGTGCCACATCACCTATGTGGAGGGGAGGTCAGAGGACAACTTGGAAGACTCGCTTCTCTCCTACCATGAGTTCAGGGATCAAGTCATCAGCTTTTTACCACCAGCCATTTCAGCTGCTTGCTTTCACCCACTCAGCCATCTCACCAGCCCCACTGTGGTACTTTTGTACCTTGCAAATACCCATTTATTTACTTATTTGCAAATCACATGCATACACATAATCAATGATATGTCTTTCAAAATAGGAAGGCTTTTCTGTTTTCTACTATAAAAGCAGTATACACTAATATATGATGTGTTTACATGCATATATATATATATTCACACACACACACATACATACATATAAGCATGCAGGCATATGTGCGAAGGCACACTCACACCCCTCCTAATGGCAATACATAAGAACACAGAAAAGATTTTAGTCATCTGGTATAAGTCTTCTTTTGCTAAAAAAAAAAAAAATCAAGGTACATTGACATTTTATCTTCAAAAATGAGTCTCTAACCTATTATAAGATAGAAAAAAATAATACATTTGTCTATTTTCTTGCAAAGGTAAGTTAGAACTTCTTGAAAGATATGCCAGTTGATACACACACACACACACACACACACACACACACACATACACACACAGCTCTTGGGAGAGTAAGTTGGCAACCTCAGAAGTAGCAGAAACAATCACTTGGGAAACGGCTCTCAGCTAGAACAAGGTTCTCTTCCAACACTATCACTTTTACTCCAGATGGGGATTCTGTGCTGGATTAAGCACAACACTGATTCTGCAGCATCTTTAAACACCTTCTTTATGCTAAATGCTCCTGCTCGGGGAAGGCTTTCCTGCCAGTCGGCAGGGGAGCATGAGCAAATTGGAGACTGATTATCCTAAACCTGCCCTTAGTTTACTGCCAGCGAATACAGAAAAATCAGTTAGCACAGCCATACTTGGAGGGGCGTACGGTCTAAAGGACAGACAGCAGGGCTGTATGAACAGGTGGGCTGCGTGGTACCTACCTTTGGTGCATTGATGAATGTGGCGTAGTAGGGGATTAGTTCAGTGCGGAAGATGCTAGCAAGTCTAGGAAGAATATATGCAGCCAGGCTATCCAGAATCCAGGGAAACAGACTTCAAATAATCCAGAGGGAAGACATTTGTGATTCCAAAGGCCAGGGGTCTTAAAAACACCTGCTGCATCCAAGATGCTCTGCTAAGCAGGTGTTAGAGCTACCAAAAGTGTGAACAGTGGGAACTCTCCATACACACACCATCTGATTAGGGAGCAACCACGGCACCAGAAAGCTTCCATACGGCTCGGCCTCTAACGCGACTTCTTTACAAAACAGAGGTTCTTTTCCAAGCCGCAGTAACAACAACTCTTATCAACCTTTTTACTTTATTTCAAGCACCTTACATATGAAAGCTCATTTCATCCCCCGCACAATCGCATAGCTAGAGACACTGAGATAAGGCCGTATAAGCACGGGATATGTAAGTCACCCACCAAGGTCATCAGGTTCCTAGTAGTAGAGGTAAAATTTGGAACCGTGTTCCATTATCTGTGTTAGTCAGGACTGGTCAGCCAGCAGCTGCTGTGAATGCAAGCTGTGTTCCAAGTCTGCACTAAGCATTTACATCAGCAATCCCAGTATCCCCCACACACAAGCTGTGTGGCTGATACCACCATTAGTAGGAAAGAAAACTGATTTTGCAGTGTTTCCTTGTTGCGTATACTTGTCTCCTTCAGGTTGAAACATTCTCTCCTGGGGGCAGGAAGATGGCTCTTCAGACTCTGAAGGAAGTTCATATGAGGAGGAAATAATCACCAGAGATGGGAGACTCCTGGGTAATATGGCTGTTGCTGTGTTGTGCAAGATGCAATAACGCTGCAGTTTTCAGGAGTGGTCACCTGTACTGGCTGGTTTTGTGTGTCAACCAGACACAGGCTGGAGTTATCACAGAGAAAGGAGCCTCTCTTGAGGAAGTGCCTCCATGAGATCTAGCTATGGGGCATTTTCTCAATTAGTGATTAAGGGTGGGAGGGCCCCTTATGGGTGGCGCCATCCCTGGGTTGGTAGTCTTGGGTTCTATAAGAAAGCAAACTGAGCAAGCCAGGGGAAGCAAGCCAGTAAGAAGCACCCCTCCATGGGCTCTGCATCAGCTCCTGCTTCCTGACCTGCTTGAATTCCAGTCCTGACTTCCTTTGGTGATCAACAGCAATGTAGAAGGTGTAAGCTGAATAAACCCTTTCCTCCCCAGCTTGCTTCTTGGTCATGATGCTTGTGCAGGAATAGGAACCCTGACTAGGACATCACCCATGCTGGGGTAGGTTATTTGGCACTGCAGACGCTTATGTCACCCATGCGTGTAAGTTACCCATCACCCAGGCCACCATGATTCCAGTCAACTCACTGGTTCACCAAGCTTGTTCACCAAGACTTGGAGGGCATGATTTCTGTGGTCTGTCATTGGTCCCCTCTCTGGGTTAAATAGACACTTGTTCACGTCTCCCCACAGACAGCCATGCACCAGTTGCTGGCTTGAGGGTGGGCTTGAGGGACAGTGAACCTGAAAGAGTCAGAACCTGCAAGCATGTTAGGGATGTAGGTATAGAGGTAGGAGGGGTCTCTAGTGCCATCTGAGCAGGAGCAAAGGAAAGAACCAGCTGTAACAGGAACCCAAACAGGCTTTATTTGACAGCCTCATAGACAACCAGAGATGGACAGGGACAACTGTGTATTGGAGGAGACTCTGGCTGCAGCATAACGGCTCTAGAAGGACATCATAGCAGCAGCCATGGGTGCAAAGGTATTATGTTGGCAATGAGAGAACTGTTTTCAGTTGCAGTGTACAAGCTGTCATGTGGTACCCTTCTGATGACCCACACACTTGCTTCCTTACCGCCACCGTGGTAGGAAACAAGACAACATTGCTGGGGACTCTTGGTGGGTTTGTGTCTCCCTCCCTTCTGGGCTTAGCAGCTTCCTCCCGATTGATTCTTACATGCTGTGCTTCATTTGTATGAACATAGCCAGCCCACCAGAAACCACCAAGCCCACCACCCTTCGGCCTCTCTAAATCCCCGCACATGGGTGGTCACCCCTGCTCCAGCCTCCGAGATGCAACCTGTGGCAGCAGGTGGGGGACTCATCTGTCTGCTGCCTGCAGTCCCAGAGACTCCTGGCTCCAGCTGCAGAAGAGAATCCACTGCAGTTGAAGGACTGACCTCCTGCCTAGTTTCCTGTCATCTGAGATCCATTGTCTCTGAGACCCACCGCCCTAGACATCTCTGGAGCTGAAACACTTCTAGAAGCTGTGACACTCCTAAGACGTGTCAGTGAGCTCTCAGCTGGCATCCTTAGAGCCAGGGTTCAGATCTGTCCCTGTTCCCTCCAAGTCATTGTCACTCTTGTGTGTGGCCTGTTCTCCCATTTGACTTGCTAACTCCATGTTTATTTCCCCTTCTCCATCTTCCCACTTTGTTTTTGGAGAGGATAAGACAAGAGATTAGTCGGAGACAGGAGAACCTCTCTGAAGGCTCCAATCTACAAGGAAAGTGAGTCCCCTGGAGACTCAGATTTGAATGGACCAGAAACACCAGAATAAACCAGTTAGTTCTCTCTGGAGGTCTCACAACTAAAGGTGTATTCCACAGATAGTCTTGTGAGCTTCACTGAAAGGAAATTAGAAGGGGTGTGTGTCAGCATGGTGGATGAATGTCCAGATTATTTGAAAATAGCAGGCTGGGGCTTATGGTCCATAGCTAGAGGTGAGAATTAAGAGGGATTTTCATGAAGCAGAGTCAGGCAGACCTCTGTGAGTTGCAGGCCAGCTTGGTCTACGTAGGAAGTCCCAGGCCAGCTGGTGTCACACAGTGAGACCCCATCATGGGGTAGGGGAGGGAAGATTGATTGTTTTTCCAAGAGTAAACCAATAAATGGAATGTGATAGTGAGGCCCCCCTCCCATTTTCCAGAGGGGTTTAACAGAAAGCAGGGAAAAGGGGTGACGTGAAAGTTTATGAAGGGGAATTCTGTGCTGGAGGGAGAACTGATTTAAACTGCCTCTTGGGTCACTTTCTTCCATTAGCTTACTGAATCTTAATCATCTTTAAATACACTCAACGCCTTTTAAGAAAATTAATACGTGACAGACTCAAGACACGGGAGTTCCTTAAAATCCATTTCCCTGAATTCTATTGTCCAGCATCTGCATGCTTTATCAACTGTGTGGCACATGGGTTCATAACGATGCTCTAAGGAACAAAAGCATCTTCCATCTCGTGAAAGACAGACAGGACCACACTCCTTGCAATCTATAGTTGGCCATTGTTATATGATGATCCACTTTTCTTGAAAAGCTGAACTCCATAAATGAAAACTCAAACTCCCCTTCGACCAGAGCCCATCACAAATCCGCTCCTAACCAGGACAAAGGGCAAGCATTCTGGAACAGTCTCCAGATGAGACTGAGTGTGGTTGGATGTGTCTCACATTCTCAACAGAAAACCAGGGGTGGTAAAAGCCTGGCTGCCGTTCTGCCCCCACCACGCCCGGGTGCCAGACGATGCTATTCCAGCTCTGACTGGTTACTTTGCTATTTCAGGAGTGTAGCTGCTAGTGCACTCGTGAATTTAATTGCCAGAAACATCCAAAAAGCAGCAAGTCTCCAGGAGGGGTGTCCGGGTACCTCCATCCACAGAGACTGTATTCTTCCTTATGATTCTGCTAGTCTTCGTGTGTGTGTGTGTGTGTGTGTGTGTGTGTGTGTGTGTGTGTGTGTACGGGGGGGGGGGAAGGAGGAAGGGAGGGAGGAAAGAATGGAGGGAGGGAGGGAGAGAGAGAGGGAGGGAGATAGGAAGGGAGGGAAGAATGGAGGGAGGGAGGGAGAGAGGGAGGGAGGGAGGGAGGGAGGGAAAGAGGGAGGGAGGGAGGGAAAGAGGGAGAGAGGGAGGGAGAGAGAGAGAGAGGGAGGGAGATAGGGAGGGAGGGAAGAATGGAGGGAGGGAGGGAGGGAGGGAGAGAGAGAGGGAGGGAGATAGGGAGGGAGGGAAGAATGGAGGGAGGGAGGGAGAGAGGGAGGGAGGGAGAGAGGGAGGGAGGGAGGGAGGGAGGGAGAGAGGGAGGGAGGGAGAGAGGGAGGGAGGGAGGGAGGGAGAGATAGGGAGGGAGGGAAGAATGGAGGGAGGAAGGGAGAGAGGGAGGGAGGGAGGGAGAGAGGGAGGGAGGGAGGGAAAGAGGGAGGGAGGGAGGGAGAGAGAGAGAGAGAAAGAAAGAGAGAGAGAGATCAAAGGGAATTCCTCTAACTAGCCAAGGCCCCCCAATAGGAATCCCCTGAGTGATGGAGTCCCC
Organism: Tokudaia tokunoshimensis; assembly: GCA_036184795.1. Taxonomy (NCBI): domain Eukaryota; kingdom Metazoa; phylum Chordata; class Mammalia; order Rodentia; family Muridae; genus Tokudaia; species Tokudaia tokunoshimensis. The sequence goes on from BTHU01000022.1 coordinate 20,419,181, forward strand.
TCTGCTCACTTAAACTCCTGACAGCCCTTGACAGCATGGCAAGGCACTGTATGATCCAGACCCCTGCTCCAGGGCCTATCAGTCCTGACAGGCTAATAACTTGGGGGGTTGCTTGTTCTGACTAGCCAGTTCTGCTGCATTCTGCTGTCCCCAGACTGGTCTGTCAGATCCCCCAGCTTGTGTGCTGTGTGACCAAGAGGATGACAACCAAAGATGAACTGGTCCTAAAGTTCTCTGCCATTCCCAGCCTTTTCTCTACTTCTGTACTGCGTCTTTTCTCAAGGAATCCATGACCCGCATTGGGGTCTGAGGCCCTGGGGTCCCAGGCCTGTGCCATCGGGATATTCTCAGGACTCTCTGAGGACTCGCCAAAGACAGCTGTGCTCCAGACAGCACACTGGCCCGGGAGACCAAAGGCTGGGTGTTGGTCCCTAGCCGGAGCTTTCTGGGTGGTCCTGAGCCAAGAGGTCTGTTTCCTCAGCTGCAGACGGTAATAACCAGACCTGGACTCCATTGCAGGGAGAATAAGTATGAAAGGAAAAGTCAGTAAGAAAGTCTGAGCTGGGAGAGTAAAAGAAGTGACCCTCATTCACCAGGAGGAGAGAGAGAGAGGTCCTAACAGGAGGCTGGACATGTGTGAACCCAGAAACCATCATGCCTAGTGAAAGAAAAAAAAAAGCCAGTGCTAGCACACAAGCACCATGTGACTCTGCGGAGACATTCTCAGAACAGATTCTCGAGGCAGGAAGTGGAACAGGGAATGCTGGGAGGTGGCTGGAAGGAGGGTGGAGAAGGGCTCATTCACTGAGTACAGTTTCTGATTGGGAAGTCTGGAACGTTCTTGAGTTTGTTTAGAACAATGAGTCAGCATGTTTGCGATTGTTGGACTGTACTAAACAGATAAGACTGGACTGGACTCATAGGTCAGTGACAGACCGCCTGATGAATATGTACGAGAAATACATTATACCACAATTTAAGCGTGTGTGAGATTACATAGATATTTATATACCATACATATTTATTAAATTATATATATCTGTACATACATACATATACGTTATATATATTTGAGATGAAATATACATGAAATGATAGCTTGGCCCATCCTTGTGGTCCCAAGCAGTTGCTTTCTGTTAAAATGGTCTCAGAATTCCATCTCAGTGGGGGAGGGGCATCCAAGAAGAGAATTCTGGACAATAAGGCTCCTGGCCTTATTACCATCCTTCTGTGCTTGGAAGACTGCAGCGTTTAGAGTGGGAAATGTGTCACCACCTGCTCACCTATTTGGACACTTGGTCCTCGGTTGGGGTGTTCTTCGGGGAGGTTATTGAACCTTTAGGAGGGTTTCTAGCCTCACTCCATTTCCTGTCCTCCATCTTTACATCTTGCATGCAAATGGAATGTGACCGGCCATGTTTCTGCTCCTGCCACCAAGCCACACGTTCCCCACAGGGTGGGTGCTCCCTCTGAAGACATAAGGTAAAATAAGATCTTTCTTCATTCAGTTGCTTTTGGTCGGGGCATTTTATCACAAGAGAGAAGTAACTGGTTCCTCTTAGCAAAACAGAAGCCAGAGTCACACGCGGAGGAAAACTGGGCTCCGAGAAGAGGTTCTGGGGCTGTTCTGGAGTTTCTGGGCTTCTGCAACCTTCCTCATATATGACAAAGAGCAGGAAAGGAAAGGATGCACATAGGACATTGCCCTGAGTTCGTACTTCTCAGACTCTCAGTAGAACTCAGCTCTTTCTTCCCAGAGATCATAGCGACCACAATGCCCACCTGCAATGGACATCTTATATACATACGAAGCTTTCCATTGGTCTCCAGAGTCTCGTGACTTTCACCAAGCCCAACCAAGAGTAATCATGCTCGCTCTTGAACCCGAGGACTCCTTTCCTTTAAAAAAAAAATTTTTTTTTTTGAGATAGGATCTCATGTCGTCCAAGCCTCTAACTTGTTATATAGCTGAGAATGACCTTGAACTTCTGGTCCTGTGCCTACGAGTACTGAGACTTCTAGTACGTGTGCTACCACACTGGGTTTGTGCACTGTGATTATCCGTAGCCTTTGTCACTTCTGTGCTACCGGATCTCCAGGCTCAAGTACTCTTAAGACTCTTCATTTTCTCTTTTATTGAAAACATTTTTTTCATACAATAGATCCTGATTATGGTTTCCCCTCCCTCTACTTCTCCCAGTTTCTCCCCAGCTCCCCTTACCTCCAGATCCACTCCTTTCTGCCTCTCATTAGAATGAAAACTGGCATTGAAGGGATAATAGTAAAATACAATTATATATACATATATAATATATATATATATATATGATTAAACAAACAGAAGGAAAAGACCTGAAGAAAAGGCACAAGAAACAGATACAGATGCAAAAACACTCGCAAATTGAAATACGAAACCAGATGCCGTAATACATGCACAAAACCTACAGCACAAAAATTAATTAATTTATTAATTAATTACATGTAAAATAAAATTTTACTCATCAAAAGTACCGCTAAGACATTATGAGACAAGGAACGTCCAATGATGCCTTTAAGTTTGTTTTCTGTTGGCCATCCACTGCTAAGTATGCGGCCTACCCTTAAGTATACTTTGTTTCTCCAGTAAGACTCCCTTGGAGAAAACTAATTTTTCATTTGCAAGTGCTTATCCATTAGAGACAGCTCCTGGGTTAAGGATGGGGGCATGTGTCCACTTCCCCTTTCAACTCTAGGACCCTGTCTGGTACACACCCCTGCAGGCCCTGTGCATCCTGCCTCAGTCTCTTAGAGTTCACACATGCTCAGTCCTGTTGTGTCTAGAAGACCTTGTTTCCTTGGTGTCCTCTGTCCCCTCTGGCTCTTTCTGCATTTTCTTCTGAAGGGTCCCCTGAGGCCTGTGGGGGAGGGCCTTGATAAAGACATCCCATTTAGGAACGAGTATTCCAAGGCTCCTCACTCTGCATTTGTCTGGCTGTGGTCTCTGTTTTTGTTCCCATCTGCTGCAGGAAGAAGCTTCTCTGATGATGGCCGCGCTAGGCACTGATCTATGAGTATAGCAGAATGTCATTAGGAGTCATTTTATTGCTATGTTACTTTTGTAGAACAATAGCATGCCTTTTCCTCCTAGGTCTTTTGAATATCTAGTCTCAGATTCTTTGTCACCCAAGCAGTGTCAGGTATGGGTTCCATCTCATGGAGTGGACCTTACAGCCAACCAGATATTGATTGGTTGCTCCCCTAATATCTGTGCCACCATCGCACTAGCTTATCTTGCAGGCAGGACACCATTGCAGATCAAAGAGTTTATGGCTGGGGTGGTGCTTCCATTTCTCTACACCAGTCATTCATAACTTCCCATTCTACCTCCCCTTTCTAGGGAGATCTGTTTCTCCCCTAGTCTCTTATCTTCTTACCAAACCTCTGCGGTTCTACAGATTGTAGCTTGCTCATATTTGGTGAGTGCTAATTTTGTTGTTGTTGTTGTTTAATATCCCTACCAGGCTGCTAGCATGTCTGTGATTCCCACCATCCCCAGGGCACAATGCATAGTTAAACTTCTTTCCTTCTCTTCCACCCACCCATCTCCTCTCCCATTTAGAAACCACACAATAGAACAGCCTCTTGATGCAATCCAAAAATTATCAGCTTACAGGGAGGGACTCAGGGAGAATGGAGACCTGTATCTAGTAAAGAATTACTTAGACTGTTCTCTAAAGTCTACATAGCTCTACACTGAAGTTTATGTGACTTTTCTACAGGTCACAGGTTGAGTCTGAAATGCTAGCCTAGGTCGTATGTATTTAAACACTTGGCTCCAGGGCTGTTGGTGCAGTGCTTGGAGATGGTGGAAATTTTAGGACATAAGGATTAACTGAAAGACATAGAACATTTGGGGATAGGCCTTTGAGGGTGATAACCTGCTTCTGTCTTCAGCCCTAGCTTTCTCTGTCTCCTGATCCAAGATATGCGCAAGCTCAGGCTTCTGCCTCTGTGGTCAGACACACTCCAGCTGCCATGATGGACTGTATCCCCTAAAACCATGAGCCAAAATAAACTTCACCTCCCTTAAGTTGCTTCTACTGAGTATTCATCACAGCAATGCTCATCGGTTTAAAAGTATTACCCAGCTCCATGTCACTCGGGACGAACCCTTCCTGCATGTACCTGTCCCCCTCCTCAACATGCCTTCCACCCTCCCTACCACAGCCTCTACCCTCTTCCTCAACTGCTTCTTCTTTCTCTCTTCGTTTCACTCCTTCCAAATGGATTGCCAGTGTCCTCCCTGGCACACCCATTTCCATGCCTGCTTCTATCGGTCGGTTCTCACTTGAGAATTGCTTCTTCCAATCGGTGTTCCTGTCTTAGTTATGGTTTTACTGCTGTGAACAGACACCATGGCTAAGGCAGCTCTTAGAAGGACAACATTTAGTTGGGGTTGGCTTACAGGTTCAAAGGTTCAGTCCATTATCATCAAGGTGTGAGCATGGCAGCATCCAGGCAGGCATGGTGCAGGAGGAGCTGAGAGTTCTACATCTTCATCTGAAAGCTGCTAGCAGAATACTGGCTTCCAGGCAGCTAGGATGGGGGGGGGGTCTTAAAGCCCACACCCACAGTGACACACCTACTCCAACAAGGCCACACCTACTCCAACAGGGCCACACCTTCTAATAGTGCCACTCCCTGGGCCAAGCATATACAAACCATCACAGTTCCTAACCACCCAAAATGGACTAAGCACCCCTTCAGCAACCTGGCTCTCTGTTCTCGCCCATTATAGTACACTGCCCTCACTCCTCAAGCGCTGTTGTTCTTGTCTATTTCCGGCTTATTTCTTCCATTCTGAAATCCAGGGCAGACTCTCCTCTGTGACAACCCCAACACCTGTTCAGACACTCTGCATATTGCTGAGTGGGTGACTGAACTGTTCATTTTGATATCCTTTCAGTTTGATAACAGAAGATGCTGGGGTCTAGAGATGTTTGGTGATCTGTTCAAAACTATAGCGTTTCTTAAGAGACAAAGGCCAGCTTGAAGAATCTGAGTTTCCAGGGTATTTGATAGTTGTGTCTTCTTCTTTTCTGGGCTGCTGATAAAGGTTGACCCTGGACCTGGTGCTTTGGATTGACAGGCCAGGGAGGCCATCTGCCACTGGACTGTCACTCCCTCCTCCCCGGGAAGCACAGGAGATCTTCTCATGACTCTCAAGTGTCCTCCCTTCTGAAGACTTTGGCAGCAAGTCAAGATGCAAGAATTGATGTGGGAAATGGAAAGAGAAGGTCAAGTCTTTAATCCCAGTGCCTTTGCTTGGCAGACCAGAAAGGAGGAAAGAAACACACATGCACACGCACACACACGCACACGCGCATGCACACACACAAGCATACACACACACACACACACACACACACACACACACACACACGGCAGGAGTAGGGTGGGGAGGTGTCATCCCTCTCACATTAACCAACGAGCCAGGTCCCTAGGACCTGCTTCTTAATAGTGTTGGGCCCTAATTCCCTTAGCAATAGGCATGCACACTCCGGATTTTATTTTCTCAGAACCTCAAATGACTGAAGGACTGAAGCCTGTGGTTGGGAGACAACAAAGGGAACCCTGAGAAAGACCGGGACAGCCACCTGACTCTTGTCAGCATTTAATGTTCCATTTCCCCCTCACCTGCTCTCCCTTCTGCCTGATGAACAGAGAATGTTAACAGTGGCTGTGGCCCACAGAAACCAATAGCCAGCAAGTTGGCTCTACCAACACCGTGAGGATGACCATTCAGAAGCACCAGAGAAGTTCTTAGAAAGCAGGAATGGTCCCAAAGCAATCAGATGCTACAAATAACCAGGAGTGCATTCTGCATTCTGCACTCACAAAACGGGGACCTCCAAGTACTTCAGAAACACACAAAGTGTTCCCTGCACCCCTATTCAGAGTACAAGGAGGCAGGGTACATGGGTCGATTTCCTCCTACCTGGGAAGGGGCTCCCTGCACAAGATAGGGCAGGTGACCCAAGCACCTCTATCTTGTTCTCCCAAAAAAACTTCCACTGGAAAGTGCCTCCCAAGAGGAGCAGTGCAGTCCAGTCACACACAAATTCTTTTTGGAGAGAGGCAAAATGGAAGAGACATTCAACCACGAGTGAATGAACGCAGCTGCAAACTCTCGGGGATGGGTCAGCTGAGGCGGGCAGACTTCTGAGATAGAAGCCTTTAGGGACATCTGCTACAGAGCCAAAGAGATCCACTTGCCTGGGTTCCCCCAGGATGCTGTGCATGGAAGCTTTTCTTAATGAATTTTTAAAGCGGGCTGTGTGTAGGGCTTTAAAAAAAGGTCTGCCCATAATAGATGGATGCCATTAGCACATCATGCTGTCACATGAGCCTTGAAGGTGGGAGTCCTGTGTCTCAGTGTCGAACAAGTTGCACAGGAGAGAAAGTATAGAAAGGGAGGAGGGAGAGGTGAATGAAGAGCAAGGAGAGAGAGAGAGAGAAGAGAAGGAAGGAGAGAGGGGATCCTGGCCACCCATCCCCATTCTCAATAAAGCAGGGTGTTGTAATCACTAATGTCTTTGCGAAGGGTTAATTAAACCCCCAGGGAAAAAAGTTCAACTCAATTTTCCCATCCATCTTTGGATCTGTGAATGGTCAAGAGGACTTAACTACATGTCGTTATGGGATACCGAACTGGTCAGGAAACACAAACAAACCAACCAACCAGAATACAGCCAGCCTTCTGTAAGAGTCCACCCTGAGGACACAGAGCCATATGCTGTCACTCGCCGGCTCTTGGTGCACGCAGAAGCTGTGAAGGGGACAGTTCAGCAGAGGGTACTTGGGAAAGTCACAGCTGCCTGGAAGGAGACAGAAGGCTGGGTGCTCAGGACTTGGTTTTTCAAGTTCATTAAAACTGACTTGCTCCTCTTGATGTGACCCTCATCAGAGTGTGGGTGAACCCAGCTGGGGGGGTTGGGGGGGCATTTGTTATTCTCACAACCACTTGCGTGAGTTGTCTGACCAGCCTGCTCCTGCCTTCGTGCTCCAGGCTGACCTGTCCCTTATCCACTGTTTCTGGATTTGCTGTTTGTCTTACTCTTGCGACTGTGGTTACTATGATTTCCTGTGAAACTATGATTTAAGGCTCTCTGTTTACAAAAGGCAGCTAAGCATTCCCATGGAAATGAGTCCAGCAAGTTTTTCATATTTCATCCAAGCTGGTCTTCAGGGTTCTCTGATCTCCTGTCACACTTCCAAACTCTGAGACTTTGCAGAAGAAAACTAACCAAGTGCAGAGAAAAAAAAAAAAGATGGGATTGTGGTTTTTGTTTTGTTTTAAAACATTCAAAATGCATGAGGCTTTTAATCATATTTTGCGTAGCTAATCTTTTGGGCAGGAGAGCACACTTTTATATACTTACACATCTATGCCAAGACTTATGCATTGGAAGTACCTGTTCCTTCATTCAGCAAAGTTTATTGTGCACCTATTAAGTGTCAGGCTCTGCATAACAGGGATAAAACAGTAAATAAAAAATTCTCTCTGTGTGTGTCCGTGTCCGTGTGTGTGTGTGTGTGTGTGTCTGTCTGTCTGTCTGTCTCGTGTGTGCATGTGTGTGTGTGTGTGTGAGAGAGAGAGAGAGAGAGAGAGAGAGAGAGAGAGAGAGAGAAGGGGAGAGGGAGAGGGAGAGACTGCAATCTTACAAAGGGAGCATAATGTTCAGTATGGACAGCACAGTAATGACACATGATAAGAAAACAGAGTAGCAATGGGGCACGGAGGGTCTGGGAGCTGGTATAGGGAAAGCAGCCACTAAGGGAGATAATTAGAAACGTGGATTTCTGGTGTTAAAGGGCCAGCTAGAAGGAATAGTCACTGCAAAGGCCTCCAAAGAGCAAAGGCGCAGCAGCTGAAGACCAGAAAGAACAAGTGTATCTGTGTACCTGTAGCTCTTGGTTGGAGGTCAGAGGAGTAAGGTCGGAGGACGAACTCTCTGGGCTCCCACACACAGATCAGGAGAACATTCATGGTGTTGATTTGAGTTAGAAGAGAGGAATCCTCGGAGGGTTCTGGGCACACCGAGCAGAGTACAACATTCTGGAGTTTAGGTTCCGGAAGCTCACTTCTGGGTGCTGTGTGAACAGGCAGAGGAGGGAATGGACAGGGTGTGTATAAGCAAAGGAACAGGGGGTGCCACTTTATAGGTAAAGTGTGGGCTGGTGAGCCTCACCTCAGTTCACACACATTTCTTGCTTGCTGTGGACTTGCCATGATTCACTTTGGCTGCGTCTATCTGTCTGTCTGTCGGTTTATCAGTTTGCTTTTCATCCCTAGAGGAAACAATTTCATACTCACAGATAACCACCTAACTGCAGTTCTCTCAAGCAAACTGTAATGATGACTAAAATTACAGAACCAGTGTGCTCTTTTCATCCCATTTACTCTAATTTGAAAATAGGTTTTAAAGATATCTTTTCCACATAAAAATCCTGTTATCAGTCTTCAAATTTTGAGATATTCATAGGATATCAGATTACAAATTAAGAACACTAATGAATTCCCTTTTCTCATGGTAAAATTGTCTAATCACTTCCAACCTGCTCACAGCACACTTCCAGAAGTTATCCTTAGGAGAAAATGACCACAGTGCTGCTTGGGAGGTTGGGGAAGGCTGGATCACACTCTGAATTATACTTTGGGCAAGTCCTCAAGCAGATTTGCTCACACAGGGCCATGCCTTAAGGAGAAAACAGAGCATGGAGCTGCTGGGCACTGCATGGTTTGCTTGTAATGTGTACATTATTAGCCATCATCCCACACCAGGGCCCAATTCCTACAAAAATGAAACTCACGATGTCAGGCAAGTTTCATCACCTTCATTCATTCCTTTCACTTCATTCATTCACCACAGTTTGGTCCTGAAATTGCTGAAGCAACATAGGAATGAAGAAACAACGGACAGACCCAGACGAAATGTCGTAAATACATACAGAAAAGCTGAGATCCAGCAGGCTGGGCTCACTCCAATAGAGGCGCGACTACTATGCAATCTGGGAATTCAGTGCATTTATCTCTTGCACTAGTAGGAAAGCGGGGATTAGCCAGTCTCTCTAGGGCACACTCGCAGGTAGTAGTTATCCAGGAGGAAGGAGCTATGGTTGCTAGTCTTTATGCATGCTACCATCAACCCAACATCACCACAGAGACCTCAGAAGGCTTTGTCATATCCCTGAGCTCCACTTGAGGGAGGCGTTACCAGCACCATGAGTCTGGGGTATTGGAGTTCTTGACACAGCCATGTCTGTATGAATGATACACATTCACTCAGATCTTGATCCTGTCCCACACTTGGGCCAATGGGATGTGAACGGGCTGCAGCTCTTTAGAACAGACTGATGCTCACAGAACTAATTCTTACCCTTGCTCTTGCCCCTCCCCACCGGGGCAGGAAAGAGACTGGAGTAGTGGCCACTCCTTTTGCCTAAACGTTGCCATCAGAACAACACAGAGTAGACTCCAGATGGCCTGCAAACTTTGAGCTGAAAGAAGAAAGGGAGTTGTTTTGGTTAAGACACCGAGAAATGGGATTCTTTGTTCTTCAGCAACACTAAACCTGAACTAACTAATGACAATATCCATCTGTCTTAGTCAGGGTTTCACTGCTGTGAGCAGACACCATGACCAAGGCAACTCTTAGAAGGACATTTAATTGGGGCTGGCGTACAGGTTCAGAGGTTCAGTCCATTATCATCAAGATAAGAGTAATAGCAGCATCCAGGCAGGCATGGTGCGGGAGGAGCTGAGAGTTCTACATCTTCATCTGAAGGCTGCTAGCAGAATAGTGGCTTCCAGGCAGCTAGGATGAGGGTCTTAAAGCCCACACCCACAGTGACACACCTACTCCAACAAGGCTACACCCACTCCAACAAGGTCATGCCTACTCCAACAGGGCCACATCTCCTAATAGTGCCACTCCCTGGGCCGAGCATATACAAACCATCACACCATTTTTTTTCAGCACCTCCAAGGGGCCATCTGAAACTGCAACCAGACCAAGTTCTTTGCATGCACCTTTGGCTGTGCATATTTAGATAGCAGTAGACTATTATATAGCTAGATTTATAATGCTGTCCAAACAACCTGTGTTTCACGTTTGGTTCCCCAGGTTGGCAGTATTGGCGGGGAGGCATTAAAAACCTTTTTCAACTGGGGCCCAATAGTAAGTCTTAGGTCTTTGGTGTGTGCCTTCAGCATGTATCATGGGACCAAAATCTCTTCCTCTCTTTTGCAACCAGTCATGAGGTGAGCAGCTTGGCCCCATCACATGACACCTCCGTGATCAGTTGTCTCATTACAGTCCCAGAGCAATGAGAGCCATCAATCATGGGCTAGCACCTCCAATAACTGTACACCAAAATAAACGTTTTCTCTTTGTATGCTGACTATCCTAAATATCTGTTATAGTAACTGAAAGCCAGCTAGCAGAGATTAATAATAATAACTAACAATAGGATAATTAAACAATGTACTATATTAAAATTATATGTATATCTTTTTGTGTGTGTGTCTCAAAATAGCTTAATTCTTTACTTCACTTAATTTTGGGACCATAGCTGACCACAAAAAATTTAAACCATAGAAAACAAAACCATAGGGTTTTAGTTAACTTTTTTCACCGCTGTAACAAAATACCTAACAAAGGGTCTTATGGAAGAAAGGTTTGTTTTGCTCACATTTTGAGGGTAGAGTCATAGTGAGGAAGGCGGGGAGGTAAAAGTATGAGGCGGGTGGTGCCGCATCAGTGTCAGAACGCAAGAGGAGACGAACGTTGGTGCTCTGATGAATACTTTCCTTTTTAAATGCTCAACATGGAACCTTCGACCCCAGATCGTGGGATGCTCCTACCAACATTCAGAGTGGGTCTTGGTCTTCTGTCTTTAGTTAGCTCACGTGCAGACATGTACAGAGGTCTGTCTTCTAGGTCATTCTAAATGGAGTCAAGTGGACAGTGAGGTTGAACGATCACACATGGATAAGAGGGGACTTGGAAATGGAGTTTAATACGCTCGATTAGGTATCAGTGTGACCTGGCTGTTTAGCTCTGCCTGAAGAGACAAACTAACTAACACACAATCAGAGAGCAAAAGCCCCTTTAAATGGGGAGCAGAGATCTGATCTTCCTATTGTGGCTACCACTACCAACAATATAACGTCCCTTGTGTAATAATTCTACCCCAGCTGTCGCTATTTGGGACTCTTTTTCTGTGACTATAAACTAAGCACTCAAGCTAATGGTTTTGTTTGACATTTTCATACCTGGACATGGTACATTTTGGTCATATTTACCTCAGAGCCACCTCTGGTCTCCTTCCCACTTCCAAATACCCCGCCCCTCCCCCAAAGGCCCCCCATCTACTCCCAACACTTCCCTTTCTTTAGATTCTGCATATGAGAAAGAGAAAAAAAAACTGCACTATTTGTCTCTCAGAGCCTGGCTTATTCCACTTCTTTCTTCAATTCCATAATTTGCCCAAAAGTGATACAATTTTGTTCTTCGTTCTAGCTGCATGATATTCCATTCTGCACATGTGCCCCATGGTACTTAGGTAGGCACCCGCTGGTGCACACATAATTTGGTTCCATATCTTGGGCTCTTGTGAACAGTGCTCTAATGAACCTGGCTGTACAGGTTTTATACTGCCTTGGATTTCTTCAGTCACATTTGTGGCAGGGGATGAGTCATTTGTAGTTTGTTGAGGAACCTCCATGCTGATTTTCACAGGGACCAGGCTAGTTCACATCCCACCAGTAATTACAAGTGTTATCTTTCCCCAAATCCCTACCATCATTTGTTGTAGTCTCCTTGGCGACAGTCATTCTGACTAGAGGAGTTAGAATTTCAGGATAGTTGTGATTTGCATTTGTCTGCTGGCTAAAGGATATTAAACATGTTTTCACGCACTGTGAATGTTGGACATTCGCTCCTCTTTTGAAAACTACTTGGCTCAGTTCAGGCCCAGCTTCCGATTGTTTTCACTGTGTTCCCCTAAAAGCTGCAGCACCCTACTAGAAACATCTTGGCTTCCTCTGCTTCTTCGGGCCCTTGAACTAAGAGAAGGGGAAAAGAAGAAAGAGGATGGATCATTTTATTTGCTTTGTTCAATCTTCCAGATTCCCTCGGGCTCTACCCTTAAAGGACAGCAAACAGGAGAAGAAAAATGAGCTGAGAAAAAGATGGTGATTGGCCGCAGGACTGTTTCCTTGGCTTTAGAGTTAAGAAAAAGATTCCTCCATCAGCCTGGATCTACTAGCAAGGACTGAAGAAACACAGGTGTGTGTGTGTGTGTGTGTGTGTGTGTGTGTGTGTGTGTGTGAGTGTGTGTGTGTGGTGTTCTGAATGACAGACAGAAGGCTGCTTTCCACATTTAGCAATGGTGAATACAGGAGACAATGTGTGTACAGGCACACATCCACACTTTTGCACATATTCAAGCCAAAAGAGAGGATGTCTTTTGTGTTGTCAATAAATCTCAGAGCTGATCACATCGACAATGCCTGCAAGGGACCAGGCGGTTGCTTTATTCTTAATTATTACCCAAAACTTGAAGGTTTTACTTTGTTTCTTCACTCTCCTTAAATTATTTGCCATTGTCTGCATTATCCTTATTAAAATACTCTGGATCTTTGAATCCATCACAAACAATATCAAAATGACTGCCATTCTTACTACTGCTGAATGATGAATCTTTGAGAGCTTATTTAATATGTCAAATATTAGACTCAAAACATCACATGGAATATGTTTTATAATAATCCCATAAGGTAACATTGCCGCATGATACTGGCTGCTGGTGGCGGCTGTAAAATTACTGTGGTTTACAGATCAGAAAGTGAAGGCTCGGAAGGACCTGTGGCTTATACAGATCAAAGAAAGGGTTTTGTTTTAGATAAATGCTCCCCAAAGGCCTGTGCTGAATGCTCAGTATCCAGGTTGTTACAGTTGGAGGGAGAGTAACTGAGCCTTCTAGAGGTTGGACCTCCTAGGAGGTGCTAAGGTGATTAGGGGTGTGCCTTGAAGGAGACTCTGAGGCCCTGGTCTCTTTGTTTCTTGTCTGTGACATGAGAGGGTCACTCTCTCCACCATTACCATCTAGCATCCTAATATAGGCTCAGAAAAAGGGGTCTGCTAATCTTGAACTGGACCCTCCACAGCCATAATCCAAAGCAAAAGAAAACTTGCAATAAAAATGGAGTTTCTAATTCCAATCTTTTGACTGCAGGACTGGAGATCACCATTTAAATAGGACTTATCCTCAGTAACACGTCACCTAATGGGTCCACTTACGCCTAGCAGACACTCTTCTCTTACTGCAACACACACTGTGACAGTTTTCCAAAACTCCTTTTTTTTTTTTGTTTTTTTTTTTTGTTTTTCCATCCTCTGTCACACAGTTCCAGCATTATATCACTTAGGCGTGAGCCACAGGATCAAAGAATTCCTGTCTTATAATGGAGCTTTTTGGGCAAGTTCCTACATTTAACTGGCTTGGATCCAGGATGGAACCTTCTTGTAACTAAACTCCTGTCTTAATTTCAAAGAGCATTTTTTAAAGGACAGAGCATATTTATAGCATATGCAAATATCCCCCCATTATGTCCTGCAGGAAGAGAAAATTCTGCACGAGACACAGACACGAAGACAAATGATCTTCTGCCTATGAGGACAGTCGGGGACCAAGGAAATGTCGTGATCTAGTGGAGAGGAACAGATTATTTGTATTCAAGATAGAGCCACTACGAGACTGCTTGCATGACATAGGTCTTCCCAATATGGGTCCCTTTGTAAGCTTGGCAATTTCTTTCTTTAGAGTTAGAGTGGTGCATTTGTAGTGTACGCTTGCTGAACTGAGGGACACCCTGGGGACCAGGGCATTATTTCTCTGTGTGTCTGTGAGGGTGTTTCCAGAGAAGATTGGCACATGGGTAGTGAATGAAGGCAAGGGAGATACTCCCTGGATTCATGTAGGACCATTCATCTCTGAGTGTGAACACACACACACACACACACACACACACACACAGTTTATCTGGAGAATTCCAACTGTTAAAAGGTACGAGGATGACACAGTAGGTTTAATGATTTACTTCCCAAATGAGCAAACTATCACCTCTTATTTATTCAGTTCATTAGAAACAACCTCTGAGCTCAGCCACTACTCAGAGGGCAGCAAGGAGCTTAGGGGTCAGAAGTATCAAAGATGGAGTGAAGATATTTTAAATACCTTTTTTTTAAAAAAAATTTATTTTCAATAAGCTTTGGTCTGCCAAATAGTTGACAGACTATTTTGGACATTCAGTGGCCTTTTCAGGTGTATTTCTTAAATATGTAAATTCCAATTGCCCCACACTCTGGAGGGGGCCCACTAGCATTGTCTGTCGCTGTTAGAAACAGGTGGTATGACATGAAGCGCAGTGGTTCTGAGTGTTTGACCTCATAGCGCCCACTTTGAAGCCATTTTTGTCTTCTCTGCGCAGCATGAAGTGGACTCTCATTGAAATCCACTTTCAACCTCTCTAAAGCATAACAGCGATAGCTAAGAGCACTGCCAAAGCCTGTTCGTTAAACCCTCACAGCCACCCTGCAAGTTAGGTGTGCTGCTGGCCTCCCTGCCTCACACACAGGGATACTGAGAGTTGAAATAATTTGCCCAAGCTCCCTTAGCCAGTAAATGGTAGCACTTGGACTTGAACCCAGGAAATCTGGCTCCAGACATTGGATTCTTACTGCTCCACAGTATTTGACTCATTCTCTCTTCCGGTAAACTAACCCTTCCTGCAGGGTCCCCTAAAGTCAAGCATGAACTCATAGCTCATCCTTGAACCTCCTACTCTGTTAGATGCTCTCAGAAGTTCTCTACAAAGCAGGAAGAGACTGAACTCTGATGTTTATCACCACCACCATAAGGGTCTGCCGCCATGCCCCCTCCTTACCACACCTCTTTATGTTCAGAAAAACCTTCCTTTCCTGACTCCCTCCAGGTCTGGAGATGAGAAATGTTAGGGCTATCTGAGAGGAGGGAACCTCAATTAAGAAAATGCCTCCATAAGGTCTGTCTGTGGAGAAGCCTGTAGGGCATTTTCCTACTCCGTGATGGGTGGGGAGGGCCCAGCCCACTGTGGGTGGGGCCATCCCTAGGCTGGTGGTCCTGGGTTTTACAAGAAAATGGGCTGAGCAAGGCCTGGGGAGCAAGCAAGTAAGCAGCACCCCTCCATGGCCTCTGCATCAGCTCCTGCCTCCAGGTTCCTGCCCTGTGTGAGCCCCTGCCTTCACTGTTTTTGATGATGGAACTGTGAGTGAAATCCTTTCCTTTCCTACCAAAGTAGCTTAGGTCATGGTGGTTTTTCACAGCAATAGTAACCCTAACTAAGACATTGTTTTCTTAAAAACAAAATTTCATTCTGTAACCCAGGTTAGCCTAGATCTCACTATATAGTACTATATAGCACAGGATGACCTTGACCCTGTGTCAATCCCCCTGTTTCAGCTCCCTAAGTCCTGGTATGGCACACATGAACCACCGTGTCCAACCTGCTTTAGATCTCTAACGTCCCCTCAATTCTCAAATGCTAAAGACTGAGTCAACAGCTCATGCTCTCCACAACGACAGGCTGTCTTGACAGAGACCCAAAAGCAATGGGGGGCAAAATGACCATGAACGCCAACAGTTGGAACCATGCAAAAAAAGATCAACCTTTCTTCTCTTTGTTGATTTTCTCAGGTATTTAGTCACAGCAATGGGAAGCTAGCTCAGTAACTGTCTCTGTTGATATTAGACAGCAAAACGGTCCCTAAAATTGTCTGTTCGGTTACTGAACTTAAAGTGTCCTCGTACGTGAAAAGATAGATTCCACAAGTGTAACTCATGAAAGGTCTTCGAAAAGGGAGACTAGCAGGGATCGGAAAGGAGATGTATCTTTTCCTTTTATCTAACCTGGACTCATTGGGACCCCTGGATCAAATGAAAGTCTGGGTTAGTCAGCTTTCGGCCATGGTGATGGAGGACCTGAGGTACTAAGCAACTTAGAAGAGGGAAGATTTATCAAGGTTTCTGCCCGTGGTTGCCAGTCTCGTTGCTTTAAGCCTGTGGTGAGGAGGCGCATCCTGGCAAGAACATATGGTGGAGGAAGCTGCTTACTTCACAGTGGCCAGGAAGAAAGTGACCCACAAGAAAAAGGACAAGAGTCCCACATCCCATATCCCAACTTTGATTAGGTCCCACCACTTATCAATATCGCCATCTGCTGGGTACCTAGCCTTCAAGCATGCCATGTGGAGGACATACCAGATCCAAAGACAAAGCCTGGGTTCAGCTAAGTTAGATGAAGAGGGCCAGGCTATACCGAAGCATACACGCCTTTAATGCCAGCATTCAGGAAGCAGAGGCAGGCAGGTCTCTAGGCTGGAGGCCAGCCTGGTCTACAGAGTGAGTTCCAGGACATCCAGGGGTATACCAAGAAACCCTGCCTTAGCTGAGCGGTGGTGGCGCACGCCTTTAATCCCAGCACTTGGGAGGCAGAGGCAGGAGGATTTCTGAGTTCGAGGCCAGCCTGGTCTACAAAGTGAGTTCCAGGACAGCCAGGGCTACACAGAAAAACCCTGTCTTGAAAAACCAAAAAAAAAAAAAAAAAAAAAGAAAAAGAAACCCTGCCTTAAAGATAGATAGATAGATAGATAGATAGATAGATAGAATGATAGATAGATAGAGATAAGAGATAGATAGATATAGAGATATAGATAGATATAGATAGATGATTGATAGATGATTGATAAATAAATGATGCTTACATACATAAATGCATACATACATACATACATACATACATACATAATGGGTGACAAGTGATGAGGACGATGAAGGGGTCAAACCAGTCGGCTCTACAAAGCAGACTTTGGGGCACACCTGAAAATCTGTGTGGGAGTAGAACACAGGCCAGTCTGGGAGAGAGAACCTACAGGCAAGGTAATCAGGAAAGCCCTTTGTTATGGACAGACAGTAAAGAGCTGGATTCCTATTGGTAGAGCATCTCTCTAGAGAAGGTGAAGGTTTGCTGAGGGTAAACATAATGTTATCCTGCCATGGATGCTACAGTGATGGGTCTATTCAGGAATCTATTCTGGGTGGTGACTGAATCATTCCATTTTCTAACCCAGTTCTGGATATTATTTAAGTGTAGCTAAATATAGGGAAGGTAGTTGTTGGAGGGGACTCTGCAATTACTCATGGGACTATTACCAGTGTAGCATAGACCTGTTCCTGTAGCGCTCCTAGCAGCTGCCCTCAAAACCTTCCCACAGAAGTCTTAAGAGTTATGGTCAGGTCTGGGAAATAATGAAGACGTTGACTAGTCGGAATTGCACCCGCATTTGCACAGGTATGGCTCAGGCTGTGTGGTCTCGCCATTTGTCACACTTTGCATGAAGCTGCCTTAGAGCTTCATGTCTGCCACGATTCGTGCAGCTGATCACACATGTCTGGCCACATTAGTGTCAACTCCCGGGCTATGTTTAATACTTCAAGCTGAGTTCTCTACTCCCTGCCATGTTGCTATCAAGTGCAAATTATTCCACCACTTTTCTTTGCCTCTGCAGAGGCTAAGCCACCATGGGCTTAAGTCTTCATGGGCGGCAGTGGGGGTGGGGGTAAGGGGGATGTCTTTCAGGAAAGGCTGCTTTCCATTTTGTGTAAGCCAAGCAGTCAGATGATATACCCCATAAAACATCTGACCCAGAACCTCGACCACTGTGATCATGACTATCAGAAACTGTGATAAAGGCTTGTATAAATCTCTGTTTGGGGTTAACTTGTTATGTAGCGATAGAAAACCTACAGGTGTTCAGACTATTTGATCCTCTTGCCAGAATCATCTAAAAGCTTTGTTTGAACAGCATACATACGGCCCTGACTGTAGACACTGGGCAGAGAAGGTTTGTAAAGGCGATTTCAGTGTGTGCATGCAGAGTTCCCAGGAGCTGAGGATACTCTTTAGGAATTCCCTTCTCTTTGCAGAAAGGGAAGACACACTTTGCATGGCTCTACGCAATATGTCCCTTTTCTCCAAGTGGCCCACAGATCTTTCATCCTCTTGGAGGGTCCTATTGAAGACTTAAGAGGATCATTCTAATTTCTTCTGAAATAAGTTTCTCATCTACTAGGGTCTAATTGCCTTTCTCTGCTAATAACCTATACATATTTACATATAAATTTATACAAAAGTAAAGCTCATGTACCTAGCCTCAATTAATTATTAATAGTTAATTAATAATAGCTTTACTAGGTGGTCAGATTGACAAAGAAAAGACATTGTCTCTTTCTCCAGGAGCCTATAACAGAACCACTAGAATGTAGCTGTCTAGGGACCTTAACAGAAGAGACTTCCAAGGCTTTCTGGAAGGATGGCGTGGGTTGGAGGTGCACCAGCTCAGGAAGAGCTTTTTATATTGAGAAGTGAACATGACCTTTTTAAAGGGATTTTTGTAGCAGCTTGAGGACCATTACTCTTGCCCTGGAAGAATGTGAAGTTTCTGATCTGCAGCGTTATACAATGCCTCGCGGACTCTTTGAGTTTAACAAAAGCACCAAATAATAACAAGTGAGACTGGAGACGGCCACAGGAGCCCTGAATGTGCTCTTGGTCTCCAGGAAAAGATGAAGTTGAGTGCTCTTTGGCGGGCGGGTTTGGGGCCAAGATTTCTTTCCTTGGCTTTGTTTCAGGTTGATCCGAAAGGTGAATAATACGGTCTAAGCTCAGAAGAAAGTAGATGTCACAGGCCAGTGGAGTTCTATATGTCTAAGAGCCCTCGTAATCCTCAACCAGGTTTGCTTATCAGAGATGGGACTGAAGAAGCATTTCCACTGACCAGGCCTTAGCTTCCCTATTCTAGAGCAAGGCATGCTTACAGCATCCGTCCACCAGCTGAGAACAGACAGGGGCAAACAAAGTCAGCTGACATGTGCACATCTGTCTGTCGCTTTTTTGTTTTTTCAAGACAGGCCTTCTCTGTGTAGCCCTGGGTGTCCTGGAACTTGCTCTGTAGACTAGGGCTGACTTTAAACTCATGGAGATACGGTTGCCCCTGGCTCCCAAGTGTTGGGATGAAAGATGTGTACCACCACCACTTGGCTGAAACTGTCACTTTTTAAAAGCCCATAAACATATATTAATATTTTATTAATCCTTTAAGAATTTCACACACCGTACCCCACCTCTCCTTCCCCGACTTCTCCTAGTCACCCCTCCCAACTTTGAAACCGGATTATTTACTTTCTCTTTTAGTAACCCACTGAGTCCAATTCGTGCCGCCCATATACTAATAGATGTGGGGCTACCTAACAAAACAGGGTCAGCCTACCAGAGAGGCCACACTCTTAAGGAAAACTGACTCTACCTACACTAGAAACCATCAAGGGTCCATAGCACCTCAGTTAGAGGTGGGCACTCATGAGTCCGTCTCTGCCAGGCTGGAATGGGGGCTGCTTAGATCTTGTATAGACAACCACTATGTCTGTGAGTTCACCCATCACAGTCAAACCATGGGATGCTTCCCATACTCGCATGTCATCCTTGCCCTGGGGCCAGGCTGATCTTCTCTGTACCCTGCCGATTGTAGCACATGGGCTGTCAAAGCAGGAGCACCCACAAGCATGTTTTAATGGCATGCTACCTTAGCTCCTCCACAATGAAAGAGGTCAGATATCTGACTGGAAAGGGGCTCTTTCACCGAGCATTGGGGCTAGTTCATTGGTTCTTAATTGTCCCAATGTTGTGACCCTTTAATACAGTTCCTTATGTTGTGGTGACCCTCAACCATAAAATGACTTCATTGCTACTTCATAATTGTAATTTGCTACTGTTATGAATCATAATGTAAATATCTGATATGCAACCGCCGAGAGGTTGTGACTCAGAGGATGAGAACCGCTGGTCTAGCTGGAGTCAATCATCAGATGACTTAGAGAAGCTCCCCAAGCTTGGGCTCTTCTGCTGCATCTAAGCTTCAAGATGCAGGCTCTGGAAGAACCAGGGAAAGCAAGGCCAAGGTCACTGGAGCTGCTCTCTCTGGAGCTGTGTCCATAGCAAGGCCAAAGCCTCCAGATGAACCATGAAAAAGTCATCTCTTCATCTGGGGTGGGTGATGCCAAACATCTGGATGTTATATAATAAGCCATTTGGGGTTGTTTCTCTTGCTCTCTTAAAAATAATCCCAACATTGAATCCTGGGTTTGGAACTCTGCTTCCATGTCCTCTCCGTAAGGTCAGAGTGGTCTTGATGATTTTTTTTTCCACTAAAAGCTACGCATACACACTCAGGAGAGGGACTATAGAACTGGAACTGACATTTGCAGGTGACCATGAAGCTGTCCGGAGGTTCCTCAGGTTCTTTGTGGTCACAGTGCCTGACAGTGGAAGAAATTCATGAAGCTAGTGTCTGCAGGCCCTGGTGGCCTCTGCTTTGGAAAACTCATATCTCTGCACTGTACTTGATTCTACACACAAGTAGATGACATCCACACCTCTGGCAAATACTGTTTCCAAACCCTACAATTTTGCAGGACACCCTGAAATATGACAATGGATTCTCAGCCTTTCCATGCCCATAAACCATAGCTTGATTATAGTGCTGCCAAGTTCTTGGTGAAACACAATGTATAGCCACAAGAGAGAGTAGCTTGTCCCTTTGCTTTGTTACATGTTCTTTTGGTTGGACCCCCACCCCTTACTACTTTCTTTCTGCTCATTTTCTCCCACAGCTCATACCACCATTCATTTACCCTGCAAAGAGATCTTTTGACAAAGGTAGCACTGCCACTCCAAAGAGCAGCCGTTACTCTTTAAAAGTCCGTGAACATCCTTGAATGGCAGGTACAGTATTGAACAATACAGAAAGTATTGTTCCAGAGAGACTGAGGTACAAGACAACTAAAAGCTAAAAGTGGTGGTGCACATCCGCAATCCCAGGTGTCAGGAGGCTCTAACAGGAGGGCTATGAGTTCCAGGCCAATCAGAGGTATACAAGGGAGACCCTGTTCTCCAAAAACAGAAGTAGGGGGAGGATAAAATCAAGGAGAAAGAGGAGGAGGAGGAAGATGAAGAGGAGGAGGGGGAAGAAGAGGAGGAAGAAGAGGAAGATGAAGAGGAGAGGGAAGAAGAGGAGGAAAAGGAAGATGAAGAGGAGGAGGAGGAAGAAGAGGAAAATGAAGAGGAGGAAGAGGAGGAGGAAGAGGAAAGAAAAAAGAGGGAGAGAAGGAAGAGGAGGGAGGACAGAGCAATAGCAGTTGTTGAAGAAAGTTAAGCAACTACTTGCCTCCTTCCTAGTTGAGTTGGGACATAATTTGAGTCTGTCCATGGAAACAACACAGTAGAAAAGCCATTAAGATCTTTGCTTTGGGAGGCAGCAGGTCGGGGTACAAGTTTGACCTCTGTCACTGTGTAACTTGAACCAATTGTTTATTTTCATGAAACCTCCTCTGTTAAGTGATGAAAATAACATGGTGTTTCCACTGGGTTCTGTGAGGAGAGAATGAGTGTGAAATACTGGGTTTCAGTGACTTGCCTGGTGCAAAGTTTCTCTGATAATTAACTCCTATTATAGTCATCAATAGATTTTCCTGGCTCTCTCTGGGACTCAGCTTCTACAGGAACTGCTCTTAGACTCTAAACAAAGTAAGTAATCTGGATTCAGCTCTACAGTTACCAGAACAAGAGATTTTTATTGTTAGTTAACAATAGTTAGACAAGAATTCTGAAAGTGGAGAGTTCCAACACAGGCATGGTGACCTAATACTGTTGCTATGTCTTGTGTAGCTGGAACTTGACCTGACTGGGGTTGATGAGGGAATAAAGGAAAGACGTTGAAGTGACAAACACAGAAAGGCTTGAATAAGGTGGATCATGTGTACTTTGATGCAATGGTACCAACTTCCCAATCACACGGAACTTCAACATGTTTTTTAGGTATAGCACAGGAGTCACATGTACTTTGATGGAATGGTACTAACTACCCAACAACTCAGAACTTTAGTCTGTTTATTATGCACATTATTTGAGGCAGTGTCAGGAGCCGTCTAGAAAAAGGCTAAGGCTAGCAGGTAGCTTTCCTGGAGATGGTCCACTGGCTTTGAATGGCTTATGATGAGTAAGCTCTGAAAGTCAAGGTCCCAAGAGACTATATCTCAGGATTGCTTCTTGTAGCTGATATGCCTCTGCTGTCACTACATAGTCTAACTATTTCTGGGCATTAGCCCACACTATTGGACAAATTTCCTGCAGATCAATGTGAAGATGAACTTTCATGAATTAATGCTATTTAGATGAATTAATGATTTTATAGAATTTCTGATTTGATTCAAATAATTTTAGGAAGAAAGTTTTTTTGTTTTTTTTTAAAGATTTATTTATTATATGTAAGTACACTGTAGCTATCTTCAGACACTTCAGAAGAGGAAGTCAGATCTTGTTACGGATGGTTATGAGCCACCATGTGGTTGCTGGGATTTGAACTCAGGACCTCTGGAAGAGCAGTCAGTGCTCTTAACCACTGAGCTATCTCACCAGCCCCGAGGAAGAAAGTTTTAAGAGATGGTTTTAGTTGTTTTGCTAGAAAGATGTAATAAAGTTAGAATCAAGAATAGAATGTGTCTGCTCCTCAGAATAGTAAGTAAAGACTGCATAATAAGAAATACAATGAGCTTTCATAATTACACCAAAAAGAGATATATAGGCTTGGGACAAATTTATGTTCAAGGAAAAACATTCAAGTCCAAGGATAAAGCCACAGGTGTACTCTATAAGGCAAGCCATGCCAAAACTGTTGTTTTGAACTTATAATGAGCTTACAGTATGAAACACTGCTTTAAGAATGTTATTGATAATTTCTGTAACTCCTCTTTTACATAAAATTTTATCTATGATGTAATTCTTTCTTACATAGAGAACTTTTTGTCTAAAACTATAAAAAGGTAGAGAGCAATAAAGAAGGTGGTATAACCATTTTCCACTCTACCTGGTGTGTGTGTGTATGTGTGTGTGTGTGTGTGTTTTCTGTGTGAGTGACTTCTTTTTTCTCTGATTCACAAAGAGTTAACAAGCTCTGAGCCTCTCACCTGGCCAGCAAGGAACTCCTGACTAACTCACCAGAGAAAGGAGCTCTAGCAATAAATCCTTTTACTTAATTCCCTGCTGCTAAACAGCATATGTTAAATAGTCAGAAATTAGTGCTTATTTAAGCACAAATAGTAAGAGAGTTAAAGAGTACTCAGCGTTTATTAAAGCACAGGACAGTAAAGAGCTAAGTCCCTCCAGTACTTATTTATGCACAGAGTTAAAGAGAAAAGAAGCCAGCAGTTTTCAGCCACAGAATAAGGAGAGTGATAAGTTTCCTGAAGCCAACAGCTTCCAGCTCCCAGTACAGTTAGAAGGCCAGAGATAATCAGTCTTTTGGCTTTTGTAGAAGTCTGTGTTCCACCTCAGCTCTGAACCCCAAAAGGCCAGGCCAGACCCCCTCTGTAGGAGGTCTCTGTAGGTGAGCAGGCTCCTCCAGCTACAAACATCTAGGGGGAGGAAACAGCCGTTGCTAGTTTTTGCACACTCTGGTCAATTGTTTATGAACATTTGCACTTGGACAGACTGTCAACATGTGTACTCAGGCCAGGGGGACAGGGCTGCCATCCCTCTGAGGATGGCACCCCAGGAGTTAGGGGAAGCCTTTACCATTCCCATGAGTATGACATGGCCACGCCCATGACAAACAATTCACACTCATTTGGCTTTCTCTGCTTCATTACGTGGCATTATTGAAGAATCAGGTATGTGTGCTTTTCCTCATGATTATAATATGGCTGCTGCAGCTCCAGACATCAAGTCCTCACATGACAAAATGTAAAGAAAGCTCTCTTCTCACATTCCCCTTCTCATACCATTGTCTCAGATATTTCCAGAAAATTTGCCTTCTATTTCCATGGTCAAAGCACTTACATGTCTAGCACTAAATTAGCATAGTGAAATAAGATCTTTGGTTCAAAAATGTTTTGTGTAAAAGATCCATTATTTAGTAGTTTACTTTTTGCATCCGTATGGTCTCAATTCTGCTCTCACAGTATGAACATAGCCATAGATAATAGGAAAACAGATACACATGTCTGTGTTCTAATAAAACTTTATTTTTCCCAAAGAGGCGACAGGTAAGCATAGCCAATGCCTGCCTTAGACCAGTCATGGTATTTGTGAGTGTACAGGTAGATTTGATTAGCAAAGCACAGAGTCCATGCTTAGTGAGCAAGCCACCATTACAGTGGTGGTGTTCCTAGGAAAGCCAACTACAGCATCAGGAATCTGGGGACCACACTTACAGACACATGCAAGTAAATACATACCTAGTGACTCCCTGGGTCTACACTCATGGTCCAGGCTGCATATCCTATTTCTTTTAAGGCTTGAGTGTATTTGCAGAAAGTGGGAGGGTACATGGAAATGACTCACAAAACTAAGATTACTGGCAGAGATGAAAAGAATTCATCCTATGATACAGCATTTTTAGCCGTATCTCCCATCATCCCTGGAGATGTTGGAGCTGAATGTTATCTTCATTGTCTCCCTTCCATCGCCCCTGCAGCTGGGACTGCATTCTTACCTTAGCTTGGATAGTAAGTTCCTGTGATGTAGGAAATTTCCTTGCATCCTGAAGAAAGCCTAATTATTCCGTGGTTTATGTAAAGCACCAAGTTACACACTTAGTGCAAAAGGGAATAAATATATAAATATAGAGAAGTAGAAGATACCCCCACCCCAAGGAACATACACTTCCAAATGAGTTTTGATCCCTTTGGAACATGTGCTTTACAGTGAGGCTACCTTGGCATGACTTTCTGCAGGATTTTCCCAGTTATAATTACATCTAGATCCAGATTTTCAACCATAGAAGAAAGTCAGTCTGGTCTGGTTGGAGTGTTCCCTGTATCCTTTGATCAAAAATGGTTCCTTTTTGTTTACTGACTGGAGTTTGCACTAGACTTCAGATCACATGGGGAGGTTCCAAAGATCCTGTCCCCACCTCCCACAGAGCAACTACCCACACTGAAGGAGCTAACAGATGTGGAGGGGATTCATCAGAAGAGCCCCCTCACCCCACCATCGAGGGTGGTATAGCAACTCAGCCCCTCAAACCCAATGAAGCAAGGGGGGCTATAGCCCGGAAACTACATGTCTGGGGAGGAAGTCCATGCTGGACTAGGGCCTGGAAGTTGGGCCAGGTTTGGTCAAGAACAGAATAAAGACTCACCATGGACAAAAACTGTAGCTTCCCAAGTAGACTCTGAAACATGATTTAAATATCAGCTTTGTCACTCACTAGCTGTAAACACAGTCAAGTTTCCTGAGTCCCCAGCATTTAGCTTCCCTGAATCTGGAGTGAGAATCAGCAGTCAGATCTCTCAGCAGTCAGATCTCTCAAGGGCATTGGGAGGAGTAAGCAGGCTGATAATGTATGTAGGACAATAATGGAATGTATGATAATGTATGTAGGACCATCGTGTCAATGTTTACTGCCACCACTCCCCAGTTGAACAAAATCTCTGGATCACCTTCCTGGTCCATCCCTGGATTTGTGAACTATCGGTGTGTTAGCTCTTACAAGGTGCAGTCCAAACAAACAGACGTGACCATTCTATTGCCTTCCCGGCATTCCTGGAGGTAGGCTCCGGTGTGTGATCTCCTGATTGCTGTATATCTTCCTTCATCTTCTCTCTCCTCTGCTTTGCCAGTCACTGGTCTGTGATTCAGGCCTTTTGTCACAGTCTGCTGTAGCTGCTGTAACAAAACACCTTAGTCAGAAAACTTAAAGAGCAAAGAATGTATTACTCATGTACTATTCTGGAGGGTGTGAATTTGAAGACAAAGGTGCTGGGAGATTTGGTATCTGGTGAAGGTCCACTCCTTGCTGAATAGGTGATGAAGTGTGGGTGCTCCTCATGTGACTGAAGGGACCAATACAACTCTTTTCAATCCCCTCCCTTATAAGGGCACTAGTCCTTTAATCATGACTGAATCACTTCTCCAGTGGCCTCACCCCCTAATATGGTCACATTATACACTGGGTGTTAAGATTCTGTATAAGCTCCACCCCACAGTTACCTGGCAACAGCCAGGTAGGCCTGGCTCACAATAAGAGGGGCTGCTTGCCCCCTCTTCTTTCTTTTGCCCCTCTCACTCGCTTATTCTTGCCTCTCTTGCCCTCTTGGGCTCTTCCCTTCCCCTTCCCTTCCCCCCTCTCTCCATGTGATCATGGTCAGCCTCTACTTTCTCTCTCTCTCTCTCTCTCTCTCTCTCTCTCTCTCTCCCTCCCTCCCTCCCTCTCTCTCCTCTGTCTGTCTTTCTCTGCCTCTACTACCCTCTTAACTCCCCTCCCCATATCCTGAATAAACTCTTGTCATGTGGCTGGTCTCTCAGGCGGAAGGGATGACTTGTCACAGGCCCGCCGAGGCACCCCCCCCCCCCCGCCCCACACCTCACCACACCCCATAGAACATATCCTTGTATCTCTTTATCTTTTTATAATCACAACATTGGGTTCCAACATACATTAGGGAATGGGAGACAACCCTCAGAGCACAGTAGGTCTATGAGGGGCAACTCTTCCTGTGTGTTGGTTTCCCTGGAGTGTGGCAAAGCATCCATGCTGGCCCTTTTCTCTTGGGGGAATAATCTTGTGGGGTTTTCAGTTCTCTCTCCATCGCTGGACATCTCCTAACTAAGGTTCTTCGGCATGGCCAGCCTATGCTAGGAGGCTACTCACTCTACTGAAGGGGTCCTGGTGTGTCCCTCACCTGCTCCTGAGGGACGTTAGTACACCTGTGTTTTGCTAACTCTTGGAAACAGATGCTGGTTAGCAACCCTCCCACCCCTTCCCCCTCCCCACCCTCCCCCACTCCCAACTCCACTTTCACCACCATCAGGGAGCTGACTCTGCGTCCGTCCGTGGTCCGGGAGTCCTGTTAGATGCAGACAAAAGATACCTGGAAATTACTTGAGAGCAGCTCAAAGGGTCTGCCCAAGTGACAGACCTGCGGCTGCCCCGTGGAATCCCAGGTGTGTTTCCCTTCCCTTCTCCACATTTAGCAATGCCGCTCTAATCACCACTGATGTCGCTGTCTGCCTCGCTCAGACCTAGCTCCTTCACATCATCACCTTAGACATCTTAGACAACAGGAAGGAGGCGTACGATTCCCCCCACAGGACAAGAAGGAGGAAAAAACCAAAACAACAACAACAAAAAAAACCCACGAAGAGCGACGGGTGGTGGGGGAGGGGGCAGGCAGGCAGCCCAGAGGACTCTCAGGCTTCACAATAAATGAGGACGCCTGGCGCCTGCGGCGGGGTCAAATGGGGTCAGACAAGCTTATCCCTGCGCCTGGGAATTAAGGGCATCCCGAGGACAGCTGGAGAGCAAGAGTCTCCGGGCCCTCCCTTTCTAGGCAGGTCAGGAACCACAGAGGCAGGAGCTCTCTCAAGGTAGTGTCAATGTCATATATCTCTTACCCAAGGAAACGACGACGACGTCGGGCTCTCTGCAAAGCCCAGTCGAGAGAGACAAAGAATAGCTGTCAGTGTTGTTCGGCTTGGTGTAAGGTCCCTAAAGCCAAAACCGAACCAAACACTCCTGGAAGTATCAACAGACTTTGCCTCTGTGACAAGTCCCCCAAACTGTTTCTCCAAGCTCGTGACAACAAATGCATGCCTTTGGAAATCGCCCCAAAGCCATCCGGGACATCGGCGGGTCTCCCATCCCCACCCCACCCCCTGTCTCTGGCCGGCCCGGGAGAGCCCAAGGGCTGGGCGCATCTGCAGGAAGACTGCAAAACTTTTTGCCAGGCAAGGCTAGTCTGGCGCGGCCAGAGGCGTGCAAGACACGCGGCACCGCACTGCCACCTTGTGGCCGGCGTCTGCCTCGCTGACGACTGACAGCCCCAGCCAGCGTAGGACTGGAGCCTGAGGCTAGGCAGCCGCGCACGTCCGCAGGACCGCACTAGGCTGGCAGGAGCAGGGGCGGAGCGTGCCGGTGCTGGTCACGTGGGTTAGCAACAGGCAGCAGCCAATGACAGCGCTAGTCAGGTGGCGCGTGCGCTTGGAGACTCCGGGAAGGCGTGGAAGGCTCTAGAGAGACAGAGCGAGCTGGCTGGGGGAGCAGCAGGGGATCGTGATTGGAGTTCCGACCTTGCTGTGGAGCTGGCGAACCAGATCTTTAGCAGAGACCCCCCCACCCCCTCCATGTCGGACAGCAAACGAATGAGGAGATGGCAGAAGGGACATACCCTTGTTCCCCTGCATCAGCCACTTGTTGCTTTGCCAAAGCCTTAGGAACGAAGTCTGTCACCTAGGGTTAAAACAGAGTAAGGGTCAGTGGCTCAATGCCCTACAGCTTCTTGCTACAAATGACTATCAGGACCTCACGGAGCCTAAAGGACTGGTCAGAGGAGGGCAAAGCAGAGAAAGCCAGGAATTGGGTCACAGAGGAAAAAGGAAAAAAAGTCAACTTAGTTGGTTTTAATTTTCCCCAGTAGAAAAGCCACATCCAAAAGTACAAAGAATGACTTTTATGGTAATCCCACCAGGGTGACATAAACCAGCCCACCCTTGAATGCTGAGCCGACCACACTACAAAATGTCCGGTGGGGGAATCAGAATGGTTTCTGTCAAGCCCAGTCTCCAAGGGGTTCTCCTGGTTTTCAGGGCTGAGCACATTGTTTTCTTGTGGATGGCCTCTCTCCCTCTCTACATGTTGGTCAGGGTTCGACCTTGCATATTGCCCCTCTGTAACAAATCCAGGACTGCCCCCAGACCGCATCTAACCCATCCCTGTACTTGCACTGTTGTAGGATGCTGTTAATAGAGGCAAAAATACGACTCCGCCTCCAGAATCTAGCCATCTTTAACATCCCCCTCCACATTATTCTTTGATAGCTTGCTCCCACTGCTAACTAATCGACTGTAGGGGTAACTTTCTAGTCTCACAGTTTCTCTTTTTTTCTTGAAGGTCATTCAGGATCAGACTGGTCCCGAGGGTGGTGGACATGACCTGCGTGTCAAGAACAGGAAGCGGTTTAGGGGATCCTCCAAGACAGCTTCCTTGAGAGTAGCCACGCCTTTCAGCCATAGACCTCACTCTTTCCCGACATCACCTGAGCCAGAGAGAGTCCCCAGAACACCAGATTTAAAGTAAAACCACAGCGTGTGAAGCTTGTGCCTGTGGGAGAGGGAACTTAGGCAACTGGAAAGAGACGTAAGACAGACAGACAGACGCACACGCACACATGCACACGCACACAGGACAAGAAGGAGGAAAGAGAGGAAGGGGAAAAGGGGGGGGGAGGTAGCTAACCTTGAGGACTCTCCTAGATCTCACACTAAATGAGAACTCCTGGTGCCTTCTGCATGGCCAAATGGGGTCGGACAAGCTGAGAAATTTCTTCTTCTTCTTTTATGTGTACATTAACCCCTGAGTTTATCCATTACTTTTATACAACAGGACTTGTAGACCCACTAAGTTCTGGCATTATAATAATCATGTTTCTGCAAGTTCCTGGTTGGTGTGTACGTTTACTTTGAGTCCAAGAATATGTATTGAGTTCTAAGTAGCCGATCCCACATAGCTCATGGGTACTAGAGGATACCAGTGCAGAGGGAGAGGGAGAGAGGGAGAGAGAGAGAGAGAGAGAGAGAGAGAGAGAGAGAGAGAGAGAGAGAGAGAGGATCACCTGCCACCACAGTCATGTGCTCGTCCCCTACACTGGTTGACGGCTCTACATCTGCTTCCTCCAGCTCCCGACTCCAGTCTTCAGTCCTTCTTGGGGTTCCTTTGATCATGGAACAACTGTCCCTGTGTTTAACAAGTATAAACACTGCGAGAATTATGGGCCGGGGACCACAGAGGAGACAGCGCTGCACCTGGCTCCAGCCGCGGCTCTTGCATTTGACAAAAATCCTCAACTTTCAGCGAGTTCTGACAGTCTGAACTTGGCTTCCTTGAGCTCCAGACTAGGATGGCGTTTCTTGGCAACCTCTCGGGGTTGGGACTCAAGGTCCCAGCTCTCTCATTTACAAATTGAGGAATGTGAACTAGAGTTATGGTTTGGTAATTTTTTTTTCTGTAACTGATTCCCTTTAAAAAAAAAAAAGGTCAGTGTAAAAGCCCAACATTTGAAGCACACAGGTTTGCTGTAATGGGCCCTGTGTTCTCTAATGCTCACTTTTACCTGTTAAAAGGTCCCAGGGAATCTGTGCGGAGCCCCAAGGTTACTGCAAACACAATTTGAGATTTCCGGTGCTAAAGGACTGCTTCAAGAGAGCGCACATCTCTAAAACCCTAGAAGCCAAGATTTTCTATCTCTGTATATTTTTGTGGTGAGCGTTGGACCCCTGATGTCTTTCTTCCTGTATTACTAGGTTACAGGTGACAATCTCGCCAGCTTTATGAAAGCCAAACCAGATTCCTTACTCCCTGACCAAGCACAAAGCTGATGACTGTGCCAGAGAATAAAGTTAGATCTTGGAGGAACAAAACTCACTATCGTGAGGAAAGCATCACACCCCAGATGCCCTTAACTGGTCTTGTAACTTTGATTGAGCTAAGAGACCTTATTAACTTACTCATATCTAGAAAATAAGGAGGTTGAATAACTTAGGGATCCTGGACATACACAAGATCTCGCCTAGATTCAAGACCAGCAGTTCTGAACCTATGAGTCTCGAATCCTTTTGGCGTGGACCAATCCTTTCACATGGGTCACCTAAGACATCAGAAAACACAGATATTTACACTATGATGCATAAAAGTAGCAAAATTATAGTTATGAAGTAGCAATGAAATAATGTTATGGTAGGGAGGGGTCACCACGACATGAGGAACTGTATTAAAGGGTCGCAGCGTTAGGAAGATTGAGATCCACTGTTCAAGACCCTAAGGAGGTTCCTTTTCCACCCTGCCTCCAGGCTGGGTCCCTTGGTCACCCCTCTAATATGTGTGCCCTCCCTGTTTGGAATAAAAGGGGGGGTGAGCAAAGGACACCCCAAAGCATCAGACTGTAAACAGTAACTGACCCATTGTTGTGTTTGCACAGGTGGTTTGAGTTCACAGCAGGCTTTGACCTCAGCTCTGTAAACAGGGCCTCCCCCTCCAGTTCTGCAGGGCACTCTGTGTGTGCATGGGCTTGGCTGTGCACGTTCATGAGGGCAAATTAAGAAATCTAATACTCCAGAGTTAGGAGAATGCTTAAAAGAAACGGGGTTTCTTAAACCTGGGTTAAGGACCTAGGATTAGACCAAAAAGACAGACGGACAGGTGCACACATGCATACAGAGAGAGAGAGAGAGAGAGAGAGAGGGTGGTGGTGGTATTCACTGTCTCTGAACATGAAAGTTCTAGGGAAAAGCGACTTTAGGACCACACAGAAGAGCAACAGCTCTGCTCATGGCGATGGCTTGGTTATAAGTTAACTTTATGGGTCACGGAGTATCTGGAAACAGACTATAAAGCAAAGAAAGGGTGACCTGTGAGCTTTGTGTTGGAAATGGCTGTGGCCGGTGGCTTCTGGCACAGAGACAGGTTGACTGCAATAAACTTTACAGCCTTGGCACCTGTCTGTTAAGGCTGGAATTGGAAGAAAACTTTGGACTGAGTAACTGGTGTGAAGCTGTGTTTCAAAGGGCAAACAGAAGAGGCTTTATTCCAAACAGGAAACAATTCGTGCACGGGATCTGCCTTTCTTCTTCCTCTGGAAGGCTCTCTGTAAGTGCCTTGTCTAGGTCAATGTCCACCAAACAAGTGAGGGAGACTCATCTTTTACCAGGCCTGCTTTTAGTTGTTGTTTAATCTCCTAACTTTGAAATCGGAAAGCACTTAAAAATAAAAATGAAGGTGTTAGCTATTGAGAACCTGCTGTCGGCAACTGTTCCCGTTTGGAGAAAAACAACACATTATACAAAACGTTAACTGCTGTTCAACCATCACTTCTAACATTGGCAACCATCCGTTATCCAGTGATTATTTGATTAAGCACTTCACACAGTCTGCTGTTGAACCACAGAGACTACTCTCCAGACGTCGTCGAATACGAAACGAGGTTCTGCCGGAAGCGCTGTAGAAAATAGACATCATTTTTTTTTTCTGTTTGATTTTCAAAGCTTGTAAATGGCATGTTTTCTTCTAAACAGGACGCAGAGCTGAGCATGGTGGGGACACCTCTGTAATCCCAGCACTTTGGAGGCCGAAGCAGAAGGATCTCAAGCTTGATGCCAACCCTAGCTATGTAGTAAGACTCTCTGTCAAAAGCCAATGTTAGGAAAAAATAAAACAGAACATGACTGAGAAAAGTGCTGAGCTGAGCTTGTGGAAGAACTAAGGTAAAGGATCATTATCAACAGTTATGTGGCAATGAAACAAGATGTCCCATTTCTCAGGCTTCAGGAAACTTCTGAATAGGTTGGACTAGGTGAGATATTTGCCCACAAAGATTAGCTACAATAATAGGTGATATTGACTGAAACAGATACTTGGCAATGTTCATCAGTTGGTCCTTAAAACAGTCCTGTGTTGTATGCAGTATTGTTTCCTCATTTCCACATGAGAGAGCTGGGCCCAAGGTCATCCAGGGACGGAAGGGCAAATCTAACATTGAATTTAGTCTTCCTCCACATTCCAAGTGGCATGACACCCTTTCACAATACTGAACTGCCTGGAAGAGGAGAGAAAACCTAATTATTTTTTTCTCCTTCTACTTGTTCAGGACTATCCCTGATTTGGAGTGCTTGAGACCAGAAATACCTTCTATTTCAGATTCTGGAATACTTGCATGTACATAGCTAGATAGCTCAGGGATAGGACCCATGACTTAACATAAAGTTCAATTGTTTCATGTGTACCTTATATGCATGTCATAAAGATCATTTACATGACATTTTAATGCAGCTGTGTTTTACCTAAAACTCGGCACTCGAGGTCAGGAATGGGAAGTACTACTTGTAGCATTGTGTTAGCGCTCAAAAAGTCTGGATTTTGTACTTCTGGATGCATTCGTTACTTTTCTGTTGGTAAAATATCATGACCAAAGCAACTTATAGAAGAAAACACTTATGTGGTTTTATAGCTCCAGAGGGGTAAGAGTACATCCTGGCAGGCACAGCATGGTACCAGGAGGCAGGTATGGTGACCAGAGCGGCCACAGAGAGCAAACTGCAAGTAGGCAAGGCTTTTGACTTCCAGGACCAGCCCCCAGTGATACAGTTTCTCCAGCCAGGCCGTGCTTCCTAAGCTTCCTCAATCAGCATCTCCAAGTGTTCAAATGCTTGAGGTTACAGAGCACATTTCAAACCACCACACTGATTTAGATTGTCACCTAGATTTACTAGATTTGCTAACAAGCACAATTCCTTGGCCAGTACTCTCTAAGTTCCCAGGACCCTCCCAAAAGTGATTGCTGAAGCAAAGAAGTAGAAACATTCATTGCAGGCAGAAGGGAGGTAGTTCCAAGTGGTCACATGCTCACAACCACCACAAATGTAGGAGGCCTTTTGCATCAAGCCTGGCTTCTAAATGTCCCTTCAGCCGTTCAGTGAACAACACAGCATCATGTGTGATGCTAAGATATTGTACTTGACTCCTGCTCAGAAAGCTGTGGTGACCCAGACACACTCAGGGTTACCTGATACAACTTCTGGTTTTCCTGTCCATTGCTCCTCCATGGACACTTACAAAGGGCTCACACACTCCTCTGCATAAAGGAGAAACCCATTTAGGACCCTCCTGCTGAGTGACTAAAGACTCCCAGTCCCTGGGATGAAAATACAGTCAGGATTTAAAAACATCCCCTCTGCCTCCACATATCTTCAGGGATGTTTTGGTTTTCAAAATATCTAAAACAAAATAATGATTTATCCTAAAAAGTAATAAGGACATCTCAAACACAGATGGCACCTTCTTTGCCCCTGGAAAAACTTGGTGTCTTGTAGGATATATCTAGGGGTTCACCATTGGGTGGTTTAGGCTAAGACCAAGTATCCTAAGAGCAGAAATAAGAAACTCAAGTGTAGTTGGTTTTTTGTTGTTGTTGTTGTTTTATTTTTGTTTTTGTTTTTCAATGGCCTGGCAAGATGGCTCAACAGGTACCATCAAGTACAAGATGGCTACCAAACTCTAAGACCCATATGGTAGAGGAAAAAAACCAGCTCTTACAGGTTGTCCTCTGACTTCCACACAAGCATACTGCTACACTCATGCTCACAGGAATACACACAATACATTTTAAAAATGTGAAAAAATATGTTAATAGATTAAACACAAATTAACGAGTTGAGGTATATCAACCATAAGAAGTTTCACCTTTT
This sequence comes from Tokudaia tokunoshimensis, assembly GCA_036184795.1. Lineage (NCBI taxonomy): Eukaryota > Metazoa > Chordata > Mammalia > Rodentia > Muridae > Tokudaia > Tokudaia tokunoshimensis. The sequence goes on from BTHU01000022.1 coordinate 20,453,613, forward strand.
TGTCTTGACAATACTGGAGCTGTCAGAAACAATAAAAAGAAAATCTTTTGCATGATCAATAAAGAGGAAACAATTAAGCATCTTTTCAGGAATAAGAGCAGAAGAGTTAATTCTTTGTGATTTGTTTGTATTAGATCATCTTGGATCTGTATTGTAGCTATAAATTATACTTCCCACAATAAATCCAATTTTGTGTGTAAAGATATACTTCTCTTCAGATCTATTTTTAGTTCTTGAAAACTGCCCCACATTCTGCTGACCACATATCTTATCTGTGAACCTTATTGTCAGCTCCCTGGGGTGACAATTAGCATTTGGAGAAACCCTCTTGAGGAATAAGTGAATATTTCAATAAAAAGAAGTCTGGCTTAAATCTGGAAACCCAAGCATTGATTCTAGCTCTGCCACTACATAGACGTAAACTCACAGGTTACTTCTCTTCTCTGTTTTAAAAGAGGGAACAATTTGGACTGGTAATGTGTGCTTGCAATCTCAGTCCCGGAATGCAGAGGCAGGAGGGGCAGGAGTTCAAGGCCAGTCTTGGGGGCATAGCAAGTTCAAAGTCAACCTTGATCCTATCTCTAAATACATACATACATACATTACATTACATTATATACATACATATATATATATAACAAAGAAAGGCAGAAAAATTGGGTGATATATTTTCAAGATTCCATTGTAAGTTATTCTTGTGAGCAAAAGATTTACTTTTGATGATATCGGGTCTACCCAGATGAATTGCCAAGGACTGAGGACTAGAAACTGAACCAGGGACCCTGAAATCAAACACAGGACCAAGAAACAGAGGCAAAGACTGCCACCTAATTCCCAGGAAATTTCTGTAGATTCCAAGTAAAAGGAGACCTTCCTGGTTATATACTAGAGCACAAAATATTAGGACAAAGGAAACTCTGGGTGTGACATTGGCAGAATGGTTTATTATCCCTTGATTCAGCCAAATAAATTTTCATCAGTAAAGAATATTTTTCATTATTTACTTATGTGTGTGTATATGAATCTATTTTTTGTGTATATGTATCTGTCTGCTGGGTTCTATGCTTCTTTGTGTCTTTCTGTTTATCTTTCTTTCTGTCTGTCTGACTGTGTCTGGAATTGTGGGGACACAGAAACCTATTATGGTAAGGACTTACAAGGAGATAATTAAAGCTCAGAAATGTTCTAGAATAAGGAATTACTCTCAAATCTATCTATCTATCTACCTATCTATCTATCTATCTATCTATCTATCTATCTATCTATCTATCTATCTATCTATCTACCTATCTATCTATCTATCATTATGAGTGTGTGTATGTCCAATAAGGCTACACCTACTCCAACAAGGCCATACCTCCTAAAAGGCCACTCCCCTTGGACCAAACATGAGTTTATGAGGACCATACCTATTTAAACCACCACAGTTCACACACACACACACATGTATATATGGGTAGGAATCTTAGTTTGGGTTTTGTTGCTGTGAAGAGACACCATGACCATGGCAACTCTTACAAAAGAAAGCATTTCATTGGGGCTGGCTTACAGTTTCAGAGGTTTAGTCCATTTTCATCATGGTGGGGAGCATGGCAGGCGTGGTGCTGGAGAAGGAGCTGAGAATTCTACATCTTAATCTGCAGGCAGCAGAAGAAGACTGTGTTCCACACTGGGCAGACCTTAAGCATAGGAGACCTCAAAGCCCGCCTCCACAGTGACATACTTCCTCCAATAAGGCTACACCTACTCCAACAAGGCCACACCTCCTGCCACTCCCCTTGGGCCAAGCATGAGTCTGAGGACCATACTTATTCAAACCACCACAGTTTGTATGCGGGCACATGTAGAGGCCAAAGAACAATTTTGTGGAGTCAATTTTCTCCTTCCACCTTTGACCAAGCCCACTCAGTCGGCCAACTGGTTCTCCAGGACAGGAGCAAGGATTAAAAAGAGACAATTAGACAAAACTGCAGCATGACCCCTGTCAATTCTGAGACTGAAGTCGGGTTTAATAATTTCCAATCCACTTTTATACCAATTTAATTACATGCAGGTATGTATAGATCGATAGTAGTACAACGAGGAACAAGCAAGACAGTAAAAACAAAATTGTCAAGGCAATAAGCAAAGTCCTGTGACAGTTGTTTCCAACGGCTTGTCAGAATAACAAAAATACCTGAGCTTATTTCCTAGTCCAAGCCCAAAATCTTGCCTGAAACCTGCTTCTTTTGTTCCACTCTAAGATTAAAATCCCTGCCTTAACCTACTTCCCTATTATAGCCTAATGTTAGATTCTTGCCTGAAGCCCTTGTCCTTGGCCAAAGTCAAACTCTTTGGCCAAAGTCAGACTCCTTCCAAGTGGCACAGCACCCCAATAAGGCTCTCTACACACCTTCATGTCAGAGTTCTGGGGTTTGAACTCAGATCATTAAGCTTGCACTGTTGAGTAATCTCCCCAGCCACTCACATATGTTTTAAATGCTTAAAGATTCCAACCTGAATGTAGTTTCTGCCTATATACATAGTAACCTATGACCAGTAACTCATACTTAAAGGAGGAAACCTATTCTCAGAATTACACAAAGATCCTCCTTGCCCTAATTTTGTTTTCTGTTGCACTGATAAAGGCATGAGCAATAGCAGCTTGAGGAGAAGGTTAATTTTATTTTATACCTTGTAATCCGTGATAAAGGGAAGTCAAGGCAGAAACTCAAGGTTAGAACCTGGAGGCAGGAACTGAAGCAGAGGCCATGGAGGGATGCTGTTTACTGCTTACTGGCTTGATCAACTCACTTTCTTATACCTCCCTGGACCACCTGCCCAAGGGTAGGACTATTCATAGTGGGTTGGATGCTCCCACATAAGTCATTAATCAAGAAAATGCCTCCACGCTTCTCCTATAGGTCAGTCTTATACAGGTATTATCTCAATTGAGGTTCCTTCTTCCCAAAAGACCTTAGCTTGTGTCAAGTTGACTAAATATTGGCACAGTTGATCCATTGTCAATTTAATATACAAATATATCACTATTAAATTACAGCTTTTTCTTTCTTGTTTATCTTCCAAGACCTCACATTAATATCGAAATATATGCATAATATAACTTTTAAAAGACCCATAGTCTTAAAAAAAAAAACAACAAACATTTTAAAAGTTCAGTGTCTAAAAAATACCCAACACCTCTTCAAAAGTCCAAAGTGTTTCAACTGTGGGCTCCTAAAAGGTCAATAATAAGTTACATACTTCTTATTCCAGGAGGGGAGTATCAGAGTACAGTCACAATCAAGTCAAAGCAAAATCCGAGTCCAGAAATATGATTCACTCAGTGTCTGACACCTGGGGCTCACTCACTATCTTCTGGGCTCAAAAATGCCTTAGGTAGCTTCACTGCTCAGCCCCTGCTAACTCCAGGATACACACCTTGTCTGTTAATCTCAGGGCAGCTCCATGCCCCCTGTTGTTGACCTTGGTAGTGATTCCAGGGTCCTGGCATCCTCAATACCTGGGATCTTCACTGTAACTGAGGCTACACCTCCAAAGTAGGGTCTTCACTGTAACTGGGGCTACCCCTTCATAAGTAGGGTCTTCACTGTAACTGAGCCTACACATTCATAAGTAGCTGTAGGCTCTCTTTGGGAGGTCCAGTAGTGCTGCATGATTCTAAGCCACACCCCTTCTCAATCCTAGGATTTCCATAGCAGCAAATATAACCACCTTGGATTTTCCTTGGCTCTCATTTCCCGGTCCCAGCAGACTTACAGGCTTCATCCTTCTGTTATAGTTTAAATGAAGAATGTCTCCCCTCCTTCACCCCCACCCCCACCCCACCCCAGTCCATGGTATTTGAACCCCTGATCCCCAGCTGGTGGCACTGTTGGGAAAGTTATAGAACCTTTGAGAGAAGGGACCTGGGTAGAGGATGCTGATCACTGGGGTGGAGGGAACTTGAGATGTATTGCCCTATTCCTCTTGCCCAGTCTCTACTTCCTAGTCCGTAGATATGTGAGCAAGCAACCGCATACTCCCACGTCCGTGACTTCTAAACACCCTCACTACGGCGATGGAATATATACTCAAACTTGAGACTAGACAGATATTTCCTCCTTTAAGTTGCTTTTGGTCAGGCATTTGGTATCAAGTCACTATACACTTCTCCTTCCCCTTACTCGTGTTTCCTCCCTTGAAACGTCTGGGACCTCCCCTGTCCCCTTAAATCCTCCTCTGTTCACGTCTATTCCACCCCATGTAGGCATTCCCAAAGACAGTGCTCTCTCCAAAAGGAATTATTAGTAGAGTAGTTGTTAGTAAATCATTTAAGAAACAGGAGGTTCTTTAATCCTATTCTATCTATAAACATATCTGTGTGCCTATTTTTTTAATCTCTAATAAAGAGAAAGTTTTAAATAGCCAGAAAGCACTCACCATTCCTCAAATTCTTCTCTCAGTTTTCCTCCGTCCCCAGCCAAGAGCACAGTGCCCTCTTCCTATGAGAATGTATCCCTTGAAAGTCCCAAAGTCACTGCGTGCTTGCCCCCTCCATCCACCCCGATGTTTCCCATGCTTCAGTCCCTCCAAGCTATGTGGAAAGAGCATGGCTTTTAAGTAAGGCGAGTCTATGAAAGGAGATCAGAGAGCTGCTCCCCTCCTATGATGCCAAGGTGCAGAAACCCTGTGGGTTTCAGACTACCATGAGTGAATGCGGCCGGGCAGCAACATACTGTTTGTCTCAGACAACCCTATTAGGGAAAACGGGACCAAGTTAACATAAGGGGCAATGGTCCATTGCACTTGGATCCAGAATGTCCCCTACTGAAGTTTTACATGTGTGTATCTTGATATCCTTGAGCATCTATTAGGTACCAGGAGACAGTCTCGAAACTAAGCATGCAGTGCAGAATAAAGACACCCATGGTTTCCCCCTCCTCTTCAGGAGCTAATGTACCAGGGAATAAAGATATGCTCATAAATACATAGCGGGCTGAAAAGAAAACTAAACTTAAAGCTACCCAGGATGAACGAGGCTTATGTCCTAGATCCAGCACTCAGAAAAGTCCTTTATTGTATCCACTCCTGACTGGTGTTATTTCCAGACACGAGACCTGTCACTCCAAAGAGGATAACTGAACAGGGATGCTTTGCTGAGTTAAAGGATGGATGGTACCTAATATGAGACACAAAGATCGGCAGGAGATAAAGGAATTATAGAGAAAACTCTATAATTTACAGCCATAATTTTGATTCCACCAAAGTATATGTATTAGTAACAAAAAATGCATTAGAAATCTGTCATTGTTCTACAGCCAGTGAATATTTCTAAGCTACCTAACAAAAATGAAACAGTATTAGTAAAGCCTGCCAGGTGTTGGGGGCACATGCTTTCCTAATGCCAGCCTTCAGGGGGCAGAGGGAGTTAGGTTTCTATGAGTTCAAGACCCAATCAAAACTAAAACTACTGGTGGAAACCAACTGGATCTGTGTCATAGACTCACTCTTTCCTGGTGAGTTTTAAAGATCCAAGGCACATCCATATTCTCTAAAATATAAGATGAACAAAAAAACGGGATCATACTATAATGGGAAAAGTACATAAAAATTTTCTTCCCTGAGAAACTGTTGGCTTCCCAGAGCAGAATGACAAACGCACTCATGCTCAGAAATGTTCTCATGACTTCTAGGGACCAAAGGGCGAAGGAGATGACAGAGACCAGATCGTATTACATGTTCACCAGTGCTAGGCTCCTTCCCACAGCAATTTCTTATTCTGTCGCTTCATGTAATGAGTCTTTCACAGCAGCCAATGACCATGGTGTCTGAGATTGCTAAGCTTCTCGTGAGATGAGATAAAGCACCCTTTGCTGAAGTCAACTGCCTGCCCTTATTCACTGGGCGTCAAGGAGTTCATTTAGATACTACATTCTAATGCAACCATATTGAACCTTGTGCCTTTAACAAGCTATTTTTGATAGCGATGTTTTTAAAAAGGAAAAATGAGTTTTAAATGACTACTGTTTGAACTTTTCCTGTGTATGCCTTCCTCTGTAGGAAGTTAGCCATGTTGACATCTCCATCATATCTTATGGTGAATCTATCCATCTCTTGTGTCTTCATGACTTTGATCTCACAATACTTTTTTCTTTTTTTTTTTATTGGTTTTTCTGTGTAGCCCTGGCTGTCCTGGAACTCACTTTGTAGACCAGGCTGGCCTCAAACTCAGAAATCCTCCTGCCTCTGCCTCCCAAGTGCTGGGATTAAAGGCGTGCGCCACCACTGCCGGGCTTGTTCTCACAATAATCTATTGAGAAGTTGAAATTGGTTTCGATTTCCTTTTTTTTTTTTTTTTGCTCCTGAGCCACATTTCCCATCATTCCTTGCACATAGGTATTGATATGGTATGGGACTGAGACACTTCCTGATCTAGAATAGCCCACCCTTACCTGCATTTCTTCCCGTAAGAGTCCCTTCTTTTAAACAAACCTGTGGAGATGGAAGAAGCATTATGGAAGGAGCTTGCACCTCTAGATCACAACACTTGTCCAAGGTTGTCCTGGCACTCAGGAAGGCTCACTCACAGGAGGGTCTTCTGAGACTCAGTATTTCTTGGATTATATTTCAAATAAATAGGTGGGAGTTTTCTGTGATGTTGACTAGTGTAGCACATTAATAAATGCATATTTTTCCAGGGTGGTGCTCTTAACCCAACAGCTTTGTATAGTTTATTTCATGTAAGAAGTCTGAGAGAACAGACCCTTTTGGTCCTACCTTTCTTTCTTTCAAATTGGGTCAACTAACAGCTCGCTAAGTACTGTACCCAAGATCCCAGAGCAGGCAAGAGGAGGTGGAATTAGAAAGTGGATTCAGATCTAGCAAGTCCGCAAACACTGATGATTGACTTCAAGGTCAGTCTTGCGGGAACTGTATGGAGGGATACTCTCCACCAGTCTGAACTGGAAAGTTAAACCTTGCAGTCAGTCTCGCCCCCCCCCCCCCCCCCCCCGGCCCACAGAGCCTATGACACTGGGCTTCATTTCCCTAAAACGCATTCAAGGACAAGTGGACTTTTCCCTTCTCTTCCACTTTAAAAGCAAGCGCCCTCATCCCTTAAGCCGTCGGTGCCCACTTCACACAAAACACGGGCAAGACGCAGTTCAAGACATAAAGACAAAGAAATAAACCAAAATAGACTCTGGAAGATACATGCCTGGGTTTATTTAAAAAAATGGATTATTTTTAAATTTAATCACGTGTATGTTTGTGTGTCAGTATGCAGGTGTATGCATGTAAGTGTGGTTGCCTGTGGAGGCCAGAAGAAGGCATTGGGTCTCCCGGAGCTGGGTTACAGGTGGTTGTGAGCCGGCTATGCTCTTAACCGCTGAGCTATCTCTCCAGCCTCCCAAATCTCTCTTTTACGTGCTACTAAACAAGGCACAGTCCATTCTTCAGTCTTTTCTGTGTGTCATCGGGTAGAAAGTAGAGTGGACCGCTTTACCTCTGGGCCATCGGCTTGGATTGGGTCGGTTTGGTGGGCTGTCTTTAATCTTCTCAATAAAGCCACTTTCCTATTTGCAGAGGAAGACCTCTAGGTATCAGAGAAGTGGTAAAGCCAGCACTGAGAAGCAGATCTTTGCTGCTCTGAAGGCCCAGCTCCTAACCTCTCATGCAGAAGAAGCCTTCTCTAACCCAGCCAGCACTATGCTCCTGGATAGGTCTCAGCAAACCCCCAAAAATGTGCAACCTTCCAGAAATCCAGAGGAGACAGAGGCTCTTTGTCTTAACTCATCTCTGTGTTGCAGGAAATGCAGGGCCTTGATATTAACTAGGCAGAGACTCCCTCGTAAGTGTGAAGGACCCTTGAAAGGGGTATTTTAATCACGGGTGTCACGTCTTATGATTGTGTCTGTTTGTATTTAGTGTGCCTGTTATCCTTGGTGTTTCCGCCCTGAGGACATCCAACTGAACAAAATTGCATACATCTTTATGGATTACCCTTTCTGCATTCATAAGTTATCTGCCCTTTTAAAATAATTTGCACCGAAACACCAAGTGTTTTTTCTAATGGGGATAGACAGCTAGTGTTTTTTGATGCAAATGACTTTGCTCTCAATCTCCCCAGCCCAGAGCTAAATCTGCAGCTGCACAGAGGGCTCAGGGGGCTCAGGGGGCCGATGCTTCCAGAAACAATTTAAGCACAGCAGTTGGGAACAGCAGAGTGACTTACAGCCCTGCTCTGTGTTAGGGAACACTAAATGAGACATCAGAAAAAGATGGAAAGTAACAAGCAGAGATCTTACAATGGTATTTATTATAATAGTCTCCACTTCTGTTTAAAAAAAAAAGGTCCTGCTTCTGTTTAGATGGGTCTTGCATTTTATGTAGTGATTAACTGATAAATAAAAGCATGAGCATTGCAAGATCTTGTCTCCTCCTCTTCCTCCTCCTCCTCTTCTCCCTCCTCCTCCTCCCCCTCCTCCTCCTCTCCCTTGTCTTCCTCCTCCTCTCCATCCTTCTCCTCTCCCTCCTCCTCCTCCTCCTCTCCATCCTCCTCCTCCTCTTCATCCTTCTCCTCCTCCTCCTCTTCCTTCTTCTTCTTCTTTTTCTTCTTCTTCGAAAGGATCTCCAGGCCAAGATGACCTCTGACTTAACTATGTAGCCCAGGATATCCTTGAACTCCTGATCTTCCTGCCTCCACCTCCTAAGCCTACTTTGGATGTGAACCAACACATCCATTTTTGTGGTGTTAAGGATTGAATCCAGCCAGGGCTTCATGTATGCTAGGCAAGCAATCTACCTACTGAGCTACATACATGACCCTTGAATAGTATTTCTGAACGCTATTAAAGAATTTCGTCTAAACTTAACAACTTTTTCCACTACCCAAGCATGCTGTCCAGTGTACCTTGGTTTAGCTACGTATAGCTGAATATACCAAATCTCACCTCAGCATCTCAGTAGCTCCCAATGTTTAGGTGGGGAGGAACAAAAGAACAAATTTGAATGTTCCCACTCCCTAGGTACCACTGAATGTATTTCTCACTGTAGACACTATAGTTTCCTCTCTTGTCTATTTCAAACATATAACTGACTTTGGAAGAAAGAAAAAGCATGTAGTAAGAAGAATGACTGTGAGACTAATGGGATGTTTGAGAAATGGTTCTCCGGGCAAAAGAAGCAATTATGCATGACCTCGCCTGTTGCTCAGATCATAATTAATAATTGCTGTTGGTTCTTAAGCAGCAGTCGCCACAGTGTCACTTCCAGCCTTGTCCAGGCCAGAGCCCCCAGCCTGGTGGCTCCCTCCCCGTAAGCAGCCAGTCAGCACAGTCCTCTGTGGTGGGAATGGAGACACTTTACCCTGGGAACCCTAACTGGGGATGCTAAATCATTTGCAGACCATTAAATGATCTGCACCCCAGGGGAGCACTGAACCCCACAGATACTTTCTCAAGCATTCCACATCACAGCCTCCCAGGCATTCCTCTCTACTCTTGTCCACCCTGGACACTTGGGGACCCTGGGGACCTGGCCTTGCTGGACTCAGAGCTGCCACCCCTGCCTCCCCCCCCCCCGCCTCCCCACCCCATTCTAGATGCCTCCGTGGATTCTTCACTCGGCACCTCACCTAGAGTGGTCTTCTAGCCACTCTTGCTCTAGTGTGCGTGCCTCTAAGTGTGGTTTGGGGGCTCTCCATGGCACAATGACACGGGTGCATGTTTAGCCTGTGGAGTCCAAACCTTGCCCACATTGAAGCGCTGCTCCCTCGCAGATATACTTAACAATCACCACCCACCTCCTCCCCTCCAGACATAGCCCACTCCCTGTCCAATGTATATTCTCCTCGGGCTTCTCTGTTTTCTCAGTTCACTACTATTCCCAAAAGCATGAGAGGAAAACTCTGCTTGTCTCATCTCAGGTCCTCCTTTAAAAGCCTTCTTTCCCACCTTCTTTTCTTTATGTTCCTTCTATGATCACCCCCCCCCAAAATTTGTTCAGATTCTAACGTTTCTTCCCTGGTTACTCCCAAAGCAGATACTTACTCTTCCAACTCATCTAGTTCCTTAGACACAATGACAATTGATACAAACACAGGCTCTTCCCTTGCTCTCAGGGATAAAGGCCCTGCATTCTGTCAACATGTTTCCTGCCATTGAGTCAATGCCATTCCTTCTTCTACCACATACCCTGCTTCATAGTATCAGCCTTTGTCTCTCACACTGGTTCTGAAAGGAGGAACGATGGATTTGTGTTCGGATGAGCACATGGGAATGAAAGCTTGTCACTGTGCCAATCTGACGTTAATCCCCCTGAGTGGTCCCTTCTGTATTCACACATGGATCTCAGGCATCCTAGGGGAGTTCTGATGACAGCTAGGGTCATGTGCTTCTGAATTCAGATGTCTGGCCTCTGCTGACTTCTCCAATAGGTGCCATCTAGAAATCATGAAATGAGAAGTCATTCAACTGAGCCTCCTTGATGCCCTGCAGGGTCCCTTAAGGGAAGGCACTATACATTTAAGGTCTGGCCATTACCAAATGTAGGTAGGTAGGTAGATAGATAGATAGATAGATAGATAGATAGATAGATAGATAGATAGATGATAGATAGATAGATAAATAGATAGATAGATAGATAGACAGATATAGCTATAGATACATATGTATTATATATAATATATATGAATGTGTATCCTAAAGTTCAGCCTAAATGTGAGTAATAAATACTAACATTAGGATAATTTCCACTCTTCACTCTGTCCAGGACTGCAGCCAGGGGCTGTATGAAATGGAGTCACAGGAAAGAGCCCTGTGTACCTTGGAATGTGAGAAGATTATGAGCGAGCTTCTTTCCATTTCTGGAATTACATTCTCCACCAACCCCAAGATTTATACTTTCCCCCTAATGAGACAGAATCTTTATTATTTTTCCACGGCAATACCATGACAGAAGAGGAATAGGAAAAAGAAGAATGGGATCGAGAAAAGGAGGAGGGAGGAAGAGGAGGAGCTTAAGGGGAGAAGACAGAGGTCAGTGATGAGCAGTTAGATCTGAAGTTGAGTCTCACTTACCAGGGGTGTCATCCAGGGGACCTTCTCAGGTGCTGTCTTTGACCCAAAATGCCAGTGAAAATCTTCTACCATAGCTTCCACTGCTTCAACAAAAAGCAGATGTGTTTCACATCTGGAAGAGTGGTTCTGACTCCATTTCATCCTACTTGATCTCCTCTGGCTTTTATATTTTCTATATATGGTTGAGGAAAAGTTCTCAATTAGGAAAAAAAAAAGCAAAGAAGTCTTCCTCGTGAGAAGCAGCATCGTCCTACAGCTGTCACGAGTTCGTTGGCATCTCCCTCAGCAGCTCCAAGATGAAGGCTGACCCAGTGAGATAACCGTATCTGTCTGAGGGAGAACCCAATGGCTCCCACTCTCTCCCTAGTCTAACAACCTCTTGTCAGCCACACATCTCATCCAGACAGTGAAAGTATTCACCTGCAAACAGAAGGACCGCACCTAGCACACAGTAGGGGCACATGTTCCCTGTCTTCAGTCATTTCTTACTTTATAATAATGAAAATGGGGACACCTACAAAGAGACTTGATTGGCATTTTACTTACTTCATTGTTTTAATTCTCTGTGAGGTGGGTGTTATCCATCTTACAGATGAAAACGTGAGACTTTTGCAAAATGGCCTTCTCTGAGGTCCTGAGGAGAGGGCTGTGATCTGCTGATTGTCAGGTCCCCAGAAAAACTGTTTCTCCCTGTGAAGATCACCAGTCCCTTACTTATGTGACAAGTCTCCCTTGGTCTGTGGCAGTGTTAATCCTCTCCCAGCCCCAGGGGGTAGTGTGATGTGCCCAGTTTCATTTCCACCCCCTTAGTAAAAACAAGAGTCTACCAGGACCAATTGTCTTTCAAATTGGCTCAGAAAATTCATGTTTCACTTGGCCGTGAACCTCTTCAGAAAGCCTGGCCAGAGGACTGCTGCTCCCCAGTGTCTGAAACTGGAGAGAAAGAATGAACGCCAGCACTCAGAAGCATTAACAAGAAACTTTGAGAAAACCAACCCAAAGTTGACCCAGACGCCATGTCGCCTCTGCGATTATGCCTCTGTGGTCAACAAGGGCCACCGTCCTTCAGAAACTGAGCCAGCTTCCAGTTCTTCACCATGGCCTCTCCATCACTCTCTAGGGCCAGACTTGGCAACAGCATGACTTCATCTAATAAATGTATTGGGGAATTTTGCAAATCTATGCTTTCCAAAAGGCTCGTCTCCCAATAGCTCATCATTACTTTTTACCTCCATTTCTTTCAACAAAGAACAATTCTTGTTCCCAAGGGGGTCATTAGCCTTTTGACCATTATTTTGCTATTCCAATTCGTGTCATCAACCCCAGTGGACAGGAAAGTTTTCTTCTTCTTGCTTTTGCCCAGCAGTCACCAGAAGGAATCCTGTCAACTCTGACAGTGTTTAATGGACTTGAAATATGTTTGCTACGACATTTTCCAAAACTATAATTAACAAAGAGTATTTTGCATTTCCCATAGGGCACTCATAATCACACCATAAAATTTATAGCCAAACTGTATTCAATGGAGGCTCTCTTATTGAGCCAAAGTCATTGTCTTAACTGAATCCAACAACTGCTTATGTCTCACATATATTTTTCTTCTCCTTTACTGATGCTGGCTATAACTTACATTCTGCCCATTGTTGTTAAATATGAAATGTCGTCTGTGGGCTAAGGTTTTGAGCATATGTGACCACACTGGTAGCCTTGTTCCTAGCTTGTAGGGGTAGATGACTACAGAACTTACTGGGCGCAAGGCCTGACTAGAAGAAGTCGGTCACAATAGGCAAGCCTATGAACTTTGTACCTGCCCTTGGTTCCTGCCTTTTTTTGTTCCTCTAGGCTTCCTGGCCAACCGCTATGAGAAGAATTTTATCACATGCTCCTATGACCTTGAACTCCATCATGCCTTTTCTACCACAGGCATGAGGCTCTCTCTGAAACCATGAGCCAACATAAAACTTGTCTCTGGTAAGTTGTTTCTGTCAGATATTACGGTAACTGATGTGCCAAAGGAAGGGCTTTAGCTTCTGATCCCACCCTCCTCCCAGTCCTAAGTATGGAACCTAGGAAGATCCACGCATGCTAAGCAACGGTTCTACCTCTCAACTATCTTCTCGATCCCCAGATTTTCTGATCTTCTTTTCTGCCAAAGAAGCCACAGGTTTGGCGACAAACGATTGCGCTGCCAAAGCCATAACTCAGAAGAGGCGTCTGGAAATGGTGAGATGAAATCATTTTATGTCCTTTCTGTGGTGGCCCAAAGGCTTCTGAGGACACAAAAGGGGAAGCAAGGCAGGAAGATTCTCACGAGCTTGGTTGGGAGCCCAGCTTTCTGATGGAATGTCCCCCCTCCCCTTTTGAGGAGAGGTCAGCGGGTAAAGTGGCAAGAAGACCAATTTGGAATAGTCCAAATGGCAAGGAAAACATTGCATCTCTCGCCTTGTCCTGAAGCTGGGCATCAGGAGTAGATGCCGGGAGACAAAGACACCACAGGAAAAATTCTGTCTGCTCCTCTCGTGTTCATTTTTCATTGGTTTTCACAGAAATGTTGATGTCTACTTCAGTGCTGGTGGTGCCTGCGTCTTCACACATCCCAAAGATCTGGAAGCAGTGGAGACAGGTAGGAAGCCAAACTGGGAGGGAGAGATGAGAGAGCAAAGTCCACAAGCGTGGCTGTAATGAACTCTGCGTGAGGAAGCCAATGAAAACTTTGTTAGACCCAGATATAAATATTTTGCACCTTTCTGCCAGGCCCTGTGGTTTATTACAGGAAGCTCGGCTTAGAAATTCGTAGACGAGGGGTAGAAATTGGAGAGGGTAACTTGGACCCTTTCCCATTCCCATAAGCAGTCACAGGTGTGGTTTTCATGAAACTGTGTATTTAGGGATGGGGTTGGAGGGAGGGCGGCAGAGAATCGCGTGTTCTAAGCGAACTGTATTTGCATACACATTATGCGTGTTCTCAACACACACACTTGTGCAGAGATGAGCAAATGTGTTCTGTGTTGGCAGATGCTCACTGTGTTTCCTTAAAGCAGTCACAGTGAACGCGTTCCTCGTGCTGCCAAGTTCAATCAATTGGTGGGAGCTTTTAGAAGCATTATGCTGAGAAGAATTCAGAGGTCATATCTGGGTTTATCTTACCTGCTGGTTTGCTCCTTCCCTAGGCAAGATGAGATGTCCCACAGCATAGCATCCTATAGTCCAGACCTCCTGGACCCAAGCACTTCTCCAGCCTCAACCTCCTGAATAGTTGTTAGTATGGATGCTCACCGTTGAGTCTATCTGTTAAAAATTTAAAAATTTTAGTTACATATAGTCTGAGTGTGTGTGTGTGTGTGTGTGTGTGTGTGTGTGTGTTGATATGCATATGTCACCTCACACATGAGCAAGTCATATGTGTGTTGGTTCTCTCCTTTTAGCATGTGGGTCCCACTGGTCAGATTCAGGCCCTCAGCCTTATTGGTCAGTGCCTTTACCCACTCAACTCACTTGTTATAGTCTATTTAACAAGTTTTTATTAGGCCTCAATAGTGTGCCCCACACACAATGGCAGGGACACTACATGTTATGACCCCAGAGTGATGGTCCCACAGAGTCTGATCCAACTGGTATCTCCAGGACTGGATCAATTCAGCAGTCTCATGAGTAAGATCTTGGGAAGCTGGCGGATTTAGGAAAAGATTTAGTAAACTTTATCTGCCAATTGGCATTATCTGCCAATTCCAGAGACCAGTAAAATGTCAGGGAAGGGGCAGTCAAGGTACATGACAACGTGTGTGCTTTCTATTTGCTGTCCCCAAGGAACAGCCATCTAAAGCAGTCCCGCTTTACAGGGAGCAGTGAGAGGGACGAGCAGGTTAAATCATTTGTCCCACAAGCCTGGATATTGGGGTTTGACCTCCGGAGCCACGTGGAGTGGAGGGTGAGGGAGCAGAGTCTTGAAATGAAAGTTGTCCTCTGACTTCTGCATAGATACCCTGGCATAGATGCATATGCACACACACACACACACACACACACACGTGTGCACACATGTAACCTCAGGCTTTTCCACCCTCGGCCCAGTTCCCGAATAACAACTCAGAGGCTTATTATTTATTAACAAATGCCTAGACCTTAAGCTAGGCTTGTTTCCTGTCTAGCTCATAATTTACTTAACTCATTAATACTACTCTATGTCTGCCACATGGCTGCTTACCTCACCTCAGTTTCATACAACTGACTTCCTCCAGGTCCGGTAGCAAATCTCCCACACCTCACTATATCCCAGAGTTCTCCCCTCTCTCTCTGCAGGATGTCCCACCTTCAATCCTGCCTCAGCTTATTTGCCATTGGATTTCTACTTTGACCAATCAGAAGGTGCCTTAGGCAGGCAAGGAAGGACAGAGATACATCTTCACACAGTGCATGTAAACATTATCCCTACACACATACACACACACACACACAGAGAGAGAGAGAGAGAGAGAGAGAGAGAGAGAGAGAGAGAGAGAGAGAGAGAGAGAGAGAATAAACACACATACAGCATCATTAATATCATATTAGCACATTTTAAAAATAAAAACATTATTCCTCCTTTACTATGTTACACACTGATATATATTGCACATCTGAATCATCCAATAAAATCAAAGCAGTGCTTATTATGGAGAAGAAAAATGGACAAAAGGATAATACCACCTTGATCTGATAGAAACAAAATCCTTGTGGTGTCCCAGACATGTCAACTTCATTTTATCATAGGGCAAGGATGTTAAAATTCTTTGTATCCCAACAGCTGCTCTTTCAATTCTTTTCCCAACTTCTGGTTCACTTGGCGATGTTCTAGCTCTTTACAGATCCACCCACTGATGACCACTGAGTTCTTGGGAAGAAGGAATCTCAAGGGAGCTTCCTTGAACCATCCTGTAGCTCTTAGCAGAGTCATGCCTCAGAGAGAATGACTGTGTTTAACCAACTCTAACTGAGGCATCTGCCATGGCTTGAGTAAGACCTCTAAAGTTCAGGCATTAAAACTTGATCTCTAAATATATATGCTTACTATATTATTATTATTATTATATTGTTATCATTATCATTATTAAACATATGTGGTTATTAAATTTGGATGAAAAAGTCTTTACAGTTTCATGTGTCTTAATATTTGGTCTCCAGATGATGACATTGTTTGGGGAAGTAGTAAGACCTTTGGGAAATGTGGCCTAGCTAAGGGAAATGGCTCTTGCGGGGGCGGGGGCAGTGTATCTGAGGTTCATATCCCAAGCAGACTTTCTATTTAGTCTGTATTTCTCAGCCCACTTAGATATCAACAAACAGCCTCACATCCCTGCCACTCTGCCTTCCCCACTATGATGGATTATGCCTTCAAACCAAAGCCAAAGTAAATCCTGCTTCCTTTAAGTTGATTCTTGTCAGGTTATTTGGTGCCAGCAAATATAATAGTAACTAATGCGGTATTTGAAGGTAGGGTGTTTTGAAAGATGATATTAGGGTGTGGCTCCCATTAATAGCATTAGTGACTTTGTAAGAAGAGGATGAGGTACCCAAGCTAGCACACTTGTGTTCACTCTCTTGTCTCACCACGTGCCTTCTGCCATGTTAGAACGAGACAAGACCCTTTCCGGTTGTCAGCACCATGTTCTTGGGGTCCCCAGCTTCTAGAACTATGAGCCAAATAAACATTTCACTCTTAACTAGTTTTCTATGTGGTATATCATTATATGAAAAGAAACCAGGCTAAGACAGACCCCCATCGCCAGCCTCAAGCTCCAGGATGCCCTCTACCTGCAGCAACTGGGGATGTTCCTTCAGAGGCAGTCACTAGGATATGAGAGAGGGAAGTCCAGGTGTGTTGGAATATTCCATTCTCTTCCCAAACCTTCCATAGGTTGGGGTTGGGGGTTGAGCAAGAAAAGTGCTTCCAAAAGCCACAGAAGGCATAAACTAGACTTGAGGCAGTGTCTCATAGCCATACCCATCAACCTCTGGGGCTACTCACTTTCTCTGCTTGTTGTAAATACAAGCTGGGTATGGGAGAACACACCTTCGAACCCAGTATTTGGGAGGCAGAGGCAGGTGGATTGTTGTGAGTTCCAGGATAGCCTGACCCAACTCACCCAGAGCTAGGCAGTGAGACTCTGTCTTAGAAACAACATTGTAAATACAAGCAAGATTAAGGAATGATTAGAAAGTCTCTTACTTCCATTTGTTGTCCGGACACATTTCTATGTTTTATAATAAAAACATTCTAGTAGATATTATTTAATCAAGCAACAACTTAACTTACCTTTAAAATCTACCGAGAAGGCTTACTCATAGATGCATTTGATATCTATTGTTGAGCCCAATATCTGTGAACAGATAGATAGATTCCTCCCTGGGCCTCCAGAGGAGCTTTAGTGCTTCCTGCTGGTTCCAGGAGTTCACAGAAGAGAGGAGGAGCCTGTGTGTGGACAGAACAAGATGCTGGGCAATAAGGGGGAAGGCAGTTTCCTCTACTTGGGCGTCAGGAGTGGCAGCTCAGAGGATAAACTGCCTGGAGAGAGGCTTGAAGAACCACTGAGTTCAGGGCGTAGTTATAGTGAAGGGAAAACACATCAAATGCCTTTAAGTTGTACTTGTCAAATGTGATATGTGTGTGTGTATGTGTGTGTGTGTGTGTGTGTGTGTGTGTGTGTGTGTGTGTGTACGTATATGGACATACAACTCAGTTTCTTAGACTATCTCCCAAAGAACTAATCAGGCCAGAGTATAAATGTGTAGGTACTAGAATGCTCCTCCCCGCTCTAACCAGGAAGAGGATGAAAGAGATAAAAATCAACAGTAAGTCTAAGTAGAGATGCATCCATTGAGCTGATTACTCCCAAAGCCACAGAAAGCCATCTAGGAGGAGCTAATGGTGTAGGAGAGTATTTGCCTAGCACACCCAAAACCCTGGGTTTGAATCCCAGTACTACATGGTAGCATATACCTGTATTCCCAGTAAGGGATAAGGGGATCAGAAGTTTAAGGTTATCTTTGTTACATAAGCCAGCTGGGGTTACACGAAACCTTGTCTCCTCACCCCCCAAAAAAGGCACCCTGTATTTTACTCGAAAAAGTGTGTGCCTAGTGGGTCACATGGGGCCAAGGATAGCAGTAAAAATAGTCCAACAAAACCATATGCTACAAACAGTGTGAGGGTTTTATTCTTGTAAAACTTAAAAACTCAGTTGCACAGTCTTCCATGAGCTTCAAATGTCACGCATCACAACATGTCTCTTGATAGTCACAATAAATTCCTCCAAGGGTATAAAACCTTAGAGCGCTGTCTAGCACCTGGATCCCTGGGTCAGGGGAGAAGCCAATGGTCAGCTGTATCTCCACCATTTGGGAGCTTGTTGAAATGTCAAATCGTAGACCAACTGGTGCTCAGACCTGCATTTTGGGAAGTCCTGGACATGATGTCTCACTCTTTTGGGAGTACCCTGAAGTACAGTTATGTGACCCATCCAAGAAGAATGGGAGCATACACTGCCTGTCCTCAGAGCACAGACTGTCATTTGCAGAGTTAAATTCCTTTTCTTTTGTACAGAACTGTGGCAACTGTTTTGTATGGTAGGATGGTTTGTTGTCTTGCCAGTGTTTTGGGGGCCTTTCTCAGCAAAATAAACAGCTGGTATGGAAATCCTATGTGCTGTGTTAGGGACTGTCTAAGAAATCTAGGAATCCCAAAGAACACTAAAAACATACCTTTTTCGAGTAAAATATATACAGGCATGCCATTTGAGAGAGTGCCAATGTGCTAGATAGTTTTATGACAACTTGACACAAACTAAAGTCATCTGAGAGAAAGGAACCTCTATTAAGAATGTGCCTCTATAAGGTTGAGTTATCTATAAGCCTCTAGAGCATTTTTTTTAGTGATTAATAGGGGAGGGCTCAGCCCACTGTAGGTGGTGCAATCCCTAGGCTGGTGGTCTTGGGTTCTATAAGCAAATAGGCTGAGTAAGCCATAGGGAGCAAGCCAGTAAACTGAGCCCCTCTATGGCCTCTGCAAAAGTTCCTGCCTCCAGGATCATGCCCTGCTTGAGTTTCTGCCTCACTGCTTTTGGTGATGAGCTGATAAACCCTGATGAGCCGAATTGTGAGCAGAATAAACCCTTTCCTCCCCAAGTTGCTTTGACCATGGTGTTTCATCACAGCAATAGGGACCCTAACTAAGAGAGTCGGGAGTCAACAGAGAGACTATGGAAGGTTTTGGTAATTTTATTCCTTCTCTTTTGAGCTGTTATATATTTACACAGTGTATAGTGAGATCCTCGAAACAAAATAACCAAACAAGGAAGAAAGGAAGAAAGGGAGAAAGAACAGTGTATACACTAAACCTCACATGACAGATCCAGTCAAAAGCTGTAGATACATTAAAATCTTTAAATGAAATTTTCTGCAAGGCATATGTATAATCAAACATAAATGGATTTTTTTTAAACTAATCACTTTATTTTATGTGAGTGTTTGCTTGCTTGTATGTATACCGTGTGTGCCACTGATACCCTAGGAGGTCAGAAGAAGGTGTTGGATTCCCTGGTATCTGATTATGTACAAATATTCTCAAATCTGAAAAAAAAAATTCAGAAAAACATCCCGTCCCAAGCATTTTAGATGAGGGATGCCCAGTCTGTACTGAGGGTCAGGACGTTGTGGCCACTCTCCCAGTCTATAACAAACACAATTCATCACATAGCAACTGTAGTTTTTGTCCCACTGAATGACTGAGAAGCTTCTGCTCTGAGGTTTTGTTGTAAGACCCATGCCTTTGTGTTCTGATTTCTAATCCAAGTGAATTATTAATGCTTCTAAAGAGCTCCATCTCAAGAGTCATCATTACTAAGGAGCAGTTTTGCTCTAGTGCGAGATCAAACCTCAGGCTTAGCGCATATGCAGGAGGCAAGCCATCTTGTCTACCCTGAGCTCCCAGGCCCTGTGCCCTGCAGCTACCAAACTAGGAGAGAAATGGCAACAAGTCCTAGCAGGAGCTCTCTTGTGATGGAACTTTAAATAAGCTGAGGTCAGGAGTCAGTTCATTCAGCAAAATCCTCTCTCTTTTTATGCATCTTTGTACTTTTAGGTTAAGGGGGAAAGTAAGATAGAAAATGCACTCTTTAGAAACGGAGTGTAGTCGAGGTGAATTTACATAAACATGAAAGGCACAGAATCAGGACCATTAGCAATACAACGGTGTCACCCCTGAATCCTGCAGACTTGGTTAATGGTGTTATATCCATTTTACTGGAAGTATTGGATCCCACCCCCTCTCCACCCCCAGGTCACAGGCAGACTTTGTAAGACTGTGAAAATCAATTTAAAAGGTTTGGTGTGTGTGTGTGTGTGTGTGTGTGTGTGTGTGTGTGTGTGTGAGAGAGAGAGAGAGAGAGAGAGAGAGAGAGAGAGAGAGAGAGAGAGAGATTTGTTAATGTCTTATTGATTATGCAATTGGTTGTAAATTTTCTAACTTAATAAAGGTCGTGAGGAATTTTTTTTTTTGCAGTTAAAAAAAGAGGTTATTTAATCAACTCAAAACTTAATGCAAACTCTGAACACATTGTGACTGCTTTTAATGACACCCAATTTATCACCCTGTAAGTGGGCAGGATCACACACCCATACAGCAGAATGGAGGGACCAGGGAGGGACAAGACAAGGACAACTGACATAAGAAAGGAAAAGGAAGAGGGGGAAGAGGGGAGGGGGAGAGGATAGGAGGGGAGGGAGGGGAGGGGAAAGGAGGGTGTGGAGGGGAGGAGAAGGGAGGGGAAGAAGAAAGCATGGGTTTGGCTATGAGCTAAGTGCATGGTATATTTGAAAAAAACTGTCTTTATGAAACCCATCTGTGTTAGAATGAACGGACTGCAGGCTGATAAAAAAAAATCAAAACGAATGAGGGACCTGGCAGTGTACAGTTAAGGGGTAGGGGTGGGGTCACTAAGTGCACATGTAGATTAGCAATAGGCAGTGTTGTAATAAAATTCCAAATGTTTATAGATCGAGTCACATCCACACCTTCCCCCCCTCTCCCAATATTCATGATAAACCAAGTTGTGTCAGGAATGGAAAGCCAATGGCCTAACTCAGTGACCTTACGAAACCATGGTTCCTGCCGGGCGGTGGTGGCGCACGCCTTTAATCCCAGCACTTGGGAGGCAGAGGCAGGCGGATTTCTGAGTTCGAGGCCAGCCTGGTCTACAGAGTGAGTTCCAGGACAGCCAGGGCTACACAGAGAAACCCTGCCTCGAAAAAATAAATAAATAAATAAAATAAAAAAAAAACAACAAAACCATGGTTCCTAATTTGTGAGAAGCCCCGTATGCATCTGGTCTAGCCATGGCTAATGCTATTCTGTCTCAGGACCGAGCGTCTCCTATACATCTTGAGTAGCCACCACCCTGCAGTAAAATTACTCTCTGTTTTCAGTCCTGCTTACCTCCTGCAGACGATGCTGACTCACGCGGCTGGTAGACTATAAAGCCTTTATCAGCCACACACCTTGGTCCCCTTAATATAAAAACCCTTAGAGAAGAAACGTGTTGTCATTTTTTATCATTCCTATTGTTCCTACCCTGAGCTCCAGTGCACTACTTTGTATCTTTGCAGCTCCCCTGGCTTTGCGTCACAGAAGTGGACTTGGAGGACTTGGAAGGGAGCTGGAGGCGCCTGAGCAATGGGCTCCTCTGACAAGCCGTGGCCTTGCCTTCAGAGCCACGGCCAGCTGTTAGACTCTGTTAGACTCTGCAGTTCTCCCGGTGCCAATAGCCGGGCTGGCTTTCCGCTTCTTATCGTCTTCCAAACTTCTTGCTCAGGAAGTGGGTTAAATAACTGTTTTGCAGTCACAAAAGCCTCTTGAGTCACCAGTGCTTCCGTGAAATTGTAAAGGTTCTCATGCAGCCACTTCCACAATGCTTTGATTTCCTCTGAAGAACATCAAATGGGGACGAATTACATCCTGGGTGCTAATTTCCCCAATTACCAGCGCTGGGTTTTCTTTCCACCTGCCAGGCTAATAACCAACCTGGTCTATCACCCTGGCCATGTAAGAAAGATTGTGGAGCTGGCAATTCTCCCTCCCCTCTCCCTTCCTTCCCTCTCTCTTCTCCCTCCTGCCTCATTATTTTTAAGATGTCTTTTCAAGCTTTCCAATGGAGTCCTCCTCTTTTGAATGTCTTCAAATTTATCTCCATTCTAAATCTCCATTCTAAATCTCACATTAATTCTTCTGAATTGTCAACAGTAATTCCCAATTAATAAGAATTTCAACAAGACACCAGGTCCCTTTTCTTCTCTCTTATTTGAAAGTCTCCCTTGGTGGCTCTGAAAATATTTGGAAAACAATTTCCTAGTGGAAACAATTCTACAGACCTATAGCCACAAGCCGAATTCTCTTTGGCCTTCACCTAGTTCATGTTCTAAGTGAATGGCTCCTAGAAAATCCGCTCCCCACACCACCATCCCAACACTCTTTTTCCTCTTTATACAGTTTTGTGCCTTTCTAGTTAAGACAAATTTTAAAAATACACACTTTAGAAATGTATGTAGTTAAGATAACTCCACATAAACATTAAAGGCACAAAATTAAGATCATATGATTACAGAGGTCTTTTGGGTAGAGAAAGAAAGTAGGTGAAGACATGTGTGGACCAGTCCTAGAAGACAGCCACAGACCTAGATTATGACTCTAGGGAACTTAGATCCTCCTCTGAAAGCTTGAGTGAGATCCCAGTCAGATGTTTGTCAGCAATGTCCTTTGAAGTCTGAGAGACACAAGTTAGTGTGCACTTAATGACGATGAGTACCATCTTGCTGTCAGACAGCTGGGTTTATGTGGAGCATGGATAACTGTTTCATCTATAGAAAAGGGGGGTGATGACTTCTCAACAAGGAGAAGAGAAAACATGTGCAGGCCTTAGAATGGTACCTGGCATACGGTGAGCGCTCAGTATCCGCCATTTTTTGTTCTCCCTGTACATATTCAGGAGTACATATTCAGATGATCAGTATCTGCTAACTCCCTTTTCCATGTCCACAAAACTATCTTGTAAACCAAATAAGAATTAGCCATTTGTTTGATGAGTTCTGAGGAGTCACTGAAATGAGAGGCATGGTCTTGACAGTGATGGAGAGAGAGGGAGAAGATACCCTGTGTGAGCGAGGTGGGCTTGTGCTGTTCTCCTCTGCACCTGCCTGTCCCACCAAGGATCTTCTCTTCAGAGATTAAAACATAAAACACCTCTGCATAGTTGTTGTAACAAACTACCAGAGACTGAATAACTGATAAAGCAAGGAGGTTTGTTTGGTAGAGGAGAGCATGACATCACCATCAGCTCAGCTCCAGTGTTCCATGGTGAGTGACATCACAATGGTGGAAGGGGGTAGGAGACAGAGGGTTATGAGCTGAGGCAGGAAGTCAAGGGCACAATGTTATTCTTCCACTAGGCCTTGCCTCTTAAATATCCTACCTTTCAGTACCTTACATAGCCATGGAGGGACCATGCCTCCAGCCCACGCATCTTTTGGAACAAGCCAAATCCGAATCAGAGCAGTCGCTGGACTCAATCAAGTTCTCCTATTCTAAGGGATGGGCTTCCTCATCTATCAGAAGAGCTGGAGGTGAAGAATCCAGGTTTCTCCAGAAATCACAGCTGGCCCTTCTCTTACCATCTTCTCTTTGGTCAATACCACCCGTCATCAGTGAGTAAACATGAGATGTCACTTCGAGAGGGACCGGAACACAGAAGAGGCATTCCTGGAGCCTCGGCCACCAAGAAGGAAATCAGCACTGATCCCTGTAAGACCAGAAGAAGCCCTGGTGACATAGGTTGGGGACAGGAGACCTGGCTAACCATGATGCTATTGTGGTACTTGACACTCTACCATAACAGACAGGGGCTATTTCTTCTATACTGCTGTCATAAGCCTCTCCAAACTTAGTGTTTTGAAACCCCACAGAATCTTATACAACAACTGTAGAAGTCAGAAGGCTCGAATTGACTGGTGGAGTTCTCCTTCCCCTTTGAGAAACCCTAATCTTAAATCCATTTATTTCCTTTCCTTTTCTGGCTTCTAGGGGTCACCTGCATTCCTTGGCTTGTGGTCCCCTCTCCTCCATCTTCAAAGCCAATAGCCACGAAACTCTGTCTCTGTCTTTCTTCTCTGTGTCTGTCTCTGTCTCTCTTTGTCTCTATCTGTGTCTCTGTTTCTCTTTGTCTCTCTGTGTCTCTGTTTCTCTTTGTGTCTCCCTCTGTCTCCCCCCACCCACACACATACACACATACACCTCCCTGTCACTCCCCTCTTCTGCCACTCATGACTCCCTCTTAGAAGAAATCTTGTAATTACATCAGGCCCGCCAGGGCAATCCAGGTTAGTTTCCCCATCTGAAGATTCTTGTCTTAATTACATCCAAGACCCTTTCCTTAGGTAAGGAAACGCACTCAGAGGATATGGACATAGTCAGAGCATCATTATTTTGCCTACCACCTAACACAAGAAGACAAGATTACCAACCTGGAAGGAAAAAAAAAACACCCAAAAAAGGGGTTGGTAGCCACTGTCGAGAATCTTCCAGAAGCCCCCTGTCATGGCCTACTGGGTCTCTGGTCTCCAAAGTCGGAAACAGAATCTTCAGTTTACATGGTGGTGTTTAGAAGTGGTCTGTGGGGAGGTAATTAGAACCAGATGAGGTCAACAGACTGGGAGCCCATCATGGGACTGGTGGCTTCATAAGAAAAACCACCGAGTATAAACATGTCACCATGTGATGTCCTTCAGCACCTTGTGACACAGCGAGAAGGTCCCTCACCAAATGGCAGTGCCGTGTTCTTAGACTCGGCCTCCAGAACTGCAAGCAAGCCGAATAAACTTCTTTATAAACCACAGTTTCAAGTCTGTCACTCTAGCAACTAAAAACACATGAGGACACCTAGTGACACCTATGATGGGGACTTAAACGCTACTCTGAAACCCTCATTTGCAAACAAGGAAACTGAGACCCAAAGTGACAAAATGCTTTTCACTGTACACACTGATTTAGTGTTGTGCCGTGGGGATGGAATCCAGTGCTTGACTCCGTGTTCAGTGCTCAACACAGAACAACCAAACCCTTTTGGCCAGTTTCTCCTCTCCCTGCTTTCTCCTCCTGCTTTTTAAAAGAACCATGCAGCCAGAGGTGGCCTCTTCATTTCTGGCTGCTTCTAGAACAGCAGGTTTCTCTTAAAGCAGAGAACCTGTGCTCCTTCCTCTCCATCTGGTGTTCTCTAAATCTCAAGCACCACGCGGCTGTGGACTTTGAAGATTCTCTTCTTTCATCTCCGCTCAAAATAGCACCTGCCATCCCATTAGCCTCAGAAACTTCAGAGGCTCCAACAGAACGGGCAAATTTATCACCCGGTGAACTGACCTACATTCTGCCTAATTCTTTCTGTCCTGACTGTGACCCCAGGCATCAGAGCCAAAAGGAAGAAAAAGTTGGCTAGATCTTAATGTGGTGAGACTCTGTGGCCCTGGTTGGGTCACAAAATTAATAACTGTCAGGAAGAAATTTACAGATGAAAGAGTCTTAGCATAGAATTAATTTTTACAAAGGACACGCTTCCACTGATCTTTCAAGAAACAGGAATTCTTAAAGCAGTGATGCAAAGTTTCTCAGGGCCAGAGCCGCACACCTCGTTCAGGTGCTCTTCAGTGTGTGTTGGGCCAGGTTGTATCTTATTACAGAGGGTCTAGTTGGGAGTCATTGTGTGTGTGTGTGTGTGTGTGCATGTTTGTGCATGTGTGCATGTGTGTTAATAGGTGTGTATCTGTGTGTCTGTGTGTGTTGGTGTTTATCTGTATCTGTGTATGTGTGTCTATGTGTAGGTGTGTATCTTTGTCTGTGTGTCTGGGTGCGTATGTGTCTATGTTGGTCTGTATCTGTGTCTGTCACTGTGTGTGTGTGTGTGTGTGTGTAAGTGTGTATCTGTGTCTGTGTATGTTGGTGTGTGTTGGTGTGTGTCTGTGTGTGTATATCTGTGTCTTTGTGTGTATGTGTATGTATGTGTGGTTTGCAAATGACAGAAAACTCTCTCTAAATTTTAAAATATGTCACCTTGTCATCTTGCCATGCATAACATAAGTAACGAAAGGGCTTATTGTTTTGAAAACATAAACTTAAGATGCTGCCTGAAGTTATTCAAGGTGTTGCTAAAGTCATCAAATTCATATCATGTCTCTTAATTTAAAAAAAAAAGATACTTTGGTTGTAAAGCCCCATTAGAACACTTCGAAGACACTTATTTCATCCTGATCTTATATTTAGTCCAGTCAGCAGCTGTTGAGTTTCACTGCCCCCTGAATTTCCTGTGTGAACATAGGTAGTGTGGCTTGTTGAATATAATACGTTGTCATTATAATAGTTCTTTTAGCTTTATCTGCCTTGGTGTGCAAAGGGAATCTGGGTCATTATCTGCATGTTTTTTGTTTTATTTTTTCTTTAAAGTTTTTTTAATTGACATGACATTAGTATTTGCACATTTCAGAAAGAGAGAGAGAGAGAGAGAGAGAGACTTGTTCCAGTTCTCTGTTAGTAAACATAAAATAAGGAATATACCAGCATGGAGAATGTATCCAAAGAATAGTCTGTGGAGGGAAGCCATCTGCATGAGCAGTTGTGAGGAACTGAGAAATGCAACTGTTGATGTGACCACAGGGCTGTTTGTTTATACAGACAGGGCCTTGGATAGCTCCAGGCTAGACATGAGCTCATCTCAGAGCTTTCCTCCAGTCTTCTCCCATGGGTCCCCACCTCAGTGATTAACACCAGGATCCACCCAGCTGTGAGATCCCATATCTAACCACCAACCCCATCCATTGTCATCTTCTAAGAACCTCTGGAATCCATCTGTGTCTCCTTAACTCTGCGTGTGTGGCCA
The DNA here is from genome assembly GCA_036184795.1 of Tokudaia tokunoshimensis. NCBI lineage: Eukaryota > Metazoa > Chordata > Mammalia > Rodentia > Muridae > Tokudaia > Tokudaia tokunoshimensis. The sequence goes on from BTHU01000022.1 coordinate 20,480,620, forward strand.
GAACCATGTGTTGACTTCTGGGGTCCCCAGGCACTTTTGTCTTACTGGATCTCTTCCACCATTAAAATAAAACACTTAAAATTATGCTTTATGACTCTTGGTAGAAAGATTAGTACTGAATTTATGACTATATATTCATTTTCAATTCTGATTTTAAGATAAACTAAAATTAAATCATTTTTATGGCTTTCTAGAATGTGCTACGGACCCCAGGCACTGTGCCTGCTGTGCCCGGCAGCTAAGTTGAGCTTGACGGTGGAGCTGGTTCACACCCGCATGCTCTTATTACTGGTTAGTTATTTGATCTCTGCACAGCCGCTGTAGGTGAGCCAGCTGCAGACAGAGGGCTTAAGTATTCAAATTTGCCTATAACCCACCAAGGCTCTGCTTTTAAAAGACATTTTTTAATTAAGATGAAATTCCTATAAAATAAAACTCACCATGTTAACCATTTAAACATGCAAAGTTCAGCGGGTTTTATTTTAGGATATTTAAAATCTTGTGTAAGCACCAACACTATGCAGTTTTGGAGCATGTCCATTACCCGCCCTCCCCCAAAAGAAGCCTCCTTCCTCATCCCTTAGGAAGGCAGGAAGACAATTTATCGGTCATGTCTTTATCTTTTCTTGATGTGTTCTTTGAATCTTGCAAGCATGGGTTTTCATTCTGACTTTTAGTATGTCTCAAACGTTCGGCTACACCAGTACCTTGTCCCTTTTTTATAGCTAATTAAGAACTCATTGTAGGGCCAGAGAGATGGCTCACTGGTTAAGAGCACATTCTGTTCTTCCATAGAATACAAATTCAGTTCCCAGCGCCCACTGGCGGTAGCTCACAACTACCTTTAACTTCTGTTCCAGGGAATCTGATGTCCTCATCTTGCTTCTGTTGGTACACACACACACACACACACACACACACACACACACACACGGACACACACACAAAGACACAAAATTATAAACAAAATCAATATTTTTAAAAAGTCATTGTTTAGATGCATCATAATTTGTTTCCCCAGTCATCAGCTGGAGGGCATTTGTATTGTTACACTAAAATGTTTGAGTATCCATGTACAATTTTCCTAACAAACATTTCCAGTTTGTTTGGATGTATGACTAGTAGAGAGGTCACTGGGACTGTTTAACTTCTGAGGAACCACAGGCCTGTCAGTCAGCAGCTGTATGGTTGTACATTCCCATCAGTGTCAGAACACAGGGTCTTGGTGTCTCTGTCCTTACCAACATGGCTGCTTCCCTTTCTTGACATTGTAACCATCCTAACAGATCTAAGGCAGCGGTTTTCAACCTTCCTAGTACTGCAACTCTTTAATACAGTTCCTCTTGTGGTGAGCCCCAAACATAGGTTTTTGGTTTTTTTTTAACATAGTTATTCTTGTTGCTACTTTGTAACTGTAATTTTGCTACTGTTGTGAATTGTAATGCAAATATTTGCAGTTTTTTCCAGAGTGGTCTTAAGCGAAAGAGGTCACGGACCCACAGGCTGAGAACTCCTGGTCTAAGGTGCCATCTCTTCCTTGTTTAAACGTCCCTGCAGTGACCAAGGAGCCTGAGCATCTTTCCAGGCATCTATAGGCCCCCTGTATTCTCTTTGGTAAGACTTCTGTTTGCGGTCCTTTGCTTTTTTGGAAAGTTGGATTCATTTTCTTTAGGTGCTTGAGTGGCAAGAGTCTTTTAAAAACTCTAATTCTAACCTTCCTTTGGATATGTTCTTCCTCCTCATGGGTTGACTTTAAATTCTCCTCTTTTGATGAACAAGTTTTAATCTTTGTGATATTTAATTTGACTATTTTTCCTTTTATTATTTCCATGTTAGATGCCGTATTTAAGAAACTATCACCTAGGACTGGAGAGATGGCTCAGCTGTTAAGAGCTTCCAGAGGTCCTGAATTCAATTCCCAGCAACCACATGGTGGCTCACAACCATCTGTAATGGGATCTGCTGCCCTCTTCTGGGGTGTCTGAAGACAGCTACAGTGTACTCATAAATAAATAAATTTTATGAGAGAAAGAAAGAAGGAAGGAAGGAAGGAAAGAAAGAAAGAAAGAAAGAAAGAAAGAAAGAAAGAAAGAAAGAAAGAAAGAAAGAAAGAAAGAAAGAAAAGAAAAGAAAAGAAAAAGAGAAAAGAAACTATAACCTATTCAAAATCTCCGATATTTACAACTTGATTTCTTTCAAAGAATTCTATAGTTGTAGCTGGTACACCTAAGTCTGTGGTCCATTTCTAGTTCATTTTTACACATGTTGTGAGGTAGCCTGGTCAACACTTATGTGTAATGTGGTGGTTTGAATGTGACTTTTCCCCACATAAGTCTTGGGCATTTAAATACTTGCTCTCCAGTTGGTGGCACTGTTTGGTTTGCAGAAGCGTAGGAGGTGTGACCTCGTTGGAGACACTTCCTGGGAGTGGGGCTTGAAGAGTTCAAAGCGCTGCTCCATTTGCAGTTTGCTTTCTGCTCCCTGCTCAGAGTTTAAGATGCGAACAGTGGTGGCGCACGCCTTTAATCCCAGCACTTGGGAGGCAGAGGCAGGAGGATTTCTGAGTTCGAGGCCAGCCTGGTCTACAAAGTGAGTTCCAGGACAGCCAGGGCTACACAGAGAAACCCTGTCTCGAAAAAACCAAAAAAAAAAAAAAAAAAAAAAAAAAAAGATGCGAACTCACAGCTTGTTGCCCCAGCTGCTGCATCTGCCAGCTGCCCACTTCCCTGCTGTGAGGCTAATGGACTTTCACCCTCTGGAACCATAAGCCCCAGTGAACCCTTCCTCCCTTCTCTTTGTTGCCTTGGTTATATTGCTTTATTACAGCAATAGAAAAATAACTAAAACATGGTTATCTAGTGTTGCCTACATGCCAGGTTGAAAAAGACTATTTTGTCCTTGTTGATTTTTGTTTGTTTGCTTGTTTTGTTTTTCGAGACAGGGTTTCTCTGTATAGCCCTGGCTCTCCTGGAACTCACTCTGTAGACCAGGCTGGCCTTGAACTCAGAAATACTCCTGCCTCTGACTCCCAAGTGCTGGGATTAAAGGCATGTGTCACCACTGCCCAGCTTCTGTTGAATTTTTATTAGAAGTCAATTGACCACGCGTGTAAGAATATAGTATTATTCTATTCCATAACTTCTATAACATAAGGATTTACCCATCCTTTCCCCAGAACCATGTCATCATCTTGATTACTGCATTTCCAAATCACGAAGTACTTCAATTTTATTCTTTTTCAGTATCGTTTTTTCTGTTGTGAGTCCATTGCATTTCCATACAGATTTCAGTGTCAGCTTCCTGTGCTGACTGCTGTCTGGGTGCACTCACTGAGAGCGTCAAGGAACTAGAGGGAGACATTCCCTAGATGTTCCCATCAGTTAAGGGACAACCCTTCTGTTGCCACTTTCCAAGTGTTTTCAGTTGTGCTTTGTTTGTGTGGAGAGAGGGCTAGAATTTTTCAAACGCCCTTTCTGACTCGACGAGATTTTCCTCCATTCTTTGTCCACTAGTGACTTGCATTGCCCTTTCCATTTTCTGCTGAATTTCTCAATTTGCTAGTATTTTGATGAGGATCTTCCCAGCTTTATTCATGAGAGACAATTTGTCTGCAGGGCTCTTGTGATGTCTTTGGCTTGGTGTTGTAATAACACTGGTCTAACAATAAACTAAGGAGTCTTTCTTACAGTGCTTATTTTGGAAACATTTAGGATATGTAGGTGCTAGGTTCTTTACTGTGCTGCTATCACCACAGCGATATCTTTATACCTCTTCAGTACACACGTGTACAACTTATTTCACAAAATTATCATATTTTAGGAAGAGAACAAGAGTATAACCAAATGGTACATCAACTCTCCTTTGCAACCTCTTATGCAGTTCTCTGACACCATTAGTTCTTCCATGAAGATTTCATTAGTGAGCTGATAGCTTTTTACTTGAGACTAAGATGCCTTTTTAGTGTTTCTTATAGGAAGTGTCTGTAGTCACGAATTGCCTCAAAGTTTATGTGGCGATAGGTTCATTAAAAACCCATGTAGTTTTTTTTTAAGATTTTTTTTTTTTGTCGTTTTAAATTCTGTATATGTGGATCTCTTATCTTGGTGTAGGTATATGCACGTGAATGCGTGTGTTCACAGAGGCCAAAGGATCTGAAGTTATATGTGGCTGTGAGTTACCTGATATGGGTGCTGGGAATTGAATTCAGGTCCTCTAAAGGGGAAGTACATGCTCTTAACTCCTGAGCTATCTCTCCAGCTCCTTCTCCCATGTTTCAAGAATTTCATTGAATAGACATTGTTTCTTTCCTTCTTCCTTTGTGTGTATGCATAATATACATGTGCATGTGCATACACATGTATGAATGTGGGAGCATGTGTAGCACAACATGGATGTACAGATCAGAAGGCAAAGACCTATACACAAACAACTTGTGTATAGGTCTTTGCCTTCTACCTTGTTGAAAAAGGATCTTTGTTTGATGGTTTGCCTGTTCGTTTGTTTTTATGGCTATGGTGGTTTGAGTAGGACTAACCCCCATAGGGTCACATGTTCCTTATTGGTGGAACTGTTTGAAAAGGATTAGGAGGTGTGGCCTTGGTGGAGGAGGTGTCACTGAGGGCAGGCTTTGAGGTTTATAAAAGACTCAGTCTTTCCTAGTGTGCTTTCTCTTCCTCCTACTTGCAGTTTAGAATGCAAGCTCTCAACTCTTTCTGCTCCATGCCTCTGCTCTATGCTCATGGAATCTGGCTCTCTAAAACTGTCAGCCCAACTAAACACTTCCTTTTATAAGTTGCTTGGTCACGGTGTTTTATCACAGCAATCGAAAGGTAACTAAAGCCAGGCGCAAGAACTTCCTTTCTCTGACTTCCTTGCTGCTTTCACCCTTCAAACAGTATTTTCCATCTTACAGAGGAATGAGTTCCATAGGAATGCACTCTTTCATTCTATTATAGAGTAATATAGGAGGCGTCTCTGTAGAAAATCCTAACTTTTAAAATCCTCAGCCCTCTACCCTGCCTGAACTTCTGGCGGATCTCGCTCAGGTCTCTTTTATATGTCTCTTGATGGCAGTGCCTTTGTTAATTAATTCACTTTCACTCCTCCAGCACCCAGACAAGCTAGGAGTAGATACCCAAATATTTGCTGTTGAGTGAACGGATGTACAGTGTTAAGTTTCTTTGCTCGCAGGCACACCACTATCTTTCCGGACTTGGGGCTGAGAACATCTTGGATCATGTGTTATTGTTTGCAGGATGAATCTCAGAGTGGTGTTTCCAAGGAAGTACAACTGTGCTCATGTGTATGTGTGGTCCAGACCTGGGTTGCTTCATGAACTAACAGTGTCGTGCATCTAAATGAACACAGGGCAGGCAAAAAAGAAAAAAAAACATTAAAAACCTTTGTGTGTTCTTTGGCCATGTCACAAAAGTACCTGTTCATGATAGGATGGGCATAAAGATCACTAGATGTCACAAAAATATGAGAAGCACTTGTTCAGTTTCTGACTAGGTCAAATACAGAGGTGGGTCAATGAGTTTATCAGCCAGGTTCTGAGCTTAAAGACTATGTCAAATGACTTTCAGAAAAAAAAAAAAAACACTGCAAACTGGGATAATGACTCCTGATAGGCAGAGCTCTTAAGCCTTTGTATATATTTCAATAGGGAAAAAGATTGAGCTCCCAGAGTAATAGACATCATCTTGAAGTTATGCAGAGTGGTGCAATTTCAAAATCAATTATCTTTCAACTTATCTGTCTTCACAGCACACAAACGTACCTGTTCTGCAAGGGAAACCTCAGCCTCTGGCGTGGAAAGCCAGCTGTGCCCGAGGAGGAGCTGGGAAAGCTGCGCTGTCAGAATGCAGTGCGTCAACACTACACCTGATGAATGAGCGAGGAGCCTTCTGAGTCCGGAGGAGACCAAGATTGATAAGCCACTGGCACCAAGACAGAGGAGAAAGGGGAGGTGGGACACAGATGTGTGTTCTCCCAAGCAAGGAGATGAGAGTCTTTCAAGAGCCACAGTTGTCTGTGAAGTTGACGTTAAATTTTGCTAATGCTAATGGAGATGTACCAGCGTGATTTACCAAAACCATTTACAGCTGTTGAGTTGGAAGGAAATAGAAAGCAATTGCAAAGAGAACCCAGGAAGCCTCGGGTTCATGTGTGCGGATGACTGCATATTTTAAAACACCTAGATACATACAATTTCCCTCTGATGTGGCAATTTTTTTACTTTTCTTTCAGATGTGAAGAAACAACAACAAATCCTATTGTTCCAAAAACCCTTCAGGAGGTCTGCTTCCCCCAGTCTGAGGCAGAACTGGCCTTGATTGGTAACACATACCCCTCTTAGGAAAACAAGTCCTTTCATTCTTCCTCACAGTGCGGAAATAAGATGTTTTATGTGTGACATCACAGAAGTCTTACAGTGTTCTGGAATGTCCAAGGATTTGCTCATAGGCAGGAGTGACCATGTCCCTGGTAGGCCATGCTTCTACAGAGAAGCTGTCTGAGCAGCTGAAGAAAGCTATGAAGGGCACAAGTCACAGCTTCTGCTGCCAGTGTTTATAGAGCAAGCTGAGGGAGTTGGTGGCACATGGAAGGTATCTCCATGGTAGGAGCATTTCCTACTGAGGAGAAGGAAATGAGACAACTTTCACATAGGACTTCTCCTAGGAGTATCACCTGAGGACTAAGTGTTCAAATATGTGAGCTTAGGACGGACATTTATCATTAAAAAAAAAAAACCATCAGAAATAGTCCAAGTATCACAGTTTGTAGGGCAAAGGTCCAGGCTAAATCCGCAAAAAACTAAAGCTCAGGTGTAGCCTAGAACTCGAGAGGAGGACAAGGACCCACAGAGCGGAACTCATTTGTTCACCAACTTGGCTTTGGTACAACCAAAGTTGGTCTTTTGTTGGTTCCCTTCTTTTTGGGGTGAGTAGCACTCTGTGTGTATACCATGTAGTAGACTTTTCTTGGGGAAACACTACAGCTCTCTCTCTCTCTCTCTCTCTTTTTCTCACACACACACACACACACACACACACACACACACACACAAGTAAATAAGTAAGTAAATAAATAAATGAATAAATAAAATCAGTGTTTTAAAAATGATTACAGAAAGTGCCAGGATAAAATCAATACTAAGATCGAATTTCAGAGACTGTCCAGATGCCAAGGAACAGAAAACACAAAGCCTGAGGTAGAAATGTATCACCATCAGGACAGCCTGTGTAAGTGCACGGTCTCCGGTTTTCCATGCTTGTCCATGCTTGTCCTTGAAGAAGGAACCGTGAAAACCTGCATGCATAAATAGAAAACTTGTCATATTTCAAGACTGTACTTTTTCCTATGCGTGTGTGTGTATGTGTGTGTGTGTGTGTGTGTGTGTGTATCTGAAGCTTTGGAGGTAAGAGCTGGGATATCAATATATACTATTTAATCTACAGGCAACTAAAGCTTCATTCTGTTACCAGGAAAATGAGACTCACTGTGATTAGAAGGTTTAAACACACACACACACACACACACACACACACACAGAGAGAGAGAGAGAGAGAGAGAGAGAGAGAGAGAGAGAGAGAGAGAGAGAGAGAGAGAGAGAACCACACACCAGACACATTTTCAAGATTTTCCAGACTTATGACATCTATCATGCTTGCCTGATTCAAGAAATAAATAGTATCCACATAAGAAGTAAACTGAAGTTTGGGGTAGAGGTAGTTCACTTCTTCTGCCACTAAAGGTCATGACCTTGAATGTGAAGGAGCCTTTGAAAGGTAGATGAGGGAGTAGGAGAGGAAGGCTAGACAGATGATAAGATAGCTTACTGCTATTTCAGAGGACCAAAGCTCTATTCCTAGCACCCACATGGAAGCTCTCTGGAACTCTAGTTTCAGGGAATGTGATGTGATTTTGTGGTCTCTGCAGGCAATGCATGCACTGGTACATATAGCTAAGACATTCATTGTCTTGGTTAGGGTTACTCTTGCTGTGATGAAACGCCTCTACCAAAGCAGGTTAGGGAGGAAAGGGTTTATTTGGCTTAACCTTCCCCGTGCTCTTCATCATTGATACAAGTCAGGACAGGAACTCAAACAGGGTAGGAACCTGAAGGCAGGAGCTGATGCAGAGGCCATGGAGGAGTGCTGCTTACTGGCTTGCTCCTCATAGCTTACTCAGCCTGTTTTCTTATAGAACCCAAGACCACCAGCCCAGAGATAACCCTATTCATAATGGCCTGGGCTCTCCCCCACTGATCACAAAGAAAATGCCCTATAAGCTTGTGTACAGCCCAATCTTACGGAGGTATTTCCTTAACTGAGGTTCCCTCCCCTCAGATGTTATTTTGTGTCAAGTTGATAGAAAACTGCACAGCACCCTCATGCGGGCTCACACACATGAAAGAGAAGTCTATGGCACAAGCTGTCTGCACTATACCCAGAGTTTTTCATCTGGGGAGGAAACTGTTTTCATTTGGGCGGGGATTCTTTGTGTAGATCAGAAGTGCAGGCCTGCCTACCCACCTAATGCCAGGGACCACTTCCACTGTCATCATCGTAACAACAGAAAGACGTCCCAGCACAGCTCCAGTTATCTTCCTGGGGAGTATCGTATGGCCAGACAGTATAGAATGCACATGCTTCTAAACCAGTTGATGTCAGTCTTCTGAGCTACACTGCGTGCAGTATTGAAGTGAATGGTCCATAGGACAAGATGGAGTTCATCTTGTAAATGTTAGATTGTTGTGCTTAGCGAGCCTTGATAACAGGCTCAAGGCCACACTGCATGGCATATGCGTGTAGAGTAAAGGAAGAACACGCATTGTGACATCACACAGCCTACATTATCCCTGCCAACCTTTGCTGCACAGCAGACAACCACTGGGTGGTCAGAGTCGAGCCACCTTATTTCTCTTGCTTGCTCTCTGCTCCAGAACAAAACCACCCCCTTTTCAACCTCACCTCCTCATCAGTTCCCTCTGGCTTGCTCCTCTCCTTCATCCACCGAGCGGCTCGTTTCTCTCTCTCACCGTGTCTTCATTTGCTGGGCACTGATGGCCATGCTGCCCCTTCCTCATGGGAACCCAAATTGCTTTGTAATGGCCCTTCGGCTCATTTCAGCCCTCAGAGCCGCCACGCTTGGACAGCGTCCTTCTGAGGGTCCCTGATCCAATCTTGCTTCAGCCTCAGAGACGGAACTGAAATTGAGATGACACACAAGAACAGGCACACGGTCCCCACGCTGATGGCCTTTCAGTCAGTGTCACTCACAGGCCAACTCCCAGAATGTGCCTAACATGCCCGGCGAAGTTGGTTTTGAAGTTCTAAGAATGAGCTGCAGACACGACCTTCTGGGTTTAACTGAGTGAGAGCTGACAGCTCTTGGATCTATAGGGTGTAAGATTTGCTTTTCAGCAGGGAAGATCAAGAAATGCAAGTGACCCAGTGACCCCTGGGAAATTATAAACGAGATCTCCTGGTCTTGCTTTCTTCTGTCTTGTCTTCATTACAAGAAATCGTTTAGCTAGGCCTGATGGCTTAGGCCATTGATTCCCAAGCACCAGAGAAGCTGAGAAAAGAGAAGAGAATAGCAAATCCAAATCCTGCCTGAGCTACAGAGTGAGTTCTATGCCAGACTCTGTATTAAAATAAGAAGTAAAACGAGTGTCAGGGAAGTAGCAGGTGGCAGAGTACGTCACCAGCCTGTGAGAGGCATTGAGTTCAACTCCCGAAACTGCCACAACAACAACAATAATAATAATAATACATTTGGAAGACTCACTCTGATGGTTACTTTTATGCCAACTTGACACAAGCTAACGCCGTCTGAGAGGATAAGACATCAAGTAAGTAAATACCTCCATAAGATCAGGCTACAGGCAAGCCTGTAGAGCATTATCTGACTAGATATGGATAAGGGAAGGCCCAGCCCACTGTGGGTAAGCCTATCTCTGCCCTGGTGGTCCTGGGTTCTCTAAGAAAGTAGACTGAGCAAGCCATAAGGAGCAAACCAGTAAGCAGCACCCATCCATGGCCTCGGTATCAGCTCCTGACTCCAGGTTTCTGCCTGGTTTGAGTTCCTGTCCTGACTTCCTTCAATGATGATGAACGGTGATATGGAAGTATAAGCCAAATAAACCCTTTGCTCCCCAAGTTGCTTTGGTCATGGTTTTGGTTTTTTTTTTGGGGGGGGGTTGTTGTTGTTGTTGTTGTTTTTTAATCACAGCAATAGTAAGCCCGAGACACTCATATTTGGGGATGCCGACAGGATCAGTTGATAGAACAGGAGATTCACACTTGATTATGACTGACAGGGACATTTAAAAGTACATTTTACTATCTTCTTTCAGCCTGATAAACCCAATCTAATGGTCTATTTTGCTCTGTTACTAAAATCAACACAGTCCTGTGTTCTTCTGACTGGATAAAAGGTACCCGATCATGTAATCACAAGAGGCAAAGGGAAGTGTGAGCACCGGGATCCATTCTGTCACAGGTGAAGCCTGGATCCCCAGAGGGATCAGAGTGCTGCTTCCCAAAGGGAGGGGGCACAGTGCGGAGTAGCCAGAAACTAGGCACAGCCATGTGAAGAACCCAGTGCCCGAGACCCACAGGAATTGGCAAAGCTTTCCTCCTGGTGTGACGTTCAGAGGGATGGTAAAACCTTCCCGTGGGTGACTGTTGGCAGCGGGTGCATGTGTGAGTATTTATGAGAATTAGCAACTGCGGCTCCCTCCTCCAGGATGTGATCAGCCTGGGACTGCTTCCCTCATACACCTCCTGCTAAGACTAGCTAACCCCTTCCCCTGTGCTGCACATAAAGGTTTGTTGGGGGTCTCTGTTGTAGCACTCCATCAGAGTGCGCACAGCCCACCTGACCTCAGCTCTTCTGTACATGAGTTTGTGTGTCTGTTTGTCCTTCCTTTTCCCTGCCACACCAGGCAGGTTTCTAAGCTCTCCCCAACACTGGCGTAGCCCTCCACTTGGGTTTGGTAATGGGAAACTATAGCATCAGAGAGCCATTTATACAGTAGAACAGGCATGGGAAAGATATCCAACTGTGGCATAAGACTGAGGAACTATGAAAGAAGATAAAGGGGAAAAGAAAATTCTGGGTGTAATAAATACCAGAAAAACAAACGAGAAGACATGAAAACAAAAACAAAACAAAACTAAACGTCTCCTATCACAAGAATCTAATTTCTCTAGCTGGTCAGTGGTAGCGCATGCCTTTAATCCTAGCACTTGGGAGGCAGAGGTAGGCGGATTTCTGAGTTCGAGGCCAGCCTGATCTACAGAATGAGTTCCAGGACAGTCAGAGCTGCACAGAGAAACCCTGTCTTGAAAAATCAAAAAACAAACAAACAAAAAAATCTAATTTCTCTAATGCATAAACTTTTCTCCAAATTAAATTTTAAAGAGCATCAGTCCAGCTCAAAAATGGGCAAAAGATATAAACAGTTCATAGAAAAATTAAGTATAAAATTCTCTATAAGTTGGAAAAACTATATCACTCATTTACAAAGTACAAGTTAAAACCGTGCTGATCTGATTTCTTTTTCTTCCCAGTGGCTGCAATCCGGAAGTCCAAAAAGATAATCAGTGAAGTGTGGAGTAAAGTGAACCATTTATCACCAGGGAGAAATAAACTGGAGGCCTTCAAAGGTCAATAGAGTCGTGTCTATTAACATTACAAATGTTCATTCCCTTTGAGCCAGCAGTTGTATTTCCCGGTCTGGTTCCTATGGGCGCCCCACACACTTGCAAAATGATGTATGTGCAGATGGCACATTGCAACCTGTGATTAAAAAAAGACTGGGGACTATCAACATTGCCCTGAAAGGAGGGCACGGACAAAGAAATATTAGTTGGCTGTTAAAAAAAAAAGAATGAGAGAGTTGCACTTCCTACTGATAGAAAAAAAAAAGAAATAAAAAACAATGTCTGAAACGAAGTATAAAAAGGAGAAGAAAGACGATGTCTCGTGGCCTCAAAATCCTCCCTCTTAGTCGGGCAGTGGTGGCGCACGTCTTTAATCCCAGCACTTCGGAGGCGGAGGTAGGTGGATTTCTGAGTTCGAGGCCAGCCTGGTCTACAGAGTGAGTTCCAGGACAGGCAAGGCTATTCGACTCTGGGGCGGGGGGGGGGTGGGGAGGGAGGGGGATACTCCCTCTCCATCTTATCAGCCTCACATCCTTCCCTGCAACCTCCCCACCCCCTCGCACCTGCTGGGCCCCAGGAGCTGAGCACCCACACACACACACACACACACACACACACACACACACACACACCTCTCTCCTTCACAGTCAACTCCAGACAGGTTGGCTCACTTTCTGTTTGCCCTTTGACACCAATCATCATTTGGTTTGATGACCCCTGCTCAAAGAACACCCTGAGAGAAACGCAGATCACTTAGGTTCCCGCTTGGAAAGCACTAGACCTGTGATCCAGGCGGTACGGCTTTCCTTGTGCATCATTTGACAAACACCCGAACCGTTAGTGATCTTCAAGGGCCCCCTAAACCCAGCTGTGGGTATCTAGAAACGGGCATGCTTCTTTCCACATGGGATGAAAATTAGCCGTGGCAGAGTTGCGCTAAGGGCATCGGTGAGAGCTACTCACATAGCAGTTGAAACTCTGAGCGTTTGTGCTTGTCCAGAAGAGTTCTGATGGAAGAGGAAACCGCAGCTGTATCTATTTGTTATTTTCTGGTGTGGATTGTGCAGAGGGAGTAAGAATCTCAATGGGGGCTGAGGGCCACAGAAGGGAGCTGGTCTAGCCACAAAAGATTTGGACTGTGAGCCCCAACAGAGCCAAATTCTTGTAAGTGGGATGCCTACGAGAGATACAATCCTCCTTCCCCTGACAAGAAATCAAAAGGAGCATCAGGTCCCTAGCCCAGATCCAGCCAACTCAGGACTCAGTAGACACCATAAGACAGAAGGCTATTCACAGACAGAGCTTATAAGCATCATTACTCTGATGCCTTTCTCGAAACCCTCTAGCAAAGCCACATACGTGTACACTTTCAGGCTAATCACCCAGTGCTAAACTTTATTTTCTGTTTCAAAGATTTTTTTTATTTCCCCATTTCTAGGCCATGTGAACGTCTTGGCACTTTATCCGGGGAGTTCTTACTTGCAATAATAACAATTGTGTGCCTTAGGGTGTCAGAGTCCCATAGAATGTGCAAATGAGTCCCAAGGCAGACCAAGGAGTCAGGCGCCGGGGACACGTGCTAGTTTTCCTCTCCAAATCCCTAGGGTGCTGTGATTTCCCCACCACCACCATGTGTGCCAAGGAAGTATTGCCCTGGTGACTGGTCACTGCCAGCAGGAGCCCACACATGGCTCCCCAAGTAGCAACTAAAGACGACCTCTCGCACACAAAGAACTGCTTCATGCATTGACAGGAATGGCGGTCGGACTTCTGTGGTTTGTGTGTGCTTAAATAAAAATTACAGCCCACTCTTGGAAGGTACGATGAAAATGGGGGGTTTGTTTTTGGACTCTTAACCGTTTAAGTGGTCCAATAACATCTGTCCCGAACCTGGAACCATTACCTACTAAGTCACAGAGGGGCCACAGACTATGTGGTTCCTGCCTCTGCCAGAAGGTGATGTCACTCACACCTCTCGTAGAAGGCCGTGCAGGCTGTACCAGCTCCATTCTCTGCACAAAGCCTCCTACCCAACACCAGGCCCTCAGGAGCCAACTCTCCAAATGTCCAAGAATACGGAGACTCATTTTAAAAACTTCATACATACGACAAACATTTACCCTAAAAGCAAATGTGAATTAATTTGCCAGTTGTCCTAAGCCACCGAATCCCCACCAATGACTCACGGCCAAGTAGAAAAGAGAAAAACGGAACCACATTCCCCTGGGAATCCGAATCAGAACTAAGTCAACATCTGTCCGACCCTAACACAAAACAATAGAGAGTAATGTTCAGAGCTGTGGGTGGTGGCATATACTTGAGATCTCAGTACTCAGGAGGCCGAGGTAGGACTATGAGTTTGAGGTCATGCTGGGCTACATAATGAAATCCTGTCTCCAGAGTCCACACACTGGGGCTAGAGAGATGTTTCTGTGGTTAAGTTCTCTTCCAGAAGATCTGAGTTCATCCTCTAGCACCCATGTCAGAGGGTTCACAGCTACGTATAACTACAGCTCCAGGGTCTATGATGACTGATTTTGGCCTCTGTGGGGACTGAAATATACATGACACAGACATACACATACATTTTTAAAATAAAAATAACAAAAACCCACTGGTTAGTAAATAAGATAATTAATTAAGATCAAGAGATTACAATGGCCAGAAAGTCATGACTATATTTCTGATGAAAAGAACTCTTCACAAAGGAGCCTGACCAAACCACAACCTAGTTCAGGAGCCATTGCAACCTTATGTAAAAATACTCTTGCAAGGGCATCTGTCCAACAGCTGTCTGCTTAATCTTGGACTGGTATCACTCTTGCTATTGACCCTGTCACCAAGAATTATTGATCAAAGCATCCCCTGCCATCCTCTTATTAAAACTTTCCCCTTGCATCCACCTCCAGAATCACATAAGGTTGCTAGGGCACCCCCACCCCCCCTGCCCCCCACTGCAAAGCTCTGCTATTTCCTAATGAGTTAACAAAGCCTCTTTGGAGATTATTTCTCTGTGTGTTGTCTAGGTCACATCCACCAATTCCTTGGCTAATTATAAGGTATTCCGGGGTCTAGATGTCACCCAAGAGACCACTAGTTTATTCTACTTCTTGGATGACTTGGAAAATGAAGTCAGAACAGGCATGAAGAAAACCTGAGAGTATGTATCTTAGGTGTCTCCAAAAGGGGATGCCAGTGAGTAATGAACTCACCTGCTCTCTAAAACCTAACAAAGACTCCAGAGTTAGAGGCCACCAGCGTTATTGAAGGGAAACTGAAAAACAGAATCCAAGATGGTTGAGTAGACTTCATGGAAGATAGGAAGCTCTCCCAGTCTTGCTTGTCCAGCCAGGCAACTAGTCCCTGTGCCCAGTCACCAAGAGATGTCACAATCTTAACAAAATGGACAGTGAATAGGAGTAGCTAGGTATGTCAGAGATTGGACCATGGCACCCAGTGCAATAAGAGTCTTCATGCTGGATCTTAAGACTTCACACCCGCCCAGCTCTAAGAAGACTGGCAGCTGGGCAGTTATCCTTAGGCAGAAAAGAGGGTCATAGCAAGGAGAAAATATGTGCCAAAGCCCAGAGTTCGCGATGGTGCCAAGTAAAGAGAGCACTGAGCTGTGAACACAGGTGGGTGGACAGAGGCAGAGAGATGACTCAATGTGCCCCTGCCTTCTGTGCATTGGCAGAATCCTGTCAGCATTTGAAAATGGTCACCTTGGTGGCAGAAAATGGCCTCTGTGATTAAGCGGGTAGACATGGGAAAATTTGGCTCGATGCACACATGTGAGATCACTTCCTGAAAGATGGCACACCGGAGGAGGAAGAAGGGGTGCATGATGGGAAAGGACACTTAGGACAGGTTAAAGCCAGAATATGTCAAGCAGTCTCTCAATGACTTCTTCTCCCACATCAGACTCCAGGCTTCCAAAGGTCACCCTGTGACTGCATTTAATAGACCCAGAAAGCCCTAAAGGACTGGCTACAAAGGCTCAATACAAGTAGAGCAAAGTGCTGACTATGCTAATTTCAAGCCCTGGCTCGTCCTTCACCAGGACATGTCGTTTCACTTTGACTTAGGGTTTCAGGGAAATACTCTGGTATTCATAAAGCTGTGGAAGAGGTCAACCTCACAACTTTGAGCCAGTTAGCTCTTTGTAAAGAACCAGGAGTCATCAACCATGTCCTCAAAGGACAGCTGGAATTAAAATGACACCTTCCTACCTGTCAGTGGGGACCACATGGGTGACCATGATATGTATAGGGCGGTGATTTGGGGAGCTGAGCTCACCTATGCAACAATCCTAGACAAGTGGGAGAGGGAAGGAAGGCTCTTCTACCAACTCTATTAACACAGAAGACTGGGCAACAACGAACCACTGCCTCAACAATGGCCCTCAAAGGGTCCTCTCATGGCATGGGCAGCTCACAGACCATCAGTAGCATGGATAGAATAGCACTGAACCCAAGAAAACTGATTCCCTTTCATTCATTGTTCATGCCACCACTATAGCTTGTATAAGATTTGCCTCCTAAAGGTTCATGCTGGCTTAATGTCTGATGCTACGGTCCAGAGGGATAGTAGAGACCTTTAAGGAAGAAGGTCAGTGGGGTCAGGCACTGGGGTCTACCTCTCAGAAAGGCATAATTCATCCTGCAGGAATGCCTTAGCATTAGGGTTTGGATCTCAAATGTCACCCAGTGGTTCGAATATCAGAAGTGTGGTCACCAGCATGTGGCACTATTAGAAAGAGGGAGGGAGCACTGGTAGAAGGAAGTCAAGTGTTTGTCGGTAGGCACCTGAGGGAAATACTGGGACTCCAGTCTCTTCCTCTCTGCTTCCCATTTCCGTGAGGTGAACAGCACTGCTCCGCCATTTTTGCATCCTTTGATCCAAAGTTCAAAAGCTCGAGGACTGAGATCTCTGAAACTGTGAGCCAAACGAAATCTTTCCTCCTTAAAAGTTGTTTATCTCAGAGATTTTTGTCACAGGAGTTGAAAGCTAATGGTTAGTCACCATGAAAGTGAGTTTGACTTTCCAGGCTATTTCTTGCTTCCTGTCTCACAATGTGACCCCTCTCCCATGCACTCCTGACATGTGGTGCAATCCGCCATAAATCCTCACTGGAACCCAAAGCTGCGACTATCTTCTTCAACCTCAGGACTCTGAGCTAACAAAACCTCCTTTCTTCATAAAGTGCCCAGTCAGTCAAAGATACTTTGCTACAGCAACCCGAATAGACAAAGAATTCAAAATGAATTCTATTATAGTAGAATCATGAACAAATAATATGAACACTGTTCGGGACTTTAGAGGTTATGAACCAGAAGAACAGTTAAACAGGTCCATTTCTGTTTAGTGATTGGAAATAAATATTAGTTAATGTCTTCAGCTCATCCAAACAACAGTCCTATGGCCAACTCATGAGATGCCCAGGAGGGGCTAGGATTCAGAGGAGGGTATCTGCCTGGGAGGCAAAATGTAGGAAGCCTCATAAACTCAACTATTGTAATCAACACTACCCTCCTGAAACATCCCAGAGAGAA
Organism: Tokudaia tokunoshimensis; assembly: GCA_036184795.1. Lineage (NCBI taxonomy): Eukaryota > Metazoa > Chordata > Mammalia > Rodentia > Muridae > Tokudaia > Tokudaia tokunoshimensis. The sequence goes on from BTHU01000022.1 coordinate 20,497,847, forward strand.
AACATATGTTAAAAATCTATCATGAAGTAAACTTAATATTTCATACAAAGAAGTGAGTGTCATGCTTCACACTGGACCCGAAGAGGAAAAAAAAATGATGATGATGATGATAGCATATTCATTTATAATCTTAGTATTCATCATGAATCTTCAGAATTCTTTTGTATTTTTTAAAAAAATATATGACAGTGTGACTAGTGAGATGGTGCAGTGGGTAAAGCCATTTGCTGCCAAGCTTGATGTACTGAGTTCAATCCCAGACCCCACATGATGGAAGAGGAGACCCGACTCCCACAGGTCCTCTCCTAACACACACCTTGCCACATGCCCCCACCCCACAAAAATACAAATAAGTAAATTTAATTTAAAAATATAACATTAACCCCCCCTCCCCCCAAGTAGTGACTCTTTGGACACCCTTTTAAGACTTAGGTTGCCTAAGGCTCACAGGGAAGAATTTGGACAAATTTGCATATATCCACTGGAAAACATTCCAGTACATATAGGCTGTGCATACACATACACTCACACTTACACCCTTACCCGAAAATCGCAAGGAGAAATTAAACGCCACTCCGGACACTGAAGCACACATTTCTTGTCCATTTGCCGAGGTTATCAAGGTCATCCTTAAAACAACTTTTCTCATCTTTTTTTTTAAGAGTCACACTGCTCACCTTTAAATACACACCTGAGATGGGCATTTGTAACAGGGTCGTGCGCTCCGGTGGTGCTCCAATACAGAAAGGAGAAAAATCAATTTCAATCCCCAGAGGACAGAATTACTGGTGCAGAAGGTCACTAAATGGGAGCACTCGTTCAATGGGCTTGGAACAAGATCCTTGTCTGCGTTGCTTCCACTGCACTTCCAGAGAAGGGAGGGGGAGGCGCAGAGACAAGCTCCCACCGGGGAAGAGAGCGAGAGACGTGGTTTGTACCAGCCCGGGACAATTGCGCTAAACAGCACAGGGACCTAGGCAAACATGCACACGGGCACTCTGGAGCCACGGACTCATGTTTACACCTCATGCTCTGGAGAATTCGGCCAAGACCGACTCCAACCAGCTGAAAATATTACCACTCTGATTCTCTCAAGGTCATTTGTCAGAACAGGTTAGTAGTCCCCAAGGGCTTGCTACACGGATCAGATTTACCAAAGAGACATAATTCAGGCACTCTCCTGGGTAGCTCCTGGGCCTGGCGGCCATTTTCCTTCTGTCCTTCCCTGCCAAGGGCGTCCGGTTCAGGCCATCTGTGGTCTACAGAAAGCACACTCTGAGCCTGGGGGATCTTGCCAGTGGGCACTGCAGCCCAGCCTCCCCCTCCGAACGTAGGTGGACTCATGCCGTTTCTGTTGCTTAGGTATTCTTGTATTTGATTGCAAACCACATGAATGGGAACAAAAAAAAGGGGGGACATGTAGAATAGCCAGACCTGTTCTATAGAAGATGTGCGAGCGTCCTCCTCCCCAGAATACTCACAGAACAGGGTCGGGAGGAAAGCGCCAGGATACAGAGGTCACATGGAGACGCAGGCCAGAGTCCCGATCCTGGATCCTAGCTCTTCTGCACTCCCTTTAACTTCTCTGAGGTCCAGTTGCCTAAGCTATAGAGTCCGGGAAAGTAACAAATGCAAAGTCCCTGGCACAAAGCCTGCACTCCTATGGTGTAGTTCACATCACATGTCCCCAAGCAGGGACCTGTCCCATAGTAGGGTCTTTTTTCTCATCTTCTCTTAATGGATCCATTTTGTTTTTGGTTTTGGGGTTTTTTTTTTTTTTGTTTTGTTTTGTTTTTGTTTTGTTTTGTTTTGTTTTGTTTTTTGTCCGAAGAAGTCTGGGTTGCTTTGGCTTCCTATCCCTTCCCCTTAGCTTGCCTATGACTGTCCCAGGGTTGGAGGCAGCAGGATACCCATAAGGATACAGAAGCCAGATTATAGCATTGTCTCCAAGCCAGCAGGACCTTGAGCAGAGAGGCAGTGAGTTGAACTGGCCAGTGAGCTTCTCTTTTCTCCATCCTCCTGGTCCTGCTCCTAGCCACCCTCCCAGTCATGTCCTAGTCAGTTCCTGGAAACTCTAAACCACACCAAGGAAGAGAGTGCCGGACTGAGGGAAGCTCATCAAGGCTTGGTCCCATGCCCTCTCAGGAAAGGAGGCAGGAGCCTGAGGGAACGTACTCATGGGCTCTGAGCTAAGCTCATCAGGGGTTCTGGGTACCTGAGCAAAAAAAAAAAATAGGGTGGAATTTTGTTCGTTGTTGTTGGACACTTGGTTGAGTTTGAGGGTGTTGTTTGTTTGTTTGTTTGTTTGAGCAAAGACCAGGACTCACTTGCTGGTACTAGGAAAGAAGTGTAGGGGATCTAAGACACGAGGCTGCCAATCTCAGTAGCATTTTGCCAACCTAAATAATAATCAGAGAGACATTCTTCACAGAACAGTAAATGACATTGATTCTGGAGGAGATGAACATTGCAATGGGGATACAGAAGCCAGAGTAAGCCGTAGGTAAAAGACTTGAGAGCAAAAAGGGAAAGACATTTACACAAGCCGCCTGACCACAAAGTTCTCCTGGCTGTGCAGACCACAGGCAGGAGTTGGCATCGGTTGGCGGTGTCCTGCTTGGGCATGTGTTCTGTCAGCATCCTCTCTGAACTGTTATGGTCTTAATGAGCGTTTAAGATAAAGTTTGCTGCCAAACTCTGTTCATACAGGTGTGGTGTGTGACACACAGGATGTTTGTAGAAGGAGGGGGAATTCCCTATGTGCCTTAAGCTGGTCCAGGAGAAAGTGCTTGCTTAACTCAAACAGGGAAGCAGACGTTCCTCCCACTTCAGTGCTTCCTGGCTCATCCGATGACTTTGCCTGGCTGGGCCTGGCAAGAATGATACCATCTTGCTGTTCAGCCTTCATACTTTCTAGGAGACATAGTTGAGAGACTGAACCTAGCTCTGGGGCCCTTCCTGGAATTACAAGTCTGATGGCATTGTGGTTAAGTGCCACTACTCGACAAGAGGTTTAGGAAGGCCAGTCTGGGCTACAAAATGAGTTCGAAACCAGTCTGAGCAATGTAATGAAATCCCATCTCAAAATTAAAAATACAAAGAGGGTTGGTGCTATAGCTCAGTGGTAGAGTACTTACCTAGCATGTGTGAGACCCTCATGAAGAATTCTCCCACCTTCCCCCCCCAAAAAAAACTACTTCTAGAAGAACTCTAGAAGAAGATAGAGACACCTTCTTCTGCCTGGGAACCCCACAGCAGCTTCCTGGAGAAGCAGGAACCTGGCCGGATACTGCTATGGATTCTAGCTCCTTGGTGAGGAAGTAAAAGAACTTTCTGAAAGCAGCATTAGTTTCTGAAGGCAAAACTCTCGCGATGTTAACTTATTACTGGGGAACTTTTATTGGCAAGATCAGACTCAGTAGCAGCCAGTACAGTGGCGGTCGGTCCTCGGTGGGCCAGGCAGAGACTGGGGAAAGAGTCAGAGGCAGTTCTTCAGAAGCCCAGCCTAGCCAAGGCACAGGCAGGCAGGAGCAGCCAGGGGCAGGAAAGAACCCAGTAAGCCCTGGGTCGATGTGTGGGGTGAGGGAGAATGTAGTATCAAGGGTGGTTAACCAAGCTCATATGCTCTGGCCATGGAGAGCCTGGAATAATAAAGTCACATTAAAGACTCGCTAGTACGTGGACAGGTTCTGAACATACTCAGCGGCAGAACACTTACCTGGTGTGTAGGAGACCCTCCATTCAAATGTAGACATACCAAACACACCAACAACACAACAAACAGAAACAAGGTAGCAGCAGCAGCAGCAGCAACAACAAAGACCTGTGACCATTAGAAACATAAGCTACCTAGGCTGATACACGGATTGATATCTGCTTCCTTTCTGTGTACTAACGGCTCACTACCTGCAGAGAGTCAGCTCCACGGGGGCAACCTGGGCTGCTGGTTGCTGCTTCCTGCTCCTCACACGGGATTCTTTTGTTTCTCTATAAGATGACCCTCTCCATAGAAAGGGAATGTTGAGAAGGCCCTCTCTTCATTGCCACTTCTGACCAGCTACTGGAAGCTGGAATTCTGAATCCTAGCAGCTCTAGGAACCTAGAAAGGACAGGAAGGAAACTCCCCAGAGTGGAGCTTGCTGAAGTCATACGGAGTAGGAAGCAGCTTCTCCTCACTCTGTAGCTTGATAGCAGACCCATTCTGAAACCTCTTGCATTGGACTGCCTCCGGGGTCACCCCTCTCTGCTGCCACGCCAGAGTACTTGTCCTAGTACTCTGTCAAGCATCTTGCAAGCCTCAGAGAGAAGGAAACCACATGCAGAAGAAAATGAGGCTGGGAATTTAGCGTGTTCTTTGTACCAGCCTTTTACTTAAAATTCAAGAGCTGTTCCTAGCATCCGCCTAACAAATGAGTAAATTGAGACACCAAGAGTCCAAGCGATGTGTTTAACATGATTGAACTGGTGAATGATGGAGCCTAGGATCCAGTGCACATCTGTCTGACTCTGGCGCAATTTCTTTTTCAGACAGTAATATATCCTGCCCATGTTGTATTGATTTATGGGTTCCCCCTGCTGGGATTGCTTGTATTTTTAAAAGAAAGAGTCTGAAGAGAGGAAGATGAAAGATGAATACAACAGATGACTTCCCGCCCTGAATGTCTACAACCTCACTCGTGACAGAATAATGGCATTTCCAGAGTTTGGGTCTTAACTTTCAACAGATATCCCCACCCCCATTGCTACCCTTGATCCAGCAGCAATGGCTTCTGTGTACATATTTTGATTTTTTTTTAAACCAATGTCAACTTTAGGTATGGAGAAATGGAATGTATTGAGGGCATTTATATAACTGCAACTCAACATAATAAAACATAAAAAAAAAAAACGGGGGCTCAAGAGAGGTCTCAGTGGTTAGGAACGCTTGCTGCTCTTTCAGAGAATATTAGTTCTTGTTTCTAAAACCCACTTCTGGTGGCTCACAATCTCCTCTGATTCTAACTCCAGGGGATCCAATGCCCTCTTCTGGCCTCCACAGACATCTATGAATACAGACACACAGACACACATAAATAAAAATAAATCTTTAAAAAGGATATACAAAACATCTGTGTAATATGTCTCCATCTGGGTAGACACATCTGTGTAGCCAGTATCTCCCAGGCCACAAGGGCACTGTGATGCCTGTCCCCACTATGCCCTGCCACAGTCTGCCCACCTGTCCTGTCTGTCAGCTGGAGGATCCCATGATCGAAGCCACCATCCATTTAAAAACACATTCCAACACAGTCCCACCAGGAAACCTCTCCCTGGCTATTGGATAGTGGGATATGTGTTCAAATGCATGATGTTTTAACCACCCTAGATTTGAAAGGCTTCTCAAGTAAGTCATTAAGCTCCTTTCTGGAGTTTCCATAACAACAGGCCACACACTGGCTAGCTTACAATAACAACAGCAATGGCCACAGTCACAGTCACAGTCACAGCCACAGCAACTGCAACAGCAGCAACAGCTACAGTAGCAACAGCAACAGCAACAGCAGCAGCAGCAACAGCAGCAGTAACAGCAGCAACAGCAGCAGCAACAGCAGCAACAGCAGCAGCAACAGCAGCAACAGCAACAGCAGCAACAGCAACAGCAGCAACAGCAACAGCAGCAACAGCAACAGCAGCAACAGCAGCAACAGCAACAGCAGCAGCAGCAACAGCAACAGCAGCAACAGCAACAGCAGCAACAGCAACAGCAGCAACAGCAGCAACAGCAACAGCAGCAACAGCAACAGCAGCAGTAACAGCAGCAACAGCAACAGCAGCAGCAACAGCAACAGCAGCAGTAACAGCAGCAACAGCAATAGCAGCAACAGCAGCAGCAGCAGCAGCAACAGCAACAGCAACAGCAACAGCAGCAGCAACAGCAAAAGATACTCAGAGATCTGGGAGCCGGAAGTCTGATAGAAGGTGTTGCAGAGCCATGCTCCCTCTGAAGGCACTTGGGAAAGACCACCTCTAGGCTTCTCTCCCCTCTTCTGGTGTTGCCAGCAATCTTTGATATTCACTAGCTTTGCGGATGCATCAGGTCCAGTGTTACCTCTGATGTCATGAGGCCTTCCTTTTTCTGTGTGACTATCTGTGCCTGTGTCCACAGTATCTCAGGGTAACTACATTTTCAAAGACCTTACTTCCAGAGTAAGTTGTATGAATAGGTACCAGAGGGTAAGACTTCAGTAGGCCTCTTTGGAGGACATGGTTTGACGCACCAACATACAGGACGGAGTACTATGTCCCGCCTAGCAGTTCTGGACAGGTATACAGCAATCAAAGCCAACTCTTGTACATCTGTTTCCACTGAATTTGAACATTCTCTCCTTGGATTGAGAGTCGGGGCAGGGCTCATAAGACTCAGGGAACAAATAGACAAGATTCTGGAAGCTCATTAAAAAAAATCACAAAAATTACAATCCCCTCCCCAAAATTATAGCGTCCAGAAACATTGGCCAGGAGAAAGGTCTCTGCAGTGAGGCTAACTGCAAATTGTGAGTCATTACCCACAATGCAGTGGGTTTCTCTGTAATGTAATCACATGTCTGTGATTCAGTCATGCTACTATCAGTAACCAAAATCAACTCCTTTCATGGACAAGCTAGACTTGTGTGGGATCACGTCTTTGATCTGTGGTGGGTGCCTGTCTAGATAACTAGTCACATCTCCCTAGGAAATGCCACATGAGAGTCACACTGTTTGCTGTCATGCAGAAAGCATTCTGTAATGACTGTTACCTTGGTATGTGGCAATGAAGCCTCTGGGGAGACCATACCATCATCCTTCAAGTCCTGGGGAAGCTGGTCTACTCACTTACCTATGAGCTGGCTCCTGCTGAGAAGTCACAAGACCACTTCCTTATCCCAGTGGGCACTATACACCTGACCACAACCTTGGGCTCAAAAGGAAATGCTCCCACTTCCGAGTCCACAATCCACAGGCATGTAACATGGCCTGTTTCCAACTTCGCTCCATGCCGACACTTCTGGTCCCACCACCCCCTGCCAACTGGAAACAGTGACACACACAGCCATCTCACGGGGCTGTTGGGCAATTTAATGAATGTTTATAAAGCACTCTAAGGTCTTTGGATAAAAACTGCTGTGTAAGTGCAAAATTATTGTTAGTTCTCAGCCTCCTGTCCCTTGACTTCTGACATGGGTCTTTGTTGTTCCTGAATGGGAGTCCTTGACAGGCTGTCCAGCTGGCTTTGGGGGGAGGCTTGGGCAAATACATACACATTTACAGATTGGCTTTTTTCCCCTTTGAAACAAGCATTCCAACTCTGTGGGGCATCTCAAAGCTTTTCAGTGTCTGAATTTCTCCCTACTTGCCTCTGGTGAGGACTATAATCTGTGAGAGTAGATTGTAAACAGGCTACTTTGGCAAAGCATAAGGGAAAAATGGTCAATTGGAAGAAATAGTGCCTCTTATAACGAAGCAAAAACAATATCCCTTATGCATGCAGAATTTAAATGAACTGCTAAGTGGGGTCCAGCTCCTCTGCCCAGAGGGGAATACTGTATCTGTTTATGCATTGAAAAGAAAAGCGAATAGAAGACTTACTTTAGTGCCTGAGTTCCAACTTCCCTCACCCTAACCTCTCAGGAACCATGGAAACAGATACACCCAGCTTAGATGATGTTTTTCTGATAGTCCTTTGTGACCTTACTGTGTGCTGCCTGAAATTCTGTGGGGAGAGTTAAATAAAGAAGCGGAAAGGAAAAGAGAGATAATCAAGTGAAATGGCTTGGCTCTGAAGGACAGAGGGGCTATGTGGGATGTATGAAGGTCTGCAGAGACCAGCGATGCTCTGTAGCAATGTTTTCCTTTCTCTGTTGCACATTTATACTTGTCCCACAGCACAATCCATCACACAGCCCAGAGGGTGTCGCTTGTTTGATCATCATGCTGTGTTGGTGTGTTTACTCATATTTAGCTGCTTTTTTAAAAAAATTAAGGAGAAATTGCATAACACAAAATCAGTGGGGCAGAGAACCAAGGAAAGACTCTGGTGTCTGTTACATAGTTGAAAACACACAAAAATGAACTGATGGTAGAGGACCCCAATGATACATACCATGTTCTGGAAGGCAGCTGGTCAAGCATAATAAATACCATGTTATATAAGGAGAACAGATACCAGAGATATTCTTCTAGGTCAGAAAATCTGGGGTAAAGAGGACTAAAGCCAGCTGGAAACACGCCATTGTTAGCTCCAAGAGCAGCTGGGAAACAGAGACATCTTCTGGGCCCTTAGATGGATACATTCTGCTTGCTCTGTGGAAGTAAGATGGAAGGGGTTGACTACTTGTGAAGTCTGATATGTTTTAAAAGAGAAAGGAGGTTTTAGCTTAAAAACACTGACAGACAGACAGACAGACAGACAGGCACAACACACACAGGCACAACACCTATCATAACGACACTCCAAACCTAGGCCAGTGAGATGCCTCAGTGGATAAAGGCACTTGCCACTAAGACTTACAACCTATGTTCAATTCCACAGGATCCGTAGGGAGGGAGAAAACAAACTCCTGCGACTGACCTCTGATCTCTCCACACACATGGCAATTCATGTTCATGAAAACAAACATAATAAATAAATAAATAAATAAATAAATAACTGAAGATTGAGAGTTGAAGACCATTTCAATGTGGACAAGCCAGCCAGTCTCCATGGTCTCCACGGTGTCCCATGGTCTCCACGTCTCCTATCTCTCCCACTGAGTCTCTGCTGCACTGGGCCTCTAGCCTGCCATGTGATTTTGATGCCACACGTCTCCTCCAGGTCTTTTGTTTGGTCCTTCACCTTGTCTTCCTGGCTATTACGATCCCCAGATGATCCGGAGCCAACTGTGGCTCCGCAATGCTGGATCCACCAATGCTATGCCACAGCTCTAACTATCTGAGCTAGTGTGTTTGAGACTCACTTCTGCTTGCTCCATGCTCCATCTGGGATGAAGGGACCCATTGACTCCACCCTCAGCCCAAGCCCACTTTCTTAAAGACGTGTGTCTTTACGTTCCCTCTTGTAGCAGGAACAGAAGGGCTGCCTCTGTGTAAACGCCGCAGTGCAAGCCGCGAAGGCATCTCTTGCAGGAGGACTGAGAGACCAAGGATTGCTACTGCAAACAATGCCAGCCAATCAGGAACTGCTCTTTAGAAGGGATGCTATCTTGGGACCAGTGAGGGCGTGGGTGGAGGGTATTAAAGAAGCTTGCAGCAGTGCTTAGATGAGTCTGTGTCATTGACTCTTTGCCAACTCATCCCCAAGCCCCAAGGGCAGGTAGGGTCGGGTGGAGAGTTGTCCAGGGCACAGGCAATACCCTCTGTTCTTCCCCATCATTATTCAAAATCTTGCTCAGCTTTGAAGTCCGAGTTTAAATGGAGTTAGGCTGCGTAGCTTTCTGAGATGGTTGATCTTCATTGCTCCTGGGACAAGATTGGGAATCGCTTAGAATGGACTTTTCTTATTTCCTCTGTGTGGCTCTGCTAGGGAAGTTTATTGAGGAGAAGGAAAGAGCCTCCCTGAAGATAGGCTGCACCATCCCACCAGCTGGGGTTCTTATCTGAATAACAAAGGAAAAAGAAAGCCAACATGTATGTATGTGCATCACATGCACGCAGTGCCCTTGGAGGACAGAAGAGGGCAACTGATTTTCTGGAACAGGAGTCAGGTCTTAGAGCAGAACCTGGGTCCTTCCTCTGCAATGAAAGCAAGTGGCCCTAACCACTGAGCCATTTCTCCATCCCTTGTGTACTATCTTTTACAAAGGAAACACAAACTGTTATTAATTACCTAATCAACCTAACCAAACCAAGCTGCCAAGGAGGGAACAGCTCGGGGTCCTGAGACTCCAGGCAGTGATGTCAGGTAACTATGGACTCACTCTGCTGCCTGTGTGCCTGGGACCACAACCCTGGCAGATTAGCAGGCACTGGTTGGCTTCCAGGCTCTGCTGTGATGAGACCTGCTAAATATTACTAGAAATATAAAAAAAAAAACCCTACAGACTACCTCTTAGAACATGCAGCTGATGTGTGTGTCTGTATTCATGTCCTGGGACATCCCACAGCAAAATTGGTATAACTGTAGATCTAATCCCATGGACAAGGGAAAATGTGAGAACAAAGCTTTCCCCAGTGGTGAAGACAATAAATTCAGTCCATGGTCCTTTGAAATAGTAGATAGGATGCAACTGGGGCACCAGAAGCCAATAAATTCTCCTTAATATTTCTCTCTCTCTCTCTCTCTCTCACACACACACACACACACACACACACACACACACATAGAGAGACACATATTTTTAAACACTAAATAGTAAACTTGAAACATGGAGTCAACCTGCTATTAAGTTTTAATAATGTATCTAGTAAAGTCTATCTAAAGTGACAAGAGCAACCCCCAGCCCTGGTCTCTCTCAAGGTATAGCTCTCATGCCTATGGAGAGTTTGTTTCACTGTGTATTCTCCAAAGGCAACATGCAACACCCACAGAGTCAATTTATTGCTTTTAGTGAAACAAGCTTGCCAAAAATGTGTGAACCTTGGCATCTCTTCTGTTCCCTTTTCCTTCTTTCTTGGTCTCCTGTCCTCTGAACATTTTTTGACACTTAGCCCTTCTGTGGACTCTCTCAATCTTCTGAACGTATCTATTAAACCAGTAACTTCCTACTCTAAATCTTCTGACTGATGTGGCACAACTTCAGATGGATCAGACATCTGAGTTCCTCAAAATGAAACTAACCTGCCCTGGTGCATTCATTTGTAGAGCATTTGACAATGGGTTGTATCCATTCAAAGTGGTTCTGCAGCTTTTACAGACACTAGTGTATTCATCCTCACAAAGAGCACCTCACCCATGAGTCTTTTATAGCCACCACAGACACTTGTATAGATCTTTTATAACAGCTTAGAGGTTAGGGGTCTATTTGAAAACCTCCAGTAAAACCCCAGGAATCCCAAGGTCAGGGGCCACAACTTCATACATCATTCAGAAGCAGAACCTCTCTTTCAGTCCCTCCCCCTGTGATCACCTAGCTGGACAAGCTGACCATTATTACCTGGTAGGGATGCAGCTCCAGAAGGAAGGAGTGCCATGTCACAGAAGTCTGCCAGTCATGTATCCCTGGCCTTTGTCCCAGCCCCAGACTCAGGGAAGCAGCCAGTCATTTACCACTACCATTTCTGCATTCTTACTCTCCACTCAGCATCCAAACACTCATTCTAAAGTCGGAATAATTTTAAAGATAGAAAAGAAGAACACCCCTCTTCACATGCATACTTTTAATAGCATGAAATTGGTGACTGAGAGGTAAGCCCACTGTATCTGCTCAGCATCCCTTTTGCTCTCATAGTGTGGGTGATGGACACACCATTAGTGGGACAAAATCTCTTTGGGAAGCAAATGAGGAAGGGGGCCAGTTCATTAAAGAAATACAACAAGGTTATATCAGTGCAACATCTGAGAACTTCCTCCTGTCATGGCGCAATAGCTCCCATTGGTCCATATCTCCAAGAACTTGTGATTAGTCCTTCAAGAGCAAAACACTGAGTCAGTCTCCTCATTTCTCAGGAGGAGTTCACACAGAAGACCATGCTCATGTCCTTTTGTGGCATCCTTTGTTTGGATGGATGGGAAAGCTGAGATATGGCAGGCATTCGCTCAGCTCCGGAACTCTAGGATATCAACAAGGTAACAGCCCAGCAGAGTTGCTCCTGTATCCATTACTTCCAGCTTTCCTCAAGCATCTTCACATCCATTTTAGTCAACCCAGACTAAACTATCTGGTTTACAAGCCAAAGAATGAAAACCACAAGTGACCCGTCCAGGATCATAGAGACAGTCTTGTGGCCAGATTTCTGGTTGCTCAGTCCATGGTCTGCCCTTCCCAGCAGGGCACTTCTAGCTTGCTGTCCCAATTCTGAGGAACATTCTCCACATTCACACAGGCTGTTCATCAGCTAGCAATGCTATGTAACTAGACATTCATATTTTAAAAAGAAAAGAAACACACTTCTTTGACAAACATGAAAATTCTTTGACCAGTACATGAAGAGTAAAAAAATAAATGTGGCATCCCTCTGTATTGCCGCTTTATGTATGTCTTTTCCAGATGAAAAGGCCCTGCTGAGGAACAGTTCTCTGACCTCTCATTTCTATGTACACATAATACTCCTTACTAATAGCAGGACCTTCGCACTGGGAAATTATTTGTTAAATATTTTCCACTGGCTCACAGCTTGGCCTGTCAATTTCTGCCAGATGTGAGACATCTGGACTGGTGCAATGAAACAGGACAAATTCAAAGAGATGTATCCCAGATGTAGAAGAGGACAGCTGTTTTCAGGAGTCTGTCACAGGGCCAGCTCAGAGTGTTCAAATTTCCCATGACCCTGCTCCACCTGCATCTCACCATAGCTTTTATATGACTGAAAAGCATTCACCGAGGTTGACCAGATAGCCGCATGAAACATTAAGCTGACAGCCACAGAGAAGCAGTGATATCCCATGCTTCATGATCACATGATGATGCTCAAGATCCTGTGGCAGGGAGTAGTGTGGAACCCACTGTCAGGTGAAGGACTTCAAAGAAAGGTTGCCATCTGAGGGTGGGGCTCATTCTTCTCTTGTCCAGGTGGCATTTGGGCACATTGATCTGATGTGCCCTTGGCTTTGTATAAACCAGTGGAGACCCTACTCATACTGTTTCTGTCTTGGGAAGGGTCACTGGCCCCAAATGTTTGCTTGGGGAGGTGACTGGAAGAAAAGCTTGTTCTGTGCCGGGTTTAGAAATATCTGGAAAAATACTCTGTAGTCGTGCAAATTTCTGTAAAAAGGGAAAAGAAAAGATGTTGAGAAACTAATCATTGGGAAAACTTGGCAGTTGTCATCCCTCCCCTGAGAGCTGGCTGGACACTTCACTGTAGAAGTTCTTGCTATACTCACTACCCCTCCTTCTTTATAAGCTATATGTGCCACCTCCCTGATGTTTCCAAATCTTCTCAGTACACTCATTGATTCCTTACTTCAGTAATCTCTAGCTCCTACTATCACAGAACAGTGTGGGAAGTCAGTGTCTCTGGAAGCAGACGTCCGTCAGCAAGCAACTGAAGGCAGCCATCTTAAATGTACTGTCTGAACATCCTAGTTAATGTTTTTTTTAAAGAATTATTTATTATGTACACAGTGTTCTGCCTATATATACATGTCTGCATGCCTGAAGAAGATGCCAGATATCATTATAGATGGTTGTGAGCCACCATGTGGTTGCTGGGAATTGAACTCAGGACCTCTGGAAGAGCAGTCAGTGCTCTCAACCTCTGAGCCATCTCTCCAGCTCCTTCACTCCCTAGTTACCTTCTTATGAACAAATAACCCTGCCAACCAAACAACAAGGTCTAGGAGGTCAGGCACATAACAACTATTTCTATCCCATGTAGTGGTTGGCAAAATGCTTCATACACAGCAGGTACTCTTGGGAATCTTTGGTTTTATTTTATATATTTGCCTTTTATTTTAGAACTATTTCAAACACAGCCTCTACTTTATTTAAAGCACATTTATGAAAGGCTTTATATTTAATGAATGGCACCACCAAAAATACATTCACCTTAAGAATTTTTTTCAGATTAATTAATGTAATCATTCTTTGAGAAATTGATAACATTCAAAAAAATCTTAGTCCATTATTCAACAATTTATTTCAAAGTCATGAGTATTGCAAAAATATTCTTTTACACCCTTTCCTGATTATGAAACACCAGTATTTCATTTTGTTCTGATTGTTTCTTTTAAAATAAACTGGTGAGTTAAATTTGTATTCACATATAATAATTTTATATAGTTACAGGATATGATGTGATGCTTGTTGATAGATTTTAAAATAGAAACCAGACACATGGTTTACACAGTAAGAGAGACAACTGAATACAAGGATAGGGTAGGTGACAAGGGCCAGCCCTGGAATGGCTCCAGGATGAGTCTACCCTGGTCCCTGTGTAGCCAGCCCTTCTGGTGGCCCTGAGACATATGGGGGTGATTGTTTTCCAGTTGGTCAGTCTGAGATGGTCCTGCTCCCTGAGGGCCATGGTCAGTTCAGGCAAACAGCCAGGCAAAAAATGGGATTAAGAGCTTCCAACTGGAGCCTGTGCCCAACAGCTAAAGAACAAGTCAAGAATACCCAAGTACTGTCAGCTACCGTCCACTCCAGGGAACTTTCTGGGTGGCCCAGAACTCTTACTTCTTAGGGTCAAATCTTAAAGAGGATAGGAACTGCAAAAATATAAGTAGAACCACTAAGAGAAAACAGGCCTAGGCCAACGTGATCAAAGGGGATGACGCTGCAGCAAAGCCTCAGCTCCAAGGTGGCAGATAGTGACCCTGGGACCACAAGTCCTTCAGGTCTTCAAGGGTCTCCTCAGACTTTGCTACACAACCCAACCTGCCTAACCTCACAGGCTTTAGACCATGTTCCACAAGGCTCTCTAAACCAGAACCAAGCTGGAAGAATCCCCATGTGTTTCCCATCGTGTAGGCCATCAAAAGCCCAGCCAGCCTTCAGAGTGCCTCTCAGGCTCTCTCAACGCCTTTCCATGATTCACACTGTCCACAAAACCTACGGGAATCAGCGGGACCCCTGGGGACCACGTCACAGCAATAGGTGTTTTGATCAGACACTTACGCAGGTGAAAATGATGAGTGTCAGGTAGAAAACAACCAGAGAGAAGAGTAACACAGCTTCCGCCCTGTACTTCCTGAAAGTTGACTCTGTAGCTTCCTTGGGGCATCCTTAAAAAAAGAAAAGGAACCCGTGAATACATTCAAAGACATTTCTACCCTGCTCCGTTCCTGCTTCCTCTGGTCCTAACGTGGTCATCCCTACCCACAAATCTGTCAATCAGTAAAGACCAGCCGTGGTGGCAGTGACAGCAATTTTGAGAGCTTGCTGTCACATTGCGCTGCCTGTCTGCCTCGGGATGGGTAGGATGTTTGCTGAGCTTCCAGGGTCGTTAACTACCTAAAGTTCTGGTGACAAGTTGAACTCTCAGGTGAATGACCTCAAATTAAGGCACTCTGGCTAGAAAATAAGGCTGGGGTATCTGCCTATTCTTGTCCAAGAAATCCAACTGGAGGTTTGTTTTATTTGTCTTCTGGAGACCAGGTATCATGTAGCCCAAGTTGGCTGTGAACTCACCATGTTAACAGCGATGACTCTGAACTTCTTGATCCTCCTATCTCTACCTTCTAAGTACCATCTCAGATTATGGGCATGGGCTACAGTCTCTGGATTTTATTGGTACTTCAAACTGAACCCAGAGTTTCCCACACACTAGGTGGGCATTCTAACCATTGCCATCCAGTTAACTGCAGTTCTTAGAGAAGGCCAGTAGCATGGGCTGGGCAGACCAGCTCCCTCGGGATTTTTGAGGCTGTGGCTGTGGCACTAGAGAGGGGCAGAAGGGAGGCCCCAACAAGGAGCAACCGGGGAGGAAGGGCCTTGTCCCATCCGG
This sequence comes from Tokudaia tokunoshimensis, assembly GCA_036184795.1. Taxonomy (NCBI): domain Eukaryota; kingdom Metazoa; phylum Chordata; class Mammalia; order Rodentia; family Muridae; genus Tokudaia; species Tokudaia tokunoshimensis. Next base: position 20,513,405 of record BTHU01000022.1, read on the forward strand.
GCACTAGCTGATGGTTGGCTCGTGCTGTGATGAGTTTGCCAAATGAGCTTGGCTCACAGCCTAGGCATGGCCAGGCAGCAGGCAGATGATTCCAAAAAAGCGTTTCCTTGAGTCTTATGGATTTGAGATTGGATTCAAAGCTGCAACGCAGTGGTTCTAGGACTAGATTCTCACCAGAGTTTATAACTCAATGGAAAAGGTTAAGAGACAATATCTTAGAGATCACTAACAGTGACCGAGCTTTCTGCCTACCTCAGTCACTGTACTTAATATCCCAATGTGATATCTCATTAAGTTTAACCACAAACTTAGAATACAGATGTCACTGCCCCCATTTGAGAGATGAGGCTTATATTAAAAGTTACATAGGTATGTGCTAGTGCGTCTCAGTTAACATTTGAGCCAGATCTAAACAATTCATTGCAGACTTGGAGGCGATACTGTGTTGGAAAAGAAAACAGAAGGCAACCAACTGTGCTCTGTTCATTTCTGCACGGTCCCTCACAACTCTCTTGGTAAGCTATTGTCAATTCTTATCCCCTTGTATTGAGGGTCTACTGTTCACTGAAGAAAGCACAAACAGAGAGATGCTTGCTCCCTGGGGGAGATGGGTCTTCAGCTAATCCATACATTTCATGGCAAGTGTATAACGTGTTACTAAGACAAGCAAACCAGGATGGAGGGCTGGAGATTGGAAAGGGTGTAAGGTGTGTGCACACTTGTGTGTGTGTGTGTGTGTGTGTGTGTGTGTGTGTAGCAGCAGCAGTGGTGAGAAAAGTGCAAACCCTGACTGGCCCTTTTAAAAGCAATCATGTTCTTGTGAGCTGAAGATTATTGTCTTAGTTCTAATAGCTTTCAGGTATGGGGCGTGAGGAAAGTGTAACTGTTGTGCAAAGCCAGGGCCTTATAGACAAGATGTTTGTCATTTCTGGCCTTAGTCCCTTAGCTAATGTTGGGCAAAAGTCAGTGCATAGATTAAGCCGTGGAAAGAAAAAGTTATGCCGTTCTTCAGAGGAATTCACTTCCAACCACAGATGTTGTCCTAAGCTGTAGGGTCTGATTCTGGAAGAGGAGAGATTTTAGGGCCTGCACCCCTGTCTGTGAGAAGAAACAAACTGAGGTGAGCTCACCTGTCACCTTCAGAACCACGGTGCCACTGAAGTTGCGCTGCCCTCCAAGCTCCTGCAGGGCACACCTGTAGGTGCCAGAGCTGCAGACGGTAGTGTTTTGGATTTTCAAGGAATAAGACCTTCTCCTGGGGGCCTCAAAGGAACTGTTTTGCGTGCTCTCCGGGAGCTCCAGCCTCTCGGTGCCGCTCTCTGAGACCTGTGAAGAGGCAGCAAAGAGGTCTTATTGGCATGAGGGCTTTACAACTTGTTTGCACAAAACCATCAAAACATGCATGTTTTTAAAGCAAGACAGGGTGCTTTCCCCACCCTGGTATATGTGAATTCCAAGGGAGAAGAGAGAATCTACAAAAACTCTGAGGCTGTGTTTGCTTTGAAACAAGATAAGACTGCATGTTGTGATTGTAGCACCAGGAACCAATACTCCTTCCACCCTGCAGGGGTGAGAGAGACTCTGGCTGAGAGCAGGGACAGGGTGGGGGGTGGGCGTGTGGGGAGGGAGTGGGCACCACGTACATCACTCTGGGTTGGATTTTGCCCTTTTAAGTGCTCTTTTGTTTTTTGTTTTTTGTTTTGTTTTGTTTTCAGATGCTAAGTCACCCACTAGCTGGTTTTTAACTTTGGATTCCAGCCTTTTTCTTGGAAAACTTCCGAAATCTATTTTTTTTAAAAAACCCAGAACAACAACAACAACACCAAAACCACTGCCAGTCAACTCAAACTCAACTAAGCCCAAGGTATTGAATAACGGCTCCTGGTAGTGGGCACCTTTGATATTCAAGATCACAAATGACTAGAAGCTGACAATGCTTTATCTCTCTTCTAAGAGAAGCAGGAAGATGCTGGGGACAGTGGCATGAGGAGGTTTTATGAGTCACAGCAAAGCACCCTATGGAAGGACAGTGACAGTCCACCCTGAAGGGCTAGATACCCAAGCTAGCCAAGCAAACTGATTGGCTCTCTTCCCGAGCTCTCTTGGAGATTGAGTTGTGGGTTGTTTTCAGATCTCCTTCTCAAAGATGTGACAGACACCATATTCAACCTCTACTCTCTTTTTCATCCATACCTTAGTGTGTATGTGTTTTCACACGCATACACGTATATATTTGTTCATGTGTGTGCGGGCACACATGTATACATGCATGTGTGGAGAAGCCTTTGGTCAACCTCAGATACATTTCTCGGGTGAGACCTACTTTGTGTTTTAGTGACAGGGTCTCTCTCTCTTTGGCCTGAACCTTTCCATGTACACTAGACTGGGGCCAGCGAGCCCCAGACCTGACTGCCACATTGAGATGACAACCATGTACTACCACATCTGATTTATTTTACTGTGAGTTCTTGTGGCTTGGACTCAGGTCCTCACACTTGCAAGGCTTGAAAGTGTTTCTAACCTGCACTCAGTAGTTGACTCCTCCACCTCAATGGCTTTAGGCACATCCGGCCTTTGACCCTATAGTTTACATTCGTCATTTATATGATCACATTCAAGAAATGTGCGATTAACAAACAAACAACCAAACCAACAAAAGATAAAATCACCAGCAGCAGCAGCAGAAATGAAAATAACAACAAAAAACAACCCACCAAAAATGTCTCACAATAGTTTAGATAAATTTACAACTTCTTGTTGGACCACATTTATAGCTATTCAGAGCTACATGTGCTCTTCCGGCAACAGGTTTGGACACACTTTAATTTCAAGGCTTCTAAAATAGATTTTCATTAACTGTCAATCAGAACATCACTCTCAGAGCTGGTAGGCAGTCAGCATCCCTAAACAGCCTGGAACTGACCTCCGATGCTTGGCTGGGGACCAGGAGGAAGCCTTGGGGCAAGTGGCATCCCTCACCTAGCCTTACTATCTTAACAGAACCCAGGAGTCACTGCAGGGAAAGGGACAGGCCACCAGACTTCTTCCTGTTGTAGTGAACAATGAACAGGGCGCATGCTGCAATTCTTCAGCAGGGAACTAGATAGCCAAGGGGTTGGGGGTGACTCTGGGGGAAAATGCACAGGTGTGTGTGTTTGTGTGTGTGTGCACAAGCACACACGCATACACTCTGGGTCAGTTCTGTCTAATGTAGGAAGCCAAAGCCGCACAACAAGGTCATCCAGTTTTAACCCGAGCTGAGCTTCCATCGTGCTGACAGTGGCCTGCAGAGACATCTGCTGGCACGTTTGTGCTCACTCCCAGAGCCAGGCTGAGAAAAGGGAAATGGTTCTTCTCGGGCTGTCTCTGAACATGAATCCCATTTCCTGACACTCCTCCTCACTTTCGAAGACTCCTCACTGAGTAATCAAGAGTCTCCAGGAGGAAGCTAAACGACTGGGGCTTTTGGAATTACAAAAATACAGCAACATTGGGGTTGAGGACTCAGTTCTGTTGGCAAAGTCCTTGCTGTGCAAGTATGAGGACCTGAGTTCAATCCTCAGCACTGACCAAAAAAAGTAGCTTGGTGTGGCAGTGCATGCCTGTGAATGAACCCTGTGCTGGACCCATAGAGACAGGAGGATCCCAGAGGCGTGAGTTCCAGTCAGTTTAGTTAAACTAGGGCGCTCCAGGCTCAATGAAAGACAGACACTGTCTCAAAAAATAAGGGGTGGAGGGATGATTGACTGACATTCAACAACGACTTCTGGTTTCCCCACACATGTACACCCACATGCGTATATGTACATATGTGCACACACATGCACACCTGTACACATGCACACACGTGCATATATGTGCATACATGTGCACACATGTGCACACATGCACACATGTATACATGCACAGCTGTACACATGCACACATGTACACACTCATACATTTACACAATGCACACGTATACACACATACATGCATGTGCACACATGCACACGTGTACACATGCACGCATGTACATGCATGCACAGGAATGATGAAAGGAAGAGGCTGAAGAATCGTCAGAGAAACCGAGAGCATCCAATTGATCCTAGAACAGATAGAACTGGCTCCTCGTGGCTTATAACTTCCCCCACCCCTGACTGGCCGGCAGAGCTGCCACACAAGACCAGTTTGAGCTAATTAACCCGCCTCAGTCTCTGCATAGCCATGACCAATGCTCCATCCATCCCTTCTTCTTCTTCTTCTTCTTCTTCTTCTTCTTCTTCTTCTTCTTCTTCTTCTTCTTCTTCTTCTTCTTCTTCTTCTTCTTCTTCTTCTCTAAATCATTCTTCAATGGCAAATGTGACTACAATGAGATGACCTGCCTCTGCTTTCCTCCTAGGGAGCTTCTCATCTATCGAGGGGGTTCTCCCTTGGATCAGAAAAGTCCATGGGAAAGTCAAGATCAAAACCTACAGAGCTCCCTGCAGCCGGTGATGCTGGGATTTTTTGTTTGGTTTTGTTTGTTTGTGTTTTCATAAAGCTAACTGTTGGGACTTGAGAGGCAGGTTGATGCTGGAAAACAGAGTTGATTAACAGTGGCCTCCTATCTATCTGCAGAGGGGCTCCTTTCCAAACAAGGCAGCCCCAACAGCAAGGAGAACACTTTGTGGTCAGATTTCTATGAGCTTCTGGAACAATTCTAGCGATTCCATTCCAGTTGTTTACGAGTGGGAACACAAAGGCCACTCAAAGGTAAGGACAGAAGGAAGAAATGAAGGGAGATACAGAACAAGGTTGTCGCCATAATCTCCTGCCAAAGTCTGCCTTGCTGAATCACCACTGCCAAATACACAGCAGCTCTCACGGGTCTCTTCCAAAGACCCTTCCTCCTCAGTGCCACCGAGAATCAGTGCCAGAGAGTTAACAGAACCCAAGATCTCTTGCCAAATGAGCGCCAGCATTCTGATGAATAACTAACCACAATGGTGTCCCTTCGTATCTGTGGGACTTTGTTCAAATCCCTCGGTGAGCATCTGAAATTTTAGGCAAACCCAAACTCACCCTTGGAAAGGCACAATGCTTTTCTCCAGTCCATACCCACTAGGGACAGTTAAGTTTCTAAACAAGGCATAGGTTTTCTGCTCACATTTCCCACACCCAAAATTAATACCTTTTCTATCTCATCGAAGCATTTGAGACATACTATGACCATGGCTTTTACAGTTTGAGGTACGGCAACAAAACTGGCGGGCATTTCTTTCCCTTCTTCAGAACATTGAGATAAAAGATTTATTCTTACTGTGGTCCTTAGCAATCTCAACATGAGGAGTTTAAATCTCTCTCTCCCTTTCTCTGTCTCTCTCTGTCTCTGTCTCTCTCTCTCTCCCCCACACACACCCCCCAGTAAAGAAGCACTGTATATTTTCTCTTTGATATATCCAAACTGCTCTTGTGCAACGGGCCCATTATTAAGATAAATATAGAAGACTTGAACCCAGGCTACCTGATCCTAAGTGTATCTGACAACATCAAAGATGACTTAGTAACTTACCAGAAGGTAGCTTATCTTGTGTGGATAGACAGAACTCATATCCCAGACAAGACAAGCTGTGAGGTTTCTAGCATGTTTCTCAGAATAGCAAACAATGTAAAACTTGGAAATTGTTTATTTCTGAAAGTTTTCATTTAAGACTTTTGGACTATGGTTGGCCATGGGTCATTGAGTTGGAAATAGATGAACTAGTGGCTAAGAGGGGTGACCCTAGAATACAATGGACAAAGCTGTACAGCACGTCTGGAAATATCCCACAGTTCGCTCCTGGTTTCTTGTTCAAGGTATAGGCAATGTCAGTTGCTATTGCTTTTGTTGTCTTAAGATATAACTTTCCAAAAGGGGGGAAAGGTAGTCATAAGACTCTACCTGAGACATACAGGCTTTCCCCGCTAATGTAAAAGTAGCAACCATGTTTACATCTCTGTTACCTGCTCAAAAGAAGAGTGAAGCACTGTGGGTACCAGGAACCCCTTATGCAAAACTTCAAATATTCTCAAAAGACCCGTGGCCAGGCACATGTCACCTTGCCATGTCAAATGGACCAGCTGTGGCCAAAGCAGCACCAGGGGCTGAAGATGTCCCAGAGAGCGCAGAAAGGCAGGGTGGCAGCTGCGCGAGCCCCCTCCTTGCTTCGAGTTCACATGAGCAGTTGGAGCTGGCTCGAAACCAACCACTGGCAAGAGCAGCATTTTAAACATTCCAAGTCCAAAAGTGTTTCATTGCTTCTCTGTGAAAGCGTTTTAGGAAATAGTAATTTATAACAAAGGAACCCTCTGATTCATTCACAGCCGAGCATAATTGACGGGAACTGTTTAATGCACGTTCCGCGATGCTAATATTGCCGTGCAGAATGGGAAAGCACAACATAATTTGGGCAAATTAATTTCTCAAAATGCCCGTTCCAATGCTGTTTTAAATATCCACACTCTGTGGATTAACTTTTATGCTGACAACTGAAGTTTTTTTAAAAAAAAAAAAATTAGGAAAAAAAATGAGATATCTTGCTTTCAGAAAGCCTAAGGACTTTGATTTGTCTCAAGGCCTCTAATTTGAATAAATAACTTAAATATTCTTTCTCTGAGACAGAGACTTGACCTTAAGGAAACCACAAGATCTAAATTAAACTGAGCTTTCTCTTTAATTCACGGAACACGACATCAAGCAAACAAGTGCTAATTTTAAGGGCATGTGAATTAAATAAATTTCTTAATGATGGACAAATATGAGTAAGTACACACTAAATAAATAATACGGGTATGGAGCCAGTAGCTCAACTAAGAACTACTGCTGGCAAGTGTTTTTTTAAAACAAATTTATGTAATTTATTCAAATATACGTATTCAAATTTATGACAACTAACCAGGCCGGGTAGGATGGCCTGCGACCCCAGATAATTAGAAGGCTGAGACAAGAGGATTGTTGGGTCAGGGTCAACTTAGCCAACTGAGAGAGAACCTGTCTCAAAATAAAAAATGTAAAGTGTTCTTTTGGGGGTGGGGTGGAGAAATGGCATAGTGTACAAAGTGCTTGTGCAAGCTTGAGGCTGTGAGCTCAGATCCCTGTCCCCCAAGTAAAAGGAAGCTCGGACCCCCAATACAGAGAATGAAGAGGGAAGCGATGCTCAGGGACTTACTGACCTACAGGTCTAACTGAAATGATGAGCTCCCGAATCAATAAAGAAACCTTGTCACAAGAAAACAAGGTTGAGAGTGACGACCAAGAAAAGTGTCCTAAGCTTAGCCACTAGCGTCTATAAGCATAGGCACAGATGAGGGAGCACACACACGCACGTATGCACACACACATGCATACACACACATGCATATACACACACACACACATATGCATATACACACATGCATATACACACACACGCACACACATATGCATATACACATATGCATATACACACATGCATACATACACACACACACACACATGCATATACACATATGCATATACACACATGCATACATACACACACACACACACACACACACACAGTGTGAACTTCCCAGAAATGATCAAATTCAACTGCTAATGCAACATTTCTATTCCTATGGCAGACAAGTTTTGATCACAAACTCGAAGTTTGAGCACCTCGGTGATTATATCTGCTAAACATGTGATTGACTCTCGGTGAAAAGAAATATTTCTTTTGACGAAAAAAACCACACAAACTTTAAGCATTTCACCAATTTGATAAGCCCTATGTGGAGAGGAGACTTCAAGTGTCTAAAGATGTCACTGCAGTAAGCGGACGGAGCCAAAGCCTCCTGGAATGACTCTTCGTTAACTGCATTCCTTGTGCACTAACATGCATGTACTTTGGTTTTGAACTCAATTAAAGTGCTAATATAATCCCCATTCATCATAAAAACAGCTCTTTATAATGTGCAAAAATGGTTTGGCTCCGAGGTTGATGTCATAATAAGTATAAGATGTATGAGCATTAATGTCGGGATTTTTTTTTCTGAGTGTAATTTTATTAGAAAAATGATTTTCTACTTTGAAATGTGCTAGGTCCAACAGACAGAGTCAGATTTATGCCTCTTACCAAGAGTTATGAGCATGGCAGAGGCAGCCTAATTAAGAGCCCTGGCTTTGGAGTGGGGCCGAGTGGAAGCCATCCGCAACCCAGTCCTACTACCAATCCTTCTGTTCTTGGCCAACTGACAGAGCAACTCAGGGTTAGTTTGTACCCATAGGACCCAGAAACAACCACATCTTATAGATGTGGAGTTAAGATATATTTGATATTGCATGCAACCCTAAGTATAGTACCAATCAGATGGAAAGTCCTAAAGACATTACGATTATTACTATTTTTAAATACATAGCCAAGGGTTCACTCAGCATACTAAATAGTTCATTGCACACAGGAAGGATTCAGAATGTGCATTCTGAATAAATGAATGAATTTAAGAAATAATGGGAACGTGACAAGCACCTTGGCTTCCAAATCAGAAAGCCTGAAGCTGAGTGAGAGCTTCTGCATTAGCTAATCGGGTGATTTTCAGTCATGTACTTCCTCTCTGTGCTTCCTGCCCTTGTCTAGAAGGAATGTATCATAAAAGTCAAATGACAGACACACATGGGGCACTGTGGAGTTGGGAGAGCTGGAGGGAGAAGTTGTTGCTATAGCTCATTGTTTCCCATTCCATCTACAGATGGTTCTTCCGGCTCATCCTTCTTGGCTCCTTTCTGGTAAAATGACCCTGGAAGTCTCAATCCATTGCTCTAGGGAGAAACCTCATGTGTGTGCATGTGTGTGTTCATGTGAGTACATGTGTGTGTGTGTTCATGTGAGTGCATGTGTTATGTCATATGTGTGTTCATGTAGGTGCATGTGCGTGAGTATGTGTGTTTATGAAAGCTCATGTACATGTGCATGTATGTGTGCATGCATGTGTTGTGCATGTGCATGTGTGTTCATATGAGTGTATGTGTGTGCTCATATGAGTGCATGTGTGTGTTCATGTGAGTGCATGTGCTTATGTGGGTATGCATGTTTATGAGAGTCCATGTACATGTGCATGTGTGTGCACATGCATGTGTTGTATGAGTTGTGTGTGCATGTGTGTTCATATGAGCACATCTGTGAAAGTTCATGTGAGTGCATATGTGTGTGTTCATGTGAGTGCATGTGTTGTGTGTGCATGCATGTGTTATGTGTTCATATGTGTTCATGTGTGTGTGTTCATGTGAGTGCATGTGTTGTATGTGCATATGTATGTTGATGTAGGTTCACCTGCATGTGAGGACCAGAAGACAGTCTCAGTTGCCCTTCCTCCTTAAGCACCATTCAATCTTATTTTCTGTTCATTTGCCTTTTTGGATAGAGTTTCTCACAGTCCTGGGGCTTTTTTGATTGGCTAGACTGACTGGCCAGTAAGCTCCAGGGAGCTGCACCACCACTCCCTACTTTTTCCACTAGCTCTGGGAATCAGACTCCCTCCTGCTTCACTTCAAGCACTTCACTGACTAAAGCCTCTCTCCAGCCCGCTACAGAGAAATCTGTTAGCTGCCCACAAGGTCTCCAAAACACCACCGAACCACACAGAACCCCTTGAGTCTAGACTCTGGCCTGACATCCTGGGACCTCAGAGACTGCTTGTAATGGACATAGGATGCAATCGTAGCCACTTAAGAATAGTCAGGTACTTGTCTTGTTAGAAGAAAAACCTAATCAGAAAAAAAAATGTTTGGGAAAAATATACAAATGTATTGCTACTATTTCACTGCCACGGGGAAGCCTAGCAATAAAACCAAAACAAAGGCTGGAAAAGATGATAAATGGAATGGCGCCAAGCCTGGGAGATAGTCACAAAGCTCTAAGGCCGGCTTTTTCTAAAGAAAGTGACCTGTTCTGGCTTATGTATGATGGGAATGTGAAAAAATGAGAAGCCTAATACATCGTGGACAAGCCAAGATAGTTCATTTTCTGTAAGAGAGAATTACAATCCCTTGTAACAGAAAGTCTTAACTGATGGGGGTATACAAGACACAGACCATTACATAAGGGTGGCATATAGGGCACTCTGCCCACGGGGCCCAGTCTTCTAGATCAGTCCTACTTAGGTGTCTCCTCAAAGAAGAGCACTTAAGAGCTGACCCAGAAAGTCTGGTCCAAGGTGACTGCAGACAGAGCTTGGGGTACCTAACATCTTCTTTTCTAGGGGTTCTTCTCCATCTGGACCTATAATCCTTGCTAGTCACCAGTACTTCTGGGCTCTATCCTCTTTGAAGAACTCAGGTTAGAACATACAGGAGACTCATGGACACTCTAAGAAACTGTCATATGACATTACTACACCCTGCTCTTCCAAGTCAGTACTAGCTCCACCAGGCACACATAGGGATTTACCCAGTACATCTCCATGCAGACGAACACACAGAACAAAAATCCAAAAATCCAAAAAGCATGCTTAAGTGTGTGAAGGGAAAGATTTATCATGGAAAGACTGTTGGTCCTTCTCTGCCAACAGGAGCTGTGCCCAAGAGTGTTGGTACAAAATTTAGGAAAGCTGGGAGAACTCAGTCAGTCCAAGCACTAGCACAAGGATCCAAGTTACATCCCTAGCGCTTATGTTGACAACAAGACAAACAGAAAGACGGGGTGAGGGGTCAGATGTCTGTAATTTCAGCCCCATGGAAGGTGGTACAGGAGGATCCCTGGAGCTGGCTGGCTCCAGGTTCAGTAAGAGACCCTGTCTAAAAGTATTTGAGGAAGACACCCAAGATAAGTCTCTAGTCTCCAGACCCATGCACATAGACAATCTTGTACACACACACAAACACACACACACACACACACACACACACACACACACACACACACATTTAGAATCATTGAAGAATTAACCAGAAAGAGATTACGGAAGTGGCTTTAGACAGAGAAACCCTTTTTTGGGTAATGAATTTGATTTCAGTACTGTTTTGCATAAAATGCCTACCTCACTGAGACCTTCTGCAAACTTCTCCTTTTTTTTCCCATGTGGTGACAGAACCAAGAACAAACAAAGGGAACCCAGTCCTCATGTGATTCAGTTTTCCCCTTGTGTGCGTAGAAAGCATGGGACATTTTTTTGTGTTTCTCTTCAGCTCTCAGTCACCCTATTCTTACTTCCAAAAAACAAACCAGGCTTCAGCCATGGCCAAAATTTGAACGAGCCACTATTCCTCTCTGGGGTAGCCTCATCCTTCCTTGACCACACAGATAGAAATGGTGATAAAGAAAACCCAAGTAAGTGGAAATGTGGCCTAGCCTTCGATGAGCTAGCCTGAAGGGAATCTCAATGCAGTAAAAGAATACAGGCTCCCAAAGATGTTTTCTTCCTGGGAGCATTACATCCTTTTCATCAGCGAGAGAAATGTGCTCCTCCTTGTACATGACATCATTCTCTGTGCTGAGACTCCTTCAATGGCTTGCTACTGCTATGACTGCACGACTTGGACTTGTTGGCATTTGACACTCAAGTCCTTTACATTCTGTATCTGTCCTGTGTCCTAGCATCATCTCTAGGTTTACCTGCTGAATAGTTTTTCTTTTAGATCACTAGTTACCTCGCTTGTACCAAAAGTGCTTTGCAGTACATTTCTGTGCTAGTCTGGAAATGTTTGCTTGGTCTCTGAGTGTGGATAAGGGCATGTGTGCACACCCGTGTGTTCCTGTGTGTGGACATCAGATGTCTTCTCTGTCACCCTCAACCTTGTCTGTCAAAACAGGGTGTCTCAAAGAACCTGGAGCTCACAGATTTGACCAGGTTGCTGGACCAATGAGTTCAGGGATCTGCCCATCTCTGGCCATCTGTACTGGTGTTATAGACCCTTGCCATTGAAAATACTGCTTTTTGATGTAGATGTTGGAGCTCAAAAGTTAAGACCTCATGCTTACACAGAGGGCACCTACTTATGACATGCAATAACACAGTATAAATATGAAGGATATCCAAGAACCAACTTTATGTCTTTCATAGTTTGAGCTAAAAGTGAGTTCTCCAAGGCAAGAGGGACATGTGCCAATGAGAACAGTAGGAATATATATATATACATTTCAGATTTTCGGTCCTTCTAAATTTAATATGGAGATGTATCCTTTTCTCCCTAAAACAAGAATCAAGAAAACTCAACAAGTGGTGCCCGTTCGCTTGTGGGTGGCCCCCTGGGGGATGGTATCAACTTCGACCCCTCAGGGGCTTTCCAGAGCCCCGCCCTTGGAGCTCAGCATCACCCACCAGTGGGGACAGGAAATACAGCACCACTCAGTAAGGGTGACCAACACCCAGGGAGACAGCAGTCAAGGCCAAGAAACACTGGTGTGGTGACTAGACTTGAGCTGTCAGATGGCCTCAGGTAACCCATTCACCTCATTTCCAACATTCCCTGTAGCGTGAACATCAGAAATAAAACACTTCTCTGGACCAGAGCACCCCATGATCTAGCCTAGCCAGGAATCTTCTACCTCCTAAAGGCAAGTGTGACCCATTCTCTGAAATCACTGCCTTACTTCCCCTTTCTCCCTTCCCTGATAATCATCTAAGTAGAACGTGTCTTGTGACACATGCCTGTCCCCACCCCCGCAATATCACCCAGAGGCCACATCAGATATCCCCTTTCACTTTGCCTCACTATAGGTTGTCAGGGCTCCTAGCTATATATAGCGTGGGATAGCACTATATCTGTGGAGTAAATGACTCCTCTTTGTTAGCAGAGAAAGACCCCAGCCATGACCAAAGTTGTCCATCCGAAGCTTTGTCCTCTCCTCAGACCTTCAGACCTTTGTGGAAGCAAACGTAGACACAGAGGCACTCCATAAAGTACAGACACAGACCCTCACTCGGGGGCCTTCTATTCAGCACATAGATTACTAGGTTCTGTCCTTTGAAACCTCAATGTAAACAAATGCCATGGTCAACAAGCAAAAGAGTGCTGGATCAAAGCACATTTGCCTGTGCTCTCCCACTACCTCCTCCCACACAAGCTGCAATCTATCATAGCTCTAAAAACTAAACTGAGTTATAGTCCCGTTGGATATAACTTATTGATTTTTCTATTTCTTCTCCATCATCCACTCTGCTTTGAAAGATGGGGTGAGAGGGCAACTTCCGGGGTTTCCTGTTGGGATGAGCTAGCTGCGCTAGAGGGAAGTGGGGCGATGCTGGCTGCATCTGGCTTTGCCTTTGATCTTCTATGCTTGTCTCTACTGAAGCCCTCCAGCCTCTCCATCACCACAGCTTAGAAACAAAGAATAAAATGGGTGCCATTCCTGACCGACCCATTGGTGTTTGTACAGACACAAACTGGACTCCAACTGCTGGAAGTTTTTAGTAAAAGGCAAATGTACTTTTTAAGATATGGCTTGCACGGGTCCTTTCTTAACCATGAGCCCTCAGCACCAACTGGCTTGTGGCAGGATGTTCTCTGGAGCCCAAGGACTAAATGGTAAGTGGAATTTTAAGCCAAGTGTAACCATCGTTGTGATAGGCAGAAGGCCTGCAAGATGTGAGCCACTGGGGTAGACGGCTAATCCTCACTCCAAGGGGCTCTGCCTGTGCTGAGCCCACACACAGGCGGTAAGTTTTTACAGCACCAGGATAGAGAAGAGAAAGGGAGGCCAGAGGAGCCAGGCTTGGCTTAAACCTCTTCCTACCTCACAATTCCCCAGAACATTTTACAAGAAAATGACGCAAAAACAAAACAAACAAATAAACAAAAAACTAAGCTACTTCATCCGCTAGCCTTATTTCTAGAATTCTCCATTTTTTTTTGTTACATAAGCTACAACAATGCAAATGTATCCATTAGTGGGTAAAAAAAAACCAACAAATATGATGGTACTTGTCCAAAAGTCCTGGAAGAAATAATACACATGAATATCAAAGTATTCTGTGAGTGGGTAGAGGTTAGCTCCTCTAGCCTCTAGCCACCAAGCTCACGGACAGGGGATGAGAGGAGACAGACGCCTTTTCTGTTTCGCATCAAAGTTTCATTTATATTGAGCAAGCAACTCTACCACCTGCTCTTTCCTTTTTCTCTTTGCCTTACTTTTTTTTTAAGAAAGAATTTTTTAAGAGACCTTCAGGCCAGACCTTGCAATACACAAGCAATAAACAAGCCAATACATTACAGAGTGACATCATCTGCCGACATCCAAGGAGAGGTCAAAGGCTAATTGCTATGATTTACTGAACCATTCCAAATGACCCTGTGCGAGAAGATTTAACTTGACAACTGTTTGAACTTCACAGTCTGAAATTTCATCTACTTGTTTCATGAGTACTTTTTAATTATTCCCCTGGGGAGATTAATGATTCTTTCTTTCTTTCTTTCTTTCTTTCTTTCTTTTTTTTTTTTAATTACAGTCTGGGAGGGATCACAGTTTTATGTTTTGCTCCCTCCTTGAGATGGCAAAGTCCACTGGCTGGCTGGTTTGGGGACAATTTACTTTTCTTTACTCAAAGTAATTAAAATGGAAAATGGAGATATCACGATAGTTTGACAACCCGAGGTTTGGAATCTGACAGCTTGAGTAGAGCCCACTGACTTCACTCCCCTGGATTCTGTGCTTTCACCTTTAGAGGAGGCGAAAGCGTCCTTCTGGCCTCTTAAGCCCACACGGCTCCGGAAGCCAGAGGTAGATAATATATGTAAATATTTATTCCCACAGTCTGGCATATGGTGAGCACTCAAATAGTGTTTTTCCGATATTTTTAAAGTGCTATTGTTTTGACTACTCAAACAATTTTTGAACTCCTGTTTACCGAGCTCACAGTAAGAAAGGAGAAGCAAGAAAGAAAGGGACACACACACACACACACACTGTTCTCTAGTGTTCTACACAGCAGTGGCCTGAGGTCTCCATGGTATCACCTCCCATGGTACCAGCTTAGATTCAGTAACAGGGTGGACACTGGGTGCTGGGCAGAGTGTAGAACACACTGGGCAGTCATTATCTTTAGGGAATTAACAATCCAGTTGGCTGAGTTGTTTGGGTTTTGCTTTAATGCTTTGTGTTTCAAGCCCAGGACTTTTTGTGTGCTAGGCAAGCCCTCTACCACTGAACTACCACCCTCCCTCCCCCTCTCCCCCAGCCCAGACAAGTGGCTAAAGTGGTAAACACACCATGATACACACACACACACACACACACACACACACACACACACACACTTCCTATTCTGCCTTGCATGTTTAAACACGCATACACGTGTGCAAGCTCTCATAACATCTTTCACTGTGGGATGAAGGCAGCCCTGTGTTTTGTGAAAACTGAGACCATACCGAGGCTTCCTCCTCAGAGCCCCCCCTGGGGATTTAATTCATTTGCCTTCAAATGGAGGTGGCCTCTCTCAGAACCTCTCTTAAAGCGGAGGTGCAGAGGCTGACGGCTCGATTAAATTACAGCAGCTGGGTTTTAAAATACCAGAGGAATTACAATTTTGGAGTCTGAGAGATCTCACTGAAAGGAAACCTTTCAAATGTCTTGCCTCTTGCAACACAAGTTCCCACCACGGGAGAGGAGATGTGTTCTTTCCCGTTTGGGCCTCAGGCTCCAGCACATTTCTAAGGAAATCTTCATTCGCGGCCAGACCCGACCCCTCAGAGGCTGCCAAGCAGAAGCAAGGAGGGGAACGAACCAATAGTATTCCTTAGCTGAAAAGAGATGCTGGCTCCTAACCACCTCGTGTGGCCAGCCTAAGCCCACTTGAGACCCTCTTTGAGATGGTGCCATGGTCACAAGGGACAAGAAATCAGGAGTCTAGGGACATGCTCGCTCTGTCCCATTCCCAAATCTAGGCCCACGTTGCTTTCTCTGCAGCTCTCTGCCTGCACCCACAGGTGCCCTGTCACATGGACCCAATCCCTTAAAAACCTCTGTTGGGATCATTCATGCCAAGCCGCTTTAGATCATGATCTGCGGGGTGCTAACATAAGGGGGCTTGGGCCATGGATGCAGATGAAGCGAGGTGGGAGAAAGTGGGGTATCAGAATGCTTAGAGTGCCCAATCCGGGCCCTCCCCCCCACCCCAGGCCAGGTCTCCGGTCTCTCGGGTGCCTGTTTCCACTGTCCCCGCAAAGGACCGCGCAAACCCCAGTGGAGCTTACCTTGGCCCAGGACACGGTGTAGGAGAGCTGCGGGTCCCAGGGCGCTGTACACGGCAAGTCGACCGTCTCAGAGCAAGCCACCGTCACCTCCCGCATCGCCATCGCGGGCGCCAGGCTGCAGGCTGCAAGAGAGAGAAGGAGAGACAGAGAGAGCGGCGTAAGCAAGGCCACCGAGGCGGGGTCGCGGGTAGCACCAGGCGATCGGGCTCGGGGGGCCGTACCGCAGCCTAGAAGCAGGAGCTTGAGGCCTTGCGACATGGCTGGAACGCTGCGCCACTGTCCGGGCCGCCCTCCTGGGCGCGCGCCGCGCTCTTATACCCGCGCTTGGGACTTCCCCACGCGCTGGCCCCGGGGACTCCCCAGCCGGAGGAGGCGGGTAGCCTGGTCCCCGCCCCGCGCGCGTCCCCAAGTCCGCGTCGCTGCTGCGGCTGGCCAGCGGCGACAAGCAGCTCCGCGGAACGGCTCCGCGCTCTGAGGCTTCGGAAGCCACGATGGCACGCACAACACCAGCTAGATGACCCTCAAACCCATCGAGCGGGTCATGCGGATTCAGATAGGTTGGGCAGCTTCTTCTAAAACCCAGGGCTGTGGCGACGTTGCTACTCTCCAGATTTTGTGATAGGGACAGACACCCTAGACTTCCTGAGAAATGGCAAACGCCTGCAGTCCTTGGCTTGCTGCCTTCTTTCGGCCTTGTTTACGTTGTTAGAGCAAGGGAGATCTTTTTATACTAAAGCATTAATTACACACATGCTCATAAGTCTTTTAGAAAACAATGTCTAAAAGAATCTTGAGTCCATTTGCGTTGCATCCGCCCGCCAAGGTTCAGGGACCAGGTGGAAGACAGGACAGAAAGATTTTAAGTGCCAGAAGTCTAGAAGGAGAACGGTGTCTTCTGGACATGATTCTTGAAGTCACAGGAGCAGCGATGATCTGCACAAGCCCAAGGCAGACAACCTTTCAGCATGGAGGGGGAAGGGATTCACAAGCTCCCACCCCTAGCTGGGGAGGTATGGATGGACAGTAGACAGCTTCTGGAGGAGGGAGAGCACCCTCCCCCCACAGGTCAATCTCTCTCCAGTGAATGCCCACATCCAGAAGTATATGGTCCTCTCAAATTAGATTATTTAAAAAAAAATAGATCAAAGACATCTAATTCACCCAGAATCAAACCCGCTTAACATCTTGGTGTGCTGACTTCTATGTCTGCACACATATTTTAATGCTGTACCCTTCGCACTATCTTTCTGTCTTGTGTTAGTTTAGTTTAACAGTTTACAAGCAGCAACTGCTTAGAGGCTGTCAGATTCCATTGGACCACAAATTAGAACCCATTAGGTAGTGTTGAGTACTTGGATGGCTTTTTTACTTTATTATTTTTTCCTTTGGATATGAAGACATTTTTGTTTTTACCAAGTCTACCCCCCACTTCCCAACTCCAACTCCTCCCAGATCCCTCCATCCATTTCCCTCCCAAATTCATGTTCTCTCTCAATCTCTCATATATATTACATATATGTGTATGTATATATGCATGTGCATATATACATATATGCATATATGTATATACACATATGTGTATATACATCATATACACATATACATGTATATGTATCATACATGCATCATATACACATATACATGTACATGTATACACATATATACATATGAACATATACACATAGATACATTATATATACATAATCAACTATATATCATATATACATATATACATCATATATACAACTATATATCATATATACATATATACAACTATGCATCATATATACATCATATACACATATACACATACACACACATATATGTATATATCTATATATCTATATCCATCCTACCAAATCCAATTGGTGCTGCCCACTGCATGTGAGGGTAGGTCTGTGCACTGTAGCATGGCAACCTACCAGGGGCCCCACTTCTGAAGGAAGCTATAGGCATGTCCACTTATGCACAGGTATAAGGTAGGGAAGGGGGGGATTCTTCCCAAAAGTTTGCTTCAAAGGAACAGTTTGTCTTACTGGACATGCATCCCAAACCAGTTCAGGCAGGATCAGCCATCCCACTCTCCTGTTAGGCAGAAGTAGCACAGGACTGAACAAAATCTGAGTGTGATGGACCTTAAGGGGAGATAAACTTACTGCAAAGCTCCGAAGCTTGATGTGGGGTCCTAGGCTGCCCACAGGTTGTTTGGAGGTGGGGGAGTGTGCACAGTCGTGTGGGGAAGGGTCACAGGCGGCCAGGTGCATTGTTAGAAGAGGGCTGTGTGTGTGCAAAGCCCAAACCAAGAAGAGTCAAGGCTGCTACACTATCCCCTCTGCTCGCCCGCCCCATTCATGGGATTGAGCACACCAGTGTACAATTAATCCCAAAGAATGAAATATTTCTGATACTTTTGAGGTCCTGTGTACCCTCCATTAGACCCCATGTCCAGCCATGACTTCATCCTTTCGATTCTTACCCATTAAACACAGATGTCCCGGGAGCAGAGGTTGTTCCAGGCCGCTGCACTCTCCATGATGATCGCCTGCCCTCAGGGTGCAGATGCACACAGCATGCTAAAAGGCCATGGTTCTCAACCTGTGGGTCGAGACCCCCATCTGCTTGATTCCATTACTTGTGTGTTGTGAAGCTGTCCCACATCTCCTTCTGGGACTGCCCATCCCTAGTCTTTGAGCTTTATTTAAAGTCATTTACTATAAATTCTGGGTCATCCTTCCTGATTAGGTGAATGACAAATTCCTTCTCCTAATTTAAAATTCATGTTTCCTCTTTTTGACATCTTTTACGTACAAAGTGGTTTTTGAAAATGTTTTAATGTAGTCAACTGTATCATCTTTGTTTAGATTTGTGTTTGATGTGGGATTTAACACATCTTTTCTTACTCTGAGATCCAGAGAGCATTTTCTTCCAACCCTTCAGGATGCACACTTCTCTATCTAGTTCTTGAATCCAATTTAACAACCCTTGATGTGGACACCTAGTTGGTTGTTTCCTCACTGACAGTGAGACAGTGGTTCCTTTAGGACTGTTCCCCTACCCTCACCTGCCCCTCATTCATCTTTTTTTTTATTTTTGACTCAAGAGTTCATTAAGTAAACCATGTGGGCCTTGAACTCACAATCCTCCCAAGTACTGAGATTGCAGGCCTACAACATCACACCCCACCCCAGCTCCAATGTCCTTTCTAAAAGCCTTTTTCCTTCGCTGATTTGAAATGATGTCTCTACTCCGTGCAAATTTTCATAAATGAATGAGCCTGCTTCTGGGGTCTTCTCTGTTTCTCCCGGTGCTAACACCACATCTCCTCCTGATGGTAGTCAGTGCTGGAGCTGAGCCCCAGGTACCTAGCATCCTCTCCAAAGCTGCCACAGGGTTACGGGTTCCTTGAACTAAGGCAGATTAGAATCAACCCAAAATACTAAGGCAATCTAGCAGACATTTTTAATAAGAAAAATACTCCAATTATACACTGTATACAATTAAATTTAGAACTCAGATCCACAAATCTGCCAATATTGTGTACCTCTCCATTTATTGAACTCTTCAAGAACGTTTTAAGTTTCACACAAAGGCTTTTCTAACGAATCTTCAGATAAATGTGTTCCAAGACACCTTTACAGTTTGGGTGGTTATTGTACATATGTATTTCCTAAACTATATTTTCCTAAGATTCCTTAATCAGTCACTAGGAGTTCACATGCCCATTAACAATGCATCCTCAGAAGCTCTGTTTTGCCCCTTCCTAACCATTGGTTACTGTAAAGTTGTGTCTTCCCTCCCAGTAGATTCCACCATCTCTACGGGTGTCTAACAGTGGGGGGTGCTCCAGGACGCTGTCTGCTGGAGTCTTCGAAGCATCTCAAAAATGGTTTTGTGGGCTGAAGCCTGAGCTACTGCCTCCAAGGCTGGAATTACAAGCAGTCACCACACCCCCTGGCATTTTTGCGGGTTCTTAGAGGTCAGATCTCTGGGCCTCATACTGTGGGCAGGTGCCTAACCACTGAGCCACCTCCTAGGCCCTGAAGTACATTCTTTACCAAGGTCAGAGGTCTTTAAAAAAAAATGTTCATTTATTGTGCCTTTTATGCCCTTTTTTAAAGGTTGGTGTTGTTCTTATTAGAACTCTCAAATCACTGAAAGACATGTGTTAAACTTTTGCTCTGTGGTTATAAAATTATCTGCTGACCTTTGAAATTCTGTCCTATTTTGCTTCATAAAATTTTTTAACTTATATATGTATGTATTATATATGCATGTACATATATACATATATCTTATTATATATGTGTGTATATATATGATGTGCACACACACACACACACATACATATATATGATGCACAAAGGTATCACATGTCCCCGTTAGCCTCAAACTCACATGACAGCTAAGAATGACCTTAAAGGACTGATCCCCCTGCCTCTACCTCTGCTGAGAGCTGAGACTGCATGGGTATACTGCAGCGCAAGGCTATTATTGCTTTCAAATGACTGCCTTCATCATGTGTTTTAATAAGCAGAACTGTTTTCTACTTATTATAATTATATTTATATTATATATAATAATTATGATAAAAATCAATTAGTGTCGCCATCCCTTTCTATAATACCCCAGAGTGCCTGCCCTCTGTCCCATCTCACACACAGTGACAGTCTGCAATGGCTGGCTGTCCTTCCTCTCCATGCCCAGGGGTCCTCTTGTGCCCCTGCTGGTCACTGAGATGGGGCTCCCAGGTCAACCAACCCTGGCAACTGCTCTCACCCATTTCAGTCCAGCAGGGCAAAATCAGTTCAAACCAGTTCCCAGTTCTTTTCTCATTTCCAGCCCTCGGACATCACTTTCTTTCTTGCCAGAACAACTGTGTGTGAGGAAGACTTTATTCAGCATTTCTGAATGAATTTCCAAAACATGTTTGTCATAATTTACACTGTTGACAAGTTACGTGATTTGTGTGACTTCACAATATCCCCTGCCACACCACAGATGCACCAGAGTGTGCTTCTGCACACTTTCTTCCTCAGGCTCTAACTCCTCTCATACCAAGTATAAAACTGTTTCTAATAAAGGCTTTTCCACATGAGGCATTTCCAGTGCAACTTGGGTCCACATTCCAGTGAAAGCCTACAGCGCACTTCCCTGAATGTTTCTTCACACTTCACCCCAGAGAGGAGTTGATGATGATCTTTGCTTTCATCGGGAAGGAACAGGAAAAATGAGCACAAAGAAAGGTCTTCTTGCCCTTTGGAAACCACTATCTGCTTCTTCCTACTTAGTTATGAAGAAAAAACCCTCATCAACAAGCATTATGGTTACACCAGCACTGCCAAGGGCAGATTCTTGTTAACCTTGGATAAAACCCCAAGCTAATCTGTTCCCTTCACTGCCTATATTGAAACCCTTGGGAGGTTTGCTGTTGTTTGTTGATGATGTTTTGTTTTCCCTCAGAAAGCACAGCAAGGAGACATGTTTAAAATTTTAATTACATTTTTATTGCTGTTGTCTCAGGCTCTGATCAGCTTGGATGTCAGGAGAGAAAGTTCTAGAACAGTGGTTCTCAACCTGTTGGTCATGACCCCTTTAGCAAACCTCTAGCTCCAAGAATATTTACATTACAATCCATAACAGTAGCAACATTACAGTTATGAAGTAGCAATGGAATAATTTCACAGTTGAGGGGGGCAGGTCACCACAACATGAGGAACTGTATTGAAGGGTCATGGCATTAGGAAGGTTGAGAAACACTGGTCTTGAACATGATGAATTCTCACCTACCCTTCCCATGGTGCTGAGGGGTTGGCTGTGGAGAAGAGGAAGGTTTAGGTCATGGTTACAGGTTTGATCAGCATCATGGAAGGACCCCGGGTTACAGGAGACGCTTTCTAGTGTGGGTGTGGCTTATTCCCAAATTCGAAGTTTCCCTGTGAGGAACTGAAGGGAGGGGGGAGGTACTACAAAGAAAGAGAATAATAAGCAAGCCATGGTTGGGGGGCCATAGGGGAAGGATGAGGAGAAAGGGGAAATGAGGGTAAGGTTTGCCTTTTAAGCAAAATCCTTTCTGGAGGGGAAAGCGTGGGTGGTCCTCAAATGTCCCCAGATGTCCCCAGATGCTGAGCTCATCACAAACCTGCAACTGGGCTTGAGGCTGCCAAGGAGTAGCTTCCCTAAAGGCTGCTGCTGTCCCTTCAGCAGGGTGTGGGGGGAGAGGGTTAATCTCCTATGCTCCTGACCCCAACTTCCCCCCCCCCAAACGCTGTCGAGAGCTTGGTCTCAAGGATGAGGAAGTCTTAAAAAAGGGAGCTTGGAGGTTCCCTTTTGCTCCAAGTTTCCCTCCTGAGGGTACTTCTCCGAGGTAGGAAGAACACTTAAGTCAGCCCAGCCAGTAAAGCTTCCACTTACCAGGGCCCTTGGCAAACACCCTCCCCCACTTACACTCTAACACCAGGATGCCCACAGGCCTTGAGAAGAGAACCGAGGGAAGACAGAGTGTGGGCCTGTAAGCCATGGTTTTTTTAGTCAAATTTCCCCCACTAGGTTTTTCCCTCAAGGCTGATTCTTAGTCACCCTGTACTTTCCAAAGAGGGGCTTATTTATTAACTGATTGGGCTAAAGAAATGAATAGAAGTAACTTTTATTTCCAGAATCCTTCTTCTTGACTTTTTTTTTTCTCCTTGAGAAACTAGTAACATTTAGAAACACTGCTAGCCATTGTCTGAGGAGGAGGAGGAGTTGCCACTGGGATGATTCCAGGATGGAGCATGCGGTCATCCCTTGTGATCCCACCTGGCCTGTCACACACAAACACAAGGTCGAGAAACTGGCCTCAGGCCTGACTCTAGAGGCCTGTGGGAGGAAAGGCTTGCCCTGTCCAGTTTCTCCACTGGCTCACACAGTCCTCTAAAGATCAGGCGAAGAAACCTTCCACTGAATGAGTGTTTGTGAATGTTGGCCCTGGGTGGTGGGGGAAGGGGGTTGGGGAATTTGGGGGTACTGTGGGGGCCCCTGATCACAGGCTCATTAGGCTTGCTTGTCCTTCTCTCTAGAATTTCCTTGGCCTGAATCACAGCCCCAGCTTCCTCTTTCGCTCAAGTCTGTTCAAATGTCACTTTCCCAGAAATGTCTTTTACAAAGAAAAGATTTACTTTAGTGTGTGTGTGTGTGTGTGTGTGTGTGTGTGTGTGTGTGTGTGTGTCAGGGGGGAAGGTACTTTCTGAGGCTTCAGAAGGAGGAGTCAGATTGAGCCCCTGGAGCTGGAGTTACAGGCAGTTGTGTACCCCAGTGATGTGGGTCCTCTGGAATCAGGAAGCCCTCTCTCCATGGAGCCATGGAGCCATCTCTCCAGTCCCAGAAGTGACTTTTCTAAGTGCTACATGTGAAGATCTGCTCCCCGCTGTCTCCCTCTGGTGTGTTGACCCCTCCGTTCTCCTCACAGTCTCTCCTCTCACATGTTCCTCTGCTTGTGTGGACTTTGTCTCCACTAGAATCCACTGGTAAGGAGCTGTGTCTTCCTCACTCCACCCAGTTTCAGATCCTAGAACAGCATCAGGTACTTGGAGAATTTCTGTGACACTGTTAATGCCATCTGCAAAGTCAGAGAGCAACTGATAGCACATTAGACCACATTTGAGAGTTAGCCCTGTGTGTGATAACTCACTGAAAGGACACTCAGAAAGCACAGAAGATGGTTATATTCATGAATCCAGTTTCTCACGATGAAGGGTTACAGGTTAAAGGGCACAGTGAAGGAAGGTTGCATAGTAGTTAGTCCAGAGGTGGGGAGAACATGGAACTCCAGGAGTCCTCTGCCTGTGGAGTCATGGGTGGCATTGCTTGTCGTGGCCATGAGGTATGACAACTTGTGTAGCATGCCACAAACCAGGAAGACACACAAGCCTCAGAATTTGGTATTTTAATGGTGGTTAAATCACATCTACCTATATAATTGACCTTGATTTTGAGTCATCAAAAATGCAACTGATAGTACCGTTCTACCAAAATCTTTCATCATAAACAAACAGCTGCTCTGATTAGACAGACAGCTCCCCAGGCAGTGAGATTCCAAGGACCCACTAATCATCTACAAGTAGACAAAAGCCAAGGCAAGTCAAGGCAAGCTTCTCTTCACTACACAAATGCCATCTAATTTTGCAGTGACCTACAGTTGTGGGCAGAAATGTGATCCCAATACCTGACCTTGGGTTAGGTCATTTGACTTGCTGGCCATAGAAAAAAATGGAAATCACTGTGTGCTGATTTCTCTCTGGTGCTGCTGCCATTACCATGGGAAGAAGATTCCCTAGACAGCTTACTAGTCCAGGAAGACCATGAGATACCTGGGAAAACAGTCACTTACCCGCATGCCAAGCTGTGACCAGCCCATGGGCCGAGTGCCTGAGTCAAATGAATGCCTTCTGTTGAGTGCTAAGATCTGAAGCTGGTTGCATCCCAGTACTGACAATTAACTGATAAAGGTAGCAACCTCTTGCATGTCAATACCAGTCTTTTGTGAGTTTGCACTTCTGGTCATCCTTAAAACAGGATAGCTTGAAGGGATCAACACAAATTGACAAGGTTTAGTTGGAAATGAGTGCTGTGGTTTAGACAGGGTTTGAGAGTGTCCCAGAGAGCTCATGTGTCACAGCTTGGTCCCCAGTAAGATGATGCTAAGAGGTGTTGGAACCTCTAAGACGTGAGCCCTGGTAGGAAGAGATTGTTTGACTGAAAGCTTTCTTCCAGGAAGAAGCTAATGTGATGCTCCCAGGACCCTGGTGTAAGGGTGCTTAGACAGAGGAGTCCAGGGCCAACCTGGGCTATAGAGTGAATTGTAGGCCAGGCTGGACTCTGGGTAAGATCTTGTTTCAAAATAAAATAAAGACCACCAATCAGCCAAGACAATATAAAAAGACTGTGTACAAGCCCCTGGATCAACCTCCTGGGTTCCAACCTCCTGTCTTCATGGTTTCTCTCTTGTGTACTTTTACCAGGATGTGGTTGACCCAGACAAAGGAGCCCCAACCAAAGACCAGATCAGGGGTTTCCCCTAATGTTGGACTTTCTTGGACTCCAAAATTGTGTTTCAATGAAACCTCCCCCCTTAAAAGTTAACTAGCTTCAGTTAACTAGCAAAGTGAGTCACGACTGTTATTTTATTACAACAATGGAAAAGGGCCTCCGAGACCAGGAAGACAATGAGTAAATAATGAACTTCAGTCGACAATAAATGCGGCTCTGTAAGAGGAGAGCAGTAATGAGTCATGGGGATGATGGGAAACTGAGAAGCCATAGCCTATCTGAAAGGGAACAGCCACTCCTGGGCTCTAGCCAAGTACGGGTCGTATCTTCAATAGTGATACGAATCACTATTGAATGAAAGGACGGCGTGTCTTAGGTATGGTTGAAGCAAAGGCTTTATTATAGACATGAGGGAGAACACAGCCAGAGGTATCTGGAAGGATCCAGGCTGAACTGGGCCAAGAGAAGAGAGCGAGGAGTGCGAGTGAGAGAGACAGAGAAGGCAGGACAAGCTGAGAGAGGAGCCGCAGACCAAGAGAAACAACCCAAGGGCCCAAGGGCCCAAGAAGACATGAGATGGCCTAGTTATATAATCATCCGAAGCAGGATGGAAGGGAACCCCAGCCCATTGGCTGGAGAGGTTTAGGGTAGGGGGCAGGGTGAGAAGTGCTGGGAGGAGCCACAAACACTGAGGGATGCTGGGAGAACTGGCCAGCATCTGTTCCGATCAATTAATAGGCACCTCAGTTAGCCATTTGTTCCTGGTTCCTTGAAACCTAAGAGCTGCCAAATCTTCCAAAGGTTTGTTAAGAGCAGCTGAAAATAGAGATTTTTTTTTTTAATGAATTATCCTAAAGGCTACAAATGACTCAAAACATTGCACTAGACAAACACACCCATCCAAGCCTGTCAGTGAGCAACTTTTCCTTTAGGTGGTGATATGCAAAATGGGGTGACACTCGGCTTCTGTAGGATGCGAAGGAAAGCATCCTCAGTGGCTCAGGCAGCGGGGGTGTGGGGGGGACCCACAGCCTCATATGGGACTCTGTGATGAGAGTCATCTGAAAGTGAAAATTAGACTACACGGAAATGGGCCATAATAAATGCACGCCAAAGAGATTTCTGCAGCTCTTGGCCCATGGCCATCTCCATCATGGCTTCATTGAGACACTTAAGGATTAGGAAATGACTCATTAACGTTTTCTGTCTTTGAAATATAGCATTTGTGAGAATCCAGCACAGCACCAAGCCTCTGTCATCATTGTTTACAGACATAGCCCTCAGTGAGATGAGGATACTTCTGGAACCTCACGGTCCCTTAGGAACCACACAGCGGTATGGTACATAGCTAGTGTAAGATGAGTCATGCTACCACAGCCCCACGGTTCTCTCCCCATAGAGCAACACCCCAGATGCTGATCCTCTTCATGTTTGCATGGTTACAAAGCTGGCTCTTGGTGTGTCTGTGTGTGCATGTGTGTAAGGGTGTGTATGCAGGTGTGTGTATATGAGTAAAGGTATGTGTGTGTATGTGTGCAGGTATTTTGTGTATGCAATGGCATGTGTGCTCATGTTTGTGTGTATGTGTGCAAGGGTGTGTGTGTATACAGGTGTGAGTATGCAGGATATATGTGTATGTGAGTGTATATATGTGCAAGGGTGCATGTATGAGTAAGTGTGTGTGTGTGTGTGTGTGTGTGTGTGTGTGTGTGTGTGTGTGTAACCCAGAGGTCTATGTCAGGTGTCTTTAATCACCCTCTACCTTTTTTTTGAGACTAAACCTCTTGTTGAAGCTGGAGTTCACTGATTCAGACTTCCCAGCCAGGGAGACTTGGGAATCCTGTCTACCTCTAGAACACTATGCCTACTCAGGGGCACAGCAGAACTGGCAGTAAGTCCAAGGACCATCTTTCCAGTGTCTGGTCCTGATGTTGACGTTCCTCTTCCCTACATGGGCAAGCATCCTTACGAGATGATGAGATTTGCTCAGGGTCAATTGTTTCCGTTCTATCCTTTTCT
Source organism: Tokudaia tokunoshimensis (assembly GCA_036184795.1). Classification (NCBI taxonomy): domain Eukaryota; kingdom Metazoa; phylum Chordata; class Mammalia; order Rodentia; family Muridae; genus Tokudaia; species Tokudaia tokunoshimensis. The sequence goes on from BTHU01000022.1 coordinate 20,540,592, forward strand.
TGTTGCACTCAGCCCTGGAGATGCCATGTGTTCAATGTCGCAGAGAAAAACCAGGGAAGACCTCCTCCATCCTCGAGTATCTGAGAGCACCAGTTGCCAGGAAGAGTCATAGGGAAAGGGTATGTCATCACTTCCATTAGCAGTGAGGCGGCCTTGTGCACAAAAGTGCTCAAAATTACTTAAGAGTTTCTTTTCAGGAACACATCACCAGCACCATGGATAACAGCACATTCAGACAGCACGTCCAGAAGGAGGAGAGAAATGGGCAGCTCCAGGGTGAGACTCACAAGGCATGCGCATGCGCATCACACCATAATCCTTAGGAGGCTTCCAATGGGATGTGGTACAATGCCTACTTCCAAACGCGAAGATGTTAATTCTCAGATATGCCGGAGCTTAGGGTAATTAGGATAATTAGCCTTAGTGAATGAGTCTCCTGGTGGGCCTTCACTTGCTACCTAACAAGAAGACCCATGCCTTCTCAACTTCATTACAACATTTCTTCTGGTGTGCAGGTGATTACACGTGCTCATGGGAGGAGTCCTTCAGTGCATGTGTGTACAGGTTCCGAGGACAACTTCAGATGCCATTCCTCAGGTACTGGTCACCTTTTGTTGGACACCGGATCTCTCATTGACTTGGATCTTTGCTAAGTTTACTAGACTAGCAGGTCAGAGAGCTTCCAGGGATCTGCCTGTCTCAGTCGCCCACCTCACGGGCACTGGCATTCCAAGAGATCGCCACCACACATGGCTGTTTACATTATCTCTTGGGTCCAAACTCAAAATCTTCATGTTTGTCAGGCAAGTGCTTTACCAACTGAGACATCTCGTTGGGGAAAAACTTCTATAGAACACTCTACAGATGTTCTTTCAGTAACACAGCTGAAAACTCAAACCAAACGAAACTTCAACCATTCCTATGCCCACTCAGGGAGCTGAAACTCATTGAGAAGAAACGCCCAGTCACTAAGGTATAGACTGCCTTTCTGCTGTCCTGTGGCTGACCTAACAGCCTGTCCCTGAAGATCTAAGCACCAAAGTAAAATCAACAATCTACTTCTCCCAAGGTGGGATTGAGTGGGGACCAGAGTCTAGAAAGTTTATCTATGAGAGCAATCAGCCATAGGAAAAAGAGCCGGTAATCTGGGACTAAAGCTAAGGTCACTGTGGCCCAAGCACCGTCAGTTTGTCCAAGAGAGACTAGATCAACCAGGAAGTAGGTGAAGAGGGACTGGGAGGCTAAAGGGCCGCCCCTGAGGCTGTGACTGTGTCTAAGACTAGGGCGGAAGAGTCAGTGTGTCAGATAGTTTTTCTTTACTGCAACAAATACCCAAGACACTCAACTTATAAAGAGAAAGGTTTACTTGGGTTCTCAGTCTCAGAGGACTTAATCCCTGACCTGTCAGGCCAGATTCTTTGGAGTAGCACAAACTCCAGTAATCATCACAGGAACACGTGGTAGGAAAAGATCCTTCACGGGTGGACTGGAAGAGCAGTGCAACAGTGCCCTACAGTTCCCTTCCATCTCCAACAAGGGTTTGTAGCCAACGGCTTGAAGACCCCCCACTGGGACCCATCCCTTAAAAGTTCTGCCATCACTCAAGCTAAGTCACCAACACACAAGTCATTGGGAGATACTCCGGGTCCAAATTACAGCAGCCATGCTGTGTGTGTGTGTGTGTGTGTGTGTGTTGGGGGGGTGTCCTTCTCTGGGAAAGAGTGTGCTAGGTAACTAGATCACTTGAAAGCAGGACCAGGCAGACCTAATAGAGCCAGAGCCACAACAAATGGCATTCTCTGGGTCTCACTGTGGCTAAATTTGGTTCTTGAGGTCCTGGAGCTAGTTTTGAAAGGTTTCATTTGTCACAGAACACTGGTGACTTTTTTGTTTGTTTGTTTGTTTGTTTTTTGTTTAATTCGTTGTGGGTTTAAAATAGGTGTTCTGTGAGACGTGCTCCTTTTTCTCATTTGGGAACACGGTGTATCAAGCAATTCCTCAGCTGATGCTTACTCTGAATGTGAGAGGAATTACTTGAATTGTACTTGAGGACTAATGCAGATGGTAGTGAGTACAGATGATGCATGGCCTGTGGTACATGCGTGTGTGTGTGTGTGTGTGTGTGTGTGTGTGTGTGTGTATGCCTGTGTGTCTGTGTGTCTCTGTGTGTGTGTTTATGTCTGTGTGTGTTTGTGTGTGTCTGTGTGTCTATGTCTGTGTCTGTGTGTATCTGTGTGTGTGTGTGTGTGTGCATGCCTGTATGTCTGTGTGCGTGTGTGTGCATGCCTGTATGTCTGTGTCTGTGTGTGTCTGTGTCTATGTGTGTCTGTGTCTGTGTCTATGTGTGTCTGTGTCTGTGTGTGTCTGTGTGTTTGTGTCTGTGTGTGTATGTGTGCATGTGTGAAACCTGGGTATCTCTTATGGATGAGGAATCAGAGCTGGTGAAGCCCAAGCAACATCTCCTCTTCCTTCATCAGAGGAACTTGGATGGTTAATGCTTCCCATTTCTAGTGCAAACTGGAGGAACCCTTCTCCTCCACAGGAGGGAGTCTCTTGGAAGGTAATGTAGAAGCAAGGAGGGCTTCTCTGTTCCCCGCTCTCCTCATTAGCGTGTATGAGGACGGTGGACGGGCCGAAAGGCTAATACCACCTTTAAATTACAGTTCTGCTGTGACCTACACAGCTAATTGAGAACTTTCACTTCTAATAGCTTCACTGACCAAAGACCACAAGCTTTAACTACTGACTAAATTAATTTTTGAGACAGTGTCTTTCTATGTGGCTCGAGCTGGCTTTGAAGTCATGACCCTCCTGCTGTAGCCTTTATACTTCTAGAGTTATAGACACACATCAGCATGCCCAGTCACAATCTTCAGTTCTTAAGGACTTCATGCTCTATGAAGGACGTCTGCCCCTTCACACCTATGCCCAGTCATAAATGCATTCTTTATTCCCACTCCCGGGATGTTTGGTTTCTTTGACACTATTTCGTTTCTCCCCCTTGGGGTGAGTTTATCCCTTCCTGCCTACAGAGCCCCTGGTCAGGTCAGACTCAGCTCAGAGCTAAAGTTCCACTCACCTGGTGTCAGAGAGACCTTTCATAGAGTAGACCATGTGATAGACTGACCCCGTGGAAGCCGTGGTGTGCAGTGAACCAAAGAGACCAGGAAGCAGTAAGAGCTACAAACTAGACTGCGCCATTAAAGGCCTGCCCTCAGTAACCTACAGCCGCCACCCAGGCCCCACCTCCTTCCCATGGCACAGCCTTCCCAAATAGGACCACCAGCTGGGAACAAGCACTCAAAATATTAACTGGTGGGAGATGTTGCAGATTCAAACTGGGCATCAGCATAGAACTGGGAAACATGAAATGAAAATACCATTTTTTTAAAAGAGCCACACCCATGTTCAACATTCTACAAGGCTGGCTGGCTGATTAGAACGTCGGTGTTTGTGGAGAGTTGGAATGTTGCAAGTCCAGAACAAAATTATCTTGGGTTAGATCACTCCCTTAAATAGCCACTCATTGCTCACTTCTGTGTGTGACCTAACAACCTTGTGACTATCGGGTAAAAATCCTCTTTGGATTGTACAAACAGGACCCCCCCGGCCCGCTTCCACCAATCCAAAGGTTAAGAATGCTGTGAGGGAATGGAGATCCAGCTCAGTGGTCAGTGGATCCTTGTGGTGGCTCACAATTATCCACAACTTCAGTTCCAGGGAATTCGAGGTCTTTTTAGACCTCTACAAACACTACACACACACACACAAACACACACACACACACATTGTATACATACAGGCAGGCAGGCAAAACACTCATACACATAAAATAAATAAATCTAAAAATTTAAATTTTGGCAGAAGAATGACATCTGATAGCATCAGAAGCCTCTAGCAGGGATTTTCCCCCCACCCTGCTGCAACCAGTCAATGAACTTGAAAAGCGCCTTGCTTTGTGACTTTCTTGGTCTGTTACTGTGTAAACCTCATGAAACTGCTACCACCCTCTAATCTAGAATCTGGAGTAAACCAAATTCATATTTGCCAGACCACTGTCACTCACAACGAATAAACTCTTTTTACCTTGAGGATGATCTGTGCTTTATTGACAGAAATCACTCACATAGGAACAAGACCCAAGGAGTCTCAGAACATGGGCCATCTTGACTCCCACACATCATATGCATGATAACAGCATTTCAAGGACTCGGACAAGTGACATCTGGAAAAGGCCCCTGTGAGCCAAGATCCTCCAACCAGAGCAGAGCCCTGGTCTGGACACAGAACTGGGCTGTTCTAAGGGAGCATCCCAGGGTTTTGTTAAACAACTCAGATAGTATTTGTCATTAGAACGGCATATATGTTGTCTTAGTCAGGGTTTCTATTCCTGCACAAACATCATGACCAAGAAGCAAGTTGGGAAGGAAAGGGTTTATTCAGCTTACACTTCCACATTGCTGTTCATCACCAAAGGAAGTCAGGACTGGAACTCAAGTAGGTCAGGAACTTGGAGGCAGGAGCTGATGCAGAGGCCATGGAGGGGTACTGTTTGTTGGCTTGCTTCCCCTGGCTTGCTCAGCTTGCTTTCTTATAGAACCCAGAACCACCAGCCCAGGGATGGCACCACCCACAATGGGCCTTCCCACCCTTGATCACTAATTGTGAAAATTCCTTACAGCTGGATCTCATGGAGGCCTTTCCTCAAGGGAGGCTCCTTTCTCTGAGATAACTCCATCCTGTGTCAAGTTGACACACAAAACCAGCCAGTACACATGTAATCTAGACTCCTATTTCAAAATGAAATTGGAGGACATCTGACTGCAGAGTGACACCTCTTTCTCCTTTGTCCACATCTCATTGGCTAATGGGCCCTAAAATGTCCTATAGTCCATCTCCTGAAGCCTGAAACCTGGACATGGGTCCCCATGGCCACTCAGCCTCTCGAGTGCATCTGTCCTAGTTGAGAATTCTTGCGGTGCATTCACGTGTCTTCTAAGGCTGGGAGCTCGGGAGCAATTGCCCGAGGTGTCTGTCATACTTGTCCAAACTACTGGTGGCGTCAGGGTTAAATCGAGGCAGGCTCAGCTACCTGTCCCCAGTGTGCCAATTGGAGACAAGCAATCCTGACAAGCAGAGGGAGGAGATGTATTCAGTGTGGCCGCAGCAGGATGAGGAAACAAATAGAGGCTTAGTTGGTTTTGATTTACTCATTTTTAATGGGGAACAGGGTCTTACTCTGTAGCTGACCTGGAACTCACTCAGTAGACCAGGCTGCCTTTGAACTCATGGATCTGCCCAACCCCACTTCCCAAGTGCTGGTACTGAAGGTGCACGCCAGCATGCCTTCCAAGGGTGGCTACAGTTCCCCTTTCCCAAACCCTACACGAACTCACAGATTAGAGAGAGGAAATGTGCACCGGGACCCCAGTTCTGCTGATGGAAATGAAAACTGGGGGCGGCCCTCTCCATAAGCATAAAGCATGTGATTGGCAGGAGGTGAAAGAAAGTTGCTAGAAACGGGGGGGGGGGGGAGGGAGACAAAAAGAAAACAAACCCACCTGCTGGGGATTCTGGGAGAACTAGTAGCCCTGGTGGCTTAAGACCAAGTTCAAGGTCAAGCCTGAGCTTCTGGGTGATGCCCAGATTGGCCATCTCAGGACAGGAAAAGAGGCAGACCTTTACCAAGGCTGGTGACGTCCTGGTGATTTTCCATGTAGAACCCACAAGAGGCCATGCTTTGTCTTAAAATACTATGGGGAAGTTCCCTTGAACCTTTGACAGAGGAAACATGAGTTCTTGGTAAACCTAGCAATAAGGTGACCAAACACAAGTAAATCACACACACTCACACACACACACACACACACACACACACACACACTCATCCCTGAATCACTCAATGTCCTTCATTACACAGCTTACCCCCCACACCAAGCCCCTCTACAGGTCTTACACATCTCAGCCACTCCTGGGCCATAACAACCATACACCTTATGCTCAGTCTGTGCCTGTGACTGGAAGCCAGTGACTTGCCTGAGCTGATGTGGAGTGGATACATACTGCGAATATAGATTGAATTTAGATACATTCATTTATTCAATAAGCGTCAATTTACTGAGGACAGCTTGCAACCTATTATGCTAAACACAGCGGGGTCCAAGCAATGACTGAAACTGCTTTCTCCCTGGAGCAAGCCTCTGGCCAAATGGGGCTGGGGCGGGTCTGCGGTGGATCTGTGGTGGGGGCTGTGGTGGCTCTGTGGTGGGGCTGGGATAGGTCTGTGGTAGAGGCTGGGGTGAGGTCTATGGTACGAGCTGTGTTGGGGACTGGGATGGGGTTGTGGTGGGGACTGGTGGGGGCTGGGATGGGTCTGTGGTGGTGACTGGGGTGGGCCTGTGGTGGGGCTGTGGTAGGTCTGTGGTAGGAGCTGTAGTGGGGGCTGGAGGGGTTGTGTGTGGGCTATGGTGGGGGCTGGGGTGGAGGTAGACATTTCTACCATGAGACATTTTTGTAAGGGTTTTGTAACCAGACTTCCCTGTCTGGGAGCATCCAAGGAATTTTTGTCTTTTAAATCAGGCCCCAGTCTGTTCTTGGCTGCACCATCTGAGGCAGCAGTGTCTTTAGAATATGAAACTGGATTTTAAAAAGGAAGAAAAACAACAGAACTGAGAAGCTAACCCAGTCAGTACAGAGCTGGCTGGATAAGCATAAGGGGCTGGGTTTGAACCCCAGAACCCGTATTTTTAAAACAGACCTTTGCAAAAGGTGTAGTGGGCTTGTGATTCCAGAAAGCCCCAGACCTCAGGGAAAGACCCTGTCTCAACACCAGCAAAATGACTCCTCAGGAAGTAACATCAAGGTTGACCCATGGTCTCCACATACATGTGTACACACACACAAACACACACACACACACACACGCACACATCTACATACACAAACATTTATACACACCACATATACATATACAAACACATGCACACACCATATACCATACACAAATACCAGACACCACACATACACACACACCACACACACCAATATCACATGCATACACACATGTACACACAGACATGCACACACATCACATATCCAAACACACACACATATGCATACCACACACATGCACATACACACATGTGTACACATAGGCATGATACACATACACACACACACACACACGAAAACAGACATGCATGTACACATCTATCTATATACAGGGACATGGACACACCATATACACAAATACACATACACCACGTACTACATGCATACACCAGACACCACACATACACACACACCACACACACAAATGCACACATGCATGCACACATGTACACACAGGCATGTATACACACGTACACAAACAAGTAAATATACTGGAATACTTAGGCATATATTTGGTTTTCTTAAGCTAGCACTTACTAAATGCTACCTGCTAGAAATTGACAGTAGTTATGGTTGAGTTGGTGGGTATTTTCCTTTTTTTTCTTGGAGACAAGGGCTTACTATGTAGCCAACGTTGACTTCTAACACATGATTTTCCTGCCTCAGCCTCCTAAGTGCTAAGATTACAGGATTGCACCACTATACCTGGTTTACATGGTTTGTTTGTTTGTTTGTTTTTTAATTCAGCTTTTTTTGCATGGTAAATTAGCTGGCATTCTTCTCACTAGACCCTAGGATTAGGTGATACACTACTCCTACCCAGGTAACTTCTGGAGACACTGGGACCTGGGTGGCAACAGTGTTTGTTTTGGAGACCAGGGTCTCACAGTGTATGAAGCTCTGCCTGTCTCAGAATTAACTACGTAGACCAGGCTGGCCTCAAACACATGGAGCTCCCAATGTTATGACTCAAGGCCTGTCCCCCCACAAGGCCTGTCCCCCCACCACACCTAGCATGGGACTTAGCGTTGCTGCTGGAACTCAGGGACTCATTTTTTAACAGACAACTGTTTTCACCACTGAGCTACACCCCAGTCCTATATGGCAACCTTGACCTTGGGCGCTGACCTTTGTTTGGAGTCCCCTCTAGATGAACGAGGTAGCTGGCATTTCACTACAGCGTGCGGCTGGGGGGCTGCTGGTCAGGCTTCCGCAGCTGGTCTTGGTGACGAAAACCCCAAAGCAGGCTGAGTTCCAGCCTCCCCACTTGTCAGCCACCTGCCTAAGGGACCAAAAGAAGAACTTTCAGAGGCCGTCACGGGTCGTCACATGTGCCACTGTGATGCTTGGCCACTGAGGGGATTTTGGGGAAGGAAGTAGCCCTGACATCATAGAAACATAGAAGTGAGAAAGGCTTGGGGTGTTCCTCTTGACCAGGCACCCCAGAGGGTTGGGAGCCTGCTCTGTCCTTCCGGGGTTCACTCACTACAGGTCTGGACATGTGTGCACCCTCTCCTTACTTATTGTTGGCCAAGGCTTTGTCCTCCAATAAAACTTTCTTGCAATATGAGGTCTCACTTGACACCTGTCTATTAGCATCGCCTTCGTACAGGCCAACTACTCTGTAACTCTTGGAGAACATCACATGACTGCTAATCTTTTCACTTCAGCCCACACCTGCATTTTCCTACCTTGCTTCATATACTGGCAGGGTTGTTGCTCTATACCACATCATTGTCATCGTCATCACCACCACCATCATCATCACCATCATAGGCAGGGTTTCAAGCATATGGACGAGCCTGTAATTTGCTATGTAGATGAAAATACCCTTAACCCTCTTCTCTTCCTGCCTCTACCTGCCCAGTGCAAACATTGCAGATGTGCACTACCACACCCAGTTAACTTGATGCTGGATAACAAACCCAGGGGCTTGTGCATGCTAGCTAGGCAAATGTTCTATCAATTAAACTCCATGCACAGCCCATGTCTGCCACCCACCCTATCAATCACATAACTGTGGTCGCATGAATTATTTCCTATCCTTTACCCCCTCCTTGCTTCAGAATGACCCATCCACGGCCCTTGTCCTGGGACTTTGCAATAGCGCTCAATGAATCTGTGGGGTTTGGGGTTTTTTTTTTCCCCCATCCCCCCTGATGTTTGGCTTGGCCATAGAATTCACTTTGAAAGACAGATGTGAGAGCGACATAACAGAAGTTTTCAAGGTGCTTCCACGGTGAGACTCAGCCTCTTGTGTTCTCTGCCATCACCGTGAGTAGATGTGCCCCAGGTGGTGCCAATTCCTGGAGGAACTCTATGAAGCAAGTCCAATGTCGACTTGTCGCCGGGAGCCGTGCCCAGAAGAGCTGAGCCAAGATCACCTGAATCCCAGCCAATCCTCAGCCATACGAAGAAGAAAAATAAACGTTTGTGATGGAAGCCACTGGGATTGAGGAGATTATTTGTTATTTGACGTTATTGGAGTAATAGATGACTAGTAAAATTGCCAAAAATGCAGTCTAATCCAGGCGGTGGCCAGATAAACAGCAGGCCTTACACTCAGTAAGGTCCTGAAGTGAAAATTTCTTCCTTACCTCAGCCCCTTTATAACTCGACCACCCAGACCACTTCTTGGTTACGTCCTGTATGTTAGCACCTCCTCCTCATACTTAATATAATTCCTCCTGGAACTCAGCCACCCGAGGCTCGTGCAGCCTGTACTCTTTCACACGCACAAGAAAAATTATATATTGATTTTTGCTTACCATGAACTATTTACTGATATGAATGTTATATATGCTATGTATTTTATTAAGATACTGTTAAATTATCAATTCCATTAGATAGTAAATATAAACATAACTGTGTCAATACAATGTGTAAGTGGTAGGCAGTTGCACCAGTTTAAAAGCTGTGAGAAAAATGTCCTGTATACACAAATGTTCACTCCCGATTTGCTAGCTTTGTGCCCTTTATTTTTATGAATAAAACACACCTATGTGTCTGATCGCCAATTATCTTTGATTTCCTCGGCTATATTTACACCTGGAGGAAATTCTTCAGAATCACACTTTTTTCCTCCCAGTCTAGTTTCGAATTCAACGCAGTTCCCCTTTTTATTTTTGTAAGCTGAAAAGTTGTTTTATATTAAAGTACTCAATGAACTATGGTTTGGTTGGGTTTTGTTGGTTTTTTTTTTTTAAGACACTTAGTTTTCATATACGGGAACTTTCCAGACCACTGGTCAAATCACCGCTTCTACATGGATCTTAAAAAGAAAGAGAACAATAGAGAAGTCAGCATTACTTCTATTTATGAACGAAACATCAAACCACCTACTTAACTTTCTGGGACCCTGGAATCTATGTGCCAGAATGCATCTATTATCCAACAAGACATGTGTCCATTTATCACAGGGAACTGCCGGTACAGTGTGTAAACTATTTTCTTTTGTGCATTTGTTTTGGGTTTGGTTTTTGAGGCAAGCTCTTTCTATGAGGGCTAGAGAAATGTATCAACGGTTTGAGAGCACTTAGGCCCTTGCAGAAGCTGGGATCCCTACACTGGGTCTCTCACAGATGCCTGTAACTCCAGCTCCAGTGATAGCTGGTGCCTCTAGCCTCACCTATACTCATGGGCACTACCCATCCATTGACACACATGCATGCACACAATTATAGCCATGAAATAAACAATGTCTAAAAATATCTTTCTCTGTAGCCACAGTTGGCCTGGAGATAGATAGATACATAGACAGACAGACAGACAGACAGATGATAGATGGATACATAGATAGATAGATAGATAGATAGATAGATAGATAGATAGATACATAGATACATAGATACATAGATACATAGATAGATACATAGATAGATAGACGCATACATACATACATACATACATACATAGATGATAGATAGATAGATAGATAGATACATACATACATACACACACATACATACATAACCAGGATAGTCTTGTCTTGAATTTCGGCCAATCCTCTTGATTCAGCCTCCCAAGTACTGAGATTACAAGTGTATGCAATCATACCTGACTTAAAACTCTTAACACTCCTTCATACATTTATAAAATGTTGCTAAGGAAGCAGCAAATCTTTGCTTTTTGAGAGTGAATGTAATTTGAGAAACAGCAAAGGCCCCTTGGAAGCAAGTTCAGTGAAAAAGAAGGCACACCAAGCTAAAAGACACGAAAAAGAACTGAGAGTTTCCTTGCAGTCTCAGAACCCAGAGGTAACAGACAGAAGCACCCATGCATATTTCTGTCCATCCGTTTTCTATGTCTATTTTCTCTTAGAGACGATACCATATGTGCAGTGTGGGCCATCTCTTTCCCATGTTATGAGGTTGGGAGGAGCTGGGGACAGTCACAAGTCAGCAAAGATCCTAAGAGCCACCTCATCTCCCCATGTGTGGAAGCTGGGAAAGGAAACAGTGAGAGTTTCCTGTGTGTTCTCTGCTCCTGGGTGATGATGCCTCTGATGGATTTGTTCACACGCCACAGGCCTGAGACGTGAAAGAGAAAACCATGCAATCTAAATACCTTACTCAATTCAGTCACGTGTGTAGATGTGTGTGTGTGGGTCTGTGTGCATAGCTTTCACTATGAGTCACGAGTGACTTTCCAATGCTCAACAGTGAGGCAGAAGTTCTGTAACTGGTAGACGCGTAGTCAGAGGCAAGATGGATAGAGAAGAGAGGAAAATGGTTACATTTCGTTGGACTTTTTACATCAGGGATTATGTCACACTTGAACATGTCCCGATAATACACACAGACTGAATTTCTCAGCACTCCGAACCTGAGCCTCAGAGAAGTCAAGGAACCTCACTATCATCATGGGGCACCAGGTTGGCTCTAGAACATACCCCCAAAGGCCCATAGGCTAAAGGTTTGGCTGTCAGCTTATGGTGCTGATGGGAGACAGTGAAACTTCTGGGGAGTTTGTGGGTTCCAGGGGTAACTCAGAGGTGGGGCACTTGCCTAACATGCCGAGGGCCCAGGTTTTCATCTAGCATGTCAAATAATCAAAACAAAACAGAAGGAAGCAGGGCTGGGAGAAGGAAGTTAGACCACTAAGTGATGCAAGAGTTTACTCTCTGCCTCTTGCTTTCCTGCCCAGAGCTTCGCACACTCCTGGAGGATGCACCACGCTTCCTTGGGCCCAGAGCAATGGGGACAAGTGACCATGGGCTGTAGTCTATGGAAGTCTGATATTCCAAACAAATGTTTCCTCTTTGTAAGATGATTACTTCAAGTAATTTTGTTACAGCTATGGATAACTGACCTTGGGGATCTAGTTCCAAGAGGAGGGGGTGAACAACTGTCCTGCAAATCAGTGGTTCTCAACATGTGGGTCACAGCCCCTTTAGGAGTTCAAACGACCTTTTCACAGGGGTCACATATACGATATCCTGCAGATGAGATATTTAAATTGCAATCCATAACAGTAGCAAAATTACAGTTATGAAGTAGCAATGAAATAACTTTATGGGGAGGGGGGTGTCACCACAACATGAGAAACTGCTTTAAGGGTCACAGCATTAGGAAGGTTGAGAACCACTGCTCTAAACTTTTTCTCCTGAGTTTTGTTCTCTAGACAAAGAAATACAAGCTGAAAATTCTCTACTCACTGCCTGCCTCCAACAGCCAAAACCACCTGTCCACTACCTACCAGGTAATCCCAAGTTAGAGATTCTGTGTGGTTTGGCTCCATCCAAGATTCTTCAAACTGCTACTTAGATGTCCGAAGGTCCCCACTACAGACTGAAAGCTCGTGTCTCTACCTCCACCCCGTCTTATGATGCTTACCAGGTGGTAAAGCCTTGGGGAAGTGAGGGTAGAGCTCATGAGGATGGGATTAGTGTCAGTTATGAGAGGGGTCCAGAGAACTCTCTTGATACCTGTTCCCTGCAGGGACACAGTAAGGGGGCAAACTTGCAAGCAGGAAGTGGCCCTCGCCAGAGAGTACATCTCCTGGCGCTCTAATCTTACGCGACTTGGCCTCCAGAACTGTGTGAAATGAAGGTTTATAAGTTCCATAGTCTGGTGCTTCTGTTATTCAGCAGACAGAGAACTAACAAAGTTCCCCCTTTCCACTCTTTTTTGCTTAAAATTCATTTTGGGGCAGAGCCAGCTAACTGAGGGAGGGAAGACCACTCCTGAATCTGACAACATCCTTCTGTCTCCTTTTCTTTGTCAACTGTGGAATGTGGTTTCATCTGCTTCGAAATGAATTTCTTCACCTATAACCAAAGCAAAGGGATTATACCACAAACCTGTTCCATGTACAGTGTATGTCAAGGATTCTAGAAAAGCCAAGTCAGCCCAGGTGAGAGAAGACAGGCTAATCACAAGAGTTGTCATGACTTCCGAAGAGGTCCCTGCCTCCTGTCCCTCTTTGTCCCACACTGGTCCAAGCTTACCAAAGTAAAATGGCAGTTGAAACTTGAATAGCTTTGAAGATTCATCAGCTTGTGATTAAAATGGCAGTTGAAACTCAAATAGCTTTGAAGAGTCATGAGCATGTGTGTGGTGATTTGAATAGATATGGCCCCCATAGACTCATGTGTTTGAATGATTGTCTCTAGCGGGTGGCACTATTAGGAGGTGTGGCCTTGTTGGGATAGGTGTAGCCTTGCTGGAGGAGGTGTGTCACTGTGGAGTTGGGCTCTGAGATCTCATAAATGCTTGAGCTAGAGCCAGTGTGGCACACAGTCTCCTTCTGCTGCTTGCTGATCAGGAGGTAGAACTCTCGGCTCCTCCAGCACCATGTCTTCCTGCACACTGCCGTGCTTTCTGCCATGACAATAATGGACTGAACCTCTGAAACTGTAAGGCAGCCCCTAGTAAATGCTTTCTTTTATAAGAGCTGCCTTGGTCACAGCGTCTCTTCACAGTAACAGAAACCCTGATAAAGACGATGTGTACAATTTTAAAAGCCTGCCAGCCTCAAAAGTCCTTTGAGCTAAGCATGGTGGGAAACAAAACAGCAGAACTTGACGGGCAACTTCTCAAAGGAGAGATGGATATTTAGCAGGCTACTAGAAAGGCAAATTGCCTGAGAAGATGCAAAGGACCTCATTAGGAGGCGAGGCAGTGACATCCACATTGGCAATGGGAATCAGGAGGGGTAAGACACCCAGGGGCACAGCAGCAGGGACGGGTGATGGGACTGTCACATCCCACCCCGCTCCACCACCATACCACTCCAGGAACATAGATTTGGCTTTTGTTGGTCATGTGGAGAGAAAGCACTAGCCAGCAGTTGAATTTTCAATTAATTATAGTCATAAATTTTTTTTAAACTTTTTTTTTTCCAAAAAGCCAAAAATTACTCAGTTGTGTGAAGACATTTCCATTCCCAACGTCTTCCTACTTAGAGTAGATTCTATTGTCCTCAGTCAGTATTCATGTTTCTGGTTCATATTCCCAAATAGAGGGAATTTCCCCACCCCCTTGACTTCAGACTTGGCTGCATGATGCATCTTCACCAATGGGAAGTAACTGCTTGGAATCACACCAGGCCAAGAAGAGACAATCCTGTATCCTGTTGTCCTCTCTGACAGATGCCCAGAATGACCACAGCTCCACCCACCAGGTCTCTCATGGAAGCCACAGGATGTGATAAACTTATCCAAGGTTTTGGGAACCCAGTGGGGCCCCCAAAGTTCAGGTAGAGTGCAACTGAGTCACAGCTGACTTACAGGATGATGTTTGTTTTCAGAAGTCATAAAATGTGCCTGTTTGTTACTGCAACAAAATCTGTCCAGCGTGCCATACGGTGTGCCTTTAGCATCTCAAAGAAAGGCCAAGGTGAAACAAGAATACAGAACAATTAGAAGAAGAGAGGAGAGATGAGAGGTGCTATGTTGGTAAAGTGCCTGCCGTGCAAGTATAAGGACCTGGTTTGAGCTCCATGATCCATTAGGAAAGCTGGAAATGAAGAAGTATGCCTGTCATACTCGAATCGAGGAACCAGGGACAAAGGGCTGTGTTTCATGAGCCAGACAGCCTAGCCAAATAGGTAAGCGCCAGGTTCCAATGAGAGAGCTGGTGGAGAAGAACTGAGGAAGATATGTGATATTAACCTCAGACTTCCAACAGACAAAACACATGCATGCACACATACACATGTACAAGCACACAGGTATACATGTCCACACATGTGACCACACACATGCACACACATGTATTCACACACACGTGCACCTACACACATATACATGCACAAGCACATACATATACATGCACACACATGTGCACAAACACATGCACCTACATACATACACACAAGCACATGCATGCATGTGGACACACACATATACATGCACACACACATCCATACACATGCACACATATATATATATATACACAACATGAGCACACACACATGCACACATATATATATACACAACATGAGCACACACACATGCACACACACACAAGCACATGCATGCATGTGGACATATACATACATGCACACACACACACAAACACACATACAGGTGCACAAAACAAGCGCACACATATATGTGAACATACTTGCACACACAAGCACATGCACACATATACTCACACACATATACATACACACACACAGGTATGCACACACATAGGTATGCGCACACACGCTCATATGCGCCCACGCACTCACTCACTTGCACACCTGTATATATGCACACACACAAAGAATAGAGGAGAAGCTACAGGAACCTTCATATGCTCATGTCAAAACAAGATAAATTCACGGCAAAGTTGGTAACACAAGGAGCCAAGGAGGAAATAGAAAGTTCTAGAGATATTGGTGAACCTCAAATACTCTGAAGAGTGTGATGTTAGGGAAACAAGATTTCTCTCACTTTCTGACTCTTTGCTCAAGTTCTCTGCAGGAAATAGGGCTACCTCCATATTTCAGAGGTTAACTCCCCTTCTGAGCTTTGAATTTGGTGATGAACTCCCACCACAGCCCACCTCCTTCACAAGATTCAGTGGGATGTGTAGTTGATATTCCTCCATGTTTAGACTTTGAATTGTTTTCATGTAGCTGTTTGTTAAAGAACAGGCATTTTCTCCATGTGTCGTTTGAGGTGGGTTAAGGATGCCTGGGAGGATTTGCCAGACATCGGGGTCTCTCAATGAGCAGACTGCAGATTAGTTAGAAATCCCTCTGATTTTTCCTAACCCTGTAACAATTAAAGTCAAATTTGACGACTGAGCAGTTAGCCGGTTTATTTTATCTGATTTTTGACTCCCATTATGCTCTTATGATTTATTTAAAGGTTCTGAGATATCAAATTGAAATGTGACATGTTGGGCGTAAAGGAGGATTAAGGACTAGAAGATGAATAGAATAAAATCCACTTTGCAAATCTCCAGACTGATCCAATAAATCGTTCAGGAAACCTACAGGGAATTAGTCCTGAAGTAGCTGTGAACATCACCGTTGGTGTCTGTGCTGCGTACAACACAGGCTTCCAGGGATCTCTCTTTTTCCTTAGGTTTGTATTTCAAGTATTCCATGTGAGAGCACCACACAGGAACCATTCTCACAGCTTTAATGCCATCTTTATTCTAGAGGCAAATTGCCTGCTCAGTTACTCAAAAATAGATTCAAAATTCACTATGGTACAAACCCAATTCTATCAAATCCCCAATTCTAAGCCTGGGATTTGATGGGGAGCATAAATTACCTGTATCACTCACAGATCACAAATGCGTGTATCCGTGCGGTTTCTCCTACCCGAGGGTGGATAGAAATTTGAACACTTCCAAGTAAAATGGAGAATTTGGATCTCTGAATCCTTAAGTTATGCGAAGCTCTAAATTTTGCCAGCATTTCAATTTCCAGCATCTCTAACACAATATCAACTGGTGAGAAGGGAATTAAGAGGACTCCATGCACACTTCAGGGAGAAAAAAAAAAAGTCTGAAACCAAGACAACTTAAAATCCAGGTTTCTCTTGCTAGGGGAGAAAAGACATCAGTGGTCTTACCCAGGTCTAGACTCTGCACGCTACAGTACCAGTCTTCCAGGCAAGATCTGCCACTGGTCCAATAACTGCACACACACACACAAGCACACGCATGCATGTGGACACACACATATACATGCACACACATATGGGTACCTGCCTACTCTGGTTGGATCTGAAGCCTTAAGGAAGGAATGTCATCATCCTGGTACTATCATCCTGGCTGCCGGGGCGGGGGGGTTGGGGAGGTTGGGGATGGGGGCGAGGTTGGGGATGGGGGGAGGTTGGGGATGGGGGAGGTTGGGGATAGGGGGAGGTTGGGGATGGAGGGGAGGTTGGGGATGGGGGGAGGTTGGGGATAGGGGGAGGGTGGGGATGCGGGAGGTTGGGGATGGGGGAGGTTGGGGATGGGGGAGGTTGGGGATGGGGGAGGTTGGGGATGGGGGAGGTTGGGGATGGGGGAGGTTGGGGATGGGGAGGTTGGGGATGGGGGAGGTTGGGGATGGGGGGAGGTTGGGGATGGGGTGAGGTTGGGGATGGGGTGAGGTTGGGGATGGAGGGGAGGTTGGGGATGGGGGAGGTTGGGGATGGGGGAGGTTGGGGATGGGGGAGATTGGGGATGGGGGGAGGTTGGGGATGGGGGAGGTTGGGGATGGGGGAGGTTGGGGATGGGGGAGGTTGGGGATGGGGGGAGGTTGGAGATGGGGGGAGGTTGGGGATGGGGGGAGGTTGGGGATGCGGGAGGTTGGGGATGGGGGAGGTTGGGGATGGAGGGGAGGTTGGGGATGGGGGAGGTTGGGGATGGGGGAGGTTGGGGATGGGGGAGGTTGGGGA
Organism: Tokudaia tokunoshimensis; assembly: GCA_036184795.1. NCBI lineage: Eukaryota > Metazoa > Chordata > Mammalia > Rodentia > Muridae > Tokudaia > Tokudaia tokunoshimensis. The sequence goes on from BTHU01000022.1 coordinate 20,558,314, forward strand.
TGGGGGGGAAGGGTGTCACAGCCAGGGAAGTTGTAGGCTCCAGGGCAAAATGTGCTATTGTTATTTTACTAAATGCTCATTTTATAAAATTGCCCTCTGCATCCCTGTGCTTATACCCATAGCCCCAGACTGCCATCAATCTTCGTCAGAGAAGCTTCCTTTTGCAATGGCAGGTATCAATGCAGAGATGCATACCTGGCCCAGGTGCTGAGAACACGAGGTTGTGCTCAGCACCAACTGGGACATGTGTATCAATTTCCCCAAGCCAGCCAAGGCTCAGAGAACATCACAGAAGAGGAGGGGAAAGGCATAGAAGAGTCAGAGAATGGGGAGACATGAAATGCCACCTCCTGGACATCAGGGGGCTATCACACTCATGAACCCACCTCCTGGATGTGACAGGGCTATCACACTCATGAACCCACGGCAGCTATAGTTACCTGCACAAGACCTACACAAGATCCAGCCAGCCAAATTCTGTCATAGAAAAGAGTTAACCCTAAAACAATAATCAATGAGAAAGCTGATACTTGGGGCTAGAGAGATGACTCAGTGGTCAAGAGCACTGACTGCTCTTCCAGAAGTCCTGAGTTCAATTCCCTGCAACCACATGGTGGCTCACAACCATCTGTAATGGGATCTGATGCCCTCTTCTAGTGTGTCTGGAGACAGTTACTACATGTATACTACATGTATATGTATCTGTGTATGTGTATATGTATGTATAATAAGTAAATCATTGAAAGAGAGAGAAAGAGAGAGAGAGAGAGAGAGAGAGAGAGAGAGAGAGAGAGAGAGAGAGAACTGGCACTCAGAGATGCACATCCATGGCCAAGAACACAGGCAGCCTACCTAGTCTCGAACGGTGTGGTCTTTCAGAGCCCATCAGCGTCTGCATCATGGTAGGCAGCATCACGTTATGGAATGCTTATGGAAATTGGAATTTGGACCATATGGCTGGGGATGTTCATTACTTTCTCATTCATGGAATTTTCAATGGATGGTATAAAAATAAATCCATCACGTTCACATCAATGCTGTCGACTTACATTTAATGCCCTAAGTTTCTCATATGTTGTTTAGTTTCATGATTGCATCTTAGGAGACAAGTTTGCTTTCTAATAACTGACATAATTGTTTGTCTGTGTGCACACCCATACACGTACACACACATATGTGTGTATGTATGTATGTATATATATATATATACATATATATATTTCAGATGGGTTATATCAGCATTATCCACAATAAACATGACTCACAAAATCAATAAATACAATTTTAAATCTGTTTATAGTTGCTTGACCCCTTCAGTTGTAGCCTCTAAGGATAAGTGTTTTATCCCATGATAAAAATCACATTTTATGTGGTTGGCCTCCCTATACAACTTCTAAAAAGTTAATTTATTTTCCCCATTCCCCCCCAAAAAAACCAAAATAAACTTTTCTATTTTCAGAGAATTTTCTAAAATCATTTTGGATTACATTCATACAAAGCATTTCCACAGGTCCAAAGTCAAAGCAACAAAATGAAAACTCCAACATCTGTCTCCATCACTACCTCTCTCTCCTGTCCCTCCCTCCATCCCTCCCTGTAAGAATCCATTTTATTGTTGCTCTCTCCCACAGTGTGTGTGTGCGCGTGTGCATGTGCGTGTGCATGTGCGTGTGCATGTGTGTGTGTGTGTGTGTGTGTGGTGTGTTCCCCCTTATCTATTAAGTGTGTTACCATGAAACCTTCCTTTTTTATTTAATATATCCCAGAGATGACTATACAGAAAACTGAAATTAAAGGTATGGCCTTTCATAGCAACTATCATCACCAAACATATTTTCCCATCACCGCAGCTCCAAAATCAACAGGAAGACGAACTCTGAGAATGTTTGCAGGAATATGTGCAGCTCATTGACGGGCACCAGAGTGTGCAGGATCTATGGGAAAGTGCTTTAGAGAGAGGCAAGGCTAGTAGAACTTGAGGTGCTTCTTGCAGGGTGTGGTAAGGTGGAGAGCAGAGAGCAGGAATCCTGAGGTGGGGCCAGCCTGGTCTAATAGTGAGTTCTAGGCCACTCAGGGCTACATCGAGGCCCTCTCTCAAAAAAACAAACACCAAAAAACAAAACAAAGCAAAAAAAAAAAAAAAACACCCATAGTTCTTGTATAAGCCTCATGTCCAACGGATTGCGTTCTAAACTTGAACTATGGTTTCGTGATACAGAATAAGAAGACTTTTGTCAGAGAGTAGCTGCTTTTCCAACAGCACTCCATTTGTACCTTTGATTAATTTATGTCGCCCTCGGTCTTTAATCAAGAGTCAACCAACAATTCGAGCCGGATCCCCAAAGGAATGCCTGTTGCAGTCGCTGGCAATTCGTTATGTGATTTAAATTGCATCCTAGGAACTGTGGGGAAAGTGGAGCACAGAGCTCATTTATAAATTAGACCTTGACTTTTCCTGCAGTCATTCCTTATAACTGGGTCATCCCACGAGTCAGAAGCCATTTTCTTTCGAAGCTTTCACCCTGTAACCTTTTACACAATAAGAGATGAAGTCATCAAATGATATTTTTTTTTTGGTGGAACGGGCACATATCAAGACATTAAGTCCAGTGTGCACATGTGTTTATTATGGATGTGTGTGCATGCATTTCTGAATTTTTTGTCAGTTCCTAGAGCCTGGAGGTTCTCAAACACATCTGCACACGAGACTCTTAGAGGAAAGAGAATCTGAAGATTGATGTCCAGGTTGTGTTTCTGACCAATGAAATCAGACTTTCCAAGGGGGGGAGGAAACCAGGGTGTAAGCATTTTTCTGGCTCTATCTTGATTGATTCAATGGTTTAAGTAGACTTAAGAATCTATTTAAGGAAGGAAGAGGAATATAGAAAATAACATAGCTGGACTGGAGAGATGGCTCAGCGGTTAAGAGCACCAATTGCTCTTCCGAAGGTCCTGAGTTCAAATCCCAGCAACCACATGGTGGCTCACAACCATCTGTAACAAGATCTGATGCCCTCTTCTGGAGTGTCTGAAGACAGCTACAGTGTACTTACATATAATAATAGTAATAATAATAATAATAATAATAAATATATAATAAATAAATCTTTTTTAAAAAAAAGAAAGTAACATAGCCATGTGAATATAAACTAAAGCTGTATGGTGAGACCCTATTCCCAGCATCCCCTTAACCCCTCCCATAGGAAATGAACCCTGGAGAACAGCATCAAGAATGTTCAATGACTGGGTGTGGTGGCACATGCCTTTAATCCCAATATTCAGGAGGCAGAGGTAGGTAGATCTTTGTGAGTTCCAGCCTGGTCCACACAGTGAATTACAGACCAACCAGAGCTACATAGTGAGGCCTTGTCTCACAAATAAAACAAAATAAACAAACATAAACCACACCAATAACAATGACAAAACCAAAAACCCTCACTAGGCTAGTTGATCTTTCTTGGAGACTTGGTTGTCACATCCTGGGAATACAAGTCTGTCTGCTTAAGACCTTAAGGCCTGCTTCTCTCTGTGTCTGATAATGTTAAATTGGATTATTTGGCCTTAAGCTGTACCAGAGTCAAGCATACAGTGAACTATAACCTAACTTAATAAGTAAACCTGCAACCTAACTGGAGAGGATGCTCTTGTATGAGTCCTGGGGTCTCAGCCCAGCATAGGCTGACGGCTGCCAAATCGTGTCCAGATATAGCACACGGTCAGATGGTTTCTGTACCGTTTCCTTTCTCTGCGTGTAAGCACGGCCTGCACAGCTTGTGGGTCACAGCATTTTGAAACCACTTTTCCGTTTGAGTGGAAGCAGGTTCATGAACTTTTTTTGCTTCTATTTGACTAACCTCTGTTAAAGTTATCTTGTCTACCATTTTTCCTTTAGCGGCTGACTGACCCCGTTGCTCTTCCTCAACCTTTAACTTCATTCTCCCACAAGACAGTTTGGGAGAGTTCCTAAGGAAGAAGCCATGGAAACACCTCCCAGTTGGAGGTCATTGTTTGTGCACCAACATCCCAGGGAAGGCCCAGAGGCTCTGCATTATCCCATCTTGACACCTGTTATGTCGGGGTCTGTGAAAGAGGTCTCAAGGATGCCCCTCCTTCTGAAGCAAAGAAGATGTGGGGGGTTTAGGTTTACAGGTATAAATCACTTCACCCAGTGGTGCATGGTCTATGGAATTTTTTTCTGTACATAATTTTGTGTGCGTCCATCAGTGTGTGTACAAAGGTGTTCCTGCCACAGTATGTATAAGAGGTCACTTGCAGGATGCTGTTCTTTCATTGTGCTTGTGGGTTCCATGCATCAAACTCAGGTCCTCGGACTGGAAGGGAAGTGCCATTACAGGCTAAACCAACAACAGCCCTGAGCAGTGTGTGTTGCCCTGTTATTACAACACATGGTTTAGAAGTAGGAACCAGGGGAGCTGGAGAGACAGCTCAGTGGTTAAGAGCACTGACTTCCAGAGGTCCTGAGTTCAATTCCCAGCAACCACATGGTGGCTCACAACCATCTGTAATGGGGTCTGATGCCCTCTTCTGGTGTGTCTGAAGACAGTGTACAGTATCCTCACATACATAAAATAAATAGATTTAAAAAAGAAAAGAAATAGGAACCAGATCTTGTCTATTACATACTTGTACAGACAGTGGTGCAGACCCGAGACAACACACTATTTCGTTGCTGAATGAATGAACCATGAGAATGGTCACCACCATTTTCACAGTCTTTAACCCCCACTGGGAATGATTTCAAGTATCTAGACCTCTCAGTAGCCTGCACAGATGGTGGCCATCTTTGTTGTATAGTGAAGAAAGAGAAGAACAAGGTGTTCAAGAGCTCCTCCTGCGTCACCCATTTACTAAGTGACTGGTGCACTTTTTGGTGAGCTGTGGAATCAATCCTAATTTGGGCCCAGCGAGACTAGAAATGAAGGCAAAACACAGCTGACTTCTAGCCAAATAAAAAGAGTTCAGCCAGGGCATAGATTTTTGGGTTGGTGCAGAGTTAAGAAATGCATTTGAAAGGATGTTTTTCTCTGTCTCCTGTGCGGGTGCTCACTTTCAACAGAATCCATACACGGCAAAATCTATCCTTGAAACAAATTCAGTTTGGAGATTTTTTTTTTGATACATTCAAAGTTTTTCTATTAACACCATTATTCAACTCCAGAACACCTACACCCCACCCCAAAGAAACCCCACAGCCAATCACAGCTATGCTTCACTCCCTTCCCCAGCAACCAGTTCTATTTACAGAAATAGATTGCTACTGAACGGGGCAGACAAGTCCTCATTCTGCTTCTCTAAATGCCTCATAGGTCTCCTGCTCTTTCTCAGGTCACTTTGCCACGGTGTGACCAAACACTGTGACTATATACAACTTGAAACATTTCTGTGGAATACTCTCAAGGAGAGCGAGTCCTCGGTTTGACTTTGCTCTCTCCTAGACCAGGATTTTAGCTTCCAAGCTCAGGTCCAAAGTTGAAACTGAACCAAGAAAATCAAGTTCTCTGAATCACTGATGGTGGACTCCCCAGGCAGGGTTCTGGGGATGGAGTTGGGAATGCCTGCCTTAGCTGGAAGGTAGGCTGGAAGCTGTCCTAGAGACAGGAGGATGACCCCCATCTCAGGCTATCTTCAAACACGTGGGTTCAAGCAATCCTCTTGCTTCAGCCTCCCAAGTGAAGTAGCTGGGACTTCAGACAGGTATCACGGCACGCACATTGGTGTCTTTTCTGTGTGTGCACTAGGGACTGAATCTAGAGCCTCATTCATACCAAGAGCACTCCCCCAGCATTTCCTCCTTCCTTCTTTCCTTCCTTCCTTCCTTCCTTCCTTCCTTTCTTCCCTCCTTCCCTCCCTCCTTCCTTCCTTCTTTGATTGCTTGCTTTTAGACAGTGTCTCACAAAGTTGCTCAGACATACAATCTTCCTACCCCAGTCCCCTGACTACTGGTATTACAAAGGTCACTACTCAGCCTTTGATACATTTTTTTTTTTACAAATAAACCTATTTGAGAATAACTCAGATTTACAGGAGAATTGCAAAGATGATGTAGAGACCTCTGGTTTAACCCTCACCCCTGGCTTCCCCAGAGGTGACTGTCATGACGTCTTCTCAATACAAAGAACTGACAGTTGGCACTGTCACCTGCTTCTCCATGAATGTTTGCTAGTATTTGAATGTGTCTCCTGCAGGCCCCTGTATCTGACCCTGAGGTGGTCAGATGGTGATGCTATTTTAGGCTGTGAAATCCTTGGGACCTCCTAGCTGATTGGAGGAGAGTACTAGGGGCCAGAGTATTCTCTGACTAGCATCATGTAAAAACCCACCCTCGAACATTCCTGATGCCACAGTCAGAATGCAATCTCCGCTGTGATGTAATGGATCTCTCTCTCTCTCTCTCTCTCTCTCTCTCTCTCTCTCTCTCACACACACACACACACACACACACACACACACACACACACACACCACCAGGACCCCATTTAGCCCTTCCTCCCTTAAGTAGCTTCAAGCAGGTATTTGGTCACAGCAACAAGAACATTTCTATGGAAGTCTTAGTGAACTGGGGACACAAGAAGCACTTGCTTAGATAAGTTAGGGACAGATATAATCCAGCCCAAATAAAAATACAAATATAAAACAGAGTGTCAGGGAAATGTGCTGTGCCATCCACTTCCTGCTGTAAATTAAAATAAAACATGGTCACCTTCTAAGTCACCAAAAGTCTTACTCCAGGACCTCAGGCAGGTGAGGTCACATAAACTGCAGGTGTTCTCAATGTCAGTGCCTACACTGTCCGTTTGCAGAGCAGTCTGATAATCTGTGTTCATTCAAACAAAGCACTTATAGTCCACACTTTAGGCACGTGATTCTTAGGAGCTTTTCCTTACTACTTCAAACTAGCAAGAAAGTGCACAAAATAATATGTTTAAAAAATACAAATGACAGGCACAATGTGTTCATATTTGCATGACAGTAGTTATACGTGTATGATAAATGAGAACCGCTTGCCAGGCTGAAATGCTTAAGGTATAGGGGATTACACATTCTTCTGAGTTAGTCTTCCTTTATTCCATCATTATTTATGTCGGCATCTATCATCCTAAATAATATTCTAATAAAATACAGAGGTCTATCAATCAAGCCTGCTTCCAACAAGCGTTCATCGGCTTACATCACCATATGAGCCTGAGTCTTGGTTGAGTATATGTCCAGTTTAGAAATCTAATGTACTTTACACACAGCATCATTTTGGCTTTTCTGGGTAACAGAGATGCAATTAGGGAAATGAAAGGAATGTCTAAATGATATTGAGAATTCTTCTCATAAAGAATCATTGTGGTAACTAGCTTCTTAAAATTCCAAATGAGGGCTGGCTCTGTGGTTAAGAGCATTGGCTACTCTTTCAGAGGACTCAGGTTCGAGTCTCATTGCCTATGTGGTGGCTCACAAGAGAAGTCTGTAACTCCAGTTCCTGGGCATCTGACTCCCTCTTCTGGCCACCATGAATACATATGGTGTGTAGATTTACATGTGGGCACGTATGTCTGATAAAAATCCTCATGAATATGATGTAGGTCCTTAAAGAAGAAATGAATAAATCTCTTAAAAAATATGAGAGAACACAAGCAAATGATGTAAGGAAATAAATAAAATCATTTAAGAAATGAAATTTGAAATAGAATCAATTTTTTAAAATTAAAAAAAAAACTGAAGGAATTCTCTAGGGATTCTAACAGGAACTATAGAGGCTAGCTTCATCCACAGAATACAAGAGATAGAAGACAGAACGTCAGGTATTGAAGATAGAAGAAATGGATATTTTGGTCAAAGAATATGCTAAATAAAAAAAAAAAAAAACTTCTGACACAAAGCATCCAGGAAATCTGGAGCACTATAAAAAGACCAAACCTAAGAATAATAGGAATAAAGGAAGGGGAAGAAACCCAGGTCAAAGGCACAGAAAATATTTTCAGTGAAACCATAGAGAAAAATTTCCCCAACCATAGAAGGAGAACCTATCAAGGTCCCAGAAGCATATAGACTGGACCAGAAAAAAATCCCACCCAATAATTATAATAGTCACATAGTAATCAAAACATTGAATGTACAGAGAAAGGAAAGAAATTAAAATCTGTTAAAGGAAAAGGCCAAGGAACATATAAAGGCAGACATGTTAGAGCTACACCTGGCTACTCAATACAGACTCTAAAAACCAGAAGGGACTGAACAGGTGGGCTGCAGATTCCAGAAGATCATTAATGCCACTCCAGACCACTATACCCAACAAAATTTTCAATCACCATAGATGAAGAAAATAAGATATTCTGTGATAAAGTCAAATTTAAACACTCTCTATCTACATATCCAACCCTACAGAAGATGCTAGAAGGAAAATACCAACCTAAGGAGGTTAACTACACACAAAAAGAAACACAAGAAATAAATTCCCACACCAGCAAAATCAAAAGGAAGCACACACACACCACACACACACACACACACACACACACACCACCACCACCATCAGTAACAACAACAACAACAACAAATAATGTGAATCAATAGTCATTAGTGATTGATATCATTCAATAGCAATGGCCTCAATTCCCCAATAAAAAACAAACTAATAAAATGGACGCAAAACAGGATCCATCCTTCTGCTGCATCCAAGAAACACCTCAGTCTCAAGGGGAGACATTTCCTTAGACTAAAGGGTTAGAAAAAGATATTCCAAGCAAATGGACCGAAGAAGCAAGCTGGTGTAACCATTTTAATATCTAACAAAATAGACTTTAAACCCAAATGAATCTAAAGAGATAGGAAAGGACCATACATACCCATTAAAGGAAAATCCCACCATAATGTTTCAGTTCTTAGCATCTCTGACCAAACACAAGGACACCCTGCCACAGACCACCCCAGCCGGGTGTTGGAGTCCCTGGGATGAGGGTTCCCGAATTCCAGGTGGGTAAGGATTCGGCGGTGACAAACAGAAACACAGAGGCAGTTTGAATCTGAGTGTATTTTGCAACTCTCAAGCAGGGGATTTTATACATTAAACCAAACATGACACAATTCTTAGAAACCATATCCAGGAAAACAATTGTGAATACCAACAAGAATCACTTGATACAGAAAAGCACAGAAATCATCCAAACATTACGACTCTGAAACTATGTATATGGTGAATCACAAACAGAACAGGTAACGTCATCATCAAAAATATAACAATTCTAAAAGGATATATTCAATAGGGCGATCATCCAAGGCTCGTGGCATATTCCCAAGAACAGGTTAATAAATCTTTTATGGTCAGTGCTCTTAACCACTGAACAAACTTTCCAGCCCCTATGATTAATTATTGCTTAACATCTAATATCTGATTTTTATAAATCTTTAAAGCATAAATTTAAACTATTTTAATTCTTTCTAATTAAGGCTTTCTTCTCCATATACCAAAACCCACCTCCGATGACACATGTGTAGTAGCCATATGAAATTTTATTGTTGGGAAAGTTTTTATCTATCATAATAATTTTGTAAACGATTTGAAAAGTAAAGTGTTGGTTTCCCTGGAGATAAGGTCATGTTAGTGATCCGTCTCAAGGGGTGGTTTCGTACCGTTATTCTTACTTAAGATCATTGTCTGGGCTACCAGGAACCTGTAGGTAAGAAAAAGAATGAAAGAAAATAAAACAGAAAAATTGCCATGAGAACTACAGCTCACTTGTTTTCTCCAGCCAAGAGTTCCACAACCAGTTCCAGGAGACCTTCTTCTTTTGACGTCTACTGCCTCAGTCTGTGGAACTTGTCAAACGTGGCAACACCCAAGTTTGTAAACACTACTACAGCATAAATCACATATTGATTCTCACACCTTCATAGGGGAAAACTTCAATACCCTACTCTCCACAATGGGCAATTCATCCACACACAAACTAAACAGAGAAATACTAGCAGACATTACAAGCCAAATGGACCATTTTTCTTCCAGTCCCAGGTGCTATGGGAGCTGTGGGTTACCATGCAGACATGGCCAAGTTCAAGAACCACACCACACACAACCAATCCCACAAATGGCACAGAAATGGCATCAAAAAGTCTTAGTCACAAAGATATGAATCTCTTAAGGGGGTTGGCCACAAGTTCCTGAGGAACATGCACTTTGCCAAGAAGCACAAGAAAGGCCTGAAGAAAATGCAAGCCAACAGTGCAAAGGCAGTGAGTGCACTCGCAGAGGCCATCAAGGCCCGTGTGAAGCCTCAGGCCATCAAGACCAAGATGCCAAAGGGCCCCAGTTGCAAACTCAGCTGTCTGGCTTGCATCCACTCACCCCAAACTTGGGAAGTGGATTCGAAGCTACATGACCAAGAGTCGCAGGCTCCGCCAACCAAGTCCAAGGTTCAAACCAAGGCAGAGGCCACAGCTCCAGTGAAAACCCAGGCTTCAGTTGTAGCCCAGGCTCCCAAAGGTGCCCAGGCCCCTGCGAGGGTCCCATAGAAAAGGCTCCTGCCCATGTGAAGGTAGATGAGTCACTGTGACACACCTAACTACACCCTATTTGCAGACTACCAGTGTCCTATGCTGTCTTTATAAATAAACCTGAGACAAGGGGAAAAAAAAAAACCAAATGGACCTAACAGATACTTACAGAACATTTCACGAGAATACAAAAGAATATCCTCTCTATTCTGTGCCTCATGGGATGTTCGCCAAAATTAACCACATACTAAGACACAAAGACAATTGAAATAACTCCCTTCATCCTATCAGACCCCCATAAATTAAAGCTGGATATCAACCACAGAAATGACAGAAAACTTACAATCTCATGGAAGCCGAACAACTCTCTACTGAGTGACCACTAAGTCAAGGCAGAAATAAAGAAAGAAATTAGAGACTTTTTATAATTCAATGAAAAGGAACATACAACATAACCAAACTTATGGGAGGGACACAATGAAAGCAGTGTTAAGAGGATAGCTCATTGCACTAAGTGCCTACCTTAAAAAAAATGGAGATATTTCAAACTAGCAACTTAATAGCACACCTTTAAGCTTTAGAACAAAGAGAAGTAACCATACCCAAAAGGAGTAGATAGCAATAAGTAATCAAGCTGGAGGCTGACATCAATAAAATAGAAACGACGAGAACAATACTAAGAGTCAGTGAAACCAAGAGCTGGTTCTTCGAGAAAATCATCAACATAGGCAAACCCTTATCCAAGCTAACTAAAAGGCAGAGAGAGAATAGCCAAGTCAACAAGATCAGAAATGAAAAGGGGGACATCACAACAGACTGAGGCAATCCAGAGAACCATAAAGACAAATCCAGAGAATCATAAAGACGTACTTTGAAAACCTGTATTCCACAAAATTTTAAAAAAATAATCTAAAAGAATGGATGATTTTCTTGATAGGTACCACATACCAAAGTTAAAACAAGATCAGATAAATAAGTTATATAGACATATAACCCCTAAGGAAAGAAAAAGTCATTAAAAGTCTCCCAAGCAGAAAGAATCCAAGATCAGATGGCTTTAGCACAAAATTCAACTAGACAGTCAAAGAAGAGATTCCACTAATACTCCTCAAATTATTAGACAGAATAGAAACAGAAGAAAAACATTGCCTAATCATTTTATGATGCCACAGTTACCCTGATACCCAAACCACATAGAGACTCAAAGAGAATTGCATACCAAATTTCCTTATGAACATAGGTGTAAAAACACCCAATAAAATACTTGCAAATCGAATCCAAGAACACATCAAAAACATCATCCACCATGATCAAGTAGGCTTCCCCCAGAGATGCAGGGATGGTTCAACATACAAAAATCCGAAGTGCAATCCACCGTATAAACAAAGTGAAAGAAAAAAAACACGTGATCATCTCATTAGATGCCGAAAAGTCCTTTGACAAAAAGTCTAACACCCCTTCATGATAAAAGTCCTGGAGCGATCAGGGATATATGGAGAGATCAGGGATGTAAGGGGCACACTTAAACATAATAAAGGCAATTTATACCACAATTGATACCAAGCCTATAACCAATATCAAATGAGATGGAGAGAAACTCAAAGCAATTTCACTAAAATCAGGCACAAGACAATGTTGTCCATTCTCTCCTATATGTATGTAGTCATCATAGTACTTGAAGTTTTAGCTAGAGCATAAGACAGCTGAAGGAGATCAAGGGGAAGGAAGGAAGTCAAAGTAACTTTATTTGCTGATGAGGTAAGTGTATGTGTAAGTGACCCTGAAGTCTACCAGGGAACTCCGACAGCTGAACAACACTTTCAACAAAGGAGCTGCATACAAAATTAGCTCAAAAAAATCAGTCGCCCTCCTATATACAAATGACAAATGAACTGAGAAAGAAATCGGGGAAACCCTTTCACAATAGCCTCAAATACTATAAAATATCTTGGGATAACTTTAACCCAGCAAGTGAAATACTTGTGTGATTAAAAAAAAATTAAGTCTTTGAAGAAAGAAATGAAAGAAGATATCCGAAGATGGAAGACTCCCCCATGCTCATGGGTCAGAAGGGTTAACCTGGTGAATAAAGCCATCTTAAGCAAAAGCAATTTACAAATTCAATGCAATTGCCATCACAATTCCAACACAGTTTACTGCAGGCTTTAAAGTGACACTTCTCAACTTCACATGGAAAAACAAAAAACTAGGATAGCTATAACAATCCTGAGAAACCAAAGAACTGCTGGAGGTACCGCCATTCCCAGCTTCGAGTAGCACAACAGAGCTAAAAACTGTGCAGTATTGGCATAAAAACAGATATATTGATCAACAGAATTGAATTCAAGACCCACACTTATGGACACCCAATTTTTTTTTTTTTTACCAAGAAGTTAGAAATAAACATTGGAAAACAGAAAGCATCTTCAACGAAGCATGGTCAAACTGGATGACTGCATATAGAAGAACAGAAATAGATCCACATTTTTTCACACAGCAGAAAACTCAAGTCCAGGTAGGTCAAAGACCTCACCATAAAATCAGATATACTTAACCAGATTAGAAAAAAAAGAATGGGGGCTAACCTTGAATGCATTGGCACAGGAGGCAACTTCCTGAACAGAACACCAATAGCTCAAGCAGTAAATCAATAATTAATAAATGGGGCCTCATGAAACTTCTTTAAGGGAAAAGGACAATATATACATACATTATACATATACATACACATATACACATATATACTAGATAGAAAAATAATCCAATTTAAAAATGAGGAACCGATATAAACAGAACTGTCAATAAAGAAATCTCAAATGTCTGAAAAACACTTAAAGAAATATTCAACATCCTTAGCCATCAGAGAAATGCAAGTCAAAACTACTTCATGATTCCATCTTACACCTGTCAGAATGGCTAAGATCATCAATAAGACAAGTGGTAGCTCATGCTGGCGAGGATGTAGAGCAAGGGGAATACTCCTCTGTTGCTGCTGGGAGTACAAACTTGTACAGTCACTAAGGAAATCAATACAGAGGCTCCTCAGAAAATAGAGAATCAATCTACTTTAAGACCCAGCTACACCACTCTTAGGAGTATACCCAAAGGACATTCCATTCTACCACAAGGAAACTTGCTAAACCATATTCATTGTCCTTTGTTCATAATAACCATAAACTGGAAATAATCCAGAAGACCCTCAACAAAAGAATGAATAAAGAAATTGTGTTACATTTACACAATAGAATATTTACTCTACTGTTTAAAAAAAATGGCATATGAAGTTGCCAGAAAATGGATGGAACTAGAAAAAAATCATCCTGAGTGAGGTAACCTAGACCCAAAAAGACAAATATAATGTATTCATTTAAAAGAGGATATTAGTTGTTAAGTAAATGATAACCAAGCTTCTAGTAATAGATCCAAATAGGTTATATAAAGGAGAGATGTCTAATGGGGACACAGGGAACTCTATGGGAGGGAAAAATAGAGTAGATTTTATGGGCAGACTGGGGATAGGTTGGGATAGGAGTAGGGGATCAGGTTGGGGGATGGGTGGAAGAAGAGAGAAGAGGAGATGTGAGAGAAGAAGTGAGGAGAGATGGCTGGAATTGGCAGTCATTTGGGGTGGAGTAATAACCTGGTGCAGGGAACACTTCCTGGAATCTAGGAAGGTGATCCTAAGAACTCCTGGTCATGGGGGATACAGAGTCTCAGATGGCCATCTCATAGCCAGGTATGGCTTCCAGTGGAGAGACTGGCTTGCGTTCAGTTGAGTTGTTGGTCAAGGTGGTCCCTTGGAAATCCCCCAAACAACCCAGGCAGTGGCTAAGACAGAAGGCTGCTCTCCTCAAACTGATAGCAAAGACCCATTGCCACAGAGAACACCCACACGACTCATTGAACATGAGAGTCCAACTGGTGCCTAGATGGAGACATCACCCCTACGTTCTAGTTTCTTTGGTGCAGGAAGGTACTCTGCAGGTCACTGAGAAAGAAACATAGACAACAGCCCAGCCACAAAACCTTTGCCCTACAATCTGCCCTGCCTGCATACTGAGCTAGGGCACAGAACGTGTGAGAGTAACCAACGAATGTCTCATTTGACTTAAGACCCACTCTACTGGAAGGAACCCACACTCAACACTGTCTGGGTAACAAAGAACTAGCGACTAAATCAGTGCCTTATTCCGTCATCTCCAAAGAGGCTTCCTCTGAGGGCAGACGGAAACAGATGCAGAGACCCACCACCAGACATTATGTGGAGAGAGAACCTAAAAGGGAGGTCTCCATCAAATCCCTCCTGTCAGAGCTCAGGGAATCCTGAAGAAGAGAAGGCAGAGAGAGTGGAGGACACCAGGAGGATCATAAGCAAGGCACATATGAGCTCACAGAGACTGAAGCATCAAGCACAGGGCCTAAATGGATCTATAGCAGGTCCCCGTGTATATATTTTAGCTACTAGCTTGGTATCTCCATGTGTGATGAGTGGGCATCTGACTCTTGCACCTGCTCTTGGGACTCTTTCCTTCCTGTTGGGTTGCTGTGCCCAACTTCGACATAATAGTTTTGCTTCACATTATCATATTTTATTTTGTCATGTTTGTTGTCTTAGAAGCCTGTTCTCCCCTGATGAGAGATAGAAAGTGTCTTAGTCAGGGTTTCTATTCCTGCACAAAGATCATGACCAAAAAGCAAGTTGGGGAGGAAAGGGTTTATTCAGCTTACACTTTCACACAGCTGTTCATCACCAAAGGAAGTCAGGACTGGAACTCAAACAGGTCAGGAAGCAGGAGCTGATGCAGAGGCCATGGAGGGATGTTCCTTACAGGATTGTTTCCCCTGGCTTGCTCAGCCTGCTCTCTTATAGAACCCAAGACTACCAGCCCAGGGATGACATCACCCACAAGGGGCCCTCACCCCTTGATCACTAATTGAGAAGATGCCTTACAGTTGGATCTCATGGAGGCATTTCCTCAACTGAAGCTCTTTTCTCTGTGATAACTCCAGCCTGTGTCAAGTTGACACACAAAACCAGCCAGTACAGTATTTAAAAGAAATTCTAAACAAGGCTCAGCAGTTAAGAGCACTTGTTCTTGAAGAGGACCCGAGTCCAGGTCCCAAAACCTCATAACTGCCTTTAACTCCAGTCCCAAGGAATCCAGCGCCCTCTTCTGACATCCATGGGTACTGCATGTATGTGCTATACTCAAATCCCTGCAGAGAAAACAAAATCTTCTACACAGAAAACAAAAGAAATAAGTCTTCCCCTCTCCCATGGCCATCTGCTCCCTACAATAAGTCTTCCCTTACAGCCTGCCTCATTACAACTAGGCTTGGCTTTTGAGGCTATAAGACAGTTTGAAGCAGGAGACGTACTTCCTCCTGCTGGTTCTTACCTCAGAGCCCATCAGCATGACAACCTGCTGCATCAGTCCCCGGTGGACACCACGCCTGTATGTATGAGTGCGCTTCCATGAGCCCAAATTCTTACATGTTGAATACATGCCAATAACACTATTAATTTAGAGGCAGAAAACACCTAAATGGAGCAACCTGGGACATTTTATTTTATGATTAGAATGTATAATTAAAACATCTCCTGGATGCTGTGATTATACACAAGCCCAAAGGAGCAGGATTAAAATGTTCCCTCCAAAATTGCCGACCTTTCCTTAACGAGGATGGAGGGATGGTTTGAACCCTCTTCTCTTAGCTTAGATGTTGGAAATGTTCAAGAATATTGGTTCCCCATTTACTAAGGTAATTCCGATAAGATTTGATGACCTCCCAACTGCATCCACCTCTCTTTCTTTTTGGTTTTCAGTCTGCTTGTGTAAGGATTCACTTGACTTTGAACAAGAAATCCATTGCTTCTCTTCAATGCGGATCATCGGGCTCATGGTTATGTGCAGGAAACGAAGCAAGCTAAACTGAGATCCTTGTGGGAGCAGCAATTTCAGGGCGAGGAGCCAACTTGCCCGAGTAATGCTGGGTTTTACCCTTTCACGAAGGCTACAGGGTAAGAGAAGGACACGAGTTCAGAGCAGGTCCCCAGCTGACCCATGTCCTTCCACTTCAACCTCCAGAGGAGACTGAAGAAAAACAAACCCGAAAGCATGGGCCGCTTCCAAGACTCCTGCTAATATAATCAGGGTCACTTCTCTGGGTACGTTCTAAGGGATGATTTAGTACAGTGACTATAAACTACTGAATTTTTTTAGTGTCGCTGCCCCGGGGATTCATTAAGCCGAGGTCCATGGACAGGACATACAGAAACTAGAATTAGTTATTCCGTGCTCTGAGTTATGGTCACTGACTGAAATTTGTGTAACCGCTTACCTGCCCATGACTCCAGATTCCTCTGTTGAAATGCTAACCCCAGTGTTTTTGAGAGATGATTAGATAAGATTTAGATAAGACCCCAAGAGGGTACAGTCCCTGGGTAAGGAGGAAGAAACTCCTGACCTGCCCTCTGTTTGTCAAGTGGGGATGGGGTTGGGTAGGAGGCAGTCTTCTGAAGGCAGGAAGGAATTTTCATCAGGAAATGAACTTACTGGCATTTGACATCAGACTTCAGCCTTTAGAACCATGGGAAATTATTGCTACACATTGTCCCTCCAAGTCTGTGGATTTTGCTTTTGGGGCAGAACTAAATACATGCACAATACACAATATACATATCATATATATATATACAAACTTTATTTGCATGTGCTTGCTTTCCTTTATAATCCTATGTCCTTTTATGCATTTGAAAGCATTGCTCTGGGAACAAATTTACAGATGATATCCCCCCCCCATAGGATCTACAACAAAGACCACAGGGAGGTCTTTATTTCACTCTGTCCTGGTCACGTGTCTACATCTCGAGAACAGTTCCTGCCCATCCCCCAGGGTGAGAAACATTGCTAATGAGACAGCAGTTAGTCTGCTTCTTTGGGTAGCTATTCCCATGTAGATCAGTGTCTCTGCTTGTTCCTGTCACAGACCCCTCCCTCTGGTTCAGCTGCCGTCTGACAGGTGTGTGCTGTCTGGAGAAAAGAATGTGTATGAGTATAGACAGCCCTGTTTCTGGGAATTTAGCTGCAAATCCAACCCTGGTGAGGTGGCTTAAACTTAGAGACTGAGAAAGGGGGATGGATCCTCTTTAGATTTCAGGATAATCTGACCTACAGAGTGAATTCTAAGCCAGCTAGAGCTACATGAAAACACACACACACTCACACACACACACACACACACACATATTTATATATATGGTATTTTTGCATATATTTGCATATATCTGTTTGTTTTGCATATATATGAATATATGCAATATATGTGAATATATATATACAAAACAAAAATATGTTCTAGGTCTTATCAGCAGTAACCTTTTTCATGAACTATCTCAATAATTTACCCTTTGCAGGACCCTCCTCCAGGTTGACATCTGGAAAGTGAAAGTTAACATTGATTATTAACAAGCCTCTGGGCCTATTTGTGAGGGAAACTCTTCATTTGGTTAACTGAGGTGGGAAGACCCACTATAAGTCTGGGCTGTACCACTCCATGAACCAGGGTCCCGGGATAACAAGGATAAAGTAAGCTGAGCATCGGGGTATCTGTCACTGTCTCATTCCTGATTGCGGATGCACGCACCGTGACAGCTGCCTCACCCTCTGCCTGCCGTGCCTTTCCCGCCATGATGGATTCTGAGCCAAAATAAAAAGCCCCTCTTCCTCAAGTTGCTCTTGTCAGGGAAAGAAGAAATGGGCCCCGCATTCCAACCTTGCAGCAGCGCTCACTAATGATTTGAACTTGAAACAGCTGTCACTGCCTTGATCTTCAGGCCCCTCGTCTGCCACGTGGTTAGTCACGATTATAAAGGCTCTTTTCCCAAATGTTGACGTCTGGCTCTCGCTGTCCTTCACCTTCTCACTTTGAGAGCCACCAAATGTGAGGTTTGTCGTTGGAATAACACTGGATGACAACCCACTTTCATAAACGGGAACCTTGGCTTCTAGAAGACAAAAATACAAGTTTGAGAGACACCATTTAATACCGATCTAAGCCGCAGAGACCAACCAAGGTTCGCCTTCGGACAGGCTTGCTCAATACGTTCACTTGCTTTGTTTGGCTCGATCAGCAGTCTCTGTTTCAGTACACCACCGCTAGGTGGCAGGAGAGCGCCGCACAGCTGTAGATTTGCCACAGAAACCTAAGAACAGCGGTCTTGCTCTGGGTCCTGAGGCTGGGGCAGGGGCTCACAATTTTAGCCAGTGATCGATCATTTGTGTGTTGGAGAAAGAAAGAACGGCTACAGATTTGGGGCTACATTGTAGAGAAGAGACATTGTAGGGAGCTGTATGTTGGGGGTCCTATGTAATTTCTCTTTTTATGCTCTCTTTCTCTGTCTCTCTCTGTATGTCTCTGTCTCTGTTTCTCTCTGTCTCTCTCTGTCTCTCTCTCTCTGTCTCTCTCTCTCTCTCTCTCTCTCTCTCTCTCTCTCTCTCTCACACACACACACACACACACACACTTTCCAGAATATATGCAACATGATAAAAGTGAATAAGAACATAGCTCAAAGAGTCCCCGAATGAAAGACCAATAGAAGAAAGTGAGATCAGCTCTTAGCTGAATTACCTTAAGGATCAACGTGCTGTGTGGTGAGTTACAGCGGCCTTTCTTTTAGGAAAGTTGTTGATAAGCGGCGGCGGCGGCGGGACATGCTCTAAGACAGCAGAGTTGTCCCTCACGGAAGCTCTGCTCGGTGTTCTCAACCTGCGTCTGCAACGGCGTGACGATCTTCAAACCCTGACTCTGGAGACAACCAACTGCATGCAAATTCAAATTTGAATATCAAACAAAAATGGCAGAATCTTCAAATGAGAAAAAAAAATATCCACACTGTACAAAGGACCTCGCCGTCCGGCTTCCTTAGACGCAATGGGGAGTGGTTGCATTTCTGTGCATTGGGAGATGGCAGGATAAGGACCCTGTGTCTGGGGCTCTTTTCTTTAGTAGCTCATCAGAAAGCTAAGGAGTTGCAGAAGCATTGCCCTCTGGGAAGATCAGGCAGTTGCTGTCATGTAGAGGCTTAGAAGCAAGTGTTGATGTAGCTGCTAGGCAAGTTCTTCAATCCCCAATTTCCATTTTCCTGAACCATTTATTATTGTTGTTGTTATTATTATTATTAATCCCAGTTCCAGGAGATCTGATGCCCTCTCTTGGCCTCCATTGGCTCTGCACTCATTTGGTGCATGTGCGTGTGTATGTGTGTGTGTGTGTGTGTGTGTGTGTGTGTCTGTGTATGTCTGTGTGTCTGTGTGTGCGCACACACACAGACACACAGACACACAGACTCTAAATATATATCCATTCTATAAGGCAAGGGCCTCCGGTGCATTCCCATAATGCAGTGCGAAATAGCATTTTCTAACTCTTCAAATTCTGGCTTTTTTTTAAAAAATAATTCCTTCTTCAACTTAGCATTACGCTCTTGCATTCATTATATTAATACGATGGATAGGGTTTTTTGTTTGTTTGTTTTATATTTGTCAACTCGTCCCAAGCTAGAGTTATCTGGGAAGAGAAACTTCAGTTGAGAAAATGCAAGCCTGCGGACCGGTTCCTTGATTCATGATTGTATGGGAGGGCCCAGCCAGCACACTGTGAGCAGTGCCGAGCCAGGACAGGGGCTCCTGGGGTGTCGAAGAGAGCAGGACGAGCAAGCTGTAAGGAGCAATCCAAACTGCAGCATCCCTCCACAGCCTCTGCCGGGTCTGCCTCCGGGTTCCTGCCTTGAGTTCTTGCCCTGGCCTCCTTCCTGATGGACTGTGCTATGGACCTCCAAGCCAAAATAAACCCTTTCCTCCCCACGTTGCTTTTGGTCACAGTGTATTATCAAAGTGATAAAAATCAAATTGCCCGGCTTAGTATACTCCAGACGCTAGTTCCCTCAGTTTGCTCTGTCTAAAGTGAGAAGGAAACGCACTGGACGTGTTTGCCAAACATAGATCTAGACTCAGGAAACGAGATAATCTCTGGCAAGATAAATGCCAATGGTTTTGGCGGGGGAAACTAAATCTGTGCCGCGATAATAGAGCAGCGACGCTGGGATAGTCAACAAGAGAACGAGTTTACTTCTTACAGTTCTGGAGGCTTGTGAGTCGTGTGGCAGCCATTGAGGGCCTTTGGGCTGCAGTTTTGCAGGGGCAGGACAAAGCGGAAGAGTGGGAGGGAACTAGCTCCAGGCTATTCCTCAAGCCCGCCCTCCTCCAGGGTCTTGCTATCCCACCCACCATCCCACCTCGGCCTTGCAAATATGGGACTGCAAGCATAGGCTGCCACCCCCAGCCTTCTGCACTTTTCATATGAACATTAACCTTTTTATTAGTGAGAGAGGTCTTCAAAGTAATTGCCTCCCAATGGCCCCACCCCTTAATACAATCATATTGGTGACGGAGGTTCAATATAGAAATTTTTGAGCCGGGTGGTGGTGGCACACGCCTTTAATCCCAGCACTTGGGAGGCAGAGGCAGGAGGATTTCTGAGTTCGAGGCCAGCCTGGTCTACAAAGTGAGTTCCAGGACAGCCAGGGCTACACAGAGAAACCGTGTCTCGAAAAACCAAAAAAAAAAAAAAAAAGAAAGAAAATTTTGGAGGCCATATTTAGACCAGAACAATGCCCAATATCACTTATAAACTATTTTAAAGATCAAATTCATATCAATATCACCAGCTTGAGCCTTTAATATTTTTGCTGCAGTCTTACGTCACGTAACACAAGACTGTACCTTGAGGAATCATTTCTGTAGTCCGTTAAGTCAACCAACACACCCTGGTTCCCAAAATTATAAAAATAAAGGAAAATTCATCAGCTTTTCATCTTGACCTTTAAACAATAGAAATATCTTTGAACCAAATCTGAAGCTAACCTGTTGTGTTCTGAGAATAACAGGCGCTGTGTTGCTAGTGTGTGGGGAGAGTTCAGAAATCATCAAGCCAATAGAATTAGCAGAATAGCTGTGCTTGGGGATGTGTTGTCTGCGTGCTGACCTGGGAATCACTCAGCTCTAACTAGTCACTTCACTAGCAAAGGTCACTAGCTTGTCTTCTACTAAAGAAAATAACACCTAGTCATGACAAGGTCCTGCTCTGTAAGCTGTGGTCTATCTCAGGGGCTTAGGCCGACAAGGTCCTGCTCTGTAAGCTGTGGTCTATCTCAGGGGCTTAGGCTGACAAGGTCCTGCTCTGTAAGCTGTGGTCTATCTCAGGGGCTTAGGCCGACAAGGTCCTGCTCTGTAAGCTGTGGTCTATCTCAGGGGCTTAGGCTGACAAGGTTCTGCTCTGTAAGCTGTGGTCTATCTCAGGGGCTTAGGCTCACATCTGAACATGCCTGAGGGCTAGGGCTATAGCTCAGAGATAAAGTGCTTGTCTAGAAGTGTGAGGCCCGGAGTTCAGTTCCTGGTACTGCAAGGGGGGAAAAATGTACTTTAAAATAGATGTGTATGTTTCAAAGGTAAAGGGAAGATCATTTTTAAGTGCCCATATTCCAATGTAAGTCTGCTCTTGGATTCTAAAATTGTTTTACATAGACAATACTGTATGTATGTTTATGCTTGAGAACTACCACGAAGAAGAAGAAGAAGAAGAAGAAGAAGAAGAAGAAGAAGAAGAAGAAGAAGAAGAAGAAGAAGAAGAAGATGACAACAGTATCATTGGCCAAACAGGACATGTACTTGTCTTTTAGTTATGCCCTTAGATCTGTGGGTGAACCAAAGGGGAAAAGACACAGGCAGTTGAGCATAATGCCCAGCTCCTTCATCCACTGGGCCTTTTTAACTGATGAGGACGATTTTAGGGAACTATACAATTAGTTACTCACCTAGTGAGTCTGGAGATGTAGGAACTCTATTAATTTCTCACCCAAGTTCCATTGGGTCTAAAACTCAGCACGGATTTCTTATTTAAGTAGTATATAACTTTAATCTTTTTTAAGTCGTATTTTTAATGATGGTTCTTAAATGCTGTAACCTTCCTTGTAACCCATCATCCACCATAGGTAGTGGAAAAGAAAGGATATGGAGGTGGGGGTGGGGTGAACCTGTTTAGAAAGGTTTCCTTGGAGCAACTCCCATCTGTGTTATCTGGAAATTGGCAGTTCAGTTCCCAGGTTGGCAGGCAGTGGCAGCTCGGTCCACTGGTTAAAACCTCACAGATATACCAGCAGTCCAGTTCACTAGAGTTAGGTTGGCAACAGTGGTGACACGACCTATCAGAGACAGCCAGGCCTCAGGCTTGGCTCCAGTCAGCAGGAGGGACCCAGAGGAACACCAGGAGAAGTTCTCAATTGTGCCTCTCTCAGGGAAGCGAAGATCAGCATAGACACAAGACCCACAAGAGTTACACAGCTAGCTGTACCAGCAAGCCAAACTCTGCCTCTGTCTCTATCCCTTGAGTCCTACTTATACCCTCCAAACATCACCTGTCCTCCACATGCCTTACCTCAGCAGGGCTCTTGCCTCCGTCAGGATTCAACCTGAGTTCTTGGAAGCACAACACACCGCAGTACACCACTAAATGTTTTTTGGTGCATTTCTCTCTATGGCATCTCGACAAATGTAGCCCAACTATGCAATGCAAGCCAAACCAATACATGCATATTGTTAGCAAAAATAATCCTTCATGAAAATAAGCCCTTTCACGTGCTTGCCTTAGCAGAACATTCTCTCTCCTGTGTCTGCTTCATCAAAACGTTCCTTAGCCTTTCACACCAGTGTCCTTTTTTTTTTTCAAGACAGGGTTTCTCTATATGTCTGTATGGCCCTCGCTGCCCTGGAACTCACTCTGTAGACCAGGCTGGCCTCGAACTCAGAAATCCACCTGCCTCTGCCTCCCAAGTGCTAGGATTAAAGTCGTGCACCACCACTGCCAGGCACCAGTGTCCATTTTAATGAAACATTCCTTCACGTGTTTGCCCCAGCAAAACATCATCCAACCGGCTTTCCAAAGAACCCTTAAATTTCCACTTCAGTAGCGTTAAGGTTTGAATGTGCCAGTCTGCCCCGCCACAAAGTTAAAAACTGAATCCCCAATACAACAGTGTTGGGTGAGGACTGATGGGAGCTGTCTAGATCACAAGGTCCCCGCTTCATGAATACACAAGTACCTCTTGTCAAGAGGCTTCAGGATTGGCAAGGCAGCTCAGTTGGTGAAGTTCTTGCTGTGCACACATGCAGACCTGAGTTCAGATCTTTAGAACTTTGTAAGAAAGGAAGCTGAGTCCACTTGTGATCCCAGAGGTGGATGGGGAGATGGACGTTTCCCTGGAACTTTTTGATCAGTCAGTCTAACCAACCAGTGACTCTAGGTTGTATGAGAGACATTCCTTGTCTCTAAAAAAGTATAGTATGAAACCAACTAACCTGTCTTAATCAGTGTTCTGTTGTTATAAAGAGATGCCTTGACCACAGCAACTCTTCTAAAGGAACACATTTAAGAGGGGCTGGCCTACAGTTCATATGTATAGTTCATCATTTCCATGGTGGGGGAACATGGCGGCTGATGTACTTCCTCCAACGAGGCCACACCTTTCAATTCCTCCCAAGCAGTGCCACTCTGTAATGACCAACTACTCAAATATATGAGCCTTTGAGAGTCAATCCTATTCAAACGACCACAAAACCTGATGTCAATCCTCCAGGTACAAATACACACACACACACACACACACACACACACACACACACACACACACGGGGGGGGGGCGCTAAGGCTGAGGGTTTCATCATGGGATGATAGGCACAAGGTCAGAGTCCTCAAATCTGAGGCCCATGACCTTAAGACTCCCCCAGCATGCCGAACAAAAATAAATACCTTCTGTCTATAAATTTCCTAGTCTATGGTATCCTTCCTGCTCGACTAACCCAGAAGAGCTTAGCATGTGGGAGAGGGAGGGGGCAATGGAAGCCCGAGATTCCTTCTCTGGGGTCTGGAAGATGCAGTCTGCACAGGGTAAGTGTTTCTAGTTGCCAGGAAGCCCCGGTCGACAAGGCATGATCTGATGGTTACAGTAGTTCTCTCTAAACTTGTCTTCGTTTTTCTGTGATAGTTAATTTAAAATGACACTTTAACGCTTGGGCCAAATAATGGGAAAATGAGATTTAAAATGCAAGCAGCTGGCTTTTCAGCCTTCCTAGCACATCACGATCAGAAGCGAAGTGCCCTTTGGCAACCATCTTCAGTGCTGGACACGCCTTGGCAGGTCTCCAAAGGCAACCAGGCTGGAATCCCGGTGCAGTCAGATGGTATTCCTGCCGCCGGGGCTGAGATCTGCCAGCACTCTGTACTTGTGGGCTGACTGACCTTCCGAGAGGTTTCTGCAGCCCAGTTATCGATTAGAGAGAGAAACATTTCCATGGGTCCTCAGGCAGCCTCCTTGCTTCCTCTCTGTAGTCTATTCCCCCATGCAGGTGTCGGAGAGGTCCTTGTAAGACTCAAGATGAACCGGTTAGGGTCCTCCTCTGCAGGAAACTCTGCTTGACTTCTGACTTTCTCAAACTTCCTAAGCACGTGACTTCCTCTTGGCATTCCTGCACTCTGTTCCACCCATCTGGAATATTCTTCTTCCAAAGGCTTCCTCTTTTACTTGATTCAAGTCTTCTCTGGTCACATGACACCTGTCACCATTCCATAATCCTCTCCCCTTCCCACCTTTCTCTTCCTCTCTTCCCCATCGCTTCTCTTTGCTGTTTGAAAGGATCTCAGAGTTAATGAAAAGTTGTGTGTGTTGAGGAGATGGGAGGCACGATAGCCTTTTTTCCCCAGAACTATTGGGCAGGAAGCTGCCAATATAACCCCTTCTAAATATTTAACATTGAAAGACGTATAAACAAGAACATTCTCCAATACAACTAGTATGTACCCATGGAGAGGAGAAAATTAATGATCAACACTGACATATTATTGTCATCTAGTGACTGGGACCCATTCAAGGCTCACTGATTGCCATATCGATGCCTTTTGTAGCCAAGACTATTTACCTTGTTACTGGCCATGTGTTTTTGGTCCCTTTCAACACAAAATAGTTCCTGGGTCTCCAGATGATTTTTGTGACATTAACTGTTAAAAAAAAAATATTGTCAGATAAGGCTGGACAAATGGCTCAGTGGTTAAGAGCACTGGCTACTCTTTCAGAGGACCTGAGTTCAATTCTCAGTGTCCTCCTGGTGGCTCACAACCATCTGTAACCCTAGTTCTATCTCCAGGAGATCCTATGCTCTCTTCCAGCCCCCATGGGCTCTGCATCCGGTGATGCACATACATACATACAAACATACATACATACATACATACATACATAAGCAAAATACCCACACACATAAAATTCATGAAAGAAAATGACATAGCCATTAAACTGGTCTGATGATCAAATTCAGCACATACAACTTAGATGACTGTCACCGAAGTCACACCAAGACCACCCAAGTCATAGGCAAGAACTGCTGCAAAAGAAGATGTGCATTTTCATGTCGATGTCTTGCTTTAGAAATGACTGAGAATTTCAGAAATGTGGCAGCAGAGTATGAAAGCAGTCATGGGGATTCCAGGCCTGGAACCCTGAGGGTATGTGACTGTCACTGGCCTGTGAAACTGGCCATCTGCGATCTCTCTGCACCTTGGCAGATGGAAAGTGATTCCGCTTGGGACATTACTGATGATGTTAGGGGTAATCACTTCATTAAAGTGGATGCGTTCGTTACACTGTCCATGGCCGTGGTCAAATACCTGTCAAGAAGCAGCTGAAGGGAGGAAGGTTCATTACAGCTTATAGTTGGGGGCAGGGAAGCCTCGGCAGTAGGTGCATGAGGCTGCTGGTCACATTGCACCCTAGGAAGGAGAAAAGGGACAAGGGCTGAACTATAAAGCCTCAAGACCTGTCCCCAATGACCCACTTCTTCCAGCAATGCTCTACTGCCAGAAGATTCTACAACTTCGCACAACAATGCCACCATCTAGGGATCAAGATGTTCAAGAGCATGAACCTGTGGGGGACATTTGACACTTCAGTCACCACGGTGGTCTTCCGGCTTAACTGTCCTTGTCTGTCTCCCTGTGCACCACAGTATTTGAAGGAAGACTATTTGTATTTGCATACTTGTTATCAACAGGAACTTATAGTTCTGGTTTTTGACCAGTGTTTTATGCCTTGTGGTGTGTGTGTGTGTGTATGTGTTTATGTGTGGTTTGTGTGTTTGTGTGTGTATGTGTGTTTGTGTGTGTTTGTGTGTGTGTGATGTGTATATGTGTGTGTATGTTTGTTGTATTTGGTGTGTGTGTGTGTGTGTGTGTGTGTGTGTGTGTGTGCCCTACTTGGCCTTCTGGGTGTGTAATTCTTTGAGTTTAGCATATGTATAATGAAGTGTGCCATCCCTAATGAGGAAGACATGGGACACCTTCAGCTCACTCAGAATTCTCTTGCATTGTTCCTTTGTCAGCAAATCCTTTTCCCCTAAACCTCCTCCTCCTGAGCACCCAACAGCCAATGAAATCTGTCCCCTCCCAGACATCACATTCAGGCAGCCGAACTGCGTGTAGCTGGTTGTTCGAGACCTCCCCATATTTCTCAGCAAAATGCCTTTGTGAGACGTTCATGTTGTTCCCTGGATAGCTTTCCACTGCATGACTGGATACAATTTATTTCTCTAATCGCCCATTTGTCATATTCAATTTTCTTTATTCAAACTAATGAGCCTTTCCATCTTCAGGCTAGACCCTGACTGCTAGTGAACAAAGGAGCTATGAATTCCCATGTCTGACAAGCTCCCTGCTAATGCTGACGCACCTGGACTGGGGACCACATGTGGAGGTCCGAGGATGCAGAGAGATGCAGAGGAGGATGGGAACTGGAGGGAGCAGGCTGAGGCAGGGTGCTGTTTGCATAGGAGAGCACAGGCTCAAGGTAGGTGAGATATAATGAGAGTCTAAATCATGCCATGGGCCAGACCCAGGAAACAGAGTGGAGGGACAGAGAACAGAGGGGATCAGTGGCCTTGAGGAGGAAGAACACAGCTCCCAGAGGATGTGAAGAGGAGATGGTATTTTTCTTCTAGTAATTCATCATTGTGGGGCTGATGGGACCAGAGAAGAACTTTCCAGAAGGAAGTTGGCTCTGTGTGTGTGTGTGTGTTCATGTGGGGAGAAACAGAGAGAGAGAGAGAGAGAGAGAGACCTGAGCTGGAGTCTATGGTGCATATGAACTGACAGCTCCTTCCAGTGCTGATGGCTTTGTCCATCAGGACAACTGTCCAGGTAGAAGAATCCAACTATGGCTGCCCCTATTGGATGGAACCCAGCAAACAGCTTTTTTGAATAAATGCAGAAGGGATGACACAGGGCTCGCACTCCTTTCCAGATATTTTTAGCACAGGTCACACCAATTTGTACTTAAAAGATACTGCTACTCATCATCAAGTAGGCTAGAGGAAATGATTACAGAAATATGTACTAATAGTATTTGAAGCTCTAAACTAAAGACTTCAGTTCAAAGGATACCACACACAAGTATGCAAATATACACACGAAGGAAAAACCCTACACAGTCCAGCAGCAAGATTCCAAGGCTCAGCTTGTCTTACTTTGAGAAAGGCACAGAGCTTCAGAAAACGGCTTTTACCAGCAACTGTCCCCATTGCACAGTACTAAATTCCAGAACAGACAAGAAACCAAAGGGCATAATTCTAATTCTCTTCAAGATAACAAGGCCCGTTAAAAGGAAATTTTTTTTCTCTAGGATTTTAAGCAAAAAAGAAAACACAACATTAAGTCAGATCTAGGTCTATAATGTATACACTAAACAGTCTGGAAAACTTGGTAAATATCTCTGAATTATGAATTATGAGTGAATTACGGACATTTTGCTTTTTTCCTCTGTATTTCATTGTCTCCCACAATAATCCTGCCTTCCCTCTGTAAGAAAAAGTCAGTGATGTTTCTGAAGTGATCAACATGTTTCACTGCTCAGATCCCAAGGAGGGCCCAAGGACTGGACTCTCAGAATGAGAAAGGATGATTGACAGGAAGAGTCTCCTGGGTGGTCCACGGCTTCCTTCATCTGTGCCTGCAAAGCAGTGACTTCAATACACCTGGAGGATCACCCCCTCTTGTTGACTTCTGAGCCCACAGACAGACCACTCCATGAAGACACAGTCTTGGAAAGGAGTGGACAAGAGAGAGAAGTCACTTGGTGTCTGTTACTCAAAAGCAAGAGTGTGACTTCCCTACCACTAACGGCAAGAATAAAGGTGAATGTCTCATGATGTAAAAAAACTCCCAGTGAGACAAATGTCCAAAGTCCAGCTCACTGCTAGCTAGTTCATAGATGGTCCTCAAAGGACACCACATTCAGGAACCTGTCGGTGTTGGGGTGGCTGTGTGGTTGTTTGTTTGGTTGGTTGGTTGCTTTTTGGAGACAGGGTTTTTCTGTGTAGCCTTGACTGTCCTGGAACTCGTTCCGTAAGCCAGGCTGCACTGAACTCAGAGATCTATCTGCTTTGGCCTCCCGAGTGCCAAGTTAGCATGTTACCTCCATTCAGTTCCGTTTGTGCTATCTACATATTCCTGGATGAGGACATGAAGTTGGGTAGTAGGATCTGGGGGGAGGGTCTGGGAGAGCTGAGCTTTGTTTTAATACAATCAAAACATCATGTATGAAATTCTCTAATTACTTACAAAATTTTTATGTTTAACTTTTACAGGAAATAGGTTTTTCTTTACAGTTATTCTGATCACAGTTTCCCTTCCCCCAACTCCTTCCAGATCCTTCCCACCTCCCCACCCAACCCACCCAAGTCAAATTTTAATTAGCATCATTGTGGGCTGTTCTTATAACTTAAAAGATGAGTGATCAAATTGTGAGGTCCTAGTGTGATAACTCAAGCCGTGCCATTAGAGAAAGGTAGGGAATCCCACAGCAGAAAAGTTAAGGGAGTGATGGCATCATGTCTGATGTGTGTGAGAAAACAAGAACATGCATGGGGGAGAGCAATAGATGGGCCTCTACACGCCTTCACTCATGCAACATGCATGTATTGAGCATTCTTAGCACAGACTAGCACATACAAAAATAGGCTATTTTCCCACCAAGGTGGAGTGATATAGGAGGAGGGTGTGTTGGAGCTGTCTATAGCAGCTCATGGAGGTTGATTATTACACTTTCAGAATTTTGTGTTAAATACAGCCATTATTAAAATTTTAGATTAAGTTATATTAAAATTACTAAAGTATTAAAACTGGTAAAGCATTAAACACATCAAATTATTATTAGGCTATACTAAAACAGAGGTGGATGTCATCAAAATATCTCTTCTTACTTTCTGGCATTTCAATGCTCTCTGCACTGACTGATTGTGTGTGTCAACTTGTCACAGGCTGGAGCTATCACAGAGAAAGGAGCCTCCCTTGAGGAAATGCTTCCATGAGATCCAGCTGTAAGCCATCTTCTCAATTAGTGATCAAGGGTGGGAGGGCCCATGGTGGGTGGTGCCGTCCCTGGGCTGGTGGTCTTTGGTTCTATAAGAAAGCAAGCTGAGCAAACCAGGGGAAGCAATCCAGTAAGCAGCACCCCTCCATGGCCTCTGCATCAACTCCTGCTTCCAAGTTCCTGCCCTATTTGAGTTCCTCTCCTGACTTCCTTTGGTGATGAACAGCAATGTGGAAGTGTAAGCTGAATAAACCCTTTCCTCCCCAACTTGCTTCTTGGTCATGATGTCTTGTACAGGAAACCCTGACTAAGACAGCCTTTATCTATGCCTTTAAGTCCAGTACTTCTGTTGTACTTATACTGTGGAAACAGCACATAGTGGCAGGCTACTGCACATCTCCTCCTGTCTGGTGTTCACTGACGCCCTAGAGGTAGCATGAAGTCAGTCCTTGAAGGAAATTTACATGCATAGACTGGGGAAAGTACAAACATGGGTCCAAATTTTTACTGCTATTCTTGTCTAGACTTAACGTGATGGAGAAAATGTTGATGGGGCTGATTCAAGTTAACAGTGGGTCAGAAGAATTCAAAGTACATCACCAAAACTTAAAAGTACGTTTATGGCTGTCAAGTTATGAATTGTACCAAATGCTGAGAAGTATTCTCTCAGGATAAAAACCCACTGTCTGATTGGGTGACAAAAATCACTTTATGGAGAAATGAATGAAACCCACACATGCATTGACATGTTTTCCCCTTCAGTTCAGCCTAATTGGAAATATCCACAAATGCTGTGTTGGAGGTCCATGTAGTAATGCCTTGAACAATTGTACTGAGTTAGAAAGAAGTAACCATTTTTGTGTGGTCTGCTTTTGACAAGTCAGTTGAGCAGAGACCACAAACCCGTGCTGTATGTATCCACTGGTTGGGTGGCATCTGTGATAAAGGGCGTTGCCTGGTACTCTTTGTAGTTATTTGTCAAGCTACACATTGTTTATGTAGGTAAAACTGACATGTTTATGTGTGTGCATACGTGCATGGATGTTTTCCCTGGACAGCTGGGTTGCTGAACACTTATTTATCCGTGTTCCACTTTCCATGGGCTCTAGTGAACGCAAAGTTAGCCAACCATGCCAAATGAATCTACGGTTCAACCATCAAAATAAAAATGATGTACCCTCAAAATAAAAAAAAAGTCTGTAAGTTTTCGTCAACAACGGACAACGCCATAGTTAGAACAGGCTCTAGGGGCTCACAGTGAGGCGGCTTAAGCAGTTGTACGGGCTGGTTTTGTGTCAACTTGACACAGGCTGGAGTTATCACAGAGAAAGGAGCCTCAGTTGGGGAAATGCCTCCATGAGATCCAGCTGTGGGGCATTTTCTCAATTAGTGATCAAGGCGGGAGGGCCCCTTGTGGGTGGTGCCATCCCTGGGCTGGTAGTCTTGGGTTCTATAAGAGAGCAGGCTGAGCAAGCCAGGGGAAGCAAGCCAGTAAGAAACATCCCTCCATGGCCTCTGCATCAGCTCCTGCTTCCTGACCTGCTTGAGTCCCAGTCCTGACTTCCTTTGGTGACGAACAGCTGTGTGGAAGTGTAAGCTGAATAAACCTTTTCCTCCCGAACTTGCTTCTTGGTCATGATGTTTGTGCAGGAATAGAAACCCTGACTAAGGCAGCAGGTCATTGTGAAGCCTTCTTGATTAGTTGAGTTGGAAAGGAAATGTTCCTTGGTCCCCAGAGTGGCCTCTTCTACTCCCATCAGCTGTCCTTCCGGAATCTGTATTCTTTCCACTGCCGAAGGCTCACGTGTCTACACATCCAGTGGCAACACGTGTGCTTGAACACAAAGCTCCCTCCAGGGGCTCCTGTGTTGGATGTTCAGGCTCAGCTGACAGAGCTGTTCTGGAAGGTTGGAACCTTTAGAAGGTGGAGCCTCCCTGGAGGAAGCCTGTCACTATAAGGGACCCTGGGATTTTATCATCTAGCCCTACTTCCTGTCCACTCTCTGCTTCCAGAGTGTAGATTCAAGGGTGACCATCTGCCTCATGCTCCTCCTGCCATGTCTTTCTCACCATGATGGACAGGATCTCCCCAAATGATGAGTCTTAAGTTGTTTCTTAGCAGGGATTTGGTCACAGTACAAATAAAGTAACTCAGGCACACACGTCTTGGTTTTGCCAACAGAAGTAACTGAGCTAAGCCGAGGGATACTGAGAAAGAACCAAAAAGGTGTGCTCAATGTTTGGTATCATTCAGGATGGAAAACTGATTTCACACAGGACGCCATACTAGCTCACTAACTACTTCCATGGTCACACCAAGTGTGATACTCAGTTTTAAATGCCAATGTGCTTAAATAAAGAAATGCCTAAGGCATTAGTGAAGCACATCTTTGGGGGCATCCCTGAGGGTATTTCCATAGGATTCTAACTGATGAGGAAAAGCCTTAAAGGTAGGCAGCACCATCCCTTTGGCTGGGATCTCAGTCTGAACACAAAGGGAGACAGGAGACGGCCAATGAGCACCAACTGACCTCTTCCTCTGCTTCCAGATCCGCCAAGCTGTGACCAAGCAACCCCTGGTACCATGCCTTCTATACCACAAGGGATATACACCCTGCACTGCGAGCCAAAACAAACCTTTCTCTACTCAAGCTGCTTCTTGGTCACAGCAAGGAGAAAAATCATGAGTCTACCAAGAAAAGATAGCTAACCTGCCACTAGGAGGCAAGGTGCACACAGTGGAGTCTATTCACTGTTCTCAGAGTGGAGAGCAGTGCCAGTCAAGAATATGTGTTTAATGTATGTTAAGCACACTACATGACAATAAGTAATGTTTACCTTTCATAGGTGCGGTGGGGACTGAATCTTTAAATGTATGTATTGTTTTGCAGACTCAAGATTTTTTAATTTATGACTTTATTAATTACATTCGCTAAAGAACATATTGTTTGGGACTCATCTTTTCATTCCTCTGTCAATTTTCTTCTTCTAGCCAGGAGCATCTCTGCAGATATGAGTTGTCTACACACCCAGGTTAGCAAGAGCAGACCCTGGCCAGGGCAACCTTCACTCTTTCAGAAGCACTGGTTCACTCTACAGGACCTCTGGTCTCCATGTCTTAGCATCCTCACCTCGACACACAGTGGCCAGTGGCTGGGACAGAATGTATGAGCAGAGAAAACACAGGGACGTGTGATCATTGAATTAATTTTCAACAAAGTATGCCAGGCCAGTGGGACCAAGCCACCACCCTTGAAGTTCAGAGGCAAACAAAAAATGTGGAGGTGTTTCTGGAAGATGAATGAACCTGCTCTGTGGTACAACATTGGCAGGTTAAAAAAAAGAGAAAAGAGAAAAGAAAGGGGAAAGGAGAGGAGAGGAGAGGGGTGGGGAGGGGAGGGGAGGAGAGGGGAGGGGAGGGGAGGAGAGAGGAGAGGGGAGGGAAGGGAAGGGGAGGGGAGGGGAGGGAAGGGAAGGGAAGGAAGGGAAGGGAAGGGAAGGGAAGGAAGGGAAGGGAAAGGAAAGGAAAGGAAAGGAAAGGAAAGGAAAGGAAAGGAAAGGAAAGGAAAGGAAAGGAAAGGAAAGGAAAGGAAAGGAAAGGAAAGGAAAGAAGAAACCCTTGTAGACTAATCTAGGAAACTGCTGCGTTTCAACTGTTTCTTTAAGCCTTTTTAAACAACTCAGGAGAACAACACTACCTGTTCTATTTTTAAATGAAACCAGAGATGAACCTCTAATCCTAGCATTTGGGAAGTTGAAGCAGGAATATTACTGCATGCCCTAGGCCAGACTGGACTACATCGTTAAGGGTCAACATGGGCTATGTAGCAAAATCCTGACTCAAATTTAAGAAAGGAAGGAAGGAAAGGAGGGAGGGAAGGAGTAGGGAGGAAGGAAGGCCCATTCAATTAGCTAGGTCCAAATGCATGGTCTATACCATGGAATACTGGTCAGCCTTCAGTGATTCAAACCCTGCTCTACTTGTCTACGTTTACTTCCCAATGTGTTGAAGTCTTTGTTGAATTAATGAAAGAATACAGCATGAAAAAATTAATTTGAGTCCAGCAGGATAAGGTTCCTGTCACCACTCACATGCCTGTTAACAAGCACACTTCCGGGCTCTGTCTGTCACCGGGCGGGAGGACCACACGGGAGAGATCCACATGGCCCGGCCCAGAGGCCATGTGATGCTCTCAGGCACACTGCCACCCTCTGCTTCCCCCAACTCCACTGCTGGCAGCTCCCCCATGCTCTCTCCCACTGAAGTGTCCCCTATGTGTTGAAGACATTCTTGGCAGAGCCTCCAACCAGAGGAAAGGTTGGCCTGTGTGAAATATCTCTATTAGCTTTCCAGAGCAACAGAGCCAGAGTTCGTAATTAATCGTCACAGAGCTTCGGACTCTTGGCAAGCTTCGTGAGCTGGCATCCATCCGGCTTGCGTGTTGACTCCCTGATTCCTCCACACATTGAATAAAAGGTAGACGACCCTGAGGTGAGAGCAATTCGCATGGTCTACAGCTGGGATCTGTGGGACCCTGATCACAAGGCTTCAAAAGGCCCCAGGTTCCCCGGCGGTGCAGATGAGGAACAGCAGGAAGGCTAGTACCTGAGCAGACATGGGGATGTCTCTTTAATCAGTTGGCGGAGCTGTCCCCCAGCTGACTGTGTAGGGAAAGAGTTGCATAATAAAGTCCCTTTACTCCTATATTTGGTGCGTAGTCTTTTGTGGGGGAAAGCAGCTGGTCATCAGGGTTCACAGCCATTTCTTTAACTCTGTTCCCTGTTCCAGACCCAGGAAACAAAACTAACAGCAGACAGGACATGTGATCTTTACAGGTGACCTTTATCTCCTAGGTCTATCTGCCAGGGAAGCACTTCGCAGTAGAATAGGCAGGCCAAGATCCCTCAGAAAATGGGGCATTCTGGGAATATTGATCCAAAACAGGTATATGGTTGGGTATGAGTCAAAGATGGCGCCCAAGATCCCAAGGCATTGCTTCCCAATCCTATATGATTGGATTAATGTGCTTCCTTCGCCTTAGGCTCAAAGGGTTTATCTACTTTATGTGCATGCATAGGAAGGAGTGTGCATGTGTACCCCACATGCATGCACGAGGTCTTAAAGGTCAGTCGGAAGAGGACATCATTGGATACCCTGGAACTGGAGTACAGATGACTGTCAGCTACCACCGACTCCTGGAAGGGCAGCATGCATTTTTACCTGCCAAATCATCTCCTTGGCCACTAAAATAAAAAAAAAAAAATTAAAAAAAAACCAACCAAACAAACAAAAAAAAAACCCGTTTCATCTTTTCACCCATTTTTCTTAAAAAAACAAAATTTTCTAGTGTGATGTCTACATAAGCTGTAGACCCGGGTGAGCATTGCGCACCCACTGATTACCTATGAATGGGCTTCATTACTTTGTTCTTTCTTCAGGGAAGTTGTTGGGGGAAGGGGGGGGGTCTGCGTTCTGACCACTAGAGGGCAGCTGAGAGCAAGACCCAGTTCTGAGATGCAAGCGTTCAGAAGGAATGACCCCAGGCAGAGCAGAAACAGGCCAGCCATTGTCAGGTGAGCGAGCCACACACTTCTCCACACACTTCTGAGCAGTTTTTTATTGCTAAGTTGACATGACACCATAAGAACCCTGAATGCCCACATAAGAACGCTATGTGAGGACAGAATTCTGTGTAGAGACTTAGTAGTCACGCTTAACAGAGGATAAAGATCAACATTGAAAGAAAACCAAAACAATTCTTTCAGGACTTATCTGCGAAGCTGCATAAATAATTTCCCTGCAGACATCAGAATACGGCTGCTTCTCATGGCCTGAAGAGAGGTCATCGTGAGCATGCTCTGGCCGGCCCATCTTACTGAACCGCTTGGAGATTTGTCGCATGAAGCCTTCGGCTGTTTTTGATGTGCTATGGTCGTAGTTGGAAAAGCTGATTTTTTTCACAGGTAGGGAAACTGGGTTTTTTGCTTTGTTTTGTTTTGTTGTTGGTTTTTTACCACCTCCGGTCTCCAGCACTTAGCCTATGGTGGTCATTCTTGCATTGCTATTACACACACCCTAGGATAGTGATCCTCAACCTTCCTAACGTTCCTCATGTCATGGCGACCACCACCACCCCCAACCATAAAATTATTTCATTGCCACTTCATAACTGTAATTTTGCTACTGTTATGGATCGTAATGTAAATATTTGTTTTCCAGTGGGTCTTCAGAGGCCCCCATGAAAGGATCATTCAACCCTGCAAAGAGGTCCTGTACTGGCTGGTTTTGTGTGTCAACTTGACACAGGCTGGAGTTGTCATAGAGAAAGGAATTTCAGGTGAGGAAATACCTCCATGAGATCCAGCTGTAAGGCATTTTCTCAATCAGTGATCAAGGCAGGAGGGCCTCTTGTGGGTGGTATCATCCCTGGGCTGGTATTCTTGAGTTCTATAAGAGAGCAGGCTGAGCAAGCCAGGGGAAGCAAGCCAGTAAGCAACATGCCCCCATGGCCTCTGCATCAGCTCCTACTTCCTGATCTGCTTGAGTTCCAGTCCTGACTTCTTTATTGATGAACAGCAATGTGGAAGTGTAAGCTGAATAAACCCTTTCCTTCCCAACTTGCTTCTTGGTCAGGATGTTTTGAGTAGGGATAGAAACCCTGACTAAGACAGGTCCCAACCCACAGGCTGAGAACTCCTGGTCTAAGGTGCCATCTCTTCATTGTTTAAATGTCCTTGCAGTGACTGAGGAGCCTGAGTATCTTTCCAGGCATCTTTACTGGCCTGACCTTTTCCTGGGGCAAACTGGGTGAATCCCTTAATGGTGGGCACCACCAACTCTCTCCCAAGGTTTCTGCTAGGACTTTATAAGACCAGAGATGTTAAAAATAAAAGACCAAACAAAAGAATAAACCCCACACATCCTACACCCACACCAACAATGATTTCAAGTATTTGAGTACTTTCTATTGTCCCTGGACAAGGTTACAACAATGGAATTTAAGCATCTTAATTGGCTCTGGGTTTAATTTCAGAATCAAAAAATAGGATGGGTGGTGGATCAATAGCCCGAGAAGAGGTTGGCTTAATAGACAGAAATAAAGAACCAGGAAAAAAGCCACCGTCCTTTGTAAGGGGACAGAATAACAAGAACAAAGAGACTGGGTAATGGGGTTACTTCAGGCCACTTCTTTGTGCATGGATTAAAATTAAAACCAATGAAAATTCATCAGCATGCGAATTGAAACTGACCTGTTTCAGGTAGTTGGCTCTTATCTCTCATTTTTCTTGGTTTCTCGAGAGGTCAGATAAACAGCTTAGCTTCAGCTTGAGGGCCTTGGGCATGAGTGACTCCATTTTAATTTACAACCCACTATGCAGGAGGCCTAGGGAAGGAGCTGAGCTCAGAGAGATGGCCTCCTGTGATTTCTACTTAGCATCCTGTGCTATGTTCTAATATCTGCACATTGCCTTTATTTAAGTTCCCTTCCACATCCTAGTTTACAATGTGGGAAGTCATACCCATGCCTGCTTTAATATGACAGAATCTCAGAGAGTGAACTCAAGAGAAAGCTTGGGCCTGCGCAGATATCTCTGCCAGGAAAAGACCGGCCACAGAAGCTTGATGACCTGAGTTAGAGGGTCCAGAACTGGCATTAAGAAGCTAGATGTATTAGGAGTCAGAGGCAGGCAGAGCTCTATGGGTTCAAGGCCAGCCTGGTCTACTTAGTGAGTTCTAGGACAGCCAGAGCTAAACTGTTTATTCTTGGGAATAAAAAATAAATAAAAAAGCTGGGTGTGGTAGCTTATGCTCATAATCCCAACTCCAGGAGGCAGAGATGCAAGGATCCCTGCAGCATGTTGGCCATCCCAGGCCACGTGGTAAGTTCCAGGCTAGTGAGAGGCAAACCAAGATGAATGGTTCCTGAGGAACCTGGGTCTCCAAACATGCCTGCCTGCCTGCCTGCCTTCTCTCTCTCTCTCTCTCTCTCTCTCTCTCTCTCTCTCTCTCTCTCTCTCTCTCTCTCTCTCTCTCTCTCTCTCTCTCTGTCTCTGTGTCTGTCTCTGTCTCTGTCTCTCTCTCACACACACACACACACACAGAGAGCAAGAGAGAGAAGGAAGAGGGAGAACCTGAGGAAACCCTCTAGCTTTGTTGGCTTTCATCACCAGTTTCAGAAACGATATAAACAAGACACTCCTACTAACTTTACTATAGACACCTCTGACTTACTGAGTACAAAGGCAACAGTTGACCAAGTTGGTTTTTCAGGAGCATGAAAGTAGCTCAAACCAGTTTAAACAACCAACTACCTACTTGGGCCTGTGCCAGTATCAAATGAGTGACAGAATTCTACCATCAGAGAAGACTAGTCACCGAGCTTTTTAGACATGGGTCCTATGAAGGGCCGTGATGTAGACTTATATGTGCATGGGCTAGCCTCAAACTCACAATGTAGCCCAGCCTGGCTTTGAGTTCATGCCAATCCTCCTGCCTCAGCCTCTGTGAGTGTTAGGATTGCCATGTTACCTGACTTGGTGGTGGTGGTGGTGGTACTGTTTTATTAGAAGCATGTGTTTGTTCATATTGTACACCTGTTACTAAACCAAACATCACAAAAGACACTAGTGCTCTGTATAGCCACAGGTAGTTTTTTATTCTTTTTCTTTCAGCGCATGAAGTATCTATGATTGATGTTTTACTTGCTTTTTCTCCAACTGTTCAGGAAACTATCAAAGGCCCCTATGATACATGGCATGTTGTCAGTTAGGAGCAGATATTTATGAAGCAGAAAACTGGCCTGGCTTCCACAGTCCTCTGTTGTATCCTTTGACCTATATATACTTTAGAAGGCTATTTTGGTAAATAGCATCCTCTTCTGTCCCTCAAGGAATTCTCCAGTTCTTAAAGTAGGGTCCCTCTGGAAGATGCCAGGAAGATCTCTGAGGGTAGCTCAGTGGTACTTCATCTGGGCCTTAAAAGCCCACCCCCAACCCCCACTGGCTGGTCAACCCTCCTGCCTTAAAAAAAGATTAAGTGAAGAATCTTTTCTTCAGAGTGCACACAAAACCTTTTCCACCTTCCCAACCAACGAACATTTTAATGTGCTATTGTTGTTCGCAGTGTGAAAGGAAAGCAACCATTCCTCTTCTGTCTAAAGCATCAACTCCCACAGCACTTTCTCGTCCATTCTTATCTCCAGTTGATACAAATGAACACAGTCCAATGGCACAAAACGGTCCTTCTGTCAGAGAGAAATGTGACCTATTCATATAGATACTGCTGTACTGCTTGGTCACCCTTCCGTTATTGATGTCATTTCCACTACCAGCTTTTTGGGGTCTTTGTGATTCCCTAGAGAGAAAGCAAGCTCCACAGAGAACCAACATGGGGGATTAAGCCTGGCTTACTGTCACAGGCTCTGCTGTGACTCAGACCCTGGTGGATAAGCACATTTCTCTGCATCTCTCCATACCTCAACATTAGCAGGACATTCTTCCCTTGCCTCAGTGGCCCAACTCAGATGGAAACCCCATCACAATTAAAGCACCAAGACTTCTAAGCAGAGAAGCTCTTATGTGCCCTGTTGCCTTTGTGGGAATCAACTGTGATTATCAAGTATGTGAAGGGATATAACAAGGGTGAACACACAGTTCAGAGGTAGAGCATTTGACTGCAGAGATCAAGCACAAACACGTGCTTTCATGAGCATTATTGAACCCTTTAGAAAACCATTGAACTTTTTGAATTACAAATGTTCTGCTAGCAGTCACCTCATCAGTTAGGTCTCTTGTCCATTTCGAGGAGAAAGATCAAGTCTGGAAGCAGATACAGGCAGAATGTTGATCTGACAATCAGGATGACAGTCAGGAGACACAGCCAAGATTATCATTCCAAGTCCATCACTAGAGACTCCACAGTGTTTCTCATCAAACCCTAAAGAAGAAAGGAAGCAAGTGTTGGCAAGATGGCTCAGCCGATAAAAGCCAGTCCTGATGAACTGTGTTCAATCCCAGGAAACCACAAGGCAGGAGAGAACAGACTCCCATTGTCTTCTGACAGCACACATGCACCATGTCGTGCACACGCCACCACCCCTCTACCCATACACAAAAATAAATAAATAAAATAATTTTAAAGGAAATGATGGAAATCAGAGAATGAGTTGCAAGGAGCTGCCAGGAATGTAGGAGCAGAGGCAAACATGAATTTTAAAATAGAGTGAGATATCAAGAGAAGTGATGTATTGATTGCACTAGAATAGGGGCTCACAGGGAGGGTGCCTGGTGAATGACATCTGCTTGATAAAATACAAAGGGACATTCTGATAGAGACTGAGCCTCAGGGAGTGTGTGACCTTTTTTCTCTGCAGACCCGACACCATTTGCTTTTTAATCCTGCAAAGAACTTTAAGATATGACAGAGAGCTATGTAAACATTCGCTGGAAGGTTGTGTGTTTGCTACTGTTCAATAATTACACCAAGCAAGAACTGGTTTTAACAGACACAAGGGAAGCTTTATAGAAGACAGGCAGCAGGCAGGACTCCCTAAACAGTTCAGGAAACAAACAGCTCACCAGTCACTGAGACGGGAGCTTATTATATGTAAGGTATATTGTTGGGTTTTGCGCAGCCATCCTTCCATTGGAAAAGACTGGATATCTCCCCCAAACACCTGCCTTCACTAGATAATTCTATTGCTCTTCTCTGTTCTGCTTGTGTGGATACAATTCTTTCTTCATAGAAAAGAGACCTGCCCATTATAATGGCCAACTCCAGAGGGGTCTACCGCAGTCGCTGGGTCTTCTGAAGTGGGATTCTCCGTCACCTCTGGCAGTCGGTGTGAGGTCTCCAGTGCCTTATCTTTGTCCCTCAGGAGGCATCGCAACTTACTCGCAGGCCCTGGAGAAAAGCTGTCAATCAGAAAAGTCTCTACGTGTCTCTTCAGATGCTGAATTCTAACTGCTTCCGTTGGCAGAGTCCTCTGATTTCAACAGAGAAGAAGATGACAGAATCCAAGCTCCCACCTTGACCACTCAAGCCTGTGAGCCCAGACACGCTCCAGGAATTGGCTTCTACATGACCTGCTTAAAGGAGGGCACATGACAAACCTCTCAAAGGTCAGTAGAAATAGACACAATCTGCCTTAAACTCTCAGCAAAGAGAAAAACCCTCAGAGTAAGCACACATACGAGATTAATGATCTCTGTGCCCTGCAGGGGTTACAAATGGAGGCATCGGTGAAGACCAGCACAGTGCAATTTATGGTCCGAGCATTCACACACCAAGCACCAGAGGGACATCCTTTGAAGAGAATTAGTACCCCAGAAGATCCACAGTCCAGCTGTGGAGTGAACCCCTTCCTTCCTTCTTTCTTTCTTTCTTTTTAATCTTTTGCTTTCCTATTCCATCCTGACTCTGAACTCTTAATGCAGAGTCACAGAAATGGTAGGGCATCAAGGTGAAAATTTATGGATACTATTTATAAAGAGATAATAGAGGAAACATAGCTGCAAGATGTATTTTCATGGGGAATCAACTCAAGAATTCAATTTTATATGTTTTATATGTGTGTGGATGGACCCTTGTTTATTAATATATTTCAGAGGCATAAATATATCAAGTGTAGATTATTTCCATGTAGCACATAATATAGAGTTTATTACAACTGAGGCTGGCAGGGACTCTACTTAGGGTCCCTGTGTGGGGTAGTGTGTGATCCAATTATTGAAAGAATGATTACACATAAGATAAAATCAGATGTACATGCTTTTTCAAATACTTTTACTAGACCTTAAATTT
Organism: Tokudaia tokunoshimensis; assembly: GCA_036184795.1. Taxonomy (NCBI): domain Eukaryota; kingdom Metazoa; phylum Chordata; class Mammalia; order Rodentia; family Muridae; genus Tokudaia; species Tokudaia tokunoshimensis. Next base: position 20,600,091 of record BTHU01000022.1, read on the forward strand.
TTTAGAATTTAAGTCCCCCAATAACCTAAAAGCAGTGAGGTTTGGATCCATCAGTCATATGCTAGGTCTGGCAGATGTCTAAAGTGTGTCTCCCAGGGTTCATGAGTTCAAATATAATCCCTATTTTTGAAGAATTAAGACGGTGTGAACTCAATGCAACGCACGGAGATGAGTTTGTGGTGATTAGGATTAAACTCTTCATGTGGAGCTCCATGACTGGATTCTGGTGACTTTCTTAGAGGGAGACAGACTTGCATATTCCCTGCCTCCTCACTGTGTAATATATGCACAACTTTGGGACTTGACCAGTATGAAGGCCATATATCACAAGAAACTGGTCCTTAGACTTTCCCAACTCTAAGTAACCTAAATAAACCACATGTGTTTACAAAGTTGCCAGCCTCCGGATGTTTCATTACACTGATGCAAACCTACATCTAGGTAGCATCTGACTTCCTTCCACATGTAATTTACCCAAGCTCACATCAGGATAGCACTTTGGCTTTCTTTGTTCCTAGATATCCTCCCCTGGAGGTGGCCAAAATCAAGTAACAGAGGGATCATTGCCAGAAAGAAAAACTGAAGAGAGGGAAAAAAAAATCAAAACATAACTGTCCCAGCTGAGGCTGGGCAGCCTGCACTGGCCCTAGCTAAATTTTCTGTGGTATGGAGAGTATGAACCCAAATGTGTAGGGAGTTGACAGGAACAATAAGCCAATGGATGACAGTAGCATGAGAAGTTTAAACCCACACAAAGAAAATGTGACCTTACAGTTCGAAGGAAGGCACGTAGTGACAACTCACTGGCGATAACAGATCGAGGGAGAAACTCATAGTGGTGTGTGCTTAACCTGAAGTTTCCATCAGAAAACAAGAAAATGGACTCACCTAGCTCACCCTGGTTTCCAGATCTGAGGTAGAAAATGAAGCATTTTAGTGGGGATTCGAATAACATTTTCTCAGGTTAAAACAGGTGTTGTATACAGGGCTGGAAAGACGGCTTAGTGAGAGAACCCGGCGTCCTGAGTCCAGATCTCTGAAATCCATGTGAAAGCCAGGCGCAGTAGCATGTACCTATGATGCCAGCTCGGGGGGACAGAGATCCTGGGGGACTCGCTGGTCAGTTGCTTGAGGTTCAGTGAGGGACCCTGTCTCAAAATCCAAGGGAGAGGAGCATTTGCAGAAGACACCAATATCAACCTCAGGCATCCACTCATACTCAGGTAGGCAAGCAGACCCTCCCAACACGTATTTGAAGATAAACCATAAATAACACCAGGTATGGCCTTGTAGGTTTGTGTGGTGTGGTAGTGAAGGGAACACCATTGCCTTTTCCTCGGACCGTGTCTGTGTCAATCTCCCCAGACCCGGTCACCCTCTTCATGTCACTCAGCGCCATCTCTACGTCCCTCAGAACTGGGGGGGTCACAAACTTCCATAGCACATTTGAATAATTGAGTGACAATTTATAAAAGAGTCTGTTGTCCCTGATTTTTTTTTCTTTCTGTGGCTGTGGTGGCTCCTCCCAGACATTGGCTCACCTCCCTACCTTCTACTCCCCAGCAGAATGAAAGCCTCCAGAGAGGAAGGGCATCACAAGCCTCCTGAGCCCCCTCCCCCTCTTGTTTTCATGCACAGTGGGTCACCAGCTTTCTCTGGAGCTTGGTCTCAGCTCAAAGGCATTCTGAGATTTGAATGACCACTGCCTACACTGTGGCTCTTGATCTAGAGAGCTGTCCCCTTGGAGATGGCAATGAACTCGAAGTATAACAAAAGGTGCTCTCCTTGGAGACAAGCACTTGGATGAGAGTGGGGGTAGCCTGAGGACATGCTCCAGGAAGCACTGCCATTATATTCCGACTCAAGTAAGCAACCTTGTTTGGAAGCATGAAGAATTCTGTCTTCATCTCTCTCTCTCTCTCTCTCTCTCTCTCTCTCTCTCTCTCTCTCTCACACACACACACACACACACACACACACACACATCTATTTATTTTCTTCTCTCTCCCATCATTCCTCCTCTCTTCTATGTTATATTTTTCTTTTGAGACAGCATCTCACTGTGTGTCCCACACTAGCCTCAAACATACGGTAATCTTCCTGCCTAGGCCTCCCAAGCGCACGGGCCCCCATACCCAAGTCTACTTCAATTTTCTTTCTTTCTTTCTTGTTTTTTTTTCCCCTTTGGTTTTTTGAGACAGGGTTTTTCTGTATAGCCCTGGCTGTCCTAGAACACACTCTGTAGACCAGGCTGGCCTTGAACTCAGAAATCTGCCTGCCTCTGCCTCCCAAGTGCTGGGATTAAAGGTGTGCTCCACCACTGCCCCTTACTTCAATTTTCTTGACTAGGATTTAGAAAATATGACTTTCGCCCCAAAGGATGTGTTTCTGAGCAAAGGCTTCAAGGTTTATCCATGAAAGTATGTATAGATATATACATAGACATACATCCAATCAAATATCCATAGTCTGTTTGCAAATACTGCGATGAGAAGCAGACGACCTTGTCGTAGACTGTTTCGCTGTCTGACTTCTCATGACAATGCCAGGGCCCAGTCAGTGAGCACCATTGCTGAAAGCCAGTAGCAGAGAGGCTTGACTGATCCTAAAGAAAAGCCTTGCTTTATTGCTAATCGAGTACCTTAGCTCGGGTAACAAGCCCTCCATAAATAACCCTCAGTTCCATAGGCCTGAGATGCTTTAGGCTACTTGCTCAAATAACCAAAGCAGATTAGGGTCTCTCTTCCAAGAGGTCGCTCAGAAATCTAAACAGCTTCCATCTTGGATTGCCACCATTTTACCCACGTGGCTTTCAATGTTACCACAGAAGGAGGAGGGAGAGCATTAGGCATTGAGCACAGGGCTTCATGCCAGGCCCAGAAGTTGCTTGCCATCTTTTCTTGCCATTTACATTGGCCAAACCATCACATGGCCTCAGCCTAATTATAGCGGTACTTGGGAACTGCACTTTCCCATCTTGCTAGAAAGGGGTAATAGAGTTGCTATTTAGTCAGCTCTGTCTTTTGTGGCATTTGCATTGGTCTGTTAGATCATTAAACTTTGGTTGTTCTAAACAGCCAAAGAGAACAAAGAAGAAAGCAAAACTAAGCAAGACCCATATTGGTCCACTACAATGAGATATTTGTTTGGGTTAATATCCTCAAACATCAAATAAGGGCAAAATCAAGGTGGAAACATCTAAATTTTACTTTATGGTCCAAAATGCATAGAAGCCACAGCTTATAGGAACTGTTTTACCCATGGAACATGACAGTTTATGAAGTCACCCTGCAATACTGTGATGTTGAGGTTCTGGGGTAGATGTAGCTACTGGACTCTAAGAAAGAAGGGACAACAGGTCTTGAGAACTATCTCCCAAGCATGCTGTTCCCTAGAGAAACCAAGGCAGAGAGTTTTTCCTATCCAAGGATAGGGGAAGCCATAGCCTTTCATGACAGCATGACGGGCTGTACTCCTCTTGTGCTCCACCAGCCAGGCAATGCCACCACCCATTGGTTCAAGCCAGATTCCTCTCTCTTCTACTTCTGCTTTCACAGAAGCCCCTGACTAACTCATCTCCTCTCTAAGGCCTCCCACTCTTGTCCTCAGTCCAAGCTCATCCGCTCTCCCTGGACCTCAGCCATAGCCTCCTACCTGATCTCCTTGCTTCGAGCAAGTCTGGACCCATTACATTTCTGCTCCGGGAGGCAATCAGAGCCCGTGTTCTAAAACATTGAGCCGGCAATGCTGTTAATTGCCAGCCTTAAATCCTGTCATCATTCTCATTGCCTTAAGAATAAGCCTCAGACTCTTGGGCAGAGCCAACAGGCCCAGACACAGTGGGTTACTGGCCTGGTTCTTCACTCTCTCCTCTTTCCACCAATTCTCCCCTCCCTGGTGTCTCATTTGCATGCTACACTCTGCTTAAATGCAATCAATTGTTCCCAGAGCAGTGTGTATTTCCTGACCCTGACAAGAAGGGCTGGAACTCCTCCCTCTGCTTCAAACTCTTGCCTCTTCTCATTTTCTTTCCCTCATGACCTCCCTCTTAGGTGGGATAAAGCAATGAGCCTCTGTTGGAAATCAGGAAGAAAATGCCTGAGCATGATGCTATCCACCCTGAAGTGACAATCTGACTAAATCAAACATCTAGACTCATTATGTTTTGGATCAAAAATGTCTTCCATAGGCTCAAGATTTAAAGGATTGGTGCCTAGCTGAGGGGTTCCTGAGAGATGATTGAACCAAACAAGTTTTAACTTCACCAATCTATTAACTAATTGATGAAGTCACAAATCAATGGGCTACTAGGAGGTGAGGCTTAGTTAGAAGGAGTAGTTCTCCAGAGGTATGCATGCCTCTGTCTGTATATTCTTCAAATATACATATACATATACATATATAAACATCTTTAGATAAATAGACAGACAGACAGAAAGACAGACAGATAAATAGATAGAGATAGCTTCAAATTCAACCTGGGGTGAGCATCTCTGATTTGTTACCTTCTCTCTGCCATGATGGTCTGGCCCATCACATGCTCAAAGTAATGGAGCCAAGCAACCACAGTCTGCAACTGTGAGCCAAGAGAAGTCACACTCCTTTAAGCTGAATTTCCCAGGTTCTTTTGTTACTGAAAGGAAAGGTGAACCCAGACCTAGGATATTTGACTGGAGTCAAAATATTGTTACTAGGGAGAGTGAGCCCTACCTCATATGAACCAGACAGCATGGGGATCCTCCTAGAATGGAGCTCCTCAGTGTACCCCAACATCCTCAGTGTACCCCCAACACCCTCAGTATACCCCAACATCCTCAATGGAGGAACACACTGGTCCCACATCACTGGTAGGAAGAGAGCTCACCTTTAGTCCTCTTGCCAAAGATCTCATCCTCTCTAAGCCCTTCTACTCAGAAGTTAGCACCGCTAGAGTAGATGAAGACAATATAGACACAGACTTGGTAGAGTCTACACGGTTCCCACAACCCCTAGGCCTGGAGCTCAGGTACTCCCTCAGGCGAACTTGTCATGCCGTGTTAAAGGCTGCATGGGTACCAGGGAGCAAATGCTTAAAGAGGCTTTAGAACAAGGAGTAAGTAAGGGACGGAGAACTTGAGAACTCCAGAGGCATGTGCAGTGAGTGAGTCCTCTTCGAAAGTGCAGCACACTCTATGGAAGGAGCTTCCGGATCCATTGGACTCTGTAGAGGAGCCCCGAAGCAAGTATGTGACCCACAGCTAACACTGCCTGCAGGGTATTCACAGAGTGCAAGTAATTAGAGATAAAAATCCCAATGGGAATTTCTGGTAGTCTGAAGGGCTGGGTATTCCCTCTTCCCTCAGGACAAAGAGGACATGCCTAAAAGTAGGCAAGAGGAACTTCCAGGAGCTTCTTTAAGGATGAGGTCACTCCTGGGTTTCTGGAAAACCTGGGCAGAGACAGGTGCCTAACCTCACCTATAGCTCTCTGAGAATAAAAGTCATAGGGCTTTATTAGCTTAGGCTAGACTAAACCTAAGCGAGACTTATTATGATGATCTAAAATGGGTGATCTATGGGATTGGACAGAGCTACAAAGGTAGGGGAAGTACAGAGATGGGAACATTTGGTACTGCACTCCCCTGAACTATGCCCAGCTCATGTAACATACGAGTGACCTCAGCTGCACGGGGGCAGCTTTTCCAGATGTACACACGGGAACCTATCCATGGATGTGAGGTCTTTGTGATCTCATGTGGGTCTGAAGTAACCCATTAAAAAAAATAAATAAAAGAAGCCAAGAAGCAAACACCAAATTGTTCCTCATGCGCATCTTGCCATCATGAACAAAAGGGACAGGCTGAGCTGAACCCCAAGGAAAGAGTTTTCTTTCCTTTTTTGGGGGGGGAGGGGGGACAGGATTTGTTACACAGTAAACACTGACGGCTAACACACCACATTCCTCCTCTTCAGACAGTCGACTGTTGGAACTGCAGGCATCGCCACCACACCCAGTCTATCCCATATACTTTAACTCAGCTCTGGATAACTGTAGTGTCTCATACAGCATAAATGGCTATGAGAACAGGCATTGCACTGTCTGGTTAAGGGGCTGATAACAAGAAAAAGGACTGTATACATTCGGCTCAGGTGAATTTTTAAACTGTTTTTGGTCAGTGGCTGGTTCAGTCTGAGGATGCAGAAGCTATGGGTCTGAGAGAGATAGCTGTATTTACTGCTCTGCTCTGGGACTCTGGAGCCTTGAGAGACCGGCACCAACTTCAGGGGAGGGAAGGGGAAGTCACAGCCAGCCGACCAGCCAGAGGAATTCTGCTCTGAGGTCTTGGGGATTTGTCCATTCTTTCTGGTGAGAGTTGTTGATTCTGGGCACAGACTCAAGAACTGGAAAATGTCAGGCTTTGCTCTGCAAGTCCCTCTGTGATGGGGAGATGCATGTGGAGAGAATACAAATGGGGGAACGCTCCAGGCAACTGAATGAAGTCACCAGCCACTCTCCAAGGCTTTAGAGAGACAGAGAAAGAGCTGTGGGGACACATTAGTTATGGTGGTTTTCCCTCTCAAGGAGGGAACACATGGCCTCTCTGAGTGTTCTCTGCACATGAACACTGCATTATTTCCCTTCCCCACAGTTGTCCTGTGTTGCCATTTTTATTGACAGATGTGTGTGTGTGTGTCTACATGTATAGCATGTGTCTCTCTGTGTATGCGTGTGTAGTGTGTCTGTGTGTATTGTGTATTTGTGTGTGGCGCGTGTGTGTTTGTCTGTGTAACTGTGTGCATGAGCTCTGGAGAACAAAACTCTCAAGTCACAGTTGTCGTCAGGGTCATACTACGAAAGGCTCCAAAGTTGGATCTCTTGTCGCTCTTCCAACACTAGCGACTCTGGGTTCTGGACTGTGGCTCTATCACTATAGTCTCCACCTCTCTGTCTACACAGCCTTCTCCTCTGTGTGTCTACACCTTCTTTTCCGCCTCATGTAAGAACACTTCTCGTTGGATTTAGGGATTGCTAGAATAATCAAGAATTATGTCACCATGAGATTCCTAACTTACATCTGAAGGACCCTTTACCCAAATAAAATTATCCTTAGAGACTCATGGTGGGTACATCGTTGCAGGGTTGCCATTCAGAAGGCAAAACACATGTGACAGCATGATGAATTGTCCAGGGTCAGGAGAGCCAAACCAAGCTTTATGGGAAAATCCTCTCTTAGAAGTCCGAGACCAGCCCCTCCCCATCTGCACCAGATGACCCGGTAACAGCACGCAGTGCTGCTCTCTGGTTTCTTGGCAGGGCCCAGTTGCAGACAGTAGATGAAGAGGTCAGAGTTGGTGTTCTCCAGAGGCGTTGTAGCAAGGCTGTGACAGAAGCATCTATGTTTGCAGAGACAACCAGCCCTGCTCCTCAAAACGGGAAAATCAATTGTAAGGAACTCTCAGCCCGTGTCTCCTGGAGCCGTTCCTTGAGTGAGCATCACTCTCTAGAGAGCAGTTGAAAGTACTGTAGATGTTGAGAAAGACTTCACAAACGCTAAGCCTTCCTATCATCCACGCTGCCACTAAGAAGAGGTAAACTCTAACAGTGCCTGGATTCCCTTGGTCATGGCTGTAACCCTAGCACAGAGTCTCTACTGAATACCAAACATGAACTCCCTCCCAAACTAGGAGATGCCACTGTGCTAAGAATTTCACCCCCACAGCTTCTGCAAGTCTCATTTTTCTGTTATTTTATTTTTAAATTATGTTTTATTTATGTATTACTTTTGGGGGTGTGGGGGGTGGTATGCAGATGGAGGTCAGAAGGCAACCTGAAGGAGTTGCTTTTCAACTTCCTCCATGTGGGTCCCCAGAATCAAACCTGGGTTGTCAGGCAGTGGGTGTCTTTCCCCACTGGGCAATCTTGCTAGTCCGTCCTTTCCTCTGTTTATTCTGAACAACATTTATTCTTTTGCAGTTCAGAGAACGGAGTTCTTTCATGGGGCTACAGCTACATTTTAAATGGAAACTGAAACACCACCCCTCCCCCTACTTGTGCAGAATTTTATGAGTACAAGAGCTTTCTCAATGTCACATGGTCAGGGATAGATACACTTACATGCTCAAACCCAGATTCTTACAATTCTAAACCAGTAAGCTTAACTAACCTACATCCCCCCCCACACACACACACACACTGGTATAACTCTATGTGGCAAAGGACAGTTTCTACCAGTGAGAGACTTTTACTTTCTCAGGCATGAGCTTCTTGTCCTTCAGAGTCTTCACCTGTGTATACTTAATAGACCTTTTAGAAAAATAAGAAAAACAAAAATGGACACTTGCAGGCTTGGAGAGGTGTGGCCAGTATCAGCTAATGAATCTGGCACTCTGTTTTCAGAATCCCAAGTTTCAGAGCCAAGGTCAGGTGGTGCCTTGGATAAATGAAAGGCTGGATGGATGGATGTTAGGCATCAGGCAGGTCTTCCTTGGGTATTTATGGAAACCCTGCTAGGGAAGGGGCAGCTCCAGGGAGGTTTAAACTCCCTGAAAGAGAAGGTGTGAGCATAAACAAAGGAATCTAAAACCAAGTGTTAGTGGAGGTGCAAACCGTTAACAATAGGGAATCCTGAGAAGTCAAAAGCCAGGGGATACACGACTGTTCAAATCCCATCTCAAGGCCACATTAGAGGTCAGGGTGGGATGCTGATCTGAACTTAAAGGGACTAGCCATCTTGCTGAAGGTTGGGGATGAACTGACACCCTATTTATTTTCTTTAGTCACGGATCTGAGCCAGGGGCTTGGGAGGCAGTCAGTAAAACACTTTACTCGTAAGCATGAGGAAGACCTGAGTTCATCTCAAGAATCCACAGAGAGATGCAGAGGGCATAGAGGTTATGTGTTTGTAATCTCAGCGCTGGGGAGATAGAAACAGACAGATCCCTGGGGTTCACTGACTCTCCACCCTAAAATACTTGACAAGTTAAGGCAAATAAAAGACCCTGTATCCCCCACAAAAAATAGAATGGCATCCAAGGAACAGTAACCCCTGAGGGCAATCTCTAGCCTGCACACACATGAATATCATACAATAATATGTTCAGGAGACACCTAGAAAGCCAAGGAAGTCCTGCGTGAATATGCAGTGCAAACAGGTCTACCCTCCAATGGTCATATGCTCAATGGTACAGGAAAGTCAGTGGTCCAAGCTTGTCCTGTACTCCTGGGACTTCCTGTTGCTATTGTCACTGTGAATCCACCTCACCTGCCATCTGGTCACCCTTTATCACAGGGTGACTTCTGGACCAATCCTCTTTAATGTCTAAGAAAGCTCTGGTGAAGACTTGAGAGAAGCAGAGGGACTCAGATGCTCTGGGGCCATGGATAAACTTTCTGCACATCTCTCTCTCTTCATAGATCTGCCTTACATCACAAAATTGGGAAGAACAAACATGCCAAAAAAAGCATGTCTCTCCAACCATGAAGGTAGGTTCTAAGGCTTCCACAAAAAAAAAAAACCCACACAACAACAACAACAAAACTCTCTAGGAAATAATCATCTGAGATTTACAAATCCACCCTGCATGAGAACATTGAAAGCATTTTAACTATGTAAAATATTTAGAAGCCTGAAGTCATAAACCATTCTATCCCAGAAGGTGGTCTGGGATTTATGAGTCTCATAACCAAAATGCTATTAGAGAGTTATTCAACAATGAATGGAGACGCCTCCCTCATCCCCAGAGAAGCAGATGTGCTAATAGAGGCACTTTAAAAGAAAAACCTTTCTTTTGTGGGCCTTGGGCGAAGAGTAGGGGAAAGAGAAAGAAAGGAAAGAGGAGGTTCCAAGCTCTACTAAGGCATCCTGATCTATAACAGATGGGGGTGGGGAGGAGAAAAACAGAGAGGGGAAGGCGGGGGAGAAGAAAGTGGGGGTGGGGCTCTCCAGGCCCTGACTTGCAAATACTGGTCACTTACCTTGCTTGGGCAGCCAAGTCTTCAGATCCCTCAATAGCCGGACGATACCAATGGGCATGCCAAAGTGGACAGGGCAAGCCCATGAGACCCAAACCCTACATAAAGAACTACAGGCACCTAAGGAATGCTGAGAACAGTAGAAATCATCCTCCCCTGGGAAGAGCACACCAACTGGTTATCCAAATGGCCAGGCCTCCATGTATTCAAGAAACATTACACAGACTGAGAAGGTTGAAGTTAAGAATGTGCATATATACATATGTGCATGCAATAACGATTAATGCCAAAAGAGGCCATTTCAGAGAGAGCAAAGAGAATTATAGGGAAAGATTTAGAGGGAGGAAAGGGAGGAGAGAAATGATGTAATTATATTATAGTCTCCAAAAATAAAAGAAAAATATATATAAAAAAGAAATGTATGGAAGGAAAATTTTTTTGGTATATTATACTACTGTAAGAAATATTTGAGCCATAGTTAAAATTATGTGAAAGCATAATTAAAAGGAGACTCTCATGGTTTGCTTTAATGCATAAAAGAATAATCAATTTCTACTGGAAAAACGTATGAAAATAGTAAAACAAAATAAACAAATTAGGAATGAAGTTTGTAGTGAGACTTTAAAAACCAAACTCCTCCAAGACTGGCGGCTCCTTCCGTTATAATTCTAGCTTAATCATGGTTCTCTCTCACTCGCTCATAAGCACTTTCTCAGTATTAGCATTGCCCTCAGGTTACACAGAGGGATGTGGATGTGAGGAAGACAGAGAAAAGAGGGGAAAGAGGAGAGAAGAGGGGATGGAAGGAAAGGAAGGGATGAAAGTGGAGAACAGAGTGAAGGGGGAGGGGAGGGGGAGGGAAGGTGGAGGGGACGGGAGAGGAGAGGAGAGGAGAGGAGAGGAGAGGAGAGGAGAGGAGAGGAGAGGAGAGGAGAGGAGAGGAGAAGGTGGAGCCCACTTTTGGTTTAGTGGGCTGCTTTGTTGCTTCCACTTTCAAGTTCTACCAATTAACTCCAGCACATGGTTTCTCTTGGCAGCTCTCTGCCTCCATCACAGATGGGATGGAAAAGTCTGGCTGCTGCCTTCCTGGCTCCTCTTTCCCATTTCCTCTCCTCCCAGCTAATTTAAGAAAGTCTACATGATACCAGGACAACTGTTGGCCCTGCCTCTCTCTTCCCTTGCCTGTCCTTCTCCTGCCACCCACAGCCCTATCTCCTCCGAGTCTCCTCCAGAATCTGACCCTGGCCTGGCCTGACTCCAGCATCCTTAGCCAAAGTAACCAGTGTGGTATGGAAGGAAGCCATACCTCCCAGGAGGAGATCCTGTACCTGTATACACTTCTTTCTCCTGCAGTCTTCAATGCCTCCCTACGCTGCCAGCCATAGATGGAGGTGGTGATTCAGGAGAGAACTGTAAGCCAACATATACTTACCTTTGAGCATGCCCTGCCCTGCAATGTTAGATCTACTCCATGGATGTAGGCTACTGCTTGGCCTTGCTTATTTCTCTAATGTGCCAGGCCTTCACCCAATAGGACAGTTCTAGCATCTATAGTTCAGAGCCAAGTCCTGGCTCTATTACCTCACCCTATGGAAAAGCCACCCCTTTCTTGGTGCCTATGAATAAATAGATAAGATTTACCAGACCCTCCTGTGCATCAATATAGACCATGCTAGGGCCAGGGTGATGGCTAATCTTGATGTAAGCACACTCTGGGTTTCTCTGTGTTCCAGAGATGATTAGGTTGGATCCTGGGGGCTCTGATATCATTCATGGATTGATCTTGTGATGAATTCATAATATAGTGGCTGGCAAATAATAGGTAGAACCATTGAGAGATGGTGGCAGGATATGGGACCTCCTTAAGGAGGTAGTCACTGGGGCATGTCATTGGAAGTCATGTCTTGCCTTGGCTCCTTTCTTTATCCCTTATCAGTTTCAGGTCAACCACTGAACCATCTCTGCTTGGCCAAATCCTCCCAGTCGTGATGGATTGAACCCTGCAAAACACTGAGCAAAATAAGTCCTACCTTCCCTTAGGTTGTATAGCAGGCAGGCATTTTGTCCCAATGCTGAGAACAGCCCACCTCTCTGCCTAGAAGGACTCCTGTCCACACACTCAGCTTCTGTATTTCACTTCCAGAACACATGCAAAGGTAATGGAAGCTTTACCTTTGGGAGCTTCTGAGGTGACCGGTGTAACAGAACCCCACTGAAGCCAGGGAAGACATGAGACCCTGAGGCTTCTGGATATGGATAGCATCACATCTGTGTGCATACAGACAGCACTAAGTGAATTCACATTTTGGGCTTTTTAGAGGGTAGGTGGGTTGTTCTTTTGTTTAAGATCATGAATCTAGGAGGGAAAGATATGGGCAAAGAATCTGGACAGGAGGAAATGGGGATAGATTTGACCAAAGCACATTTCATGCTTATATAAAATTCTCTACACAAAATGAAATATTCATTATTCTGAAAACATTAGTGCTTATTGGGCCAGGACTCAGTGCTCAGGTCAAGTCGGACCTCATTATGCGCAGATCCCACCCAAGGCTCTATGACATAGGAATGTCCCATTATTTCCCACTATCTGCAAAGTATTGTGGCCCATGAGTCACTTTACCATCCAGGATCAGTAATGATTGGCAGCTTGTCTGGTGCCACATCATAGCTTTGAACGGGTCTTCCTCCTACCATCCCTTGGGCACACTAGGCACTCCAGCAACCCTGGGACACACCCACCTGCACACACCCAGAGCCCTGTTCTTGCCTTGCTCACATTTTACTCTAGTTATGCATTTACACTTGAACCTTGACTTTTTGATGTGCTAAAGCACATTCAGACTCTCTCTCTCTCCTCCCTCCCCCCTAAAGCTTTATTTATTTATTTATTATGGATACAGTGTCTTGCTTCCATGTATACCTGCAGGCCAAAAGAGGGCACCAGATCTCATTATAGATGGTTGTGAGCCACCATGGATTGCTGGGAATTGAACTCGGGACCTCTGGAAGAGCAGCCCATGCTCTTAACCTCTGAGCCATCTCTCCAGCCCATATTCAGGCTCTTATTCATTCGTATATGAGCAGAATCTGTCACAGTGCTCAGACTCTTACATTGTAGACTCTCGTGGTTGAACAGACATTGGCCCACAGAGTTGATAAGTGTATTCACTGTGTCGAGGGATGGACAATAAGGCAAGGGCTGAGAAACTCCTAGCTAACCCAGAATGGTGCCTAACTCCAGTCAGTGAGAGCTTCACTGAGACAAGAGTGTCTGCTTTGCTCCTTAGAGAAAGATGGGATTTCAATAGGTAGAGATGGATGGGACAGTGCAGTGGAGAGAACATCTTGAGTAAGACCAGAGAGTGGGGGCCAGCAAGATGGCTCAGTGGAGCAGGGCACTTACTCCCAAGGTCACTTACTCCTGACAGACTGAGTTCTGCGTGCGCACACACAGAGATATCATTTTTTAAAGTAGAGAACAGAAAGCTACAGAGAATATTCTGGAAGGAGCAACTAGATTTCCTAAGCTATAAGCTACACGAAGGCAGGCTGGGAGCAGTGGGTCTGGAAGAGCAACAGAAGCTGTGGTGTTTCTGGTGGCAGTGCCAGGCTAAGTACCACAGGCACATGCGGTGGTACATAGTGGGTGGCTGTCCATCTAGGCAAGTTACAAATGACACGGTGATTCAAGCTAAGCTGTCATTTCTGTCTTTGCCAATGAAAGTTATTAACGTGAGGTTGCTAGTGCGCCAGTCATGAGGGGTGAGCTCACTGATGTGGCAGTGAATTAAGAGCCCTAAGTGGGTGAGGAAAGACACTTCTGCATCATTCTTTGGCAAACTGTGGTTGGGGCCAAAGATCCAATAGCTTGAGCACCACTTACTGCTGTCACTTAGACAACATCCAAAGGAAGCAAAGGGGAAATATCTAAGGCTATGAACGGCCTAGACAATAGCTGGGCTGTAGTCCTGGCTTCCAAGGCAGGTGGGAGAATGCACTTCAATTAGTTCCCAGCACGGAGAGACGTCAGGGTTGTGTGTCTCAGTCCACACAGAGCAGGGTTCCCAGAACTAAGCTATAAAGGATCCCTCTTCTGGAAGCTCAGGATGGCGTGTGATCCTTCCAGCAGCTCTGGCCTCAGGGTCACCCTGGCGTCATCTTCAGTAGCCTTCAGGGCAGAATGAGCCTGGGCTCTGCAGAAATCAGTGACCAAGAGAAGCCACACAAAGGGGCTGCAGGCTCTCACACCTCTCCCCGTGCTCACAGACCTCCTTTTCCTTAGTTGACCTCCAATATCAGTGTGGACCCAGAGCTCTAAAGCCCACCATTTGCAAGGGACTGCCCTTGGCTTTTAGTGTCCAGGGTAGACAGGGGTCCCCATCAAAATACTCAATAGTTTCCTATGCCCCCCCCCAAGCCTCACTTTATAGCCTTCTGTGTAATATACTCTTGGAAGCATGTCCCTCCTACTCCTGCAGCCCGAGAGGTCCCTGAGCTTGGTGCTAGGTGTCCCCAGTTCCTATCACCATGACCCCCTGGGATTCCAGGCTCTCCAGGCCCTCCAGCAATCACATTCTAGTTTCAATCGCCAGAAAGAGATAAGAAACATGTGAACTCTTGACATAAAAATTCCGTTCATAAAACAGCCAATACCAGAGTTTAGGGATCTAGGACAAAGCCTGCATCGCTGTGTGCAGCAATAAGCCATGAAATGGCAGACGGGCATTGGCCCCTGTCCATTCTGTCCCTTGCTGGCTTATAGAGGGCTGGCTGCAGCAGGTTTAATATGATTGAAAAGGAGCTTCTGGAGAAGAAAGAAGGGCAAGGATCAAGTATTCTGGAAATGTTATTTTATTGAAATTTGTCCAGAAGGCAAACAAAAAACAAAATTTTTTTCAATTAAAAAGAGAAGATGAAGAAAAGAAAAACCTAGCAGATTAAAAAAAAAATGAACAAAAGTCTTATTAAGCAGGGAGGTCTTCTGCTTACTCCCTCTAGCCCTAACTACATAACTGGTTCCTTTCTTCCTTGAACAACAACAAACAAACAGTTGATCAAGCGGGTGGATTAATTGTCTACCTGCACATTATGAAGCTTTTAGACTTTCTGGATGTTCAGCTTCCTTGGGTAAAACTGCAGGTGGCAGGTAATGCTAGGGGCTGGGTTGATTTCACACTCCCAAAACACACACACACACACCTAAAAAAGGGAGCAGGTTATCATGGCATACACCTGTAATCCCAGCACTTGGGAGGTGGAGACAGGAGGATTAGGCATTCAATACCCATCTCAGGTTTGGTTACAGCCACCGACCATTGAATTAGGTGGGTGAGAAATGCCAGGCTCAAAATCAATGCAGAAGAAGGGCATGTTCTAATACTTAATTGCTTTTTAAAAATCAGTTCAAAGTCTGCGGTTCTGCAGGCTTGGGCTCTAACTATGCCTGGGGCCCTCTATCAAAGACCGACATAGCTTGGTCTTGTCTTCACTGAGAGGCCCCAAATTGGATGTGTCTCCAGAGTAAAGGCACATAAGGCCTCCCACTTGGTATTTCTGTTTCCATCAGCTGCAAGAATTCCTTCGTTTATATGATTAAACCTCAGCAAAACAGCCTCTGGGCCGTCTCCCACATCGCTCCCCTTCTGGGCAGTTACCTAGCCGGTCGGAGGCTCAGGGGAAAAGAAGTGTCTCGGGAGTTGGACTGTGGTACCTAGCAAGCTTCATTCGGCAGAGATGGGAAGACAAAGAGTAGCTTCTCATTTCAGGGAGCAGTGGAGTGTCAGGGTGGCACAGCAGCTGGCTGTACTTCAGCCAAAGATTGAAGAAGAAAAAACAAAAGCTTTCCTCTGTGCGCCATTAATCCCTAATGAGAAAAACATTTACTTAGTCACACAGATGTTGGAGACGTCGTTAGAAAATCCTTTCAAGTGTAGGCAAAATACCGACTTAAAAAATATGTATGTATGTATTTATTTAATGATTAACCTGCATGTATGTCTGTGCACAATATGCATGCATGGTGCCCACAGAGGCCAGAGGAGGGCATCAGATTATTCCCAGACACTGCTGTGATCCACCATGTAGGTGGGTACCAGCCCCTGAAATCAGGTCCTCTAGAAGGAGTAGCCAGAGCTCTTAACTGCTGAGTCATCTCTCCAGCTACTTTCCCAGCTACTTTTGAGCAGGGCATGTCATGTCAACACTCAAGAGGCTGAGACAGGAGGATTGCTACTAGTTCAAGGCCAGCCTGGAGTGTGCATAGCGGACTGCAGAATGAGACTGTGTCCCAGCAAACACATGACAGACACCTCCTTTGGAGCAGCCATCGTTCATTGTGGCATGGGGCCTGTGCAGTTGGACAGCCAACTTCTTTCTAGATCTTCCATAATTCTACCCTCGGGTTCCTTCCCAGAAGAATTATATCAGGACATAGCTTATCCTCTGCTCTTGCTATAAATTCAAAAACTTTGAAGAATAGCCAAGAAAGGAAGAACATTTGGAGCAACTCTAAGTGGCAGTTGGACATGATTTATAGGAGACAGACACTCAAATATTAGTCTTCTCTGAAGATCTCCAAAACCTAACTAGAAATCCACAGTCGAACTGCTTTTGGAAACCCGTGCTCAGTAAGAATGCTGAGCAGAGCCATCATTCCATAGAAGATAGGATACTTAAGGGACAAATGATGAGCCCACACAGAAATCAACCACAGTGTTCCTTTGACTGGAACTTGCCCAGTGTTCCCTAGAGTGAGTTACATACTGTATTTCACTTCAATGCTAACTTGCGGTAGACATCTACTTTCCTTTTGGGAAACATGCCTCTGTGACTTCCTGAGTTGCAGGTCCTATCATATTGCAAGGACAAGGTCTTTACGGTCTTAGAGAGGTGGCTGCAGAGTTGCCCAGTGGCCATGCAGCCTCATGCAGCTCCTGCCTGCAGTGTAGCAGAGCAGGTCTGAGCCACCAGGGGAATATGGCAGCAAGGGTGGCCTGTCACTCTGAGACCGGAATGGCTAAACAAGACTGGAGTTTCTATTTGGGGTTCCCCTCATCCCTCCTCTCCTTTTCTCTCCTCTTTTCAATTTTGGGTGTGTCATTCTGGGGAAAACCCATCCACCAATAAAGAGGTCATGTGACAAGCTGCCCAGCAGCCATGGAAGAACTGGACTCGGCCACCATGTTAGCATGGAAACAGAACCTCCACTCTGGAAGCTTTTAATATGTCCCAGTTCTAATCTGCAACTTGCCTACAACCTTAGGAGACGTCCTGAGCCAGAACCACATGCCACTACATATTCCCACCCCAAAGAAGCTTTAGTTCAGTGTTTCTCAACCCGTGGGTCATGATCCCTTTGAGATCAAATGACCCTTTCACAGAGGTACCCAAGACTATCTACATATCAGATATTTACATTACTATTCATAACAGAAGTAAAACTACAATTATGATGTAGCAACAAACATAATTTTACAGTGGGGGGTGGTCACTACAGCATGAGGAGCTGTATTTAAGGGTCGCAGCACTAGGAAGGCTGAGAATCACCACTTTAGATAAAGACTTTTAAGTTGTCAAGTTTGGGGAATCATTTGCTATGCATCCATAAATGATCTACATTGACCCATAAGGTGATGCAAAGCCCTTAACCACATGAACACTGACTGGTCCAGGGTTGAAGGGACAATCCAAGCAAAGTCAATCTGAATCTTCCCAGAACTGATGAGAGGAGACTAAGCAACAGAGGGAAAGCCAGGCCATTTCTGCCTGGATCCCAACTGTTTGAGCCCTGAACCAGACATGCCTGAGGGTAATGGTGCAACTTAGAACTTCCAGGTAGCATGAAACAATAATGTTTTAGCTTAAAACAAGTTAAATTGGTAAAACAGACTGTAGCTTCTCTTTGCTGCTTTGTGGGTTCTTCTTCTTCCCGCCGTTTATCCCCCTGCCCTGTTTCATCCCCTGCCGTTAGATAGGAGAGAAGAAGGATGGGGGTGGAGAGAGGGAGAGAGGGAGAGAGGGAGAGAGGGAGAGAGAGAGAGAGAGAGAGAGAGAGAGAGAGAGAGAGAGAGAGAGAGATCTAAATTCTTTTTTCTTCTTTTAGTATGACTCCTGACAAACCGCAATCAACCTCCCTGAACGACCACCAACCACCAACCCCACCTATCAGGCACCAGCATTTATATACACTCTGAAAAATTCCGAGAATTCCAAAGCCACATAAGCCACAGAACTATCTGCAGGTGGCAAAACCACGCCTCTGCTAGGGCACGAGGCAAATCAGAGCGGCTGCGAAGCAGCTCCATACCCGCACACCTGGGATTAAAACCAAAACACATCCTTATATTTCCTCGGTTTTTTTAAAGAAACCAAAATTCCAGAATTCTCATTACAATAGACTGAACGTTTATGTCCCACCAAACTACATATGCTGCAAACCTAACCCTCTTGAAAGTGATGTTAGAGGGTAGAGGTTTGGGAAGGAAATAAGGTCATGGGGTAGACCCTCATGAATGGGATTGGTGCCCTTATAAAAGAGTCCCTCCCCTAAGGTTCCCCATGAATCTTCTATCATACAAAAATGTGTTGAGGACTGACTGCTGATGCACCAGGAAATGGATCTTCTCCAGACACCTTGACTTTGAACTCTTCAGCTTCAGAACTGGGAGAAATAAATCTCTACTGCTTATCAATTGTGTGGTCTATGCTGTGACAGTCAGTTCTCACAGCCTAAGATAACTCAGTCATTGATGTCGTCATCTATTCACTTAAATATTTATCCAGTTCTAAGTACATGCTCCTCTGGAGTCTTGGGATACATAGCTCAACGCGGAACATTCTGCATGACAATGAGCTAGCTGCATAAGAAATACAAAAGAGCTGAACATCGGTGCAGTTGGTGGTGTTAGGGGGACATGTTAGGAAACATCTTGCCCAGATAAAAAGGAAAATAGATGGCTTTTTAAAGAGCTTCCAAGCAATGGGCAACATCAGCACAAAGGGAAGAGGAGAATGTTTGATAAACAGCAGCTCACGGCCTGGGCCAAAGCTTTTAATATGTCCCAGTTCTAGCTATTGAGCCTAAGATCACGGTGGCTGAAGAATCACTTACAGACCATTTGGGGAAACACGGCGTAGTAAGACAAAGAAGCACTGATCCAATAAACTGCCCTTTTACAAAGCACTCGGGTCATTTCCGTTCTCTACATTTTTGTGATCTCTAGTATTTCATCCTGAGAAATGACTCTATTCTGAAAGCAAGTCTACTTTTGAAAAGGGATCAAGGAAAGAAGATATCCCTTCCCAGCCAGGCTCAGGTCAGAGCAGGCAACATGGTTTCCATTTATCCCTGGTGTTCTTATATCTCCTTCATCCAGTACCCAGAATTACAGGAGAGACTTCCATGCTATAATGGATAGCGCTGTGGTATCACTAGTTCAAGGGACCAGGAGGGGACCAGGAACTATACTATGTCGACTCTTGTCTGTAGTGAGCACTCATTCACACTGGGGCTTGGCGGAGCATGGAACTGTCACTGGATTATTTTTCCAGAGACTTCCTACCATTCCCCCAACTGCCTCCCTCACCTCTACCTCCCAGGCCATCAATCACCTCTCATCACCAATTGGGAGAATCTATGGAGACAAGGTATTTATTATTCAGGGGCCATTGGAAAACATAGCAGAAGAGCCCTCATCCCGGAAGAGTTTAATCAGAAAGACAACCATGAAGCCCCCCAAATTTGATGTCCTGTTGTGGACTGAGTTGGGAAAGGATGTTAATTAGGAAGTGGTTCAAGGTTGTGTGCCAGGGTCTTGCATCGGGTCTACAGAATTGACAACATTTGATCAGGAAGAAAAGAAGGAATACCTTCCACAGAGGGACTATGATCTAAGCCCAGCGAGACAGACCAGAGCATGTGTTGGGACACAGCCTAAGAGGCACTCAGGAGCCAGATGGAGGGGCAAGAAAAGGCCAGTGTCCAGCTAGTTGTATGTCGACTCTCGCCTCCAGAGCTCCCTCGCTCGCTGTGTGATAAGAGAGCGTCAGACCTTCTCCTTTGTAGCCCAACAGCATGTGAAGCCTGTCAGCAGAGCTGAGTCTGTGCGTGGGAGGAAAGCACAAAGCTTCCTGACTCTGCTTGGCTCCTGTACCC
Organism: Tokudaia tokunoshimensis; assembly: GCA_036184795.1. NCBI lineage: Eukaryota > Metazoa > Chordata > Mammalia > Rodentia > Muridae > Tokudaia > Tokudaia tokunoshimensis. The sequence goes on from BTHU01000022.1 coordinate 20,620,198, forward strand.
GCTCACCTTGAGCTCCGTGACTCCCAGTGGCTTCCCCCATCTGTGCAACTGGAAAATGCCATCCTCATGCTCATGGCCAGCCCTGAATTGCAGATACCCTGGTTACTCTGTGTGCACTCCACTTCTTATATTGCCTTGCTGGAGAGTAGGTCCCCAAGACTCCCCCATCTCCTTTTCTGTACTCTTCTACCAGACTCGGTCCCTATCCTGGACAATTGTTTCCTCCTTGCCTAGCCACCAGGAGTGTCTTAGTCAATCCAGGCTGCTTTGATGAAGTACCTGAGGCTGGTGGTTTAAGAATAGTACAAATATATTTCTCTATTCTAGAGTCTGAGACACCTCAAGAGTGATGTCTGGTAGGTAAGAGCTCAAACTTTCTGTCTTCAGTATGACCTTACTGCTTCCTCCAGAGGGGACGGATGCATCTTCACATATGAAAAAGACAAGCGTGAACTTATATATCCGCAAGTCCTTGTATATAAACCCTACCCCTGACATGAGTATCAACCACAGGGTAGGCCACCTTCTAAAGCCCCTTGTAATTCAAGTTTCAACATTTAAGAGAATGCAAAGGTTCAAGCCACAGCAATGAATAATCCAGAAGGCTCCTTTGCCACCCTGTGAGCTACATCTATGCTTCCAACAAGGCCTGAATCCACACATGGAAAGGACCCTACTTCTGAACACGTCCAATTACTCCCATAAGTCTTTGGGCAGTTGTTAACCTTTCTTTTCTTCTCTTTTCTTTTTTCTTTTCTTTTCCTTCCTTTCCTTTCCCTTTCTTTCTTTTTCTTTTCTTTCCCTTTTTTCTTTCTTTCTTTCTTTCTGTCCTTCCTTCCAACTTTTCTTAACATCTTTATCATTAGTCCCCTGTAGCAGACAATAAATGTTTACATTAAATTGCCTACATTCTGATTGCTGTTCTGACACAGTGACACAGAGGCACCATGATGTGGTACAGGGCTGGGGAGGGGGTATAAGGATGTATATGCTGGACTGCAGAGAGGCCATTGAGCTAGAAGAGAGTTTGGATAAAAGCTGTCCTGTTCCTGATCGCTAATAATCTAAAGAAAACTGAGGAGTGGTAGAAGAATAAAAAGAGGAAGGGAAAAGAACAAGCAAGAAAGTAGGGAGGAGGAGGGGGAGGAGGAGGGGGAGGAGACAGTGCAGATACTACAGACTTATGGATCTATTTCATCCGCCTTGTCTTCCTGGCTTCTCATCCCTCCCACTAAGGTTCCAGGGAGGGGCCTCTGGCCTTGGGGATTCAATGGCCTATGTCTGGTACAACGTCCAGATTTCAGAAATGCTCCTTGCGCAAGTTGAGAGCAGCGGCTGAGAGTCGCAGTGGGTAAGCTCAGCCGTGGGGTGAGAAGCTAGGCCGTGGGAGGGGCTCTGCAGAAGCAAGGCCTCTTGCATGCTGGGAAATGGACCCAGCAGGAGATCCCCAGTTCCCGGGATAAAGAATTAGGCAGAAGAAAGATGGACTCGCAGTCCCATGGCTTCAGTAACTAGCTTTATGTTTGTTTTATAAGATGCGGTTTTATTACTTCTTTGAGAATTTCATGCAGTATTATCTTATCATATTTATCCCCAGCCATCCCCTCTAACTCCCCCCAGATCCGCCCTCACTTCTCTAGCCCTCCAATTTTGTGGCTTTAAAAAAACTCATTTGTTTTATAAGTCTACGTGTGTGTTTTGCCTACATGTATGTATGCCTCTGTGCAGCAAGTTAGTACTTGGTGCCAATGAAGGTCAGAAAAGGCCATTGGATCCCCTGGGACCAGAGTTAACAGATGGTTTGGAGATGCCGTATGGGTGCTTTATTGAACCTGGACCCTCTAAAGGACAAGAGTCCTTAGTCACTGAGCCAGTTTTGCAGACCCATGACTTCTTTTATTAAACAACCCACCAAGTCCCATATTTGTGAAACCCATATCCTCCAAGATGGAGGACCATCCGCTGCAGTTTGGTTGACTTACAAATTTATTGATGACCCACACTTGTTTCAATAGGCTAGGTGCATCTCAGGCTCGTCAATGCACTGATGTATGCTTTTTTAAAAATAGCCTATTATACCATGTCTGTGGGTCAGAGATCATCCTTGCTCTGTGGTCATGCACAAAAGTCAGGAGAAAAGGCATGGTTACTTTTGCCAGGGAACTCCCCACCTCCGGCTTCTTTGTAGACCTATGATCTTAGAAATTCCCCAGAAGGCCAATTAAAAGCTTGACTTTCCAGCCTCTGGTGAATCGTGCTAAATATATTTGTTGATTTGGATGTCAACAGCAACTGGTATTTGTGAACAGCTTATGCAACCTCAAGGAGCTGAGGAAGAGAAACCCTCATGCCGTGCACCACAGATGAGAACTTCTGCCCCTCCCTGTGCTCAGTAAACTCATCTAATTCCATAGAGCATGCCATTGAGAGGCCAAGAGTAAATAAATGTATTTGAATAATGAAAAATGTTAATTTAAGGCATAGCAATCCTGATGTGCATTTATTAGACTTCCTTAGAATGTAATCACACACAGGTTGGGTCAAGAGTAATTGATAAATGTAATGTGATAAAAATAGTTATATCATAAAGGCTTCCCCCCTCCCCCCTCTCTCCCTCTTCCTCTCTCCCTCCCTCCCTTTTGCTCTCATGCATTACCAACAGATGGGAAGCTGAACAGACCTATCCATTACAGTCTGTTATACACAACAAAAAGGGAGAATCAGGGCTAGTGTTATAACTCAGAGAGAGAGTGTTTGTCTAGCATGCTTGATGCCTTCTTGGGTTTGGTCCCAGGAAACACACACACACACACAAACACACAGAGACTCACACAAGCACGTGCGTTCAAGCACACACACACACAGACACAGACATACAGACATAGGCACACATACATACATACACACACACACACACACACACACACACACACCAGTCAACCTCTTGAGCCAGATCGGGCCTTTTCTCAGTTCTAATGAAGATTACCAGGATAGGGAAGACAACGATGGTCATGATAATAGTTATTTATCAAGAGCTTATGCACAAAACCAGGAATCTTGGTAAAGATGCATTTTTAAATGCTTCCCCTTTGAGAGGTATCCAATTCAAATTTATTCTAAAACGAACACCCAATTCTTCAGAAAGAGGTTTATGCTAATTAAAGTTAATTCCCTTGGTTTATCAATAATGAGTTACCATTAAAAACAAATTTCATTAAGTCCTACTTCAAAGTTCAGCACTCTCTGCTTGTATTAATCACTTAACGGTTGCACTGTGGATTAGGGACCAGCTTAGAAAAGCCAGAGGAATGTGGGAGTCATTTAGCATTTGATTACTTGGCTTCTGTCGAGAATAGACACAAAGGGGAACAGAATTCAGCTTCAGAAGTTGCTACAGTTTGGGACCTTGAGTATCCCACAAAGGCCTGTGGTTTTAACTTAGGGCTAGTCTCCAGTGTATACTACTGGGAGGTGGTAGAACCTTCAAGAAGAAGGGTCTAATGGGAAGTTTCCGGTCATTAACGTGATGACTTGGAGAGGATCATGTGACTCTGGTCTAGCTTCATTTTCCAGCCACCATGAGGCAAGCATTCCTTCCACCTCATGCTCCCACCATGACTACTGCTTTGCCGTATGCCCATAAAGCAAAGGGGCCAACCAATCCCTCTTCCATGGTTCCATAGATTGGAAACTGAGTCAGGGAAAGGGGTCTGACGGGTAACTCCTTTAGTGATAAACACTACCAACTCTGACTAGGCTCCACATTCTGTTGCTGTCAGTTCTATCTATAATCAATGCTTCCTGAGGCCAACTCACTCTTGTTTCTCAACCAAGCATTATTTCACATACTCAACCTATCCATAGGCCCATGTCTAAGGCAATGTTCCCAAGTGCATGCTTATATTCAAGCTACACAATTGCTAGTTGTAGATGTCACCTTGACTGTGCGAAGAGATACCAAAATACCTGTTAAACATTTTCTCTGATAGATGAATCAAAGACGACTACCTTCCTCAGTGGGATTGGCCAATCGTTTGAGGCTCTGACTAGAATGAAAAGGGGAAGTCTGTGGAAAGTTCATCCTTTTTTTATGCTGGGACTTGTATCTTCAGCTCTTGCTTCTGAGACTTTCAGACTCTGTCTAGTGACCACCGGGTTTGTCACCCTGCCATCTCTCAGCTTCTGGATGGCAAGTGGGACTTACTTACATCATTGCCCCTCCCTCCATTAGCAGCACTGTGGCCCAGGGTTGAATTATACCCACAGCTCTTCTGATTCTCTGTCTTGCTTCTCATCCTCTTTGTCCAAGTGAGGCAGTTCTCCTAAGACATTTCTCTTGAGGGAAGAAACAACTCAGCCAGTAAAGCACTTTTAAGAACACAGACTTGATCCACAGAACTCAGGCATCATAGCATGAGTTTCTGATCCCAGGCCTTCGAAAGGAGAGACAGGTGGAGCCCTAGGACTTTCTGGCTAGTACTTGGCTAGTGTCAGGCAAGAGACAGATCCTGTCTCAAAACAGCCAAGCTACAACAAAAATGGTGGACTGTGTCCGACAACCAATACCTGAGGTTATCCTCTAACTTACCCTGCTTCAGTTTACTTTCCATTGCTGTGATCATGACCAAAAGCAACTTGGGGAGGGAAAGGGTTATTTTACCTTACAGCCGATAATCCACCATGAAGGGAAGTCAGGGCAGGCACTCAAGGCAGGAACCTGGAGGCAAGAGCTGATGCCGAGGCCGTGGAGGAGTGGTGTTGACTGATTTGCTCAGTCTACTTTCTTATAGAAGTGAGGACCACCTGCCCTGGGGTGGTATTGCCCACAGTGAGCTGGGCCCTCCCACGTCAATCATCAATCAAGAAAATGCACTACAGACTTGCCTACAGGCAATCTAGTGGGGGCATTTTCTCATCTGAGGTTTCTCTTCCCAGATAATTCTAGCTTATGTCAAGTTGACAAAAAAAATTAACCAGCACACACTAACTCTACCACCACCACCACCCACCACACACACACACACACACACACACACACACACAGGATTATGGGCATGCATGGACACAACTACACATGCACAAAATAAATTAATAGAAAATAAACTCTGGGTATCCTGCTGAAAAAAATAAAGGGGAGGAAACCCTAAAGGAATCTATTGTCAACATTGAGAAAGTCCCAAATAATCAAAACTGAGTCCTATCCCTTAAGATTTTGCAATCTACGTACCTCAGTATGGAATGGAACCTTTAAAAGTTACTGTATTACACAAGGTAGCCACTAGCTGCTAAAACAAATAGCCCCCTGAAAATCTCCATGACTTAAATAAATGTTTAGACATTAAGAGACACCAAGACAGGTAAATTGTGTTATTGTCTAGGAAGAAAAAAAAATTGTAAAGGCGTGCCATTAAGTTAGAACCAAGAGCATAGAGCAAACAGCCATGTAGAAAGAGACTTTAGTGATTAACTTACAGAAAGGGCAACAGAGCCAGAGGAGAACAATGGCCTCCCCTGGACACAGAAGTAGTAAAGGGCAGAGACAGAGAAGCCCTAATAATTCCTCTGCCATCCTCTCCCTACACAGAGAACCAGCTTAACCACTTTTAAGCCACTCCCACCCCCACCCCACCCACCCACCCACCCGCTGCCCTGCGAGAGAGAACACAGTCAGGGAAGACTCCGAAAGTGATTCGGCACCTCTGGGAGAGCATCTCACCGATGTTTTGATTCCTAATGTGTCAAAACATGTAAAGGATCCTAGAGTTACAAGTGGATCTCGGAGGGACTGGAGGAAAATGTCGAATTTTCAAAACAAGGGAATTTAAAAGCCAAACCACTTAGTCGCTCTTATTTAACTAACGGTGGGAAGCAGAGGCAATGATTGGCTGTTTTCTGTGACAAGATGAAGGCTGCCACCCTGGAAAGGCGCCCTGCTGGTTCTCCAGCCACCAGCGCAGAGTGGGAACAGGGCGCACTGCAAAAGGTAGGTAGCCAAGCCAGGACGCTGGCCTGAAAGGAGACTTTGTTGGGGCAGATTCAAATGAGCGTGTTAGCTGAGTCTGCCCACAGAGACTCATTCCCTCCGAGTAAAGGATCTGTGAAGTCAGAGCCTTTTCTTCGGGGAATTGAGGAAGCTGCTGAAGAGAGGGAGCAAGAAGAGGGGGAGAGGAAGGAAAGAAAGCCACTCACCCTAAACTATGAAGTCTCACCGCTGCCCAGAAGCACCATCCCAAGTCACCTGACACACCCGACAGTCACACCTGACAGTCACACCTGACAGTCACACCTGCTGCACCTGACACACCTGACAGTCACACCTGACAGTCACACCTGCTGCACCCGACACACCCGACAGTCACACCTGCTGCACCCGACACACCCGACAGTCACACCTGCTGCACCCGACACACCCGACAGTCACACCTGCTGCACCCGACACACCCGACAGTCACACCTGCTGCACCCGACACACCCGACAGTCACACCTGCTGCACCCGACACACCCGACAGTCACACCTGCTGCACCCGACACACCCGACAGTCACACCTGCTGCACCCGACACACCCGACAGTCACACCTGCTGCACCCGACACACCCGACAGTCACACCTGCTGCACCCGACACACCCGACAGTCACACCTGCTGCACCCGACACACCCGACAGTCACACCTGCTGCACCCGACACACCCGACAGTCACACCTGCTGCACCCGACACACCCGACAGTCACACCTGCTGCACCCGACACACCCGACAGTCACACCTGCTGCACCCGACACACCCGACAGTCACACCTGCTGCACCCGACACACCCGACAGTCACACCTGCTGCACCCGACACACCCGACAGTCACACCTGCTGCACCCGACACACCCGACAGTCACACCTGCTGCACCCGACACACCCGACAGTCACACCTGCTGCACCCGACACACCCGACAGTCACACCTGCTGCACCCGACACACCCGACAGTCACACCTGCTGCACCCGACACACCCGACAGTCACACCTGCTGCACCCGACACACCCGACAGTCACACCTGCTGCACCCGACACACCCGACAGTCACACCTGCTGCACCCGACACACCCGACAGTCACACCTGCTGCACCCGACACACCCGACAGTCACACCTGCTGCACCCGACACACCCGACAGTCACACCTGCTGCACCCGACACACCCGACAGTCACACCTGCTGCACCCGACACACCCGACAGTCACACCTGCTGCACCCGACACACCCGACAGTCACACCTGCTGCACCCGACACACCCGACAGTCACACCTGCTGCACCCGACACACCCGACAGTCACACCTGCTGCACCCGACACACCCGACAGTCACACCTGCTGCACCCGACACACCCGACAGTCACACCTGCTGCACCCGACACACCCGACAGTCACACCTGCTGCACCCGACACACCCGACAGTCACACCTGCTGCACCCGACACACCCGACAGTCACACCTGCTGCACCCGACACACCCGACAGTCACACCTGCTGCACCCGACACACCCGACAGTCACACCTGCTGCACCCGACACACCCGACAGTCACACCTGCTGCACCCGACACACCCGACAGTCACACCTGCTGCACCCGACACACCCGACAGTCACACCTGCTGCACCCGACACACCCGACAGTCACACCTGCTGCACCCGACACACCCGACAGTCACACCTGCTGCACCCGACACACCCGACAGTCACACCTGCTGCACCTGACACACCTGACACACCCGACAGTCACACCTGCTGCACCTGACACACCTGACAGTCACACCTGCTGCACCTGACACACCTGACAGTCACACCTGCTGCACCTGACACACCTGACAGTCACACCTGCTGCACCTGACACACCCGACAGTCACACCTGCTGCACCCGACACACCCGACAGTCACACCTGCTGCACCTGACACACCCGACAGTCACACCTGCTGCACCTGACACACCCGACAGTCACAGCTGCTGCACCTGACACACCCGACAGCCACACCTGCTGCACCTGACACACCTGACAGCCACACCTGCTGCACCTGACACACCTGACAGCCACACCTGCTGCACCTGACACACCTGACAGTCACACCTGCTGTACCTGACACACCCGACAGTCACAGCTGCTGCACCTGACACACCTGACAGCCACACCTGCTGCACCTGACACACCTGACAGCCATACCTGTTTTGTCTTCCAGGTATGATTTAGATACAAAAACAGGCACAACAACTAATCGGCACATCTGTTTGTATCAACAGATAACAAGACGAAGGGTGTAGCTTAGTCTGAAGCGTACTTGATTGGCAAGCAGGAACTTCTTGGTTCGATCCCACATAAGCCAGCGGTGGCGGTCTATGCCTACAGACCTAGCACCCTGGAGATGGAGGCATAGGGAACGGAAGAGCTTCACAGAGTTTGATGCCAGACTCTGTCTGTACATACATACATACATACATACATACATACATACATACGTATGTATGTACATACCTACTACCAAAACTGAATTTTGATTGTTGCTGTGTCTTACACTTGGTTTCAGTGGAAAACGTGTGCAAAAGCACACATAAGGTAGATGATACTGTGAAACTACTGTTGTCAAGTCAACAGCAGACATAGCCAACGGGGTAAGTAAATAGCAGTGGACTCCCCAGTCTATGTGTGTTGAGGAGAGGGGGTCAGATGGGAACGGCCCCTCTCCTAAAACTCAAACAAAACCAGGGCAGACTGAAGACAGAAAAGGATAGTTCCTCATCTGAGAAAAAGAATACTAGTGAATAAATTCTCAACTAAGCACAGAGCTTCAGGCTGGTAGAGGGCCCCAGTTCTGAAGTGCAAATTACCTTGGTCTGGGCTGTCATTCATGCGGGGCGGGGAGGGGGGGGCTGCCTCTTCTGTCAGGGCAAATCCAGCAATGGTCTGTGTTCAAGGAGCCTTGAAATCCCACAGAGTTGCACTGGAGCAACTCTGGAGAAGAAGCCTCTGTCTGCTCAAGTGCTGAAGGCGAGGGGGGGGGGTTGGCAGGCCCTCCCTGCTGCAGAAACGGGGTGCTCAGGTCCTCCAGCAGAGCAAGGCAAGCGGCTGTGTGCCCATTATCAAGTGTGGAAGCTCCGGTCATTCTCTCCTTGTGGACTGGAGAATTCACCACGAAAAGCTCTGAAGTCTTCATTATACCTGTTCTCTCTGCTTTTACATTTATTTGTTTGTTTATTGTGTGTATGTGGTGGTGGTGGCACACAAGCTATAGCACATATGTAGAGGTGTTTATTGTGTGTGGGGGGGTCACATGCTAGATCCCATATGTGGAGGTATTTATTGTGTGTGTATGGGGGTGACACACATGCTATATTACACATGTGAAAGTATTTGTAGTCTGTGTATGGGGGGCACATGCTACATCACACACAATGTGGAGGTATTTATTGTGTGTGTATGGGGTGTGGTGCACATGCTACATCACATATGTGGAGGTGTTTATTGTGTGCATGTGGGTGATGCACATGCTGCCTCATATATGTGAGGGTCAGAAGGTGATTTGCAGGCACCTGTTCTCTCCTACCATGTGAGTCGCAGGGATTGAACCCCCATGGTCAGGCTCAGGTCACCAGACTTGCTTACACTTTCACTCCCACAAACACTTGGGCTCCTCTATTTGTGCCACAAAGCAAAAGTTTTGATGAGAGAGACTTAGATTTTATTTGTGTTCAGATGAGATGACCACAGGTTAGCCACTGGTGACAAGAGCAGAAGGTTTTGCTGGGAAAGTGTGGGGCTCTGAGCGAATGATGTCTCTCTCCTTTTTTACATTTATATTTTGTATTACCTTCACATTGTTTTACAGAAAATGTGAATAAATTACAAATTAAATTCTTTCCAGGGTTTAATTGTTACTGTCTGGGTTGGGTTGGGTGTTGTTGTTGTTGTTGCTGTTTCTGTTATTGTGTTTCTCTTTACAGTACCAGGAATTGAACGTCGGACTTCATATATAGGAAACACGTGTGTAACACTGAGCTACACCCCAGGATTTATTTTTACATAACTTAACTCTCATAAACTTTATAATTGCCTATTATAATTTAGAAACAATCCATTTATAGACCATAACTAATAATAACAGATCTTTATACTGGAAAACTAAAGTTTTATATTTTAATTTCTTAAAAATTCAATAAAATCTTATTAAGCACTTTCATGAGGTACCAAGTATGGTGTGCCATATGCCTTCGATCTCAGCACTCAGAAGACAGAGGCTGGAGGATCTCTGTGAGTTCCAGGCCTCTCTGGTTCACATAGGGCATTCCAGGCCAGTCAAAGATACGCTAGTGAGATGGTGTCTCAAAAACCATACCAGAAGAAAACAAAAAAGTTTTCACTTACCATGTTCAACCACTTTGTTTTACCACATTTTAATACTTTTTTAAATGTATATTTCTGTGTGTGCCTTCATTAGTATGTGTTCCACCTTTGCAGGCAGGAGCCTATAGAGGTCAGAAGAGGACCTCTAATCCCCCGGAGCTGGAGTTACAGAGAATCATGAGCTTCCATGTGGGTGCTGAAAACCAAACCCCAGTCCCCTGCAAAAGCAATACTTTCTCTTCACAGCTGAGCCATCTCTCCAGCCCCTCAAATTTTATATTACTATAAGAGTATCTGTGTGTCTCAAAGGAAACAAGACAGCGGATACTGGGAAAAGATGTCTCATAGGCCCAACCCTATGATGCATGGTGTCTTTCTTAAAGCTGCCAGGGGCTCGACAGCACTCCTCCTGTTGCCATGACGATTCAGAAGAAGTTGAAGAGAGTCCTTCCCTTTTGATTTCGCGATGAATTTGGAAATAAGAAGAGGTTTTCTGACCCGGCTTTGGTGCCACACAGATCTGTGTAAATGGTGTAGGAGCTCTGACGCTAGACCAGGCTGGCTTCCATGCCTCATCTCCTCTACCCACAGTCCTCCATCACATGATGTGAAGAAGCGTACTATATACATCAGCAGCTTCCCGGCGGTCAGTCTAACCTCCCATTTTCATCTGAACTTAAGTTTCTGAGCACAACCTCATCACGACCTACATAACAGCAGTGTGGTATGAACTGCAAGTGTAACTGGAGGAGAAAATGAGGGAAATGGTCATTTTACACCATTTCTCATACAAAACTCCACAGCCCAAATCTTCCTTCCATAGCTAAGTAACATCTTCAGCAGCAGGAGAATGGAGGCTGTGAGGTTTGAGATGCACAGATCTCATGCCGTGCCTTTACACAAACGCCTGGAGGACAAAAGAAATTTGGAGGCTCCTTGAAAGGCACATGGGAAAATAGTGGCTGATACAAAATAAAAAACAATCTGCTTCTTCAGTGTCAACCAACCATGGCTGACAGTGGCCCTGGATCATCCCAGACCTTTTTCTGTGGGTTTTTTTTTCCTCCTGTAGAAATGTGCCAAGTATATAAATTAATTTTCTGATTGTTTTCCTTGTAATATTATTTTTTAAAATCCCCATGATTACCAGAGGAGCCCCACAGAGAAGATCTGCTCCTAATTAGTTGTTTTGTCTTTGTCTCCCTGAGATAGATGCCCCTGTTTCCAAGTCTCACTGCGCTCTGAGGTAGGGATTGCAAAGCAATGTCCTGGTCTACTGAGCTTTGCCTGGCTAGTTTAAAATCTCGAAGGACCATCCACGGTTTAGAGGGCAAGAACTACTGTGGATGGGAAAGCATTCCCCGGGGTGGGGTGGGGCTAGGTGGTGCTGCCAGCTGGCAAATGCAGAGAGAGAGAGAGAGAGAGAGAGAGAGAGAGAGAGAGAGAGAGAGAGAGAGAGAGAGAGATTGATTGTTGAGACAATCAAATTAACCGCTGCTCTAAAAGCCAGATTATACTTCTATTATCTACAAACCAGGCAAAGAATCTCTTACTAGAGGTAAGCAAAGGCTAGAGGCAGTTAATTCTCTGTGGTACTAAAGAAACACGTGAATAGGAGAGGCAGAAGAGATGGCTGATGGTTAAAGGTGCTTGTAGAGGGCCTAGGTTTCGTTCCCTGCACCCACATCAGGTGACTCACAGTTCTAAGAGATCCGATGTCCTCTTTCTGTCCTCTGAAGGCAACTGCACATATATTCGGATAGTAACATTCTCAAACGTGCACATATGGGCATGTGTGTTCAAACAAATAAAAATAAGTCTTAAAAAGTAAAAGTGACTTCAAATTAACAAAAGCAGGGGTGGGGTGGGGGGGAGTGTGCTAAAGAAATGGCCCAGCAGTTAAGAATGGCGACTTCTCATGCAAACAACCCTTGTTTGGGTCCCAGCACCCATATTGTGGCTCACAACCATCAAACCATTTGTAATTCTGGTTTCAGGAGATCGAGTGACCTTGTCTGACCTCTGTGGACTCTTGTGTGCATGGGAGTGGGGGTACACATCTACAGGTACATACACATAAATAAAAGACATGTAAAGGAATCTTTTAAAAGAGGGAGAGGGAGGCAGACAATAGGAAGTGAAGAACTTCTGGAAGGCACGCACAGTCAGATAAAAGATGTGTTCACTCTCTTTAAGCCCAGAGAATGTGAGATACTAGAGGTCGTGAGCAATGAATGAGAGAGGCTAAGGAAGAGCGAGGACAGGGGTCAACTCTAATTAAACTTTTATAACTCTCTGGACAACTGAACGACAGCATTGGAAGGCATGATGGGTTGCTTTGTGTCTCCTAAATATTAGAATATTGAAGCTCTAACTCCTAGAGCCTCAGAGCATAGTTTACTGTGAAAAGGGTTGCTCCCGGTGTAAGTAGGACATGGTAATACTAGGTTGGGGGAGCACTAATCCAACAGTTCCCTGTTATAGAAAGGAATATTTGAGTCACAGAGGCATCAGAATGCTGCTATGTAAAGACTAGAGCAATATGTCTCCAGCAAGAGGTTACCAGAAGCTGGGAGAGGGGCCCGGTAAAGATCGTTTCAGAGCCTTCGGAGGGAGTTGGGCCCTTCCCACATCTCCGTTCTCAAACCTCTCTCTACACATGGGAGAGAACAAATGTGCTTCTTTTTGGCAGCAATCGCAGGGAACCAGCGTGGAAGGGACCCTAGAAGCTATTTTATCCAACTTCCTATGTCACATAGATCTCCATAATGAACAAGAAGGGTCACATGACCATGTTTCTAATTGTTTTTCTATTCTTATAACAGAACACCTGACACTGGGTAATTTTGAAAGAAAAGAAGTCTTAATATAGCCTATGGATCTGAACACTGTGAGTTGAGAGTTAGACAGTGCATGGGTAAAGGGTCTCTCCCTGCATCATAGCATGTTGTGGGCATCACATGACAGAAGCACCCACAAGAGTGGCCAGAAGGTGCACAGAGAGGTAGGGGACAAAGGAAGCACACTGCTTGTCTTAGGGTTTTACTGCTGTGAACAGACACCGTGACCAAGGTAAGTCTTATAAAGAACATTTAATTGGGGCTGGCTTACAGGTTCAGTCCATTCTCATCAAGGTGGGAGCAGGGCAGCATCCAGGCAGGCATGGTACAGGCGGAGCTGAGAGTTCTACATCCTCATCTGAAGGCTACTAGGATGAGGGTCTTAAAGCCCACACCCACAGTGACACACCTACTCCAAGAAGGCCACACCTCTACTGACAGGAGCTCAGGGTCATTATTTCAATTATTTTGACATGCTTTGGTGGTAGAAAGTCAGGCTGCCGTTAGAGGCCACCATTTCCCCTGGAATCTCCTATTTTACATTGGATAAGGAAATGGTGGAAAGGGAAATCTGTGTGCCTCTGTAGTTCAGTCACTAACCAACATCCCATTAGTTACCCAGAGGCGACAGAAAGTGCCAGCTCCCCTCATGGAAACAAACAGCCTGTGGATCCTTGCTCTGTCACTACAGACTCAGGAGGGGCACATGCTTCACGCCCTCCTGGACAGAGCAGAGCCTTCTATCCGGCACAGGGCCCACCGTGAACAAAGGATGCTAACAGGCTGGCCCCTGAGTCATAGGAAATTCGGTGCCTGAACCAGAGAAGCCCAGCTGCTTCCTTTCCCTAGACAAAAAAGGAAAGGAGTGCTGAGTCACAAAGTAACACTGGAGATGGCAAAATCCCATAGGAGTCGGCAGGGGATCCAGGGACATCTTTGTTATGTTCCGTTAGGTTCCATTTATCCTCCCAAGCAACGGTATTTCAGAAGGGACCAAGATCTGGAAGATTGCCGTCTCCCCGACAGGGTGATTCAGTAAACTGTTACATAGACACTGACCATTGCCACAGTGGGGAGTGACTGGTGTAATGGAGCTGGCTAATTTGAAAGAGCCAACTGCCAGAAGATGCTTGGATACCAACTTACTCATGGTCAGGGATCAATGCTTTCCAGAGAGATAGTAAACAGACCTCATTTCCAGAATCCCTGACTCTGGTTGGGGGGGGGGAGAGTAGAGAGTGAAAAATTCTGTCCCTGCCCATCCTGTAAGCATGGCTGGCATCCAATCTCCAGGAATGGCACCAGGCTTAGATTCTGTCATTTCCCCACTGAGTTCCATGCTCTCTCATTAGCACCACTCACTACTGGCCCCAGGTGTCTCCTACTGTCCAGAGGATGATGGGATTGTACCCCTTCCCTGCATCTGATGTGGTCATATGGCTTGCTTGGGATACTACTGGAAGATGGTCAGAAGAAATACGTCTCACCTGTGAGCAGAATACCCACGTAACTCCTTCCAAGCAGGGAAGTCAGCATACCTGTCGTTCATACGTGTGCTGTCTAGCTCAGCCATGCCTACCTTACAGGATCAGAGAAGGAGGGGCACATCCAGGATGGTGTGGCTGTAGCTGATGCCTCTGTCTAAAAGCCTCCACTTACCTGGAGCCCTTGGAAGAGAGTAATAGGCAGAAATCCATAAAAACCCACAGTGGTTGTACAGAGTAAACCTCAAAGGCTTGGGGTTGAACCTCTGAGATTTACAGCACTAAGTCTCACCAGTATCACTCTATTATCTATTAAAAAAAATAAGTCCCCACATGAACCTCAGGACTGAAGACTTCCATGTGGGAACTTGAGGACAATTAGCAAGAGTGGATTCACTCCTTCAAACCATGTAGGTCCCAGGAATCAAATGAATCTCTTTTTTTTTTCTGGAAATGTCAGTGTTTATTAAACATTTAAGGACATTTGGAGATGGTAGGAGAAATATACAGAAAGTAGAAAAGTCCTAACAGTCCCCTGGGCCTGGGGGTGCGACCACTTCCTCTCCTTCCTATTCTCGTTGGCTTGTCCTGTTCTCCTGATTATTTATTTTGAAGACATTTCTTAAAGCCCCTACTGTACCCCTGACCTGTGAAGATCCATTTTTTTTTCTCTCTCTCCTTCCCCAAATCACGGAGTCCCGGAACTGTGCTCCCGAGTGGTGAGAGGGCATCGAGTATGCTCTCTGCTTGCCTGGCTGGCTCTCCAGTAAAGACTTAGTAGGAGTAGGGAACAGTAAAAGCCACATGACGTCATTGGTCCTTGGTCATGGGGCTCAGGTAAACAAACAAACAAAAGGATGGATGAACAAATAAAAAATACTCAGCAACCTAAATAAACCCTGATGGAGAGTCTGAACTGCGTGATGTGGATTTGAACCAGAGGATCGTGTGGGTCTGGGCCACCAGAAGGTAGGAAGAGTAGAGAGAGCGGGAAGGAGGCCGGGGATCAGCTGGGGGCGGTGGGGGGGGGGAAGGTGGGAAGGCCAAGTGGCCTGGCGTTGGGCAGAGGCTATCAAGGTCCCTTTCTTCTCGGTGCCTGAGGGACAGGCACCAAACACACAGCCCTTGGAGGCAGGTGAGGAGTAGGGTTAGTCCCTAGGCTCCCGGAAAGCCGAGGGGTAAAGGCGGAAGGAGAAGTACAAGACTTGGAAAGGAAGGTTGGAATGGAACTTTACATCTCATTGGGAGGTAAGGGCAGGGCAGGGCAGGGCTGAGGAGCAAGAGGAAAACACCTAGAGCTGGGAAAAAGAGGAGCCTAGGTCCCCTGCTCTGACAGGGCCTGGATGTGACAGTCACTTGTCCGAGTCCAGGCCCATCATGTTCTTGAGGGCGTTCTTGAGGCTGGTTCTACTGGGGGACTTGACTGCAGGTCGGAGCTCCGAACTCTGCTCTCAAATGAATCTCTTAACTGTAATCCCCTATAAAATCAAAATCATCAGGTTTGGTAGCAAGAGTCTTTACCCACTGACCCATCCATCACCACCCAAGAGTCTTTACCCACTGATCCATCCATCACCACCCAAGAGCCTTTACCCACTGACCCATCCATCACCACCCAAGAGCCTTTACCCACTGACCCATCCATCACCACCCAAGAGTCTTTACCCACTGACCCATCCATCACCACCCAAGAGCCTTTACCCACTGACCCACCCATCACCACCCAAGAGCCTTTACCCACTGACCCATCCATCCATCACCATCCAAGAGTCTTTACCCACTGACCCATCCATCACCACCCAAGAGCCTTTACCCACTGACCCACCCATCACCACCCAAGAGCCTTTACCCACTGACCCATCCATCCATCACCACCCAAGAGCCTTTACCCACTGACCCATCCATCACCACCCAAGAGCCTTTACCCACTGACCCATCCATCACCACCCGAGTCTTTACCCACTGACCCATCCATCACCACCCAAGAGCCTTTACCCACTGACCCATCCATCACCACCCAAGAGCCTTTACCCACTGACCCATTCATCACCACCCAAAGGATGCAAGCAAGTAGCATCCTGACCTCAGAGTACAGCAGGATGTCTTTTTAAAGTTTTTAAGACTGTAAAGCATAAAGAGAAAGACTGAACCAGGACAGAAATATTTCCCCACAAACACAACAAACTGGAGCAACAAGCCACAAACTAGAAGGTATCTGAACATGTCCGACGAGACCCAAGTACAGAATTCACATTGCATAGCCTGCAGAAGAAACAGATAGAAAGCAAACCAAACCAGAGGATATGACAGCACCATATTTTTTGCTATACAGAGACACCATGACCAAGGCAACTCTTATAAAAGAAAACATTTAATTGGGGCTGGCTTACAGTTTAGAGGTTTAGTCCATTGTCACCATGGCAGGAAGCATGGTGGCATACAGGTAGACATCATGTTGCGGAAGGAGCCGTAGGGCAGCAGAAGGAGACTATGTGCCACACTGAGACTATGTGCCACCCTGGGCATAGTTTGAGCCTAGGACCTCATAGCCTACCCCCACAGTGACACCCTTCCTCCAAAAAGGCCACACCTACTCCAACAAGGTACACCTTCTAACAGTGCCACTCCCTATGATTCAAACATTCAAAAACATGAGTCTATTGGGGTCTTATTTATTGAAACCATCACAGCATACAGGGAAAAAACTGCTGGAGGTATGTTGTAGCTGTGGACACACAGACTAGAGCAAGTATGAAATATTACAGACATCTGCAAAGCAATCAGGCCAAACTGAGTGAATTTTACAACACGTAAACCTCTCAACTCCAAAGTTATTTTTCTTTACACTATGTTTCCTAGAGAAACCCCTAGAGAGTGCATAAGGCCTGCAGTCAGGACAGTCTTCTTGTCTTGAATGGCCAACCATCAGGAGTAATTTAAATGGCCATCAGCAACATGTAGTACCTCAGAATACTTCACAGCCCCTGGTGTCAACATAGATAAATCTCAAAACAATAGGAAACAACAAAATAATGTCACAGCAAGTCACAGCAGGTATACTATGTCCCATTTGCGCAAAGTTAGAGACATAGACACTTCAGTAGGCACATACAGATTACTGAGAACAGCATGGGCAAAGAAATGACTAGATTCGTTCTCTCCAGAGAGAAAGAGTAACTCGTTCAGGAGTACAATGTTCATTACCACAGAAAACTCACATAGCACAACTTTAGGTTGGACCAAGGCTGTACATGGCTGGGAGGTGGGTTCACCATGCTGTTCTTCCTCAGTCATTCACACACGTCAGTCTTCTCTGACAACAACCCCTGCACATGCTCAGAAGTGCACTTCACTAGTCTTTGACATCTTTTAACTGGGTCAGATGCACAGCTAAGATCATCATCATAGCCCAAACCTGAGGTCCAGTTTAGTATGAAACTGCCTTGTAAGGAGGCACAGACCTGTTCAGATTGATATTTGTTGATTTGTCTTAAACTTATTATTGGAGGAGGAACAGTGTGGCCAGATCACACACAGAGATCTGTAGAATGTATCACAAGAAAACATAAGTCAACTGAACCAACTCTCAGTGGCCAAAGGCAAATAGCTGCTGAATACCAAATTTAGTAAAGTTCTATTGGCTGATACCCAAAGGTATAAAATATATATCCATGAGTCCATATAAAAACAAATATTGAATCTATAGATAAGTATAGGAACAAAGACACATCTTCTGCATCAAACTATTTTAAAAATTGATATAGATATTTTACTCTCAGGGAAATGAAGTATAAGTCCTCGCTTCTTCACAGTTCTTCCTTCCAAAGAGTAGAGAATGGAAAGAGAGAACAAGTCACTTTCAGAAGGAGGGATGTGGCAGTCACTAGGATAGCCAAGAGATCAAGACCAACACCATTTGCAAGACAATGTATCATGATATGACGTCATAAAAACAGCGCTCTAACCACAAGGAAACTGCCCAACAAATACCAACTGGGGAAACGTTACATACCATACCTGATCTGTCTCCTCCAAACCATCAAGGTCCTCAGACCCTTGAGAAGTTCAAGAAACAGCCACAGTCAACAGACTCTTAATGACACAGGAAAACTGAGGGTCATGTGATACTCTGGGTTGATGTTGGACAAAAAAAGAATCCATAATCAAACCAAAGAAAGTCGAAGAATGGAAGAAATGGGGCATGAGATATACAAAATCTGTCTAACACCTCCTGGATTTTTCTAAAACCCAAGAGCCTTTAAAAAAAACCAAGAATGTATTTTTATAATATCTAATAATGCATTTTGTAAGATGGCATTAATAAAGTTATGTCAGAGTCTCCATCATATATAAAAACAAGCCAGTAACTCAAACCCAGAGTTTAAAGAACATAAAGTCATTCAGCTGTGAAGAAATGAGATTGTGTGCTGATATATCTAATGTTTAACACAATTGGTACATAAGTCAGAAATAACAGAACCAATAAACTTGAGGGTAGGAATACATGAATACCAAATAACTCTTTCAGAAAAAAAGTAAATGGTATTGTGTGAAGTAGACAGATACACACATATTACACAGAGGTACACGCATGTGCTCAAGAGTATGCTCACACACATGCACACACACACACACACACACACACACAGTTAAGGGGGGGGTGGATAGAGTTAATATGGAAAAGAAATCATTTCTTTCTCATCTGGTAGCAGCCTGAATTTAACTACTATATTAGAAAACTAGGGTTGCCATGGTAACTGACTGAGACAATACATTTAAGGCAGTTAATGTAGACTCTGGAACATAGTAAGTGCTCAGTTAATCTTCGTGTTATTTCAGGGCCTCCAGAAATGGATGCTACAGAAAGGGGAACAGGGCCCCCAGTTCCCCGGAGCCTTACAACTCATAAACATGCATAACTTCTTGAAAATATAGAAAGTAACCATTGACTAGCAGAGTACACCACTTTGGGCTCCTCATTGCTCAGTGTATACATACATCATTCATTATTCTGCAACATGATGCTCTGATAGTTATCTGATGTACCAGTGCCAGACACTTGTCCAGACACAGTCTCACATTTACCTGCATAATTAAAAACAAATACTGCTTGACAGATGTTCAGCTATTTCTGAATTTCCTATCAGAACAAAGCTAGCGTCTCACAAAATAGATGTTGGTGAATAACTTGGCCACAATAAATGCTGGCTTTGACAGCCTGAGGTTTCCAGATTATGACATCATTTATCATCTTAAGTATCAGGTCTCACATTGGCTAGAGAGTGACCTTATACCCTAGAGGCCGTGGCACTTCATTACACTTAAAGTGGAAGACACTTCTATTCACTGCGGATCAAATGCTACTTTAGATAACTTCTCCGTCAGAAACCATTTCTCTATTAAATGTAAAAAACCTTAGGGTGAATGTAAACCAGTTACGGGGTTCTTGTGCACGTGTTCCACATGTGTGTGTGAGATGATATCAACAGTCATTTGTAAAGATCCCTTCTCTTAAGCAAACTTGCTGCTGAGAAGGGGGCCCCTTCCGTTCTGACCTCAGCCAAGCACACCCATGCTTCAGGGGACGTTGGCAGTGCCCCTGCACACATTAAAGTGCCCTGCTCAGACTGTGCAGTGTGTGCACATTAACTATACCCTTTGTAAGGTTCTAACATTTCTGAACCCACAGAAGCTCACTGGAAATCACACCGACTGAGAAACACAATCCGCACAGGATTTATCCACAGTTGTTCCTGGGTCAGTGGTAGGAGTGGCTGGAAGGAGGATCTAACCTGAGTTCTAGTGCTGTGAAGAGACTCCGCAACCATGGCAGCTCTATAAAAGGAAGCATTTAACTGGGGGCTTGCTTACAGGTTCAGAGGCTTATAGTCCATTATCATCATGACGGTTTGTACAGCAGTACACATGGTGTTGGGCAGTGGCTGAGAGCTACATCCTGATCTCTAGGGAACAGGCAGAGAGAGACACTGGGCCTGGCATGGGTCTTTAAAACCTCAAAGCTCCACCCTAGTGACACACTTCCTCCAACAAGGTCACACCTCCTAGTCCTTCTAATCTTTTCAAAGAGTTCTACTCCCCAGTTACTAAACCTTCAAATGTGTGAGTCTAAGAGGGTCATACTTATTCAACCCAACACAGAGGTGAAGGGCTGCCAAAAACTAGCAAGATTATTCATGCAGAATTTTAGAAAGCTGGGTAGTTAGATGAATCTATGATGCCCCCTATGAATCTGGGGTGGACAATGTCACACAGGACATGAGCCCCTAAGATACTCTTTTCTACTGCATGCAGACAGACTACTGCTGTTCCCTAGCCCTTCCATGCTGAAGGTGGGAAAAGGACTGTCCTTAGAGACACCAGGTCCATCTGACGGGGGATACGGGGAGCCCTGCTATAAACAGGTATTAAATGGTAGTCTATACAGTGAAGAGTCAGATACCCTCTTTTGCCCTCCTCCTCCTCCTCCTCCTCCTCTTTTTCCTTTTCTTGGCCTATACTCAAGATTATCCTCTGAGGAGAAACTCACAAAAATAAAAGACATTTAGAACAAGAATTGAGCCTCTGCTAATAAAACCGGAATCCTACACACACACACACACACACATACACACACACACACACACACACACCAGCAGAAGCTCCGAGGGGACAAGCCCACACACATACAGTGCTTCTACCAGGTTTGTTTAGCTCCTCACTAAATGGAAAAGACTGATAAAATTTGAGGCTCGGGAGATGGTTCTCTATGAAAGACAGAGACCAAAACAGACCAATGAACTCAGGAGATGACAAAGCAGGGAGTGAATGAACAGAGGAAAGATCTGAAATTAGGGTTCTCATCAAGACCCAATATGGGGAGCAATCGTGAAAAGGAGAAGGGAAAGTAGAGGAGGGGAAAAAGAAGGGGAGAGGGGGGAAGAGAAGAAAAGAGGAGAGGGAAGGGAAGGAAGGAGAGAGGACCTCAGAGGACATTAAAACACTCTATGGTTCAAAATAACAACAACCCACCCCCTCCAAAACAAACACAAGCAAGCAAATGAAAAACAAACAAAAAGCCCACCAATCAGGCCTGGAAAAGAAGAAAGGTATTTTCAAAGTTCAAAGATGGGGCTGGAGAGATGACTCAGCAGTTAAGCGCATTGACTGCTCTTCCAAAGGTCCTGAGTTCAAATCCCAGCAACCACATGGTGGCTCACAACCATCTGTACTGGGATCCGATGCACTCTTCTGAAGTGTCTGAAGACAGCTACCGTGTACTCACATATAATAAATAAATAAACCTTTTTTAAAAAAGAAAAAAACAAAGTGCAAAGACTTATCATTTTTACTTCTTGAAAATACCCATCAGGTTGCTGGAGAATGTGCTTTGCACACCGCTCTTCCCAAAAGAAAGAGAGAGGGAGGGTCTGGGAAGATGGCTCAGCGGTTAAGAACACTGGCTTTTCCTCTGTTTCTTCCAATATATCTGGGTTCAATTCCTAGCATCCACATGGCAGCTTACAACCACCTGATTCTGATCTCAAGGAATCTGATAACCTCTTCTGGCCTCCTCAGGCACTGTACACATATAGTGTGCAGATACACATGCAGACAAAACACCCAGACACATAAAATAAAATAAATAAAATGTTAAAAAAAAAAAGCTTGAAAGAAATACCGGAACCTGCGGAGCTGACTGGGTAAAAAGCTTACTCTGCAAGCTGGAGGACATAAGTTCAAATCCTCAGTATGCATATAAAAGAGCCAGGCATGGCACCTCGTGTCTGTAATCCCAGCTGGTCCGGAAGTCTCACAGAAGCAATGAGGTCTATGGTCTCGGAAACACTGTCTCAGAAAACAAAGTGGAAAGGTGATTGAGAAGTGCGTGATGGTGTCAGCCCCTGGTCTTTATGTGTGTCCTCATGGATGAGTGGACCGGCATGTACCCAACATGCACATGCATATGCACATGCATGTGCACACACAAGAAAGGGGAATCAGAGAATTCCCTGATGGCAGGCATATGGAATGACTATGACTAACATAGAGTGTGTAAGGACTGGGAGAGTCAAGGAAGGTTGGCTGCAAGGGACAAGCTGGCGTATTATTGTATGATTGTCACATTTGGCTGGAAAAGGGGGAGATTTTAGTTGTGAGATTCTTAGTTAAAGAAACAAAGACATGTAAGGAAATATTAGAACCGGGCAGAGAAAGCAAACTGTTACATCAAAGAAGACATACTGGGAACACACCCTAAGCAAGCCAAGTCTCCCACAAGGACTGTTTCCATTCCTCGCTTGTGACTCCTTTGGTCATCCCCATGAGTTGGTTTCTCATTTGTTAAATGAAGCTGCCACACTCTGAACCATTAAGTATTTCAAGCACTAACATACGATCATGATTTTGCATTTGGTATGTGTTTTCCAAAAGCTGGGAGAAACTTCACAGTGGAAGTTTCACGGGCACAGCAAATAACCAGTGTAATTACTCCACCTGAGACTTCCTTCTGCATCTATTTAGGAAGTTCTTTGTGCAGGGTGACTCAGAAGGCTGATGTTGGTGCTAATGCAGATGTTAGGGCCAACGCTGTAAAATCTGGACGAGGAAGCCAATCAAGTTGGAAACGAGTGGGACTCTCAATCGCCCACTACAGTACATGCTCTCAACAGCCTGCTCTCTCTCTCTCTCTCTCTCTCTCTCTCTCTCTCTCTCTCTCCCCCCCCCCCTTTACATTTCCCATGTTGCTGTTCTACTTGGAACCACCTAGGAATCACTACTCCGATTTGGCCATCTATTAAACTCATGTGCTGGCTGGGTGACTTATATTCGATTTCAGATTCTACACGTTAGCAGGGTTGGTTTGTTTACTTGTTTGTTTGATTGTTTGTTTGTTTTTTACCCTTTCTTGAAGGCAGATTTCATAAAGTGTCTCCCATCAAACTAATCCCACTACTAATGGGTGTTGTAAGAAAGGGTTCTGAGATAGCTACGTTTGAGAACTCAGTACTAAACAGGTCTGTCTAGGCCTTAGACTTCAAGGGACTGACTGTCAGACACTGCCCAGTGAACACACTCACTCAGAGAGTCTCTAAGAAGACTATGGACTTTCGCCTCCTCCTACTCACACGACCAGGAAGTCTTCCCTTCAGGGACCAGCCATTTGGACACATGGACCTATGGTAAGGAGCAATTTCCATCCTAAGATCCTGCTTTTAGAAACAGTAAACTAGAATTGTCTTCAGATTTTCCCTACGAGCCATGAGAGGCACAGGTATCCTGTCAAAAAGTCAAGGAAATTTTGCACTGTAAGTTGTGGGTCAAAACAATGGATCTTTAAGTTGTGTGTCAAAACTTCTGGTGAGGTTCTCGTCTGGGACATGAAGCTTCAGGTAGGGAACGGGAGGGATAATTAGTGGCACTTTTCTCTCCATTCCAAAGCCAGACTTTAGCATTCCTTGGTCTCCAGGGATCACTCTGTACCCCACCCTCCACCCTGGCAGCAGAAGGACCCACAAAATCAGGTTGTCATTTGTCCCATTTGAACTGGTGGCTTTCAGCTGGTCAGACCATAGGAAGCTGGAAATAATTGTATAATTTGAAGACCTGGCTGAAGAAAATTTATGGCCATCAATTTAGTCATTAGCTATACAGTTAGTTCTGGCTAGAATATTGGGAAAAAGCAAATCAGACAGAAGCATTGTTAGTGAATAAGGCCGTTGTTTGGCTAGGATAATTTATATTGCTCAATGATGATGTTGAACACAGGGAAAGAGGCAAGAATTGTCTCTGAGGCAAGTGGCTGATAACATCACTGCATGAGCAGGAAAAAATGGTAGTTAGTGGTAATAATAATAATAATAATTTTTCAGTATTACTTACCTGGGTAATTAAAAGCAAGTGGTAGACTAACATGACTCTTTAATAGTTGTTTCCTAAAATGCACAGGTATGTATGTATGTATGTATGTATGCATTTGTGTCAATCTACATGTATGTAATGTGTATGCATATGTATGCAGGAGGATGATAATGGGTGCACAAGGTTCTTCCATAAATGACATTAAAAGAAATCAGATTAAAAGCAATGAATTCATGAAATTCTTAGGCAAATGGATGGGACTAGAAAATATCATCCTGAGTGAGGGAACCCAATCACAAAAGAACACATATGGTATGCATTTGCTGATAAGTGAATATTAGCCCAGAAGCTTAGAATACTCAAGATATAATTCACAGATCACATGAAGCTCAAGAAGAAAGACCAAGTGTGGATACTTTGGTCCTTCTTAGAAGGAAAAACAAAATACCCATAGGAGGAGATACAAAGTATGGAGCAGAGACTGAAGGAAAGACCATCCAGAGACTGCCCCACCTGGGGATCCATCCCATATACAGTTACCAAACCCAGACACTATTATGGATGCCAACAAGTGCTTGCTAACAGGAGCCTGATATAGCTGTCTCCTGAGAGGCTCTGCCAGCGCCTGACAAATACAGAGGGGGATGCTCTCAGCCAACCACTGAACTGAGCACAAAGTCCCCAATGGGGGAGCTAGAAAAAGGACCCAAGAAGCTAAAGGGGTTTACAGCCCCATAGGAGGAACAAGAATATGAACCAACCCATACCTCAGAGCTCCCAGGGGCTAAACCACCAACCAAAGAGGGACCCATGGCTCCAGCCTCATATGTAGCAGACGATGGCCTTGTCAGACATCAATAAGAGGAGAGACCCTTAGTCCTGTGAAGGCTCGTGGCTTCAGTGTAGGGGAATGCCAGGACAGGGAAGCGGGAGTAGGTGGGTTAGAGGGCAGGGGGAGGGGAGATGGGATAAGGGGCTTTTGGAGGGGAAACAAGGAAAGGGGATAATATTGGAAACGTAAATAAAATACCTAATTAAAAAAAGAAATGAGAAAATGGAGAGGGATTAAAAGGAAGAGTGTAGGACGTTTGGGTTTAACACATATCAAAAATAGATGTTCATGTATTGACTAATAGAGTTCCTTAGCATTCAAAACAACATCTCAAGCTAACATGGTGCTAAAATAACTAAACTTCATTAAAAATTCTGTGAGAAGACAAGCTTTTTAATCTGGAGACTGACAATAAAAAAAGATTAACGTATTCCCAACTATCCAGATGGAATTAACATGAAGCCCACTCCCCAGAATTACCTTAGCTTGGTCCGAAATATGTCTAATGACTCCCTCCCCCCCCAAAAAAAAACCCATGATTTTTTGATTGGCTCAAATATAGTGAAGATCGTGTTGGGAGGAATTAGGGGAAAGGATAAACTAAAAATTATACATCATACATTTCCAAAACAAAGAAAACAAGCACAGAGAGTTTAGATGCTAATGCTGGGCGCTAAGTGAACTAGCAATAATTGCTCTGTTTGATACAACTTCATCCCATGCATTCCCAAGTTTCCACGGGAAAAGCTTATCTGGGTTTTGTTGTTGTTGTTGTTGTTGGGTTGGTTTTTGTTTGGTTTGGTTTGGTTTTCGTTATAAAACAATCTGAAATCTCTTTTTATGAGTGTTGACCTAATGATTCTAATTCCACCTTATTCCTCTTGGGTCTGATGAACATATGGTGTCTGGTTTCCGTCCATCCCCCGGCTGTCCCAGAATCTTCTCTCCAGCATCCTCCCCTGAGTATCGGAGTTCCAGCCTTGGGGAGCTCAGGTTTGGTGCTTTGCTCTCTTGCTCTGCCTGGCCATCTCTCCTCTTCGACAGCCTTAGTTGCTTTGTAAATTAAGGACTCCAGGACAGGGATCTTCCCTGAGGGGCATAGACACAAACATACAAAACAACCTTCTTTACACTTTGTGGGAATAACAAGGTCACAGGCAAACTACTTACCCAGGACTCTGTCCCCTGAAACTCCTAATATAAACAGTACAGTCAATAAACAACTAATTATCATGGTGGCCAGGTAATTGTCTCATATAATTGAATTTTTGAATTAAAACAAGGCCCAGCCACTTTGAAAAGTTATCACATACCCCAACTTAGTATTACAGTACTGAGGCTGTAGTTTAATTTCTGACCATATATAGTGACTGCAGTTAGGTTTGGATGATTCCGCAGGCTTAAGTCATATAAGAAACTGGGGTCGTTCGTTAATGTGTCTTAGACTCATCTAGAATTTATTCCTATTTCAACCTTCAGCCTTCACATTTAAAATCAGCGTCTTTTAGGTGCTGCAGAAATGGTTCCATGCTTAAAATACTTGTTGATCTTGCAACAGCCATCTGTGACTCCAGTATCAGAGAACGCAACACCCTCTTCTGACCTCAGGCACCGGGCATACACAGGGTTTCCAGACATACATGCAGGCAAAACATCTAGACACATAAAATCATAAATCTTTTTTTTTTCTAAAAGGAAGCACGTTTTAGACAAAAGTAAACTTAAAAGGAAAGACCCAGTACTAAGTCTACAGAAGTAAAACGTCATAATGGGTATTGAGATAAAGAAAGATAACTCTATAAGAGGGCAGAGATGTGGAAAACATAAAATACAATCTGCAAACACAAATGGCTAAACTCAGGGATTTTACCTGAATCCAAGGCTGCCGCTATTTGGTTTTGAGGAAAGTTCTAGAATAATATGTAGTCTGACTGAAGTATTCCAATAAGTCGAGGTAAGCTTTGAGACTGTGTTAGCAAGAAAAGAAGAAAGAAAGAAACACACCTGCCTCCACTGTACCCTCCCAAGCTCCCTTGCGGCCCCTTCCTCTGAGGTCCCCTCTTGGCTCCATCTGCTTGACTGGCAAGGTCAGGGTTCCTCTGCCTTTGCATCTGTCAGGTTAACACACTGAGAAGTTTCATCACAGTTTGCTCAACGCTCAAACCCCTGTAAATGTGCACTGCTTCCGGGTCTCTCAGCCGCTAAGTCAGAAATCACAGTGTAATCACACGGGACCAGGGAACCTTCTTCCTCAGCCTGCCTCTTGGCTCCCTTGTGTGAAGATTTCCGAAGCACATTAGACCCTAGTTCTTGATGGGTGTGTGGTGCTAATTCACTAATTAATATGAACACAGATCTGCGGCATGCTCTCAACAGTGATCATGACTAATAGATTTAGTGTTTTTTTTTCTAGTTTGTCCAGACTTTACAAGTAAGGGATTACTGTACCTCATTGGATTCTATTAGGCAGTTAGGGAAAGTTAATCAAATCAAATCAAATAAACATTTCATTTATAAAGATAATATTCTTATTTCATCTTCTACTCCACTTATAAAAAAAAATGAGGGCCTTTGTAGACGTGAAACAGATGAGGTTAGCTTTGTGGGAAGCTTCTAAAATCTCCATATGGATGATAAAGGCATTGATGATGGCATCTCAACCATAAATCAGAGAAACCACACATCTCATTTAGAAATAATAAAATTTAATAGACAAGAAAACATTAGCATGGAGATTACAACATTAAAGGGTCACCCTTTCCATTCAACAAGATGGAGAGTTGTCGTCATCATACATTTAAAACTCTTTAAAAACCAAATCAACACACTGGCATTAAGAAAAATATTGCCACAGCGCATACAGAAACAATTTCAGCACTGCAGACACCACACAAAATAGCAAAACACAGAGTTGGTCCGGAGCCTTCTGGAAATCTCTTCCTGCGGCGGTCACTTGCCAGCTCACTCAGTGTTACAGTCAGACAAAATGAGCATCTTTTTAAAAGGAAACCTTATAAACATATAAATCCAAACCACAGAACCTCTTAGATATTGTATTTACTCAAAGTACAAATGGAATTCTGGAAACCCCATCCATAACACTACCTAAAACTAGGGTTTCTGGAATTATAAATGTATTTAGCTCTAAGTTGGGGTTTAAATTTCATCAGACCACATCCCACATATACTTTCTCATTACATGTACCTTGGGCATACACGTTCTCAAAGTCAGTAGTTATATAACTAAAACAAAACTCCTATTCTAGATAAGTATCCATTTTCCCTCAGTGGGGGGGGAGGGGAGATTAGAACTGGCACCCTGCAACTGTGTCACACAACAAATATTTCACCACAAACAAGTTAACAAAATCTTGGTAAAGCCCTTTGCTAAGCATTATGGGTATTGTATTATTAAGTCATCAGTAATAAGTCTCAGAGACTAAGAAGCACTCTTTCCTCTTTTTGCCTATGAACATTCAATTCTCCCACCTAAAACCTGCTAGGCAACCTATTCCCATAAATATATACATTCAACATTACCCTTGCCCCACCCCAATTCATGAAAAGGACTCTAGCCCCAAGCCACGAAACTTATGCCTTTACAGATAATAAATTAAGGACTCAAATCTATCCCCAAACTGACTGACTAGCAGGCGGTCATGCGTGAGCTGCACTTAATCACCTCTACTCCACTTTAATCAGGGCATCAGCTTGGCATGGCTTCACTTTGCCTTTGTGTGGACTTCCATAGGGCATAAACTTGAACTCCAGTACCACTCAGCAGTACCTGGGTTCTCAGTGCCTGGCGCTAGGGCAGCTGGTGACACCTGTTGCTGGGTTTTCACTACACAGGTTCCCCCAGAGCACTGTGGGAGTCAGCAAAGTCAGCCCCGTGCAAACGTCTGAAATAAGGGGGAGAAGACCAAAACCTTCATAAACCGATAGCAACTAATTTAAATGGAACTTCGTTCAGGATAAGGGGTGAGGCTGGTTGAGGACCATGGTTAGAAATCAAATAAAACATTTTAATCAAACGAAGCATTTTCACACTTTAAGGAATTATTCTAGTGAATATTTCCACATGCAAAAACTGCTCAGATCTTCCCAGAGAAGCCTGGGAGAAAAACCCACGTGGAGGAAAAGGCCTTTGTTGAAGGTAAACGGCCATGCCCTGGCATGAGGTCTAACTCCGTGCAAACTTCTCAGTGATGTCTGTCTTCTGTGGGAACCTGCCAAAACAGGAATTCTGCAGGAACCACCCAAGAAGATGAGGTGGAGGGACCCTGGGGCAGGGGGGACTGCACAGAAGCAAAAGGAATCTGAGAGAAGGCAGCAGAGTTCAGAGAAACATTACCTCAAGAGAGAAAGCACCTGAAGATGATGAGGGGCTCCGCGCCAGGAAAATGAGGGGCGCTCCCACACGTTTTAGAGTGGCCCACCTCTGACGCCCACCCACCATCATGGGATACACCTAACCTCAAGGAGGACTCCACTCATTCCTACCTTCCCACAAAGAACCTGCCACAGTGTAACACACCTTGCCTGGTACCTGTTTGAAAACGCTCCCTGGCCCTACTATGCCTTTGTTCTGGGATATCTCACAGCCAGCGGAGCTCCAGGAAAGCTATGCATACATAGCTTTGCCTCTTGGCTAGCCCCTATATAGAAGTGAACTTTTTTTTTTCCAGAATCCAGGAAAACCCATCAAGCCAAAATCTGGATGGAAAAATGGAATGGACCACAGACGTATGGCCAAGGGCTTTGTGGAGGCTGTAGACACTAATCGTCGAGAATACAAAAGAAAGCAAATCATACGTACATCATGTGGACGTAGCCATATGCGCCAAGTCTCCTACGTTGCATATTGATTAAGAAGGAAGAGCCATACAGTCCAGAAATTCATGACAAACACATTGGCAAAAACCATATACCATAAGGATGACAAGGCTAGAGGGGACAAGGCTAACGAAGACCACGCCCAGGGTGACTTTCTTAGACACCAGTAAGTAGATCCCTAAGGGCAAGGAGCTGAAGTACAGCAAACCTAGCAGCCACACCAACACCCGGATGGACGTCTGAAAGAGCAAGGAGGTGCAGTTCCACACCGTCCAGTTATGGGACACCGTGGTGACAGAGTCGAAACTTGCTGGCCTGTAGAATTCTACCACAGGGGTGGAGCTGAGAGATGGGGAGCTCTCTCTCTGCACCTCCATGATGGTGATAACCAAGCAATTGGAGGACGCGTGGGAAGGGCTGACGAGGGAAGCCAGCCTCTTGGGGGTGAGAAGCAGCTCCGTGGGGTTCTCGGGCAGGCATTTCTTCCCTTTGCTTCCACAAGTCAAGTTTATGAGGATGTTGTTGTCATCGGGCAGGCTACTGACTTCGTCATCCGGCAGGCAGGTCTCAAACCTGCAGAAGGGGCAGACGATGACACCTTGGGGAGAGTCCCCAAAGTCTATGATCTTGTAGAGGCATTTGGCGCAGACCCTGTGGCAACACTCCAGAACCTTGGGTTTCCTCTGCTTCAGGTTGTACCGATTGTAACAGATCTTACACTCAAGCTCATCAGGGACCTGAGACTCCACGGGCTCTTCCGGCACCTGGCTGGCCATCTTGAGTTATAGAAACAATCTTTTGTAGGTGTGCCTGGCTGAGCGGTGACTTATATTAACAAATCCCTCTGAACATCACATCATCGGAGTCAGGCAACGAGGCTGGGAGGGTTAGAAAAGAAGGGAGAGGATCCAGAAGTCTTTTGAACATTTTCAGCTCCTGCTTGGTGCTGTCTCTGACACGTATTTTAAAAGGGCAGGTGAAGGATCTGCAAAGAGAAAAAAAAAAGAAAAAAGAAAAGAAAACCAGTGATTGTAATAGAGCAAACGGATCACTGAAAAGGTGTTTCCGAGAATCGCTTCATGGCGTTTTCTGAGTTCCAAGGATCAGGAGCAATAGGCCTAACAGATTAAATCCCTTCCTCTTTCACCTCTCTGGCCCTGGGACAGAAATGTGTCCTGTTCATGCTTCAACCCACAAACATCAAAAGAAGGAACTTAGTCCTAATATGTGTGACGTGCACTGAGGTACACCTCAGCACCACGTGCTCTACAACAGTGTCTACTGTAGCTAGGACAGATGATCTCTTTGAATTTTGTACCAAATGTTGATCTCTTTGAAACATGGGACTCATTCACAGTGCCATTATAAAAAAAAAAAATAACTAAGTACCTTCCAAGGTGCTCACCAACACACCTAAGAATCTTCCTGCTGTTGCTTACTTTGTCTGTCTGTCTGTCTGTCTATGACAATCTTACTATACAGCCCAGGCTGGGTTCAAACTCACTGCATAGCCCAAGTTGACATGGAATTCAGCAAGCCCATGACTCAGGCTCGTCAGTGCTGGGATTGGGGGCCGTGCCCCACCATGCCCAGCGTCCCAAAGAAAGTCTTAAGGATAAGCATTAGCATGTTCTCAGGAAGCATTTTGCTGGAGATAAGAGTGTTGGTAAGTGAAACAGATGGTTTCTACTTCTTTATCTGTTTTGCAAATGCCCTTCAAGTTTGACTAGTTTATTCCAATTTTTGTTTCAATGCAAGTCTTGTGCATACACATCTATACAAAGTAGGATAAAATGCAAAGCCTCTGATATAGGCACTATAAACATATCCAAATCCTAAGAGAGAGAGAGAGAGAGAGAGAGAGAGGCAAGCATGCAAAACGCATACAATTACACACACATATACACACTATAAACACAGGAAAAGTCATTCACAGGTGGCTATAATGAAATATTCACTATTCACCATCGCACCTACTGTGTGTTGTGTAAATCCTCCATATATTCTCACTATTCACCATAGCACCCACTGTGTGCCATGTAAATTCTCAGGGTCTATGGTTAGAAGGCACCGTGCAACCTGTAGGCCTGATGTTTGCAATAGTGACATTACTGACCTCTGGACAAAGGGCAGAAGGTTTATTCACATGCACAGTAGGTCATCTGTAGTGAGCATCTGTGAAAGAGACCAGCATTGTGGAAAACCTCCAGATCATTTTCATTAGCTTTAATACGTGGTATTGG
Organism: Tokudaia tokunoshimensis; assembly: GCA_036184795.1. NCBI lineage: Eukaryota > Metazoa > Chordata > Mammalia > Rodentia > Muridae > Tokudaia > Tokudaia tokunoshimensis. The sequence goes on from BTHU01000022.1 coordinate 20,652,665, forward strand.
GGGAGTAGATCTGCCTTGAGTTACACTGTGCTTGGAAAGTCTCGAAATGGATTTGAATTTCTGAGCACACCCCTCCAGGCAACATAGCAGAAGGCTGTCACAGCATTTCTGGGGAGAGACAGCAACTGTCTGCAATTCAAAACTTGCTATAACTCACACCGCCCTTAAGAGAAGGGGCAGTGGAGTGGGGAAGGAGAGTTCAAACGCGGCAGTTTTAAAAGCAAGAGCATGTATTGTCGTTTTTCTTTTTTATGAATTTTCCTAATTCCCAAATGACTTCTTATTCTGCATGACTGTAAAACAGGCTTCAGCGCAAGCAGTGTGCTTGTGGCAAAGCCAAGCAGTGGGCTCTGGTGATGAGCCAAAAGTCACAGAGAGCCATTTTCATCTATATTCAAAATTGGTCTCTAGGATTTTTCGGTCCAGTGTGGAGTTTGGGGATCAAACGTGTGTTTATTCTATAAATGAACCAGGAGCTCTGAGGCTTCTGAACTAGCATGAGCAATAGTGAAATGCGCTCTTTAAAAGTTACATAGAATTCGGCTGCAGTCCCATAGCCCGCCTTTGCAGTTTTCAGAGCTGGTTCTTTAATCACTTTCTTATCTGTCATATGACTACTATCCAATTCAAAGTTTTGATTTCTTCTTGGGTCAAATTTGGACACATATCTGATTTTAAAAAAAAAGTCTATTTCATCTGGGTTCACAAATTCTCTGTCCAGTGGTTGAGCAGATTGTCTTCACTGTCTTCCTCGTTTACCCCTGCACCTTCACACAGGTCCCTTCTTCGTTCACACTCGCTTATATCATCACTTTTCTTATCACGTGTGCGAGCACAGACTCTTACACCACCTTTATTGTGCTGATCCGAGAACTAGCCATATAGGGTACCTATCTTGTTGGGTTTGCCTCCCTCACTTCAGCTTTTTACCATACTATCTCCTCTAATTTACCTTAGTGGAGGTTGCTACTCCTTTCTCTCATTTCACACTAAAAACACTCTATTGTCATTGTAAGGCGTGCGTGCCAAGGCAGCGACTTCCCACTGCCTACAGCTTTCACTCTCTAGAGGCTTCAGTGGGCTTTTTGGCCTTCTTGCTGCTGGTGCTGTTTGTAGTCAGGATTCCACTATGTAGCCCTTGCTGCCTTGGAACTCACTATGTAGTCCAGGCTAGCCTCCGGCTCACAGAGATCCATCCACCACTATTTCCCCAGTGTTGGAATTAAAGATGTGCCCCACCATGCCTGGCTCATTTGACTTGTGATTTACCGTGTGATATAAAGATTATTTCAATTGTTTCACTTAAAAGTAGTAAAAACCTCTCACTACCTTCTTTTTATTTCTATTAATGGATTATGATCAGAGACAAGAACTCCAAAGACCTCTTTCCCTTTGGATTTACTGTTCCGTGTAGCCAAGTGTGTGCTCAACTTTTCTAAGACTTCCAGAAACAAATGTTCTATATTCAAGAGACATCAAGCTCAGTGTGGGTATTAAACATAACTTTGTATCTATTGCTTATCATCCTCACAGTGGATAGAAGATTATAGAGGAGACAAGTAGACAGAATATATTAAAGTGCCTGGCAGGATTATATTTGTATCTCTAACAGCTTTGCTTTACAGATTCCATGGTACATTATTTTATGTAAAAGTTTTACCTTCCTTCTTCATAAACTCCTCCTCTTTGCCCTTTTGAATAGTATTCCTTAGCCCACTGACTCCTTTATCTCAGGCACTGCCTCATCTAACCCTGACATTGACTGTTCCAGTGACTCCATTTACCTGGGATCACTGTCTAGCCTGGCATTTTCAACTTTGATCAATTTATTCCAAGTGTGAGTGTGTGCGTGTGTGTGTGTGTGTGTGTGAGAGAGAGAGAGAGAGAGAGAGAGAGAGAGAGAGAGAGAGAGAGAGAGAGAGAGAGAGCACATGAGTCTGAGTCTGCATGTGAATGTGTGTGTGCCTGTTATATGTATGTGAGAGAGTATGAGAGAGTATTGTGAGTTTGTGTGTGTGTGTGTGTGTGTGTGTGTGTGTTACACCTAAGACCTTGCACATGCTGGACAAATGCCCTACCACTGAGCCACTGACCTGGCCCCACTTTTTAAAACACTTTATTTTGACCCAGGATTCCACTAAGTTATTCAAACGTCCCCTCAACTTACTCTGTAGCCAGACCAGACTTACACTCAATCCAGCCTAAGCAGCTGTAATTACATTCTGGCACCACCAAGCCCAGTTTGGGATGTGCTTTTTAACTCAAACAATCCAAATAGATAGATAGATAGATAGATAGATAGATAGATAGATAGATAGATAGATAGATAGATAGGCAAAATGTATTGCTTTTATTTACTTGTATACATACACAAACACACACACATATATATATGTACATGTAACACTACTTTCTAAAAGTCAAAACCATGAGTTTGGGAGACAGGAAGAGATGGAAAAAGTTGAAAGAAGAAGGATATAGATGCCGTGTTCATATATAAAATCTCAAAAAAATAAATTACAAAAAATGAACGTAGATATGATCCTGCAGTGTAAGGATTAGAATGGACTTTGGATTCAATAATCTAAGCAGTGGAACCTGTAATTTCCTTCCTGATATCTTCCCTCACTGTGAGGGATATGGTTCTGGGGAGCAAGCCATTCCTTAGTACTCTGTTCTTGGGTATTTTTGTCATAAAATGAAACAAGATTCCTACATTCTTTTTTTTTCTTTTTGTTTTATTGAAAAAGGAAGTAAAAACATTTTATGATAAAATTGAAGATTTACATGGAAAATATTTCTGATAAAATTGAAAAAATATAAAGAAAAACATGTTAAAATTGACAACTTTCATGGAAAATTAAAGAGTAAAATGGTAGACATAAAGAGCATAGCTAAATTAATTGAAAAATGAAGTAGAAACATTTTATGATAGAATTGAAGATTTATGTGGAAAATATTTCTGATAAAATTGTAGAAAAATATAGAATTAACATGTTAAAATTGAAGATTATCATGGAAAATTACACAGATAAAATGGTAGACATAAAAAGATTTCTAAGTTGATTGAAAGTGGAATTATAAACTTTTTCTGATAAAATTAAAGATTTACATGGAAAATATCTCTGCTAAAATTGAAGAAATATATAGAAAAACATATTAAAATTGACTGTTTCATGGAAAATTATACAGATAAAATGGTAGACATAAAAATGTTTCTAAGTTGGTTGAAAGTGGAATTATAAACTTTTTCTGATAAAACTGAAGATTTACATGGAAAATATTTCTGATAAAATTGAAGAAATATATAGAAAAACCTGTTAGAATTGAAGATTATCAGGAAAATAATACAGATAAAATGGTAGACATAAAAATATTAGTAAATTAATTGGAAGAGGAATTGCAAGCATTGTTTGATAAAATTGAAGATTTACATGAAAAATGCTTCTGTTAGTCTACGCCTTTTTATTGGGGAATTGAGTCCATTGATGTTAAGAGATATTAAGGAATAATGGTTGTTGTTTCCTGTTATTTTTGATGTTATATTTATGTTTGTGAGGTTACTTTCTTTCGGGTTTGTTGGAAGATTACTTTCTTGCTTTTTCTAGGGTGTAGTTTCCCTCCTTGTGTTGGTGTTTTCCATCTATTATCCTTTGTAGGGCTGGGTTTGTGGACAGATATTGTGTAAATTTGGTTTTATCATGGACTATCTTGGTTTCTCCATCTATGGTGATTGAGAGTTTTGCTGGGTATAGTAGTCTGTGCTGGCATTTTTGTTCTCTTAGGGTCTGTATGAGATCTGCCCAGGATCTTCTAGCTTTCATAGTCTCAGGTGAGAAGTCTGGTGTAATTCTGATAGGCCTGCCTTTATAAGTTACTTGACCTTTTCCCCTACTGCTTTTAGTATTCTTTCTTTGTTTAGTGCATTTGATGTTTTGATTATTATGTCCCAGGAGGACTTTCTGTTCTGGTCCAATATGTTTGGAGTTCTGTAGGCTTCTTATATGTTCATGGACATCTCTTTCTTTAGGTTAGGGAAGTTTTCTTCTATAATTTTGTTGAAGATATTTACTGGCCCTTTAAGTTGGAAATCTTTGCTCTCTTCTATACCTATAATCCTTAGGTTTGGTCTTCTCATTGTGTCCCGGATTTCCTGGATGTTTTGGGTTACAACTCTTTTGCATTTTGCATTTTCATTGACTGTAGAGTCAATGCTTTCTATGGAATCTTCAGCACCTGAGAGTCTTTCTTCTATCTCTTGTATTCTGTTGTTGATGCTTACATCTATGACTCCTGATTTCTTTCCAAGGTTTTCTATCTCCAGAGTTGTCTCCCTTTGTGATTTCTTCATTGTTTCTACTTCCATTTTTAGATCCTGGATGGTTTTGTTCAGTTCCCTCACTTGTTTGTTTGTATTTTCCTGTAATTCTTTAAGAGATTTTTGTGTTTCCTCTTTAAGAGCTTCTACCTGTTGACCCATGTTCTCCTGTATTTCTTTAAGGGAGTTATTTATATCCTTCTTGAAGCCCTCTATCAGCATCATGAGATATGATTTTAAATCCAACTCTTGCTTTTCTGGTGTGTTGGGGTATTTGGGACTTGTTTTGGTGGGAGAACTGGGTTCTGATGTTGCCAAGTAGCCTTGGTTTCTGTTGGTAGGGTTCTTGTGCTTGCCTTTCACCATCTGGTTATCTCTGGTGTTAATTGGTCTTCCTGTCTCTGGCTGGGGCTTGTTCCTTCTTGTGGGTCTATAAGCCTGTGTCCATACTCCTGGGAGATCAACTCTCTTCTGGCAGGGGAAACCAACTCTCTTCTGGCAGGGTCTGTACACAGAAGGCGGTGAAGCCGCCTGACTCCCTGGTGCAAATGCAACCAAAAGACTCCTGTCCCAGGAGCTCCACTGATCTTATGCCCATACGCTCCTAGCTGTTCCCCTCCAGAGAGAAGGTGGAGATCTCACCTCTGTGTTCATTAGTGAAAACGCTGTTGGGAGATCACTCTTTCCTGGTGGACTGTGCACTGATTCCTATATTATTACAAAACAAATTTTAATCCCAGGAGGGAAACAGCTGGCTGCCTGTGTGCAGCATGTACAGCATGTACAGTGTATACAGCATGTGCAGTGTGCAGCATGTGCAGTGTGCAGTGTGTGCAATGTGCAGCATATGCAGCATGTGCAGTGTGTGCAGCATGTGCAATGTGTGCAGCATGTGCAGTGTGTGTAGTGTGTACAGCATGTGCAGAGTGTGCTGTGTGTGCAGCATGTACAGCATGTACAGTGTATACAGCATGTGCAGTGTGCAGTGTGTGCAGTGTCCAGCATATGCAGCATGTGCAGTGTGTGCAGCATGTGCAGTGTGTGCAGCATGTGCAGTGTGTGTAGTGTGTATAGCATGTGCAGAGTGTGCTGTGTGTGCAGCGTGTGCAGCATGTGCCCCATGTAGTATACAGTGTGTGCAGTGTATGCAGCATGTGCAGTGAGCAGCATGTACAGTGTGCAGCATGTACAGCATGCAGTGTGTGCAGTATGCAGCATATGCAGCATGTGCAGTGTGTGCAGCATGTGCAGTGTGTGTAGTGTGTACAATGTGTGCAGAGTGTGCTGTGTGTGCAGAGTGTGCAGCATGTGTCCCATGTAGTATACAGCGTGTGCAGAGTGTGCAGCATGTGCCCCATGTAGTATACAGCGTGTGCAGAGTGTGCAGCATGTGCAGTGTGCAGCATGTACAGCGTGCAGTGTGCGCAGTATGCAGCATATGCAGCATGTGCAGAGTGTGCAGCATGTGCAGTGTGTGCAGCATGTGCAGAGTGTGCTGTGTGTGCAGTGTGTGCAGAGTGTGCTGTGTGTGCAGCATGTGCAGAGTGTGCAGCATGTGCAGAGTGTGCAGAGTGTGCTGTGTGTGCAGCATGTGCAGAGTGTGCTGTGTGTGCAGCATGTGCAGAGTGTGTAGTGTGTATAGCATGTGCAGAGTGTGCTGTGTGTGCAGCGTGTGCAGCATGTGCCCCATGTAGTATACAGTGTGTGCAGTGTATGCAGCATGTGCAGTGAGCAGCATGTACAGTGTGCAGCATGTACAGCATGCAGTGTGTGCAGTATGCAGCATATGCAGCATGTGCAGTGTGTGCAGCATGTGCAGTGTGTGTAGTGTGTACAATGTGTGCAGAGTGTGCTGTGTGTGCAGAGTGTGCAGCATGTGTCCCATGTAGTATACAGCGTGTGCAGAGTGTGCAGCATGTGCAGTGTGCAGCATGTACAGCGTGCAGTGTGCGCAGTATGCAGCATATGCAGCATGTGCAGAGTGTGCTGTGTGTGCAGCATGTGCAGTGTGTGCAGCATGTGCAGAGTGTGCTGTGTGTGCAGCATGTGCAGAGTGTGCTGTGTGTGCAGCATGTGCAGTGTGTGCAGCATGTGCAGAGTGTGCAGTGTGTGCAGCGTGTGCAGAGTGTGCAGTGTGTGCAGAGTGTGCTGTGTGTGCAGCATGTGCAGAGTGTGCAGAGTGTGCTGTGTGTGCAGCATGTGCAGAGTGTGCTGTGTGTGCAGCATGTGCAGTGTGTGCAGCATGTGCAGTGTGTGCAGCGTGTGCAGCATGTGCAGTGTGTGCAGCATGTGCAGTGTGTGCAGCATGTGCAGTGTGTGCAGCATGTGCAGTGTGTGCAGAGTGTGCTGTGTGTGCAGCATGTGCAGTGTGTGCTGTGTGTGCAGCATGTGCAGAGTGTGCTGTGTGTGCAGCATGTGCAGTGTGTGCAGCATGTGCAGAGTGTGCAGTGTGTGCAGCGTGTGCAGAGTGTGCAGTGTGTGCAGAGTGTGCTGTGTGTGCAGCATGTGCAGCATGTGCAGTGTGTGCTGTGTGTGCAGCATGTGCAGAGTGTGCAGTGTGTGCAGAGTGTGCTGTGTGTGCAGCATGTGCAGTGTGTGCAGCGTGTGCTGTGTGTGCAGCATGTGCAGTGTGTGCAGCATGTGCAGTGTGTGCAGTGTGTGCAGAGTGTGCTGTGTGTGCAGCATGTGCAGCATGTGCAGTGTGTGCAGCATGTGCAGAGTGTGCTGTGTGTGCAGCATGTGCAGAGTGTGCTGTGTGTGCAGCATGTGCAGTGTGTGCAGCATGTGCAGAGTGTGCAGTGTGTGCAGCGTGTGCAGAGTGTGCAGTGTGTGCAGAGTGTGCTGTGTGTGCAGCATGTGCAGAGTGTGCAGAGTGTGCTGTGTGTGCAGCATGTGCAGAGTGTGCTGTGTGTGCAGCATGTGCAGTGTGTGCAGCATGTGCAGTGTGTGCAGCGTGTGCAGCATGTGCAGTGTGTGCAGCATGTGCAGTGTGTGCAGCATGTGCAGTGTGTGCAGCATGTGCAGTGTGTGCAGAGTGTGCTGTGTGTGCAGCATGTGCAGTGTGTGCTGTGTGTGCAGCATGTGCAGAGTGTGCTGTGTGTGCAGCATGTGCAGTGTGTGCAGCATGTGCAGAGTGTGCAGTGTGTGCTGTGTGTGCAGCATGTGCAGTGTGTGCAGCATGTGCAGAGTGTGCAGTGTGTGCAGCGTGTGCAGAGTGTGCAGTGTGTGCAGAGTGTGCTGTGTGTGCAGCATGTGCAGCATGTGCAGTGTGTGCTGTGTGTGCAGCATGTGCAGAGTGTGCAGTGTGTGCAGAGTGTGCTGTGTGTGCAGCATGTGCAGTGTGTGCAGCGTGTGCTGTGTGTGCAGCATGTGCAGTGTGTGCAGCATGTGCAGTGTGTGCAGTGTGTGCAGAGTGTGCTGTGTGTGCAGCATGTGCAGCATGTGCAGTGTGTGCAGCATGTGCAGAGTGTGCTGTGTGTGCAGTGTGTGCAGAGTGTGCTGTGTGTGCAGCATGTGCAGAGTGTGCAGCATGTGCAGAGTGTGCAGAGTGTGCTGTGTGTGCAGCATGTGCAGAGTGTGCTGTGTGTGCAGCATGTGCAGAGTGTGTAGTGTGTATAGCATGTGCAGAGTGTGCTGTGTGTGCAGCGTGTGCAGCATGTGCCCCATGTAGTATACAGTGTGTGCAGTGTATGCAGCATGTGCAGTGAGCAGCATGTGCAGAGTGTGCAGAGTGTGCAGCATGTACAGCATGCAGTGTGTGCAGTATGCAGCATATGCAGCATGTGCAGTGTGTGCAGCATGTGCAGTGTGTGTAGTGTGTACAATGTGTGCAGAGTGTGCTATGTGTGCAGAGTGTGCAGCATGTGTCCCATGTAGTATACAGCGTGTGCAGAGTGTGCAGCATGTGCAGTGTGCAGCATGTACAGCGTGCAGTGTGCGCAGTATGCAGCATATGCAGCATGTGCAGAGTGTGCTGTGTGTGCAGCATGTGCAGTGTGTGCAGCATGTGCAGAGTGTGCTGTGTGTGCAGCATGTGCAGAGTGTGCTGTGTGTGCAGCGTGTGCAGCATGTGCCCCATGTAGTATACAGTGTGTGCAGTGTATGCAGCATGTGCAGTGAGCAGCATGTGCAGAGTGTGCAGAGTGTGCAGCATGTACAGCATGCAGTGTGTGCAGTATGCAGCATATGCAGCATGTGCAGTGTGTGCAGCATGTGCAGTGTGTGTAGTGTGTACAATGTGTGCAGAGTGTGCTATGTGTGCAGAGTGTGCAGCATGTGTCCCATGTAGTATACAGCGTGTGCAGAGTGTGCAGCATGTGCAGTGTGCAGCATGTACAGCGTGCAGTGTGCGCAGTATGCAGCATATGCAGCATGTGCAGAGTGTGCTGTGTGTGCAGCATGTGCAGTGTGTGCAGCATGTGCAGAGTGTGCTGTGTGTGCAGCATGTGCAGAGTGTGCTGTGTGTGCAGCATGTGCAGTGTGTGCAGCATGTGCAGAGTGTGCAGCGTGTGCAGAGTGTGCAGTGTGTGCAGCGTGTGCAGAGTGTGCTGTGTGTGCAGCGTGTGCAGAGTGTGCAGCATGTGCAGAGTGTGCTGTGTGTGCAGCATGTGCAGTGTGTGCAGCATGTGCAGAGTGTGCTGTGTGTGCAGCATGTGCAGTGTGTGCAGCATGTGCAGTGTGTGCAGCATGTGCAGTGTGTGCAGCGTGTGCAGCGTGTGCAGAGTGTGCTGTGTGTGCAGCGTGTGCAGAGTGTGCAGCATGTGCAGAGTGTGCTGTGTGTGCAGCGTGTGCAGAGTGTGCAGCATGTGCAGAGTGTGCTGTGTGTGCAGCGTGTGCAGTGTGTGCAACATGTGCAGAGTGTGCTGTGTGTGCAGAGTGTGCTGTGTGTGCAGCATGTGCAGAGTGTGCTGTGTGTGCAGCATGTGCAGTGTGTGCAGCATGTGCAGTGTGTGCAGCGTGTGCAGCATGTGCAGTGTGTGCAGCATGTGCAGTGTGTGCAGCGTGTGCAGTGTGTGCAACATGTGCAGAGTGTGCTGTGTGTGCAGCATGTGCAGAGTGTGCTGTGTGTGCAGCGTGTGCAGTGTGTGCAGCATGTGCAGAGTGTGCTGTGTGTGCAGCATGTGCAGTGTGTGCAGCATGTGCAGAGTGTGCTGTGTGTGCAGCATGTGCAGTGTGTGCAGCGTGTGCAGTGTGTGCAACATGTGCCCAGTGTGCTGTGTGTGCAGAGTGTGCTGTGTGTGCAGCATGTGCAGAGTGTGCTGTGTGTGCAGCGTGTGCAGAGTGTGCAGCATGTGCAGAGTGTGCTGTGTGTGCAGCGTGTGCAGTGTGTGCAACATGTGCAGAGTGTGCTGTGTGTGCAGCATGTGCAGTGTGTGCAGTGTGTGCTGTGTGTGCAGCATGTGCAGTGTGTGCAGCGTGTGCAGCATGTGCAGTGTGTGCAGCATGTGCAGACTGTGCAGTGTGTGCAGAGTGTGCTGTGTGTGCAGCATGTGCAGAGTGTGCTGTGTGTGCAGCGTGTGCTGTGTGTGCAGCATGTGCAGTGTGTGCAGCATGTGCAGAGTGTGCTGTGTGTGCAGCATGTGCAGTGTGTGCAGCGTGTGCAGTGTGTGCAACATGTGCAGAGTGTGCTGTGTGTGCAGAGTGTGCTGTGTGTGCAGCATGTGCAGAGTGTGCTGTGTGTGCAGCGTGTGCAGTGTGTGCAGCATGTGCAGAGTGTGCTGTGTGTGCAGCATGTGCAGTGTGTGCAGCATGTGCAGTGTGTGCAGTGTGTGCAGAGTGTGCTGTGTGTGCAGCATGTGCAGTGTGTGCAGCATGTGCAGTGTGTGCAGCATGTGCAGTGTGTGCAGTGTGTGCAGAGTGTGCTGTGTGTGCAGCATGTGCAGTGTGTGCAGCATGTGCAGAGTGTGCTGTGTGTGCAGTGTGTGCAGAGTGTGCTGTGTGTGCAGCATGTGCAGAGTGTGCTGTGTGTGCAGCATGTGCAGTGTGTGCAGCATGTGCAGTGTGTGCAGCGTGTGCAGCATGTGCAGTGTGTGCAGCATGTGCAGAGTGTGCTGTGTGTGCAGCATGTGCAGCATGTGCAGTGTGTGCAGCATGTGCAGTGTGTGCAGCATGTGCAGACTGTGCAGTGTGTGCAGAGTGTGCTGTGTGTGCAGCATGTGCAGAGTGTGCTGTGTGTGCAGCATGTGCAGTGTGTGCAGCATGTGCAGAGTGTGCTGTGTGTGCAGCATGTGCAGTGTGTGCAGCATGTGCAGAGTGTGCTGTGTGTGCAGCATGTGCAGTGTGTGCAGCATGTGCAGTGTGTGCAGAGTGTGCTGTGTGTGCAGCATGTGCAGTGTGTGCAGCATGTGCAGTGTGTGCAGTGTGTGCAGAGTGTGCTGTGTGTGCAGCATGTGCAGTGTGTGCAGCATGTGCAGAGTGTGCTGTGTGTGCAGCATGTGCAGTGTGTGCAGCATGTGCAGAGTGTGCAGTGTGTGCAGAGTGTGCTGTGTGTGCAGCATGTGCAGAGTGTGCTGTGTGTGCAGCATGTGCAGTGTGTGCAGCATGTGCAGAGTGTGCTGTGTGTGCAGCATGTGCAGTGTGTGCAGCATGTGCAGAGTGTGCTGTGTGTGCAGCATGTGCAGTGTGTGCAGCTTGTGCCCCATGTAGTGTGCAGCATGTGCAGCATGTGCAGCATGTGTGGCTAGTGCTTCTCTCCACCATCTACCACTACTCCTCTACCACTCCTCCAGCCCCAGTCTCCAATGCTGTGGGGGAGACATCTGCGGCGCTTCTTCTCAGACAGCCACTTGCTCTGGCCGGAAGCAGCTTAGAGTCTGCTCTTTTGCCATTCAAGAGTTCCAACTCCAGAGCCTTGAGTCACTCTGAGAATGTGTTCCTTGTACCTATCTGATCACTTCCTGCGACTCTCCAGTTACATACATGTTCTAGTTCCTAGATGGACATTCCCTCAGGAACTCCTTCCCTTTATATTTTGGTTCTATGCTTCAGACCCTTTCACTTGAACAAGTAGACTGTCAATTCTCTCAGGAACAATCACCATGTTCTGCCACTCAGTGACTGGACTGCCTGATGGGCAAGTCACACAGCTCATCGCTGTTTTTAAATCTCCTGTGTACTCATTATTCTTCCCTCTGTAGCCACCACTCTCTGTGTTGTGAAGCACGATTCCAGCTGTTCTTGTAGACCGCCTCTCCTTTAGCTGCAGTGTCACCTTGCTCATTCTTACATGACAGGGGTCCTGATGTGACTGCTGTAGGACCCATGTGCCTGCAGTCCTGTGAGTGGTAGAAAATGGGATCTGCCCCTGGGACCATGGGGATACTGGTACAGCCGTGAAGTACAGCCACGTAACAGGAGAGAGTCTTCCTTCTCTGAAGTAGAAACTTATGGTTTCTTTAGAAAGTCAGTTGTGTCAGATGGTGTTTTGCTGGGGCAGACACGTGAAGGAGTGTTTTCCTGGTGAAAGGATGCTTTACTAAAGCAGGCATGTGAAAAGGTGTATGACGTGAAAAGGACCCAACAGACAGTGGATGACACTGGATGGTATTGGTACGCCTTGACATTCCTTAATGGTCATCATTTGTCATGTTTTCATAGAAAGAAATGCACCAAAAAACTTCTGGTTGTGTTTTTGTGGCTTCTTTCCACTTCCATGGACTTGGGCAGATTGGCAGAGTGATGTCAGCTGATACAGAATCACATGGAGTTTTGCTAAGACAGACTCACGAGGTGTCTTGCTGAGGCAAGACCCATATGAGGACACATGATATTTGGAGGCAATAAATAAAACTCAACAGACAGTGACAGCGTGCTTGCATAACTGGCTTTGCAATGCTTTGTTGGTCTCACATTTCATCTTCACTAATCTTCACTTCACTGACAGAGGAACAGCACAGAACTTCTCCTAGCGTTCCTGCGGATCCTGGTTGTTCCTGCTGACTCATGCCGATTCAGCCAGCGGAGGCCTGGCTGTTTCCTCTGCCATCACTGCTGATTCACGTTTGCTAGCCTGACACTACTGAACTGGACTGTTGGTGTATATCCTGACAAGGCACAATGGATTTTTTTTCCAAAGAACAATTTCTAAACAGGTCTACTTTCCCATATCCTAATGGCCTTTATTTTCCACTACCTCTGGTGGGTGGTAGGCTAGATGGGAAGTTAAAGCATTTAAGAACCACATTAAAAGTAGGGTTTGAAAAATCAAAGCCTACACTTCTCCAAAGCCTGGGAAACAGGAAGAATGCAGCCCAGATGTTTGTGACATCTTAGTCTTTTGCAGAGTGGAGAGAGAGAGAGAGAGAGAGAGAGAGAGAGAGAGAGAGACAGAGAGAGAGACAGAGAGAGAGATAGACACAGAGAGAGACAGACAAAGAGAGAGAGACAAAGACAGACAGAAAGAGATAGACAGAAAGACAGAAAGAGGAGGAAGAGGAAGTAGAGGAAGAAAGGCAGAAGAGGAGAAAGAAATAGAGGAAGAGGAGAATTTTTAATTCCAGTCTTCCATCTTCCAGGCTTATATTCCTGTTCCCCTAGAGAACTATTAGGCTCCATCTTTAGTGCCAGCCTGACCCAAAAAGAAAGTCATTATCTGTGCCTAACGCTTTAGCTTCAGCTCTTACAAGGCTTGTGGTGAATTTAGAGCTCTAACTCCAAGACAGGCTTGGGTGAGGAGAAGCAGACATGGGCAGGGGCAGGATGGCAAACTGCTTCAGTTTGTTGGCTCCCAGAGCCCTTGCTGATTATAATTCCTGGGACAAGTATTGATTCATAAGGTAAATTGTGATAAAGACTGAATTTGTAGAGAACATTGATTTATTTATTTTTATGTGCATTGATGCCTGTATACGTATCTGTGTGAAGGTGTTGGAACTCCTGGAGTTAGGGTCACAGACCATACTGAGCTGCCACGTGGGTGCAGGGACTCGAACCTGGGTCCTCCAGAAGAATATCCAGTGCTCTTAACCTCTAAGCCATCCCTCCAGCCCTGTGGCATCTTTCTTAAATAATATTCCTTTCAAGTTTTACACTGCAATTCAAATAGTTTACTATCTGGCAGTTAGATTAAAAGGTAGATGTGAATTCTGCATGGTTTTCCTTTTAACATTTTTATATAGTTTTTAGAACTTGGACTGTTTGCAGGACTGGGAGCCAGCACATAAACATGGGGATTGAGGTTGGGTCCTCTGCACCTGACCTCATAAAAGCCAAATTCAGCAACTGTGCCTGTAATCTCAGCCCTAGAGGTGTGGAGACAGGAGGATCCCTGGGGCTTTTGAGCAAGTTCATCCAAGCTGAACTGGTGGACGCCAGGTTCATGTTCAACGAGACCCCGTGTCAAACAGCAAAATGGAAAGATGCCTGGAATATCCTCTGATTTCTACATGCCCCCCACCCATACACGCACATGCGTGTGCTCACGCACATGTGTGTGCGTGCACACACACACACACACACACACACACACACACACGAATCTTTCCGATTTGGAACTTCATTCCTAGATTTCCATTGTGCAACTCTTCTATGCCAAAATTTAAATGACTTCATAGCAGATAAATCACTTTGTCTAATAGTATTTACCCTGACCCTTAGCCTGAACATTCTTCACAGCAATTCTCCACAATGTTGACAAACTCTCTACAATATAGTTTTCTTTGAAGTCACCATCAGGTGGAGGAACCTGTTTCCTCATCTTTTAATCAATAGGCATAGGGTTTTATCTAGGGTTTTTATTGCTGTGAACAGACACCATGACCAATGAACTTTATAAAGGCATACATTTAATTAGGGCCGGTTGACAGTTTCAGAGGTTTAGCCCGTTATCATCATGGTGGGAACCATAACAGCATGTAGGCAAATATGGTGCTGGATGAGCTAAGAGCCCTACATCTCAATCCAAAGGGAGCCAGGAGGAGACTGGATTCCACATTGGTAGAATGGAGCTTAAACATATATTTGACCTCAAAGCCCGGTTCCACACGTCCTCCACCAAGGCCACACCACCTCCACCAAGGCCACACCTCCTAATGGTAAGCATTGAAACACATGAATCAGTCAGGCAGTGGTGGTGCATGCCAGAGGCGGGTGGATTTCTGAGTTCAAGGACAGGCTCGTCTACAGAGTGAGTTCCAGAACAGTCAGGACTATATAGAGAAACCCTGTCTCGAAAAAAACAAACAAACAAAAAGAAAGGAAAGGAAAGAAGCCCATGAATCTATGAGGGCCATACCTATTCAAACCACCACAGGCTTTCTTCTGGCCAATAGTCTAAAAGTAAAGCAGCCTTGTGGGAGTTGGAAAGCCTGACCTCGAGGTGCCTCACACTTTTGCTCTCTTGCAGTCACTTTGCAGTGTCTTTGCAGACACTTTGTCTCTTGCAGTCTTGAGGCCTCCATGGAAGAAGCCCAGGTGAGACTCCTGAAGATCAGAAGCAACAGAAGCCCAACAAAATCCAGCAGCAATGCCAGTCAAGAGAACAAGGCCACAATAGACCATCCACCACAACCTTAACCCCTGGGCCGATCACCTCATTTAAATGAGTGGCCCAGAGACAGACATGCTTAAACTCCCCCACTGACGTAGGAAAGCATGCTAACTCAAGAGTGAAGGACATTTTGGTTGCTCTTAGCCATTCTACTTTCAAAGGTGTGTGTTTTATGACAACAGATAGCCACGGTATGCTAACCCATTTCCAAACTAATCCAAAGTCAGTTTCTATCCAACCAAGGTAAATTTCCCTTCACTGAGCAACAGGTAACATTCCTACCTGCGAGCTTTGAAGTTCCCTGAGTTGCAGCTATTGTGATTCTTATGTTAGAAATGATTGGTCAAAATATGGCTTCTATGTATTCTTCTGGACATAGCCTTTGTCATTCTTATTATAACAGTGTCCATTAATTAACAGAATCTCTCAAGAGAACGAAGATATTTTAGAGACATCAGATGAGCTCTACAATATTACAGAACAAGTGTAATTTCTGGTTCTGATATGAAGATAAGACTCTTCCCAAGATGACAGAAGTTTGGATACAAGAGTGCACCTGAAGATAGAGATCAATAAGATCATACTGCTTACTCTTCCAGGGATGTTTTGTGCTTTGTGTTATTCCAAGCAAACTAGCTGATAGGTAGTGGGGTGTGTTCTGTTTCTTCAAAATATCTCAAGGACAGGTTTCATGTAGCCCAAGTCATGTTCACAAAGACCATCAGCCATTTGAATTTGGCATTAGTGGGATAGATTATAATTTTCCCCATATGCAACCACAATTACTAAGTTTTACCTTCATTTCCTGGATACTCCTCCCATCCCAGAGAATAAATATAATCACACTAAGTGGATGCAAGTGCCGTGTTCATTATCTGTGACTACTGCTACTGGTGACAGCCAAAAGCTTCCTCCTCTCCATGATGGTGACAGTGCTGAAATCTTGCTCCTCTCCAATTTCTTTTTGTACCAAATGAGACATCACTCTTTGAACATTTTTCTTCCCTGACCACCAGCTTTCATGACATCCTAAGTTCTTTGACTACTAACTCTATCTCTCTGCACATATCATGGCAGAGTGTTGGTTTTTACTCTAAGATCTTAATAAATCATACATAGGCGATGTTCTCTTTCTTTCATAAAATCCTATGCTCTTAATCTTATTGTGTATGGCATTTGAGTCTCAAATTGAGCGCAAGCCACAGATTTGTGACCTACCCCCAAGAAAGTGCAGTCAGATACTGACTTCCGGTTAGGGCTTGAAAGAGTCACCTGACTGGGACTTGCCAGTGGCCGCTCATCAGCCTCTGTTGTCAGTCCTAATGATCAGAGTTCTCTCTCAAGGACCATGGATAGCCTCTAACTCTGTACAGGTGACCACCTCAGAGTTAAGATGCTTGCTAGCTACACATTTCCATTTCACAAACAGTCCTTCCCCAACAGCAACAGGATCTGACTTAGAGAATCCTAAAAGGGTAGACTCAACAGATGCTAAGCACTCATTCCTGAAGGATCAACAGCTGCTGCCCCTAAAAGTACTTAAGCTGCAACACCATAACACCCCGATGGTTGCCTAGCAACATATGGAGAGTTTCAGAAAGTCTCCCTCAAAGATGAAAACTTTAACTTCAACATTCACCCAAGATCAAGCCAATTTAATATAATGGAGAGACATCATCTATTCATGGGGAAGTGCCAAGTAATTGAAAAATCCATGCTGCTGAGTTTGAGAAATCCCGCAGGGCAAGCTAGCTAGCAAGTCAAATCAGCTCCCTGTAGGTTCAAGTTAGAGACCCAGTCTTAATATATGAAGGAGAGAGAGAGATCAAAGAGAACAGCCAGTGTCAACCCTTGATATAAGCACACACACACACACACACAGAGAGAGAGAGAGAGAGAGAGAGAGAGAGAGAGAGAGAGAGAGAGAAGCACACATACATACTATACACACACATGCAAAAATAACTATACAAAATACTAGAAATTTAGAATATATACATTGATTTTTTTTTTAAGCACATCAATATTGTAAATGATAGTAGAAAGATGATGCACTGGACTCAAGTATTAGAAGGGCTGTGGGCTTTCTTTCTATGAAAAGAAGAGCCTACTTTCAAGTAAAGCAACACCTACCATTCTGTAATACTGTTCCACTAGCTGATGAATTGAAATACAGTAGTAGTTTGAATGAGAATGACCTCCATAGGCTCATATGTTTGAATATGTTTTCCCCACTTGGTGGAACTCTTCAGGAAGGATCAGGAGGTATGGTCTTGTTGGAGAAGGTGTGTGCCTGGGGGATAAAGCCCACACCATTCCCAGTTAGCTTTCTCCCTCTCTCTCCCCCCCCCCTCTTCTCCCTCTCCCTCCCTCCCTCCCTCCCTCCAATCTTGGATAAGTCTTTCTGCCCTCTGCTACTGCTCCAGCATCATACCAGACTGCCTGCTCCCATGCTGCCCACCATGACGGCCATGGACTCTACGCTCTGGAACCATAAACCCTAAACTCAATGATTTTCTTTTCATAAGTTACCTTGATCAAGGTGTTTCATCACAGCAACAAAAATGTAACTAGGACAGAGGCAGATGTCACAATTCTTTTGCTTATGGCACCTATATCAGACACTAATGAATAATAAATAGGTCCTCTTAGGAGTTTGGCTGGCTTACTCAGTACTTTATTCTTTGTTTGAAAAGGCAAACAAGATATAATTTAAGAAGGTTAGCCTGGGGCATAGCTCAAAGCACTTCCCTCATATGCATGAGGCTCCTGGTTCAATCTCCAGTAACATATACACACACACACATTCCCACATCATTCCCAGTTAGCTTGTGCACTCTCTCTCTGGCTCTCTCTCTCTCTCTCTCTCTCTCTCTCTCACACACACACACACAGATGAGTAGGAACACAGCTTGAAAGAAAATCACAATATTAAATTTGACTGATTCCTGTCTCATCACTAATATATTTTTATTAAGTCCTTCTTTTACTATTTCCCCTGGCCAAGATCTGAAACCTTATCAAGAAAAGAAAGAGGAAAAGCAAAGAAAAGAGACTTAAAGAATTAGCTGCTCAACTGTGATGCTGAGTGCCTCTTCCGAAGGCCCGCCTGCTAACCACTTGATCTTCATGGTGCCTATGAGAAGGAGCCTTTAGGAAGAAGGACTGAATAAGAGGCCCTTAGGTCCCCAGGGGTATGGCCCTAAAGAAGACTGTAACCCTCACCCGTTCCTTTCTCTCTTTGCTTCCCAGCTTGTGAGCTAAGTGGGTCGACGCCATCACAGATTCCCACGATGTTTGCCTCACCAAGGCCCAAATGCTAAGACCAACAATCTGTGACCTGAAGCACTGTGAGCCAGCCTGAGTCTCCTCTCCTTGGGTCAATGACCTAAGGAGTTTCATTACAGCAGTGGAAAGCTGGGTCGTGGTGTTGGTTCTCTGCAGTGTTTCTACAATTTGAAACACAGAGGAGTTAGTTACTGTGATACCTGCTCACTAAATGAAAGTAATGCACCACACAGACTAGCTCCTCTTCCGAGCCAGCAGATCTGCCCTTCCTTTGAAAAACAGAGGTCACTGGGTTATTAGTCAAATGGAGCATACAGCTAAACTCCTGAAGCTATGGCTGAAAACTGCAGATTGTCCCTCAAAGTGCTTTAGTGGGTGCTGGGAACAGCATCTCCAGCTGCTATAGACATTTTCTGAAAGAGCAATGTGGATGGGGAAAACTCACAGGGCCCCAGCCCCCTAGAAGGGCTAAGAGTTGATTAATGGCTGCTAAGAGAGGGAGAGTCAGTCTCCTCCTAGGACAAGCCCCTAATAGCCTATCTAATCCCAAGTTGTCATACCCAGACATACACACACACACACACACACACACACACACACACACGAGAAACACTAAATGGAGTCAGCAGATTCTGTGTGTGTATACATGTGTATACATACACATGTTTAATAATGAGAATTAAAGAGGTCACGAAGTCTAGAGGGAATGGAGGAACACAGGAGGAGTTGGAGAGGGGAGAATGTGAGGTGAAAATGATGTAAATACAGAATTTCATAAGCTGTCTTTCTCAGTTCCCATAATTCTAGAGCACATTTCCTTTGTTTCCAGCATGAATAAAGATGGGTCCACTACCCTACTGAAATGGAGCAGCTTTGTATTATTGAGACCAACGATACTCTGACTCAGCGGAATGTGACAATCTAATTAATGCACTGCTCCAATTAACACTGGGCAAACACATCCTGAAGAGAAAAAAAAACTTTCTGAATTCCAGCATATCTAATATAATGCTTACCCTAAGATGACGGGAAGAAAAAGGAATACACAACATTAAATTGTACTGAAGTCATTTGCCCCAAATTGCCTCTTCTTGGGTGGCATTTTAGCGTCAATCCCGGTGAATGTGTCACTTTGCAATAGAGCACATGAAGCAGCGGTATTGATTAACGCACATTCATTCAACTGCGAAGACGGGGATCAAGTAAACACTGTAATCTTCTTAATGGGACAAAAAAAATGATACTTGCAATTTAAAAAAGACTGAAAAAATGTGTTATTGAGGTGAAGTCATTTTGCTGTGGGACTGACATATTGGATGCTCTCTTCCCAAAAGGCAAAGCCCAGAAAAACACTTCTCTCCCATCAGCCCAGAAAATAAACAATGGTTTGAGCTAAGCTCTTTAAGTTAAAGAGAAAAATTCTTCCTATTTTTATAGCCGGGAGTAAATAGCCCCACTGTTGTTATCCTCTGACCGCCAGGATTAGTCAGGAAATACATTCACTGAAACAAGTGGAATTTACACCGCTCTGTAGTGAGCTGCGGCTGCTGCAGCGATGGCTCCACCTTAAAGCCTAGGCTCACAACCAACTGAAAGACAGCAAGCGATAACTCCGCCTTAAAGCCTAGGCTCACAACCAACTGAAAGGCAGCAAGCTATAGCTCCGCCTTAAAGCCTAGGCTCACAGCCAACCGAGAAGCAGCAAGCAACATAGAGAGTGTGGAAAAAAAATGTGACCACCAGTCACTTCAGGACAGGTGCCTTCTGCAAACCAAGTCCCTACCTACCCAGTGTTTGAACATCCTAGATTTAGATGGTCCAGTCAGTCACTCTCGAGGCCTTTCATGCCATTAAGAGACACTACTGGCATGAGCTAGATGAGACAAGCCAGCACAGCATGGCAGACTACTGCACAGTAAAATTTTATACCTACTTTAAAATGGTAAAGGCTTTAGTATAATAAATTTATAAACCAGTAATTATTACCAAGTATGGTGTGCTGTTGCTGTATAGCAAAGTACTCATTTTGGTTTTATTTGTTTGTACTGTACTGTTACTTTTAGATAGTCCGGGCTAGCCCCATTTCCTGTATGTCACCGCCCCAAGCTGTGCAGTACCATTGCACACTTGTCAGCACAGTGAGTTTGCAGACACGAGCGTCACCACAAACAGGAGTCATGCACTGTTAGTGCACCAGGATGGCAGAGATATCACTAGGAAATAGGATTTCTCAGCTCCGCTAGCATCTTATAGGACCATTATGGAATACATGGTCACTATCAATCAAGAAATCATTATCTGTTTTAGAGGCGGGGAGGTATACACAGGCAGGGAGGTTCACAGAGCAAGTGTGGAAGAAGGAGGCAACCCACAGGGGTCACTTGTCTTATCTACCATGTGGGTTCCGGGATCAAACTCAGCTCTTCAGGACTGGTAACAAACACCTTTACCTACTGAGCCATACCACTAGCACCGTGGAGGCCATTTTCCACAGCGTGTAACTATAGTCTAAGGAGAAAGATGGCTACCCATTATCAGGCCAAATTAGATACAGCACAGAAGACTTGTTTTGTTTTGTTTTGTTTTAATGGAAGGGAGGCATCTTTTTGGAAACCTTTACACCCATATTTAATTTTTTTGTTATTGATCCACTAGCAATCAGGAGTCCATGAGTGGCATGAATATCCTTCAGTAGAAGCTCGAAACACACTCTTCTTCCCTTGGCTCTTATTTTCAGGTGTGCAATAGCAAATCACACATACTTTGTATTTTGCAATAGACATAGAAATGAAAACATCAGAGCTGGAATTCCAATGTCATCAACCCTGGGAGGAATAACAGAAACCAGGAATGGGAAGCTCATGAGAGCCAGGGAAGTCTGAAGAGGAAGCGAGCTGAGCAGGGGATGCTGAGGTTGCCGAGCGGAGGATGCTGAGTCAGAAGCTGGCAGCATGGGTTTGGGAAAGAGAGAAGTAAAAGCGAGCTAGATGGGAAAGAAAGTCGTATCTCAACCAAAGGGAAGACAGGGAAGCCGGAGGCATGAGAGCAGCAGGCAGTCGCTGATCTCAGTGCTTAAAAGTCATGGGAAGAAGACAGTGGCTGAGGGCTTAGCGCTCTGGCCAGGGCAGAGAGAAAGTGGTTCATGATGAATCTGACTAGACACAATAACCAAGGAGAGAAAGGTGGAGGGCAGGAGAACAGCCTGTTGAGTTAAATGAACTGTGGATGATAAATCAAGAGAGAGCGTTCTCAGATGAGTGATCACCTTAGACTTGGGCTCTTGGAAACAGCAATCTTTTCCACTTGGCACTGGTGTAAAACCAGAGATCATTAAGCCAAATGGCAGGTGGCAAGGCAGCTAAACAACAGAGTACCAGGAAATTTTAAGTGTCAGTGTTGTGTAATAGTGACACCTATGTTAACAGGGTTTTAAAACTGGATAAAACTGAGAGGGGAAAAAAATCAATTCCCTTCATTTAGAAAACACATTTTTATTACCTAATGAAACTGAAACTGTAATGCCATTGATTTTAGGGCCGAGGACAGGGACTGCTGATTTATTGCACAAAAACAACTGCAATGGAAACCACCTTGCCAGAGAGTGCACAGTGCCGTGGAAGACTAAAGCATCAGCTATGTCCTAAGGCCACAGCATCGGGATGAAACTTAACCAAACCAGCCCATCGCCCTTGGAAGATCACCTCTCAGAATGCAGCTCGGTCTGAAAATGGACAAGGAAAGTAAAAGGCTTAAGAGTCCATTCCTCCCCCTCCCTCTCCCCTTTTCCCTCTCCTTCCTCCTCCCTCTTCCCCTCCCCTCCCCTCTCTCTCTTCCTCTCTCTCCTTTCCTTTCCTTTGCATTGTTTTTTTTTTCCATGTACCCTCAATGTAACCTAATTACTAATGATCCTTCCTCACAGAGGACACACTTCGATCAATGAGTAAAGACAGTCACTGGCAAAGTACAGTCCACACAAGCATGAGGACATGAGTTAAGTCACTAGAATATACAAGTACTCGCACATGCACAGACACACATGCATGCCCGCACCAGTCACGGCAGCACATGCCTGTAACCCAGCTCTGGGTGATGGAGACAGTCGTATTCTAGTCATATGCTTGAGGCTCGCTGGCCAGCCAGTCTTGCCAAATCAGTGAGTTGTCAGATCAGTGAAGAGACCCCCACCTCAAAGTATAATGCAGAGAACAACAGACGAGGACACCAGTTAGTTACAAAACTCTGACTTCTGCACGGGCATGTGCACCCGTCACACATTCAATCATGTACACACATAAATTCTGGCCTGCAAACAGTCATGTGCCCACACACACACACACACACACACACACACATAGAAAACAAGCAAAAGTGGCAGAATTATGATATCCCACAAACCTTCCTAACATCCCTGATTAGATAAGACAGTACGTCAGCGTCCAGGGCTGCATCTGAGTGAGTTTGTAAGCCCATCCAGGCCATTTTTTCTACCCAGTGCCTGAGGCTGTTTCAACTTCCAGCAAACACTATCTGAGCCCTCAAAACCAAAACTTTGACTATGTGAAACTTTCTAGAAGTTTCCCAGGACCTGTTCTAGGTAACAATTACCCAGTTGCTCACACCCTCAGTACAAGCAGGTGGAGAAGTGAGTCATATACAAATCTGTCTGGTGACACCTATGGTAAATGTTGGTTCCTCAAGACAAAGAGCAACTGGGTGTCATCTGCCTCCTGGATCCAGGCAGCAGGAAGTGTCTCCTGCCACCTCTGAAGTCTCCCGTCCAAGACACTAGAAACTGATCAAGCCTTCATTTCTAACTTCTCAGTGAGAGGAAGGATGGGGATTAGGAAAGGAAATTAAATTATGCCGTGGGTTACAGAGAATTAAAAATTCAGAATTGACTGAAATCCACATGCCAAAGGACCTGGTTTTCTCAATTCAATAAAAATGTAAGGGGGAAACAAGAAAGAGAGAATGGATGGACTGAGAGGCCTCTGTGAGATAACCTACTAGATAAATATGCAACCCTTGTTCAGACTCTGACTCTAGTCCGCCAAGCGGGAGAAACATTTACAAGACCCTAAGGGATGTGTCAATAGCCGTCATACATTTGATGAGGTGAGGAATTACATTGTTGTGTCCTGGGGTGGTGACGGTGTTGTGTATTTACATTTTAACCATGTCTTCTCTTTGTTTTAAGGAACCATACTACAGTATTCGCTGATGAAATAATATGACATCTGGTCTTTGTTTCAAATGATCCAGTAGGGAGGGGCAGATAAATGAAGCGAGATTGGCCATATGTTGATCATTGTTGAGGTTCCGTGATTAGGATAAAGGGATTCACTATACCATTTTCTCTACGTTTGAATATGTTTAAAAGAATTCATCATACAAAGATAAAAATAAAAGCCATTAGCAGGGCTCTCTGCCTGCTCGCCAACATGTGTGCACGGACGCTGTCCTTATCCCTGGTCCTTCCTTGGCCCATTCGCCATGTATATTCTTATTGGCCCGTGAGCAAAATGTCTGCGGACTGCTTTTGAAAACAAGAGCCCTAGACTAGGAGCTAGCAATGGCCTTAACCTTCAAGAGAGGACAGTGGGAGAGGAGGAGGGGTGTGGGAGGGGAAGGGGTATGGGAGAGGAGGAGGGGGGTGGGAGGAGGAGGGGTATGGGAGAGGAGGAGGGGGGTGGGAGGAGGAGGGGTATGGGAGAGGAGGAGGGGGGGTGGGAGAGGAGGCGGGGTGTGGGAGAAGAGGAGGGGTGTGGGAAGGGGAGGGGTGTGGGAGAAGTGGGGGAGGGGAAGAGGTACAGGAGAGGGGGGAGAGGCATTACAGACCAGGAGGACCTAAAGGGCCTGAGGGGAGGCAAGCAGGAGTGGACAACTCCTGTGTTTCTTCATCACACGCTGTAACAGTTGGGGACAATGTGATAAATCAGTCCTGATTTTCTACATTCTCTCCTAAGAAGAAATCTCCCTTTCCCCCAGTGGCCCTGACTGACCCATTTTGGAACTGTAGGCTTCCTCTTGCCTGTGCCCTGATGGTAAATCCCGACTCTGCCTCACCTGGCTCCCCACTGGGGGCCATGGTTGCTGTGGAGCGCCAGCCTCAGGCAGACACACATATTTGAGTGCACAGAGTTGTGCGCCTGTGAGCTTCCTCTGCTGGGTGTATAACTGGGAGCTTACTTACCCTGTGTGACTGCACCGAGGAAGGGTCACACATTACCTCTGTACCACAGGGTCTGCCAGTGTCCCTTGAATGAAAGGGACATCAAACAGGCTGAGAAAAATGTCAAAAAGACACAAGGAGAGAAAGAAAGAGGTAATGGTTTTCCTGGGTACTGCCGAAAAAAACAGCACCAACCAAGAGGTTTTACGGCAGAGCTTGACTCTGAGGTCCCTAGCATACAGCGGCTGCTTTTAGGCAGAAATCTTTAATAGGCCCGTTCATTTGGGGCTGAGGACATGGCTCAGTCAAGTGCTTGCTGTGCAAAGCACTGGGGACTTGAGCTCCATCCTTAAAACCCACATGAGAAATTGGGCACTCAAACCCAGAATCCCACTGCTGGAGAGGCAGAGGCAGAAGGTCCCCTGGGACTCACCGGCATCTGGTCTAGCCTAACAGGTGAGCTCTAGGTTTTGGTGAAAGACGCTGTCTCGAAAACTGGAGAATAACTGGGAACATGGGAAGATGAAGGACACTGACCTTTGGCTTCCACATATGCAAACATGCATACATACGTGCACACATAGGAGTCACATGATTTTTTTTTTGGTTCTTTCAAGGTGGTTGTCACGCTTTGGTCTAACCTAGAATGAGGGGCAGGTGTCCCAACATTTGGTGGATCCCGACAGCGGGACTTGAGGGAGGAAGCTCTGCTGAGGTAGATGTCCAGGATGTTAGGGGCACTGCTGAGCTACTTGTAGCCCCCAAGGGTGACGCCAGTCATGACAGGATTCTTGGAATAAACACTGTGACTGTTCAGCCCAGATAAATACACTGTGCCATTACCTCTGAGGGGGACGCCCCAAACTGGGACACAGTAATTCTGTCGAAACAGCTCAGCTCTCTCTAATGAACAGGCTTTGGGCACTCGAGTAAATCACTTGGGTAAATCACTTTACCTTTCTGGGTCACAGCTTCTCATCTGAGAAATTGAGACTTTGATAGCCACGGGCTTCCACGCTAAGGGAAGAAAAGCAATGAATGGTGCTTCCCTCACGATCTCTCTGCTCAGTGCTTGTCGGCCCCCGTGAATTTACTTCCCAGAACCACACACAGTAAACAGCTTATCAGTGCTAACTATTGTCAATAGAAATCACTTCTAAGGAAAACAAATCACCAGGTAACAGCTTAAACACAGGCTGAAGACAGAAAATGGTGTTTTGAGGTTCAAAAGATCCGAGTTTGGAGTCCCCTCCCAACAGTCACTCCCTATATGGCCCTGAATGTGTTATTTAAAATATCTGAGCCTGTGTCCCTTGCTGGGAACACACAGACAGTACTAACCCTGAAGGTTTGTGGGAAGAAGAAAAAACAATAAATACATTATGACTGGTTCTAGACATTACATTCTCTACACTATGCTCCATGACCTCTCCACTTATGTTTTAACCATGGATTTTCATTTTTAAAATAACTGTTATTGCCCCATGTTCTGTCCTTGACCAAACTCTAAGGCTGCCCCTCCGAGCCTGCCTTCTCTCTAGACCTCAGCATGAGCCATTTCACCCGAATGCACTGTGTAAGGGAACACTGGCACCTTTTCTATCCATTCACGCCATGTCCTCATCCCCTTAAAATGCCTGCCTGAGAGAGTCAACACAGTCAAAAGAATTCACTGCTGTATAGCCCACACCTGTTGGTAGGCCCCTAACCTTGGCCTTCTACAGTTTTTGGGGTGTTTTTGTTTTCGTTTTTAACATGCAATTTTAAAATGTTGCCTTGCCCTTTTTTTAGACTGGAGATGAAGCTCAGTGGTTGAGTGCTTACCTAGCATTTGTGAAGCTCCGGGTTCTGGCACTGGCACTGGCTTATGCACACACATGGCTCACACACACACACACACACACACACACACACACACACACACACACACCCCTTGGCTAAGCTACAGATCTTCTAACCCCTAACAGCACTTGTCAAGAATCAAAGTCTCTCTGCTCTCCCATCTCTCCTCAGTAAGTGAGAGACCAGCCTCAGTGGGTCTAATTTGCAAAACTACCTTTGCTCAACGTTAGAAGTTTATTCTTCTCCAAATGAGCACCAACAGCCCCGATCCTCTGACCCAGAGGCCTGCCTCCCTTAGTGCCCTGAAGAACCTCTTCTTTGCTCACCCCAGCATTAAGAAGGCTCCAACCTTTGCTTAAGTGAAGAAACAGGGCCAATCTGACCCATGATATTTCCTTCTAAGAGGCCTAAAAGGCAACACAAATTAGGCTAGAGAAGCAGAAAATACAGAGTGCATGAGGTTAAAATACCAATCAGAGCTTTGAGGGATCTACAGAGCTGTGCAGAGAAACGGCAGAGTTCAGCAAGGACAGAAAGGCCCTAAAACTCAGATTTTCAGTTGGAATTTCAGAAGGCTACAGCCAACAACAAATAAAACAAAACCAAAATAAAATATTCCGTGAAAAGAATAAAATATGGAATTAAATCCTCTTAATCCATGTCCAAACCAAAATGACCTCTTTTCTCGTCATTTGGAAGAAAAATCCAATGTCCTCTGAAGACAGGTGACATCCAGTGCCTCTGCAGTGTTCTTGGGTGTCCCCATAGCCACCCTGTTCTACATGGTGAGTTCCAGGAAGGCCAGGGCTATAATAGAGAAGCTTCTGTCTCAAAACGAACAAACAAGTCCAAAATTGTCCAGGTGTGATGACACACATCTATAACCAGCATCTGGGAAACTAAAGCAAGAAAATCGCAGGTCTGATGTCAGCCTGGGTCACACGCAAGACCCTGTCTCCAAAGAAAGAAGAGAAAGAGGGAGGGAGAAAGGAGGGAGGGAGGGAGGAAGGAGGAGAGGGAGAGGAAGGGGAGAGGGAGAGAAGAAGGGAGGAAGAGGAAGGGGGAGAGAGGGAGAGGGAAAGGGAGAAAGGGAGGAAGGAAGGGAGAAGGAGGGGGAGAGGGAGAGGGAGAGGAAGAGAGACAACAAAACCATATGATCAAATGACCCCAGATGCTGACATTATCAGACATGGACCCTGAAAGAACTTTGACACATTCAAGAGAAGAGATGACAAGTGAAGAATGTCAGCAGAGAATTAGAATATGTTTTTTAAATGAAAAAAAAAGAGAGAGAATTGAATAAAAACTGTAGCACTCAAAACCATAATAACTAAAACAGGTTGGCCTTGCCACAGAGTAAGGCAGCTGTAAACTCCCTCGTCTCACGAAGCAATTATAAACCTAGACAAACCTGTCAAGGACAACCGGCTGGGGACGTGGCTCACCGGAGGCAATGTTCTTACAGAATGTTCGAGGCCCTGGGTTCACTCCTCAGTAACACAAAAGGAAGGGACAATTATTCCATCGCTCTAGAAAGTTCATAAATAAGAAACTAAGTAAGCAAGACTTACTCATGTACGCTTACTGAGCTCTGGGTAAGAGTAACACAAGTCAGCAGTGACGCTGCCTGGGGCTGCTCCCATGATGCCCTGCTTCCTCTGCCTTCGATGTGGTACCCAACCACAGTGTAACAGATCATCAGGACCAGCAGCATCAACACTATTGACAGTGAAGTTCTTTTGATATGAAGGGTCGCTGAAGTGATGATATCAGTCATAGGCTTCTAGCAAGAAACAGCATCTCCTCTAATACTGCAATCTTGTTTGAGCGAGTCACACTAATCGGACATTAAACAGGGTATTCTAGAGGTTAAGACTGTCAGTGGAGGCTTGGAAACTTCCTTAGGGTTTACCAGACAGTGGGTACATGTAAAGTAGACACCAGAGTGGGCCCACGCCACTCTCGTGTGCAAGGCAAATGAAGTTTAACATAAGCAAAGGGAATGCATACGTGTGCTCAGTGGAAAAAACTCCCCGGCTCGCATTCTGATACATTCCCAGAGAGAGAGGCTCCATGACCTGAGATATTTGAATATGCCCTCCCAGCAGGCAGGGAAGATCCACAGGCAGTCTGGCTTTAACACCTTTTAAAAATGAGAAAAATAACTGAGCAGAGTCCCCAACAGCTGATCATTGTGGGAAAACAGACTTCAAAGTTTAGGTCAGAACTGGGGAGATGGCTCAGTGGGTAAAGGCATTTGCTGCCAAGCCTGAGGACATGAGTTCAGTCCCTGGGAACCACACGGTAGAAGGAGGTCACCAACTCCTGTGAGTTGTGCTTGTGATGGTTTATGTGTGCCCGCGGCCACCCTAACTTGGCTCCTACAAACCATCAATAAACTTAAATGTAACAATAATATTAATATTAATAATAATAGTAATAGTAATAATAACAATTTCCTCATAGAGAACTAAATGAAACAATATGGAGTTGTTAAAATATAGTAGCCCCCTTAGGGCTGACACTGCACAGTCTCATAATCTCTGTACCTTGACTGATTGTGGTGTCAGAGTCCCCATCACCACTTGCTATAAAAATAAGCTTCTCCTACAATGGCTGACTAATTTGCTCATATATATGGTATAATAATATAGTAATATGTGGGTGTGATGATACACCATTAGGAGCTGGTTCTCTACTGTGTCCACTTAACAGAATAATAGCAGTAGGATCTCCCACAAGGCCTAAGATGTATCAAGTCACAGGTTCTCATCCCCCATAATGATGCTTGGTTATAGCTTTTATCTTGAGCAGTGGGCCTCAAATCCAAACAGAAAGTGGTTGGTTACTCTTATTATATTCATGCCACTATTGCACCCAGGGCTGTGTCTTATCAGGCTAGTGGTTACTGTAGTTCTCAGGGTTAACAGCTAGGTAAGATTAGTGATTACTTTTCTTCCCAAGTAGCATGCATCTCGCCTTCTGGAAACAAGGAAAATGACCAGTAAGGATGAATCATCAGACTCAGTTATAGCTCAACTTCTCCATGTTCTGTGACTCAAGTATGCAATGCCTTTAACATCTGTCTTGCTATCATGTTCTGGGGAACAACCAAGACCGTTAGAAACAACCTGTGATCACTGGGGATCTAGTGGGACCTCCCTGCCCAACAATTCCAAAAGAGGTAAGCCATTCCTGGCAATGAGCTTCTTACTTGTTAGCCTAAGGTGTCTAATCCAGGCATTGTTGTCCTAGTATAGGGTAACTCCACATTTACACACACACATACACACACACACACACACACACACACACACACACACACACACACACTGTAGAAGCAGTAGGTTTTCGTAAAGACTTTTTCACAGTCTTTAGCATTAATTATCCTTCTATACATTCCTTCTTCTACCCTGTCCTTCCATC
The DNA here is from genome assembly GCA_036184795.1 of Tokudaia tokunoshimensis. Classification (NCBI taxonomy): domain Eukaryota; kingdom Metazoa; phylum Chordata; class Mammalia; order Rodentia; family Muridae; genus Tokudaia; species Tokudaia tokunoshimensis. The sequence goes on from BTHU01000022.1 coordinate 20,682,197, forward strand.
CCCCGTCCCATTTAATGTTTCTGTTCCATTATCCCCTTCATCCCATTTATACCATGGTTTTTATCCCCTCTTCCTTAAACCTCTCTCCTTGTGGCCCCTCGCTAAAACCGTGACCTCTGTGGGTATTTTAGGATGCATCTAAAGATTCAAAGCTAATATCTATAACTCAAGAGAAAACATGCAACATTTCTATTCTGGGTCTGGTAACTGTTTCCAACTATATACATTTGCCTGCAGATGTCATTATTCTGTTTTTCTTTTTTTTTTTAAGATTTATTTATTTTTATTTAGGAGTACACTGTTGCTGTCTTCAGACACACACCAGAAGAGTGCATCAGATCTCCTTATAGATGGTTGTGAGCCATCATGTGGTTGCTGGGAATTGAACTCAGGACCTCTGGAAGAGCAATCAGTGCTCTTAACCACTGAGCCATCTCTCCAGACCTATTCTATTTTTCTCACTAGCTAATAATGTATCACTCAAAATTCTAAGCATTCAATAATAAGAAAAAGATAAAATATGAAAAGAAACAAAGAAGTGGGACCCATACTCAATAAATAATCAATAAAAACTATGAGTTTCAGCCAAGTATGGTTCCACGCACCTTTAATCCTAGCATTCAGGAGGCAGAGATAGGGGTATCTCTGAATTTGAGGCCAGCCTGGTCTACAGAGGTTGCAGGACAGCCAGGGGTACACAGAGAGACCTGTCTTGAAAGAAAAAACAACAAAACTATCAATCTCTCAAGATGTTGGATTTAGCAAAATGTTCATACAAGAATTAAAATACATTTATAGAACTTTTTTAAAAGTTTAAACAACAGTGTGTCAGCAAAGATTCAACTAACAGAAAGATCTTGATAAAGAACAATGATTTAAAAGAACTAAAGCAAAATCCAGGCATTGGAAAAAATAATGACAAACAAAAAAGTTCAACAGTAGTAATCAATAGGATATTTGGGGCAGTAAAATAATTAATGCTATCAATATAAAGAGATACCATTCAATGCTGGGCATAGTGGCGCACACCTTTAATCCCAGCAAGAAGGATTTTTGTGAGGCAGGAAGATGTTTGTGAGTTTGAGGTCAGCCTGGACTGTAGAGAGAGAAAGTTCCAGGACACCCGTGATTGTATAGAGATATTCTATCTCAAAAAAAATAAAAAAAAAATCCAAACTGAAGAATAGTGAGAAAAATTAAAAAGAAAGGAAGAAATCTAATCAGCTAGAGAACTGAAGGAGGAGAAAAGACAAGGGAAATAATTTTTTAAGCATATTACATGATAAATCCCCAAAACTGATGTAAAAATTAATTTATGGATCATAAAGCTAAGAAGACTCAAATTAAGATGAACACAGAGATCCACACAAAGACACATAAAAGCTAAATTACTACACACACACACACACACACACACACACACACACACATATCTTGAACAAGAGATAGTTATCATAGAGGAAAAATGACTATTGATTGGTCAGAAGTGTGTTACTATAAATTAAAATATATCTTGTAACCTCTATAGCAACCACTAAGAAAATAACAAAGAAACAAAATAGACTATTAAAATAGTCTCTAAAATCTGAAAAGCAGAAAAAGCAGGAAGTAAAAATAGTAAAAGATAGATTAAAAAATATATAGAAGAGAAATACCAGAATGGCAGGCAAAAGTTTTATCAATGAATCTATTAAATGTGAATGAATTCCACTCAAAAGAAAGAGGTTGTCTGACTAGATGAAGGAGCACACTAAATTAAACCCAATCTACCAGGGGTTCATCTTGATTCTAACAGGAAATGACATACCAAGTAAACAGTAAACATTGGAGCTGAAATGTCTATGCTAATGTTGAAATAAAGCATGCTGTAGAAAGATATTACTAAAGGCAAAAAGAACTTCTGTAACAATGAATCGGTAACTATATAAGGAAGTTATATATTCCTTATATATAACAAATCACAAACATATATAATTAATAACATATAAATAATGTTAATCACAAATATATATGTAATTAATAACCGAACCTTAAAACTCAGAAAGCAATGTCTGACAAATGTGACAAATAGAGGCACACAACAATGTCAGAGACTTTCACACCTGACAGGATGCCAGTCAATAACCAACAGATACTTAAACCATCAACCATGCTGACCTGATACTAGAAGACTTCTATTCAGTGACTGTAGGCACATGAAACATTGTTTGAAGTAAAACACATGCAGGACCTCAAAAGTTTCAAGAAATTTAAGTTTAAACTAACATAAAAGAGCCAGGCCTGGTGGCACATGACTTTGATACTCGAAGGCAGAAGCAAGTTCTAAGCCAGCCTGGTTTACACAGAGAGTTCTAGGGCTACATAAGAGACCCTGTCTCAAAACAAAGGTTATCTAAAATATATTTTGTTGTCATAGTAGAATCACTAGAACAAAAGAAATCTGGACAGATAAGGAAAGTCTGGCGATTAGGCAACCTGCTTTGTTTTTTAAGCCCCAAGAATCAAAGGATAAATGGAACCTTAAATACACTTTTAATGGAATGAAAATATCTTAAAGTTTAAGGTATAAGGAAATGATACCCAGACAACATTTTATAACTTTAGTGCCTAATTAGAAAAGAGCAGCCTTGAGTCAGAAACTCAAGTATCAGCTTTGAGGAGAATAAATGTAAGTCACAGGAAGACAAAGGAAGGGAACAATAAATACAGAGAGGGAGTCAATGTATAGAAAATATAAAATAGAGAGAAACCATCAAGCTACAAGTTAAAAAGAAAAACAAAACTCATGAACTCTTATTTAAGCTGATGAACAGAGAATAAAAAGATTATCAAATACATATAAATTTGGGATATCACTATTGCTTACAGAAATTGGGTGGATAAAAAGAACAATTTACTAAAAATCTACAAATTGAGAAGAATGAATATATATATATATATATATATATAATCCCTTTTATAGTAGTAGAATATCTGAATAGACATATGGAAAGAAAAAAAGATAAACCAAAAAAAAAGAAAGAAAAAGAAAAGAAAAGCAAAGATCTCCCCCCAAACAATTCCCATGTTCACATGGCTTCTCTGGGGGGAAAAAAAATCTACCAGATATTTGAGGAGCGAATGAGACCTGTTCTTACAAAGTGCTTTCAGATTATAAAGGAGAGAGCACTTCAAAAGCCACATGGAGATATCAAAGGAGAAGCACAGAATGCCCTTCCTAAAGGGGGACACAAAGTCCTTTTAGAATAGATTAAAAGCAAAATTTAGCACCATGAGAAAAGTAGAACATCCTTTACAGATGGAACAAGAGAGATTTATCTCTGGAAAGTGATGTTGGTGTAAAACTGAAAACTCCATCGACGTGATAAACTGTTAACAAGGAAAGGGTGTGTGTGATCATCCAATACGTGCATAGGCAGAGAAATCCACACTACCATAAAGCTGAAACTCTCAAACTTCTATAGGATCGCCTCCCTCCTGCCAATGAGCATTGAAAAAGGGAGAGCTGAAACAATATTGTGTACAATGGTCCCAGAGCAAAGTGAGGATGCCTGCTTTCACCACTGAACAAGGGATTGGATGTCCTCAGATCACTCCTAACTGTGGGGGAAGCGTGGCAGATGTGACAAGAAGAGAGTAAGGGGGAAGGAAGAAAAGAAAAAAACTATCCAAACTTGGAAAGAAAAACTGGAACTTCCTTGATCCACAGATTATGTGGAATTCTTTAGACTGTAACAAGGAGTTCGCAACTCCCCAAAAAACTGTAAGTGAGTTAAGCAGGGTTGCAAGGTGTAGGAACAAATACAAGAGCCAAGTTCATGCCTGCATTTTACCAACAAATGCTTCAATTATTCAATATGCTGTATACCAGCAACAATCTGTAAAAATTAACAATGTCATTCATAGCAGCAGGAAAAGAATGAAAACCCAGTGAAAAGACCCAGGAAAAAGTGCCAGATACATATTTACATATTTAAACTGACCGATTAATACTGATGAAATGTTGAGATCTACGTCATAAAAGGACATTCTATAGTCAAGAACTGGAAAAATCCAGTATGTGCTGTGAGAAAGTCAGTCCTTCCCAACCCACCTATGGACTCAACATGGCCACTGTCAAAACCTTTGCAGGGAAGTTTTTAGTATAAATTAGTAAATTTGTCTTAATATGTATATGGGAATGTGTAGGATCTAAGAGAACTAAAGAGGTTTTGGGGAAGAACCTAAATTGAACAATTTATACTAACCAGTTTCAAAATGAATATAAAGTGATGGCATAATATATGGTAAAGAATGTTATGAGAATGGAGGGACAGATAATAGATTATACAGATAAACACTAGTAGATAATGATGATAGATAGATGGGTGAATGGATAGATGGATGGAAGGATCTGAATTGAAAGCCCAGAAATTATTACAGATATGTACCACCATATTTAGCTGTCAACTCATTTTTTTTTATAAAAGCACTCAGACAATTTAATGTCAAAATTGTACTCCTTTTGAGAAATACTACAGGAAAATTATCCCATGCCTAGACACAAATAAATAGTAATAAGCAAAGACTACCTTAGCCCACATGTACTAACAAACTCCAAGTGGTCCATAGATGTAGATGCTACAGTAACAGTGGTAAAACTTGTGGAAGGACTATGGAAAACCTTACCTCAGTTGTATCAAGTTTTTAGGTATAACACCAAAGCCATGTCACAGAGGAACCCTCCCTTAATGATTGGGACTTAATTTAAAACTTCTAACTAGACAGAAAAGAAAATGACAAGACTAACCAGAGAATCAGGAAAATAACTGCAAATCTTATTATCTACAAAGACCTTGTATCTAGAAAATATAAATTTTAAATAGTCAATGTCAGACAGCAAGTGAAGGTACTTGCTGCCAAGCCTGACAACCTGCATTTGGTTCCTAGAACCTACATGGTAGAAGGAGAGAACTGACTTCTGCAATTTGTTCTCCAGCCTCCATAATAAAAAGTAAGGTAAGACAAAAATGTGCCAAACAATTGAATGGGTAATTCTTTAAACAAAACTTACAAGTGGCTAAAATATGCACTGAAAACAGGAGAAACATCACTAGCTCTTACTCTAATGAAAATTAAATCACAAATTGAAGCCTGTATGCTAAGGGCTAGAGATATGGCTCTGTGAGTAGGAGCGCTTGCCATGAAAGCGTGAATATCTGAGTTCAAATCCTCAGATCCCACATAAGAAGATGTGTGGTCTTGCACATCTGTAACCCCAGGGCCTATGGGGTTGTTAAGGAGATGGGAGAATCCCAGGGGCTTGCTGGTTACCAACCTAGCTCTGGTGGGGGGGGTGGAGAGAGGGAGAGAGAGAGAGAGAGAGAGAGAGAGAGAGAGAGAGAGAGAGAGAGACTGAGACCCTCGATCAAGCTAATAAGCCAGAATGGATAGAGCAGAACAGTTGACATCCCCTTCAGGCCTGTGCACGCACATACAGGCACCCTTATCCACAAACAGGCATGCATACATACCACACACCTGTTGGACTGGCTACAGAGTAGGAAACTGCCCCTTCCATCTTTGCTCCCACTGTGGTTGCCATGCACTGAGGGACAAACAATCATGTGGCCATTGCAATATAAAAATGAGTAAATACATTTAAAAAGAAATCTACAGACCCACTAGAGTGGCTGTGGTTGGTAGTTGTTGAAAAGACTGTAAAGAAACTAGACCCTTCGTACCCTGCCAATAGGAATAAAAACTTGGAGCATAATTTGACAATTTCTTATAAAGTTAAATATACGTCCAGCATATGACCCAGCAGTTCTATTTGTAGGGATTACCCAAGAAAAATTCAAAATGCGTATCTACTCAATGCCTTACATGAATGCTAATGAAAGTATTCTTTGAGATATCCAATAACTGGAGACAATTTTCACTAACTGATGAGTGGATGGACAGACTACAATCTATCCATCCAACTTAATGTTGTTTAACAGCAAAAGAGGAAGAAAATCATGTAAGTTGTAATGTGTACAAGTCTCAAAATCACTAAGCTAAGTGAAAAAAGCTACAGGCCAAAAAAATAATAATAATACAAAACCACAGTTTGTGTGATTTACTACATGACATATCACAAGAAAAGGCAGTTGTAAGTCAATGGTGGAGCACTTGACTAGCATTCATAGAGTCCTAGGTTCCACCCTTAGTCCAGCGGAGTGGGGAGGGAGTGGGGTCTGAGGTGAGAAGTGGGAACAGAGATTATACAAGCATGGAAAAGCATTCAAGGAAGGCACAGAATGTCCTCAAGCTATACAGTGATAACAGTGTAGAACTCCATAAATTGAACTAATATCAATGAATTGATTGCACCTTACAATGGATATGCCATATGTTATGGAAGCCGGGCCTCCATAAACTGTAATGAACGAGACACTGGAGAGAAAATAAAAGTGATCTGGGAGAGACGGTTGGAAAGTTTCCATGCCAAAGGAAAATGACAATGGAAAACACGGAAGAGAGTTTGTGCCAAACAAGACAAAGTAGAAAGGTCTGGCAGATGGGCAAGCACATATCCAGAAGGAGGTGGGAGATGGAACGAGACAGAGGACCGTTGGCTGGGATGACTGCCAAGAGGAGTCCACAGCTGACTCAAGAAGCTCCCCATGATCCCCGAGCAGGAGAGAGGAGGAAGTTGCCTCGGAACAGTCCAACAGAATGCTGCAAGCCAGAAACCAAGAAGAGAGTGTGCACAGGGGGGAAAGGGCATGCACCTTCAGCAGACCAACAATAAACTGACAGCTGTCTTCACTATGGAAAAGAAGAGAAAAAGAAGGAAAAGGAGAAGGAGAAGAAAGAAGAAGAGGGGGGAGGGGGAAGGAGGAGGAGGAGGCGGCAAAGAAACAATGATCAATGATGACCAAGAACAATGAAGTTACATCTTTAAAACAGTAAAAGACATCGACATCCCAGAGACACACACAGTAGACACATGATTCAAAAATTGAGACAACAATAAAGACATTTCCAAAAAAAATTAGAAATATCATACGAATGAGTTCTTTCACAAGTGAGAAGATAACCCCAGGGGGCAGGGGACAAAGTACATGCTCACTCTCGTGAATAAAAAGAAGTTACAAATAGAAATAAATTTTAGCTGCAACAATACCGTGCCCTGTGAGTTTTTTTTTAACTACCTATGGAGTTGACATGTGTGACAGAAACGAAGCAGAAGAACGTTGGGAGCTCGGCAGGACTGGGGTACTGTGGGAGCCCTGCAGCATCAGGGGCTAAAACATGAATGTAGAGGGAACAGAAGGAAGGATGAATGCTGGGATCAGCCCCTTGCACACTGGTGAGAGAACAAAATGAGCTGGGTGGCTCATAAATAAACATGGGACCACCTGAGCGATGCTTGATTCATCAAAAGAGGAAAGGGGAACAGAGGCATGTGGGATGATTAGAAATCAAATAGATAGAAACTAAAACCCGAACATGCTATTGGCTGCTGTCAACGTAAATAGACTATTGGGTGCTCAGAAGATTGTCTGGAGAGATGGATAACTAAACAAACAAACTATAAGCTGCTCATAAAAGAAATAATAGTCAAAGAAGTCAAAGAACAGGAAAAAGCCACTCGATGCAAACCCTGAAGAAGGGGAGGCGGGTGTGCACTGATCAGACATAGAGACTTTTGGGTCAAGAGCCATTGGGAGGAGTAAAAACAGGTAGTTCATAACAGGAGTCCAGCATTCGAGAAATGATTGCAGACATGTGTATATCAATAGAGTATTAACTATATATGAAAATGATGCGATGAAAGGAGAGATAGACACGGTCATTATCACTGAGATTTCAGGTGAGAGGCTTTGCTTAAGTTTCTCAAAACTCACAGAGTAATCAGACAAAAGACGTCTGGCTACATCAGAACCCAACAAACAGATCCTTAGAATGCCCTCCCTCAAAAAAATGACAGCTAAGCAGTTAATGAGCAAACAGCCTGTAGGTCAAAAGGAAAAGCAAAATGGCCGTTTCAAAACACGCTGGTGAAAAAATAAAGACAAGTCACAGCACGCGAAAGATGCTTTCGCATCTAGGCTCCGGGAGAAAGTCCGGAGCTCTGAATGTGCGGTTGAGGAAAGGAACGAGACCAGAGGTCAAGTATACAACATGCTTGCAAAGCTAGAGAAAATAATGAGACAGAGACAGAAATTCACAGTAACAAAGAGGGAAAACAGGCAAGGCAAAAGGTCAAAAGAGATTCATAAGAAAAATAACAAATTTGATAGCCTCTTGTGCTAGGCTGAAGAAGGGCACAAACTATCAGAACCAGGGATGAAAGGTACCGTGTGCTTCTCTGCTAAGCTTGAGAAGGTTTTATTATCGACTTGTGTGCAGAGATTTGAAGATTTAATCAAGTGGCAAAATCCCTTAAAAGGACAAATCAACCACTCAATTAAGACACAGACTCTCCATCTAGATACATCAGTCCCAGATTTACAACTTTCCCAAGAAAACTCTAGAAAATGTGGCTTCATCCCTCATTTATTTCACGCATTTCAAGGAGAACCGAGACAAATCTCTCCTAGAGAACTGGGTCAAAAGAAAGCAGGTGTCCCAAGTTATTGTACAAAAGCTACATACTTCCCTCATACCTGAAAAAGCCAGGGTAGGGGAGGGGACATAAAAGACCAACCCCTCCCCTCACACAGGCACAAAGGTCCCATATAAAGTGCTGAAACACATAAATGACAGCACCCCAGTTGGACCGGTGACAGGGTGGGAAACTGCCCCTTCCATCTGTGCTCCCACTGTGGTTGCCATGCGGACACACTGAGGGACAATCATGTGGCCATTGCAATACAAACTCAACACCTGCTCACCATGAGGATTCACCACTAGGATCATATTAGAGACAAAACTATTTAATCAAATGAAAATAATACTTATACACAACGCCACCGCTAAATACTCAATGCTAGAATCATTACCACCTAAAACTGTAACTGCGGCTCAAACTGGGACAAGGAGGCCACAAATAGAAGGGGTAAGGACTGCATAAGAAAAAATAATAAAACTCTACATTCAATGTGCAAGGTAAGCCACACACCAAAAAATGCAAATGGTCGACCAGTGAGTTAATAAAGTCCCCAGAGTCAGGAGGAACTGACAAAAGTCTATTATGTTTACACACACACATGTAGAACGATTAGAAAGCAAAAGTTTTACGGGTGTGACTTAGAAAACAGAGTCAATGGACTGAGATCGAATTGGATGGAGAGCTGTGCTGACTTCATCAGGAAAAAGACTCAGTAATGTAGTCATCGATGCTCCCCAACAGAGCATATGCTCGGAGCAATGTCATTCAAAACTTCAGTTGGGGTGTGTGTGTGTGTGTGTGTGTGTGTGTGTAAACTAACACAGTGATTCTACAATGCACATGTAAATGCTAGACATTAGAAATAGGCTAAAAGGAAACCAAAAAGAAAAAAAAATGAGTACCCTAGCTAGTAACAGTGCTACAGTTTTATTAGGAACATAGCCCAAAAAGACAGAATATAGAGGGAAAAAAATCCCAACAATGCCCAATATATCTATGAAAATAAAGCAATTGCAATTCTGTAAGAAAGGATATTTTAAATAAGTAATCCTAAATATTTATATATGTATCTACCACCATCACCCAAAGTTATAACTTCACAGTACACACAAAAAAAAATCAATTCCAAGTGGTTATAGATCTGTGGAAAAGTCAAATTATAAAACTCCTTGACAGGACAGGGGAACATCTTTGAAATCCCCAAGAAGTCAAAAAGTTCTCAAGACACAGAAAACACTGGCCCTAAAGGAAAGATTCATAAATGGAACTCAGAAAATTAAAACTTATGTACATCAAAATAATTGCAAGATTAAAAAGTCAGTGTATAGGAGAAGACATTTGTAAACATGTATCACCAAAGGATTTCCAACTAAAAAATATGAAGAATTTAATAAAAACTCATCCAAAAAAAAAACCAGAAGCTGTCAAGGAAACAAAAACAAAACACTTTTTAAATAAACAGCCAAAATCTTAACTAGCATTCCATAGACAGTGTTATCCAAATGGCCAATCAAATATGTGAAAAAGTATTTAACACCATTTATTGGGAAAACATAATGAGATGCCTACCCTCTTTCCACTCTCCACTATGAACCGCAATCCAAAACGTGGATGAGAAGAGTTTCCATTCACAATGCTGGGCTTGCATACGGCATAACCACTTTAACCAACTGATCAGCATCAAAACTAAATTGTACCTGTAACCTATGACCCTTCCACCTCTAGTAGATGCTCAACCTATAGCACACATATTTAAGTATAGGAATGGTCTCAGACAACAAGTGGTACTGCGTGCCTTTAAGTCTAGAACTTGATGAGACATAGGATCATGAGTTCAAAGCCATCCTGGGCTCCATAATGGAACCCTGTCTCGTGTGTGGTGTGTGTGTGGGGGGGGGGGGTGGGTGTGTGTGTGTGTATGACAGAGAGAAAGAGAGAGAGAGAGAGAGAGTCATTACAGCACTATCTATAATGAAAAACTAAAACTACCAAATACACATCATAGATTCTGAAAATGGTGATATGCAAATATGAAATACTATACAGAGATGCTTCTATTTGTATAAAGCTCTAAAATAAGACAATTCTATAGCTCTGGAATCAGCGCTATTGGCAATCTTTTTTAAGATCTTTATTTTTATTTTATGTGTATGAGTTTTTTGCCTACATGTATGTATGAGCACCACATGTGTATATTGTGTCCAAGGAGACCAGAAGAGGGTATCTACTGCCCTGGAGCTGGAGTTACAGATGGTTATGAGCTACCCTGTGCTTGCTGGGAACTAAACCCAGGTGCTCTGAAAAAGCAACAAGTGCTGGAAACTGATGAGCCATCTCTCCAGCCCTGGATATTGGTTATCTTTTAGGAGAGGATCATTATTGAAAAGCAAAGGAAGTATACAGGGCTATAAGTATCTTGGTATTTTGGGGTGTGAAGAGTGGTAACTTGGGAGCTCATTGCACGGAAATGCACTTCCCTGGGTGAACATTAATCTTTAATAACGAAATTTAGCTAAAAACAAATGCCTTACTATGTCTCAGTATAACAAATGTGGCATACAATAGGCTTGGCATGTCGTGACTTTGAAGAGTTTTTCCAAAACTCAGATCTGAGTTTTTATTTGTTTCAAAGATCTTAAGATCATCCTAGCCTGGGCTTTGCCTGCACCAGCCACACTGGTTACCCCTGTTTTATCCTAACCAAACTTTACCCCTCATACCACATCCTCTAGACCAATTCAAGGCAGCTCCCCGCTCCCTCTTCTGACTACTCTCTCACTCCAACCACCCCACACCTCCTCTTCCTAGGTCATTCCACACTCAGCACAGACACTAATCACTCCCACATCTTTCAAACACCTCTTCTCCTGACTTCTGCAACCACCATGCATCCCATAAAGCCGTACCCCAGTACAATATGGAAATGCCTGGCCATAATTTCTATTTCCCTGCCTGGCCATAATTTCTATTTCCCTTTAGCTCAGGACGGTGAGGCTGTATCAGATTTGTTCATCTGTGGGTCACCAGTGCCAGTCACAACTGCACATGTGGATAATCAGATTAACTAAATGAATAAAGTTAGAGGAAGCCCTGACCACGCCTGCTTGGCCGTACAACATGGGATTTTCACATGTGCTAAGGCCATCTCCTCTTTTCTGAGGTCCCTTTATCTGGCAGAGGAATCAGCCATGACCCAGAGTTAATCATCAAACCAGTGAAATTTCCGGAAATTCACCGAATAATGGAATCTCGGTCCAGATAAAATTACGAGCTCTAAATGTTTTAAGCATCTTCTAATTATGGCCCACTGTGGAAATTTAAAAAGCAAAATGGTTGAAGGTTTCATGCTCTTCCATCCTCAACTGTAGAGACAGAGAAAGAAAATACTGAATTTGTCATGTTGCTAACTCCTTACCCAAATGGTGTCAATTGATAGTATGGTCCGTTCCTAATGTCCCATTAAAATTAGTAAGGTTTGTCACAAGTGATTTAAAAAGAACATATCTTGTTTTCTTAATCAGACATGTTAAGTCATCTTTCATTTGTATTCAGCAAGACATGCTGAGTAAGTGTCCCACCCAGGTGTCACCACAAGTGAGAGATGATAACAATGGTGAGTTTCAGCAACTTCACGTAGCTCTAATTAATACGTTATCCTTCTTGATGATCCAATGCTCTGGTAGGTTCTCCCTGAAAGATGTCTTTTTCTTACTAATATGTGCCTTGCATGGACACCACTGTCAGAATCACAAAGAGTAGGGAAAGTGTAATCTGAATATCTGAATAAAGGCCTGATGAATGATTTGACTTTGCAAAATGCTTCCCTGGGCTGGGAGATGGCTCAGCGAGTAAGAGTTTGCCACACAAACATGAAGACCTGAGTTTGGATCCCCAGCACACACGTAACAAGCCAGGCCTGGGGGTGGGGGGCGGGGGGTGCTTGCAATCTCAGTGCTGTGGAAGTGGAGAGGAGGTGTCTGGAGCTCTCTAACAAGCCAGGGATTAAGGAAGACACTTGATGTCAATCTCTGGTATCCACAAGTGTGGTATCCACAAGTGTGCGCACACATGCACATATGTAAACACACAAATACCACAGACAAAATTAGTTAACTAAAATAAAAGAGAAATATTTCCTGGCTGGGACATAGCTCAGAAGTAAAATGCTCACCTACTATGCATGAAGCCTTGTATTCAATCAATCTGCACTACCACAAAGACAAATATATGCTTCCTGTGGACTCTAACCATTTCCTTGGCCACATCACATGCATCTAGCTTCTCTTTGTGATGTTAGCCCAGTTCTGAATGGATAGTTAAGTGAACAGACACATACTTCAACTTGTTAACTTTTGTTTCTCCTGAAACTTAGTGAGTCATCCAAATGCCAGATAACCAAGTTCTCCTCAGTGCCAGGCTGTGGACTACATACCAAGAATCAGAAGCAAAACCAGACATTGCCTCTGCCTTCCTGGAGTTCATAGTCCAGTCAAGATGCTATCTTTTTTTTTTAAATCACATAAATACAAAGCTATAACAGTACCAAATGCAGCATCTTGGATAAACTGAGTAACCTCCACCAATACCAAACATCATCATGAGTAAGAGATCGCAACCATTTTAACTGATTCAGTGACTTCTGGTGGTTCTAGCTAATACGTTACTATTTTGATTATCAAATAACTTTGAAAATACTTCCTACTTATTAATATGTGGCTTGTAATATCTCCACTTTCCAAGGAATGAAGAAGGAAAAGAAAAAAGTTCAGATCAGCTGGAAAGTTACAGTCTAAACAGCCAAACAAATGAAGCAACCATTTAGTAAACTGGTGAAAGAAATGGACTGAACAGGTATCATTTCGGGCACTCAGCAATCAGTTTCCCATGTGGTGTACTGAAAATACCAACAGCAGACAAAAGGGGGGCAGTGAAGGGCAGAGCCTTCCAATAGAGGTACAAATTAGAGCTTAGTCAACATATTAAAGCCACAAAGCAAAGGGGGTGTCTTAGGGTTTTACTGCAGTGAACAGATACCATGACTAAGGCAACTCATATAAAGACAACATTTAATTGGTGCTGGCTTACAGGTTCAGAGATTCAGTCCATTACCATCAAGGTGGGAGCATGGCAGCATCCAGGCAGGCATGGTACAGGAGGAACTAAGAGTTCTACATCTTCATCTGAAGGCTGCTAGCAGAATACTTGCTTCTAGGCAGCTAGGATGAGGGTCTTAAAGCCCACACCCACTGTGAGACACCTACTCCAACAAGGTCACACCTTCTAATAGTGCCACTCCCTCTACAAACCATCACAGGAAGATTACCTAAAAATCAGGATAAGACCAGAAAGGAGGGGATCCAAAGACTGGTCGGGTCAACTGCAGTGTTTTCAAGGTCTGAAGAAATCCACAAATGATGTTGTGGAAGGGAGCGGCAATATGGACAGAGAATCAAAACAGACAGGTGCCCAGAGACCACTGCGATGGCCCTATTGTTATTCAGTCAATATTTGCTCTCTTTCCTCGCCCTGTGAAGGATGGAAGATATCTCCCTGCAGTACTTATTTATATTAGGCCTGGCTGTGTGTATCTTTGGCCAGTGGGGATGCTAGTGGGTACAACAAAAGAAGGAACCGCCAATGCTTACTCCTATAAGCAGCCACAACAAGGACATTCCCAGGATGCCGGCAGTCCCTTCAGCCTGAGTCCTAGAACCAACACACAGGGAACAGATCTAACATAACCCATAGCCCAGAGTGAGTGGAAATGAGTCACAGCTTGGAGCACAGCCACCAACAAAGCTTACCTTCCTTGGCTGAGATACAGGTGACCTATACCAATGAGCCAAAGAGTCAACGCAAGCTCCAGAGCTTAAAGGAGGCTGGTATCACAGCATCACTAAGCAATAGCTAGTGTGTACACCAACTGAAGAAAATCTGTCATGAAAAAAATTGACCAATTGTCAGATGTTACTAGCAGGCAGGCTGAAACGAGGAGAGGGAACTGATCCCAGATGTGTCACAGAGGAGAGCATTCTGTAGCATTTCCAGCAGGATGGGTTGGGGTGGGGTATAAATGCCTAACTGGGATACATTCAAGAGTAGAGGGAGGAAAGGAGGAGGGAGCAGTGTGTATAACTCTTCCTCGAGTTTTGTCATATATGAGAGAAGAGACGTGATACAAACACTGAAAATGTAGGCGTCAGGAAAGACTTAAGGTAGCAGGGTCATAATCTTGGATTTGAAACTGATGGACATGATCCAGAGTCGGAAGAAGGATGACTTGTATGGACAGATCAAGTGATAGATGCGCTCACCAGAGCCTGTGAGGTGGTCTGTGGGTAAGACCATCTACAGAGGATGAAGAAGGAGGAGGTGAGCCAGCAGGGGAGAATAAAGACACCAAGTGTTTATCTAGGACAGCCAGCTTTGAGCAGACGGGGAAAATGGGGCAGGATGGCCCACTGTATCTGACCTCACACAGAGACTATATTTAGGTCTTCTCATTTCTGCTAGTTATATATGATGAGACAGAGACAACTTAAGCTGACCGGACTGGACTTCCCCCAGAACCAACACAGCTGTTAGAAACAAGCAAAGAAAGTTGAAGAGATCTCTTAGGACAATGAGCACAAACATGGGGTATTTGCTTCTATTGAGATAACTTTCAAATACCACGCCACCAATCAGATGTCTTGAAAACTATGATAGCACAATGAACTAGAGAAGTACAGACTCCAAACGAGTAAAAGACGGTGATGCCATAGCCTGAAGCTGGAGGAAGAATCTAGAGGAGCAAATGTGAATACAACAGCTAGGGTTCATTCAACATGGCCGACGCTAACTGGGCTACTGAGCGCCGGGCAGGTGGTATGTGCAACTAAGGAACCGAAATTTTTGTTTTATTCTATTTCAGTCCATTTACATTTAAGGAGCTGGAGTCATATAATGTGTCTGTTCTACAAATACAACTTTACTGTGTAGGGAGGGGTACGTTTAATTTTAACTCCTGAAACACAAGTCCAGATATTCTAGAAATACAAGCTACACACCAGATTTTAAAACTGAGAAAGAACAGCATTCGTTTTCTCATTAATCATTTTTTATATCGACTACATGTTGGAATTATGATGAATCTTTGGGTACACTAGCTTTAAAATCCATTAAGAAAATTACTCTCTAAAATGTGTCTATCAAAACCTAAAATTACATATTGGACAGTGATGTTCTAAGGATTAAAAGAAATCAATATGATCTGAAAGCATGACTCTCAGTTACCCGTTGCTATGGTGTCTATAAAAGATAGGCTGTCCATTACTGTCAGAGGAAGAACTATCCACGACGGATGCAGTCCTGGTGCAACATTCAACTTTTAAATCTGTGATCAATGAGCATACACACTTTAGGGGAAAACGGTCATATAGCAGCTTCAGCATGGAGCAGTAAGATAACTAAAGCTAACTGGAAAAGCACCTTCTGTTCACTCCCTTCTAAGTGAGGAAGCAACTTTACAATCTAGAGAGAGTTTGGAATTAAAGACCTGAAAGAAACGGGTCCCAGAGTTGGAGAGATGGCTCAGTCATTAAGAGCACTTGCTGTTCTTGCAGAGGACCTGGGTTCAACTCCCAGTACCCACATGCTGGTTCACAGCCATTTGTAATATAATTCCGTTTCAGAATATCCAATGCTTCTTATGACCTACTCAGATATCAGGCATACATGTGGTGCATAGACATACTTGCAGGCAAAACACTCATACATATGAAATAAAAATAAATGTCTTTAATTTAGAAAAGGAAACTGGTGTCTATTAATACTTTCGATACAGTCTATGAATGTCACATTTTTAATGACAAACTGGCAGCTTGGTCTTGTGATTCTAATTTAAAATGTGTGATAGATTTTTAGACATGCGATTAATTTAGATTGAAATGCTTAAGAGTGTTTGATTAAGTCTAGACAATATTAATTTTGTAAGTGATAGAATAGTCAAAGAAATTGGAGCTAATTTTCAGGAAGACTTCACTTACCAGAGTCAGAAATGTGCCCCAAAATTATCTGATTCCTTAAAATAAAAGTTCAGGTATATTAAATTTGTATATAAATGTAAAATAGTTAAGGTTTTGAGGTGAAGCTGATGGTTTGAAGAATTCAATCTGTGCAATCTGAATTTAAGTCAAAGACAGAGTGAAATGTGATTCACTTACATTCACCAGATATATGAGCAAAATAATAAGCTACATAAGCTGAACTTCCAGGTCTAAAGAAAACTGTTTCTCTTGTCCACCGATGATGCATTACATAGTAAGTTTTCTTTGTGTACATAAAACTTACCTTTATCAAGTAATAACTAAGTCCTTTCCAAATATGAATTTAATTAATCCTTACAACTACATGGTAGTAGACTTTCCAGTTTGTAAAACAGTTATCTAAATACATTCAGATTGCTATAACAAATTTCTCTAAAACTTCTTGGCTTATATACAAGCAAAAGAAATTTTCTTGTCATGCTTCTGGAAGTTGGAAGCCCAGGATCAAGGCACTGGAGATTGAATGTCTGGTGAGAGCCCTCTTGCTGGTTCATAAGTGTTACCTTCCAAGTGGGTCCTCAGATGGGGAAAAGATTAACAAGCCCTATGAGAACCAAGTCTACTGGTGAGATTTATGCTAATCACTTCCCAAAGGCCCCGCCCTCCAATGCCATCATCACCTTGGGAGTCAGGATTTCAACATACACTGTTGTAGGGACAACAAGAGTATATGGGCCATTGCAATAAGAAATGAAGAAACGTGAAGGGGCTTCTCCCAAGATCATGAAGTCACAAAGATGGCATAGCCAAGATTCAAATCCAAGCTGTTCTCTCCAATTGCTCTTGAGCGTGGAAAAAAAATGAGTTTTAATTGGCAGTTAAGAATATAACCAAATTTCTGGTTCCTCTTTTTCTCCATAATTATAACCTTTCCTTGAGGAATTCCAGGAAAACCCCACTGTGTACTGGAATGACCCAGACAGAAACTTTTTTTTTTTTAAGATTTCTAGCTTCAACTACAACCTTTAACATCCTAAAGCAAGGAACTTCCTCAGTGTAGCACTGAGTGTGACATTCTGAGCACCCTTCAGCAGGTCCCAGCTGGGAGTGTCCAACAGTTACGAAGTGGTCGACATCTATTTTCTTTTTTAATTGTTTAGATTTATTTGTCTTATCGTATGTTTTGCCTGCAGGTATATCTGTATGACACATGCATGCCTGGTGCTTGTGGAGTCAGTTGAGGGCATCAGATCCCCAGGAACTGGAGTTATAGGTAGTCATGAGTCACCATGTGGATGCTGGGAACCAAATCCCAGTCCTCTGCAAGAGTGGCCAGTGCTTTCAACCTGGGTCATCTCTCCAGCCTGTTTTCTCTTCTTTTCTTTTCTCTTTTCATCCTGTGCCCTTTCCGAATTAATTCCCAATCTAGGACCCAGTATGAAACACTCAGAGGATAAACGGTCACTCTACTTAATTTTGCATTTAATTCTAGATATATATTTTATGATAAGTCCTCTCCCTCCTTCTGTTCCCAGAACCCACCTGTCATCTGGAGCCATCTTAACAATGATGCCCATCTCTTGTCTACCTCCTAAGGTGTCCCCTCCTAACCTGAGGTGAGTTTGCCTGCGATTTCCAATCTGCCCACTAGGCTGCCCTGAGTGCCAGCTCTTTCCAGAGAATGCATAAGCAAAATCTCACTGCACCTTCCCTGAAGCAGGAAGACATTCTCCGGCCGCTGGTAATTAACAAAGTCATCCTAGTCATCGTCAGATGGAGAGTTAGCCACACACATCATGTTTTCTCCATGCACCAACTTCATGTTGGATAAACTGTGAGCAGTGCACAGTTAAGGAGACAGGAAGTGGAGATCAGAAGAGAGAACTTGGATAGTGTGCTTAGTGGGGTTCCTGGCACCAAATAAATGCTCGATAAATAAAAGCTAAGGTAGTATTTTCAAAAGTATCTACAAAACTATGGATACTTGCTGCTTTTATGGATACCTGTCTCTTATTTAATCCCACTTTTATATAGCTTACAGAATAAAAGTCCCTGAATTTGGAACTCTTTATCATTCTTCTATTGAGAACAAGAGAACATGTTTATTGGGGTGGGGAGCAGATAGGAGGCAGTGGGTAAAGCATTAACGTTCAAAAGACAAGTGTAAATTGTCAAAGATCCACTTTCTGTTCTCTTTGACTAAAAGAATGATCAAAGGCTTAATCCTAGCTGGTGCCGTCAAACTAAGCCAGCTACTGTTGTCTTTCTTCTACCTGCAATCTTTTCAGACGTGGGCCTCCGAAACCAAATAAGTTGAAGATGGAATTGCAATATTTGATTTCTAATGATATAATTCAAATAATTAAAACTTCAAATATTATAATGCCCTCATAACATTGGAAGCTGAGCTAATACTACACGGGACCTCAGTCAGTTCTCACTAGCCTTAGAACAATGCTGACTTTGGAACTGGGCTGAAACATCGTAAGTTTATATGACAGGAAAAGTCTTTGAAGACTCTAATTAAGGAGAGCAGACTTCTGCCCACCTTATATTTGGTACTGGGCATAGGTAATGCCCAGTTCTTGTTCTTAGGAAGTAGACAAGGGTTTTTTGTTTGATTTTGGTTTTGGTTTGGTTTTGTTTTTCAAACACAGCCTGTAAAGTTCTTTAAAGAAGGAGGCAGGCAGAGAATTCTGTTAAAAGAGAAAGAGAGTAAGAAAGAAGTACCACGGAGTCCTTAGGACAAGTCAGAGACAGCCCAGGAAAGACTAGTGGTCCGAAGTGAGGCCCCCTCATGAGACGGTGAGAATAACAGACATTTCTGTGGCATATTTACATGAATCCAGCAAAGCCAACATCAAGGGAAATACGTGTTCTTATAGCATATGAATTCACATAATAAATGAAACATCAAACCCCTTCAGAAGTTCTTCTTTTAATTAATTAATGTATTCCAGAGTCTATGAAGAGAATACTAATAGAGCCAAGTATGGTGACATATGTCTGTAATCCCAGCACTAAGAGGACAAGGTAGGAGGACTATGAGTTCGAGTT
The DNA here is from genome assembly GCA_036184795.1 of Tokudaia tokunoshimensis. Classification (NCBI taxonomy): domain Eukaryota; kingdom Metazoa; phylum Chordata; class Mammalia; order Rodentia; family Muridae; genus Tokudaia; species Tokudaia tokunoshimensis. The sequence goes on from BTHU01000022.1 coordinate 20,701,862, forward strand.
CAACTTCAGATCCATGGTAAGTCTAGCCTGGGCTAGAGAATGAGACCCAGTTTCAGAACCAAACAAAAAAATGTGGCGTGCATGTGTTTCATCCCAGCATCCCAAGGCAGAGAGGCTGTAGAGACCCTGTTGCTGCCCCCCCACAAAAAAAAAAAACTAAATAAAATAAATTTTAAATCATGGACTAGGGGAAATTTTAGCTCACACCTACAATCTCAACACTCGTGAGGCTGAGACAGTCCAGCCTGGACATTTGTTCTAGGTCACACTAGACTACGTACTTAGGTCCAGAACAGTCCCATCATCCCCCCAGAGAAGATATTGCTGGCACATGTTATGATATGCTATAAAGAAACATGTCTTGTTCTGTGGCTTCAGGTTTTGTTTCTTCTTAAGAAAGAGATGGGAAAAAAATAAGAAAAAATGTCCAAGTAAAATATCAGTGTCATTATTTGTATACTTAGCATATATTACTGAATAGAAAATAAAGCTTAACACATTGCTTGATATAAAGCTAAAATCTGGTAGATTTTTGTGCACCTTTAAGCTAACATAACTGAGAAAAACCATTAGTGTCGCCATTCATAAAATAAGGACAATGACCATTACCTGTCACCTAAGGTTCATGCATAGAAAATAATGAGCTCATATTTGTAACCTACTTAGCATAGTGCCAGGCACACTGGCTGATATTGATTGAGTAGCTGATAGACTGATTGATTAACTGGCTGACTTAAAAAAAAAAAACAGATGGAAATCCAAATTCAAACAAGGGCATAGAAAATCAATATATCACCAGAGAAAACGCCAGATAAAAATCACAGAGAAGCCCTTTCCCAATCAATGTATAATTGAAGAGCTTGAGTGAATATCTATTCCTCCGTGGAATTCTACCTGACGCTCCACATTGTAATCAAGCTGTATAAAGGTCCATGCTTGGCTTGAATGACTATAGTTAGACATTAGAGAAGACAGCGGACCAGCGGCCAGTACTCAGAACACAGCCCTTTCAAATGTACCAGACACTCCAGACAAGCACAGTGTTTTAGACTCACTGGGATCTTAAGCATCTGACTCACATTCCCGAGCAAGTGGATTCCGTGACCTACATGAGGACGGGGGGAAATGTGTTTTCTGGCTTTCATGTGTGGTTTGCAGTGTTCAAAGTGCACATAAGTCAAACGCACATTTTAGTCAGAGTGGGAAAGTGGGTCTCAGCCACCAGGACCAGCACTCCTGGTGTGAGAGTCTCTAGTCTCAGAAACCCTAGGAAAATGACCTTGCTTAATTGCCAGAGAATCTGCACCATAAAGCATTAAAAAGATGTTTAGAGGCGCCAGAGTCTTTCCTCCCTGCTGCCAGAGCACTGTGCCCTGAGGACCCTTGGTGTGAATGCATCTCCTTCCACCTGCTGGACCCTCGATGCCCAGTTCCTGGGGTTTCACTTTTGACTGAGTTTAAGGGAAGAAGCGTGAATCCAGCATAAGACACTCGAGGATGTGTGTGATGGAAGTACTCCAACAGAAGCCCAAATGCTTCTGTCCACCACAGCACCACGGCAGACATCCAAAATGAAGAATAAGGCTTGTGATGTCGTTTCTCATTAATGCGCACCATCGCACACTGAGTTCCAATATATTTCTGGTTGAACTGAAAATTAGCCAAACCACATTTTAAAAAGAAGTTCTGAGGGTATAAATGGTTTTGGGGTTTTTTGTTGTTGTTGTTTTAAATCAGTATTAAATTGGGGTTAAATGGTAACTTTTCCCCTAAAACAAACAAACAAAAAACAACCAGGGCAGCACAGTAAACCATGGGAATAGACTATGGCAACATGGTGAACCAAAAAACACAAAATCAAAGAAATAATCAGAGTATGAGTAAAACAAATATTCTCCGATCAAAGTGCTCTGACAGCTTCATCAATAAGAAGGATCGGCTTAGTCCACGTTTGTTAACTGTGTCTGAATCTATACTATCTAAGTGCTACCTGTAGCTAGAAGGTAAGAGAAATCAGTCATTTTCTTTGAACTATACTTCTATCTCACAAATATAAACATTTTCCACCCAGCACTTAGAGTTTGCAGTATGGCTTTAAATTATTGCATCTTTCCATCACTCAAAGCACAAAACTGGAATATACCCACAATCGTTTTTCTACCTTATCAGTCATTACAAATAATCTATGCCACCAAATATCCCTTCCTGCCACCATGGCCAGCCGCTCTCCACCTGTTCTCTGCACAGCAGCTATGATCAATATCCACCGTGCACAGCGGGTCAGGAAATGATACCTTATATTTATAGCATTTTGCCTCGAGGTCTCAGGGTCGCCTTCTCTCCAGCCACACAGCTAAGCCTAAGTGAGTAATGAAGTCATTAAGAACCGACAGTCCCTCAGCAATGTGATTTTATAAATGCTACCACACATTGCACTAGATGCAATTGTGTTATCACAGTGCAACCAGAAATTGCAAGAGAATGATGGCCCAGAAGCAAGAAACTGGAGGGAGGCTAAGTGGCTTTAGGCTGCCAGGCAGGCTTTCTGGTTACAGACAACTGACTCCTCAACGGCACGAAGGTTACAATTTGAAGTCAAAATTCCTTGGCTTGCTTTGGTATCTTTGGATAGATACATTTGATACGCTCGAAGACCAGAATTCCCAGGTGGGCCAACCACACCACCAATTACCAGACTGTGTTTTACAACTCAAACCAAAATTTAAGACCAGTTTTACTTTGTAAAATTCAGACTGTTAAACCAGGATGTGTAAGAAAAAGACGAGGAGCACCCTTGAGAATCTTGGAGAGTCATGACCGGTCTTTCACACCTAAGGGCAAGCTTACTTCCCCCAAGTGGCTGATCTGAGTCAAGTTCCAAGTCCCTAAGGTATGCTTTTGCATTTCCTGCTACAATAGTATGGCGGTCCCCAGCCCCGTGGTGGCTTCAGCACCTGGTGATAACACACTCTAGAAAGACAGTGATGTATGTAATCGTGAGACCATGCTTCTGTAAGTCACCTAATAAGGTTAAGCAGTGCATTCAATCCGTGACTGTCTATTTCTATTTACTTGTTTTATTTTGGAAGGAAGCAAAATTAAAAAAAAAAAAGTGCTGTTTGAAAATGCCAAACTATTGAATCTTGTACCTGCGTGAGTTGGCACGGAAGGACAAACAGGAGCCCTTATCTTGCCATAGTGACCGTAAGCGGCTCTATGCTTCAACTCTAATTGTGAGCCACAACTGCCCAGGCTAGAATTCCCAGTGTGGGTTTCGTATAGCTCCACGTACAGAGTCCTTGTACTTGAATGTTAGGATTGCTGACAATGAGCTAAATAAAGCTGCACTCCTGGTACCTTAGGAAGAACTCAACGTGTATTTTTAGTACCAAGCAACTACATTCCGTGACTATATAATGCACCTTCGTTTTTTTGACGGTCTGATTGCCTCTTGGGCTGAGATGAGAAAATGCTGATTTTCCTCCTCTGCTTAGCTTCTCAAGCCCGCCCTACTCCACCTGAATCAGGCTAGTGCTCCACTACCTTCATCAAAGAGTATTTAGCAGAGCATCTGCGAGCCACTCTGCAGGTTAAAAACTCAGTTTAAAAACAAGCCCAATTGTGGGAATGATCTGAAAATTACTATACCGTAAATCCTTTAGTTTCCAATACGGTCTTATGATGAAGTGGCATTACTCAAAATTGTTGGCACATGAGGACAGGCTTAGGAACCCAGCAACCAGCAAGCTAACAGGTGTTGGAATCCCAAAGAAGGAGGGGGGAATATTAGATAATCACTTTGGGATGGTACCTCCTGTAGCTACAATACCCAGAATTCTAATCAACTTAACCACAAGTCAAAATGATCGGTGTTACTGTTTCATTAATTATAATATGAGCTAACAGCAACAACAAATACAGTTCCTTTCATTCCATAAAACGTTCTCAAACCTACCTAAACTTGATTTTTCTACGTTGACTTATACAACTTAATCAGGCAGGTAATTTTCCAGTTATCAACACAGTGTCTGCCCCCAATTGATACAAATAACATCGGCACATGTATAATATCCTTAACTGATCACCTGTAATCCTGAAAAAAAAAACATGTTTTCTTTCTCTCATAATAGTACATATCATTTCTAAGTACTTTCCTAAAAGTCTTCACGATCACATTTTAAACTGTATTCTTTGTGTCTGCAACAAACTACCACGAAATGATCTGCTGGCTTGTGGCCATTGAAAAGGACCCACAACTTGAACATTTCCCTATCAGGTACCCCAATGCCCTTGGCAACTGCATCTCAGTCCTTGCCACCACACTGGTAAACACTGATGCAAACACTGCCTGGATACCTGCCTCTGAGGATGCTTTGGATGGCTCCCTTGCATAAAAACACAAGGCATTTTCCACTTGCCTAAAGCGTTGAACACAATATCTTCCAAAAACAATAGCAACGATGTCTGTGCCAAGTATCTCCTCCACAAGGTATTGGTCCAGCTAACAGCTCTGGAAAGGCTAGATAAAGAGCCTGGGTACTCTTTCCCACCATGCAGTTCCAGATTCAGATCCAAAACCCTGAGGAACTTCAGATACCACTTCTAAATGCGTGGACTACAAGCGTCAGAGGCGCTGACTTTTCAAAGATTTGTCTTAAATTAAAAAAAAAAAATCTCATTTGCTCCTTACACCTCCTATCCTATTCTGTAAGGAATTATCCATGAAACACGAAAGTCCTGGGGTAATTTTGTTTCCTTCTTTTCCTCCTAAAGGCGAAGGAGAGAGGTGAAGGAGAAGGAGAGACACCCAGCAGGTGGGTATGGCTCGGCCCGCCCCTCAACTTGGTCGGGACGCATCAGGCGGTGTCGAGGGCTCTGCTCCGCAGCCCGGCGCGCGGCCCGAAGTTTGCTGCCGGTGCTGGCCTCGCGGGGCTCGCGGGGCTCCGGGAGGCCGTGATGGTTGGTGGCATCAGGGTAGCCTCGCAGGGCGTCCAGTGCATCCCCTCAGCGGCTGGACCCCGCGCTCCGGGGACCCTTCCTGGGCCGCGCGGACTGGCGCGCGCCTTACCTGACCAGCGGCGGCGGGGGCCGCGGGAGGACGGACGGGAGGATCGATGGGAGGACCGAGAGCCAGTCCGGCGGCGGCGCCGGGGATTGAGGGAGGCGCGGCGGAGGAGGAGCTCGGGAGCCGCGGGCGGGCGGGCCGCTTTGTCTCTACGGCGCACAGCCGACCCTACGTCACCATAGCAACCGCCAGTGCCTGGGCCGGCCGAGAGCCTGAACCCCTAAGACACCACGGTCCGGGACCCCGCCAGCCCCGAGACCCACGCCCTTCTCAGCAGCTGGGCAGTGTGGAGAAGACAGGGACCCCACCCTACCCCCAACACCCCGAGCCACTGCCAGTGTAGACACTCCCGAGTCTCAGAGTCCCTTGCCAGAGAGACAGGAAGGCTCCAGAGAGCCCGAAGCCCAGAGCTAGATCTTATTACAGTGCAGGCACTGCTTTGCTTTCTCTCTGGACATTCCAAAGCCCTAAGGTCCCTCATCGCCGCCACACCTTTCTTCTACGAAGCACTTAAGGGAGAAGATACAAAGTGATAAACTATTGAGCAACTGGTACTCGGTGCTCCTGTTGCGGCTGCTGCAGCAGACACCACCACCATCACCACCAACAGCAACTGCATTTCTGGTCTCCGGCCACTCAAGTCAGGCACCTGTCTTGCCAGGGGCTCCCGTAGGAAGGGAAAAGGGGGCCTTGACTTCTGATTATAAACACGAGCTGTTAAACCACAACTTTCACACACAGGCTGCAGCGTGAATGTGAAACACTGACACACTGCTTAGGGACTGATTACAACCGTTAAGCGTCTACCATGGACACCAAGGGACAGTCCCACCGACTGGTCGTGTACTGCAGACCTTGACCCTTAGGAAAGCAACTAGGCTCCCTTGGCAGTCTGGGCATCCTCGCCTGAGGAATTTTTTAGAGAAGGAGGGAAAAGTACTAGTAGGACTTGGGTCATGCTTCCCCTGAGTGAGTCACCCCTCTATACTATGTTTTCTTGAAAGTTCAGTGATTAAACCCAAATTCCTCAGTGTCTTCCTTTGGACCTCAGTGAGCAGGCCACTGGCATTTGTGAATCGCCCAAGAAGTCTCAATAACATACTAACCCCCCTGGAGAGCTATTGTTTTCTGGCCTTGCTAGCTGTCTGAGAAGGACACACCAAAACAAAGACATTACTGAAAAACAAAACAAAACAAACAAACGATATTACCGATAGAGGAGGCTCCATGTATTAACTAATGAAAACGGAAGGCCCATTTTCTGTACTAAAATGAAAAAATTTCATTCCTAAGGAAGGTTGCCTACTTTTTTTTCTTTAATAAAAAGATCAGTGCCTCCAGATGAAGTCAAAAGAACGAAATCTTTCTGACAAGCCATTTAGTCATTTGGAGACGTTTATCAAAATTCAAAGTGCCTGTATGTTTCTCCCAGTTTACACAGAAACCCATAAATAGGTAATGAGAGCTATTCAAGATTGCAACATTCCCCCCCACACACACACACACATTTTTTTCCAGCAATGAAAATTTTAAATAAATTGTATGCTGACCAACAGTGACCTGATTAAATAAATTTGTTAAGGTTGCACTGTACAGTACTATGTAGCCTTTAAAAATAATAAAACACACAATAAATACATGTTCAATTTCCTGTTGAAAGAGCGATGCTGTGGACACCTGCATCCCAGCGCCATCGTTTGTGAGATTGTATTGCAGTTGCTGTTTTTACTGAGTGACTATTACTCTCTTTTCCATCAAAACCTCAAAGAAAAATACATGCGTAGGGTGAACCTAGTCGGTCCAAAGTTTCTCCATAGCTATCTAGACTAGAGAGTGTTGTGGTTTGGGTAAGGTTCCACACCTCCAGCTCCACGAATGGCATTGAGAGATTTCAGGACCTTCAAGTCATGAGGCCTGTGGTGAGTGGGTCAGTGACTGCCCTCCACAGAAGGATTAATGCTCCTGGGGTAGGGTACAGCCTACAGAGCGGAACAGATTAGGTTGAATAAAAAATTGAGACTGGCCCCGCCCATCTCTCTTGCGCATGCTCTTGACAGAGGCTAGGGCCAGCACCACACTTGGCAAAACCTTGGGCCCAAATAAACCTCTTTCCTTCATCAAGTTGCCAGCCTTGGATACTTTGTTATGGTGAAACAAAATTAGCTAAGAAAGATGAGCGAAAGAGGTGAAAAGAGGAAAGGAGAAAGACAGGGAGGGAAGGCGGGCACAAGAACAGGAAAGGGGGGACAGAAGTCGGTCCCTAACAACTAGAGTGAGGCTCAAAAGGACCTGTGCTACCATGATTCATCAATAATAGTCATATATTATATAACTTTAAGTCAGCAATGTAGATTCTTGGTGGTTGTTTTTCGAGATGAGCATTCGTGAATTTTGTCAAAGAATTAACACAAGAGATTCTTCACGAATTTATAAATATCAAAAATATTAATGGGCCAATATAATATTGTCTGGATTGGAAACTGAGTATTCATGGGCCTATATAACATTGCCTTGGTTGGAGATTAAATACATTAGAAAGAAGAGTAATTAAGTGGCAAATCCTACCTTCAAATATCAGGCAGGCATCTAGAAAAATCCACACTGGTTCTCTGCTTTCTGAGGAGCCTGGTTCTGCCTTCGTATATGAGAGATTCATCCAGCCTGGGCTTCCCTTCCCACTGGTGACCCCTTTAATCTCAAGACATTTACATGAGCCATGTAAGATAGGTATACAAATCAATCAAACATTTACTAATGATAAATTGCAACTAATTTTCAAAAATAATTCTTTAGCATATGTAATTTTACATTTTATTGGAGACAGAAGCAAAGTTGTATATTAATGAGATGAATGTGCTTTTTTTTCATAAAGAATTAAATCTTGGCTGAGTACTGCAAGACATGGAACATCTTTAATGTTGTTCAGAGTTGATTGATATTTGGATTTTATAATCATCAGTACTGAGAACACCACTTCACATAAACACATAATACTAAATGGCAGACGTATGTTTAAAGCCTTGTCAGAAGTGACTGGAAATCCATCCTCTCTTACTCCCCAGTCAAAATTCACTATAATTTTCCTTTTATGAATATCAAATATCAAAGAGCAATTTTTAAATCAAACATTGTAGCAGGATACAACCTAAACATTTGCTTATCCTATATTCACAAGCTAAAGAATGACATCAGGAAATTATCTGTTGTCTCTGTCTCGGGTAATGAACTCGTTATGTTGCTAGTGGAGCAGAGAGCACTGCTCATAACATGCAATGGTTTCGAATTCAAGCTGAGCGGTGTTTGATAGTTCTGTGCACGGGGTGACTTGTTCAGTACAAAGTGCACATGTTTTGTGTTCAGAACCAAGGCCACAGTGACATCTTGGGATGTAGCATGGGCACATGCCACCAGCAACACTTTGGATGCACTTAGCACTTCCCTTTGAATTGATTTTTTTGTCATTAGCATTCCAAAAACCTTTTCCTGTGACCCTCGCCTTCAGTTACAGGATCACAACAGTTTAAGAACCTCTGGCCTAGACATTTATATTTAACTGGGATGTTTTTCTCCATCTCAAGCTCTGCTTCCATTTTGTCGTTTTGATCAAATTGAAAAGTTATGAGGAAATCATCCTTCCACATTGAGCCCTCGTTCCTGCCCGGTGGATCACCGGAACAGATTAAAGGGTTACCTCTAATCCAGTTATCTAACCTGAAAATGAAAGTACTGCGATAGGACATTAAAATCATTCTGTAGGATTGGAAAGACAGCGAAGCAGTCAAGAGCACTTTCTGCTCTTCCAGAGGACCTGGGTTCGGTTCCTTCCCCGCGCCCCCATCTCACAACCACCTGCAACTCCATCTCCAGGGGACCTGGTACTCTCTTCTGGCCTCCGTGTGCACACACACACAGAGCATTCTTGCACACACTTGCACACCTGCGCACTCGTGTGCGCACACACACACACACACACACACATATATAAATAAATCTCTAAAATGATATGTGTGTCTATGAGTGCTGTGACAGCCATCACTGGTTATCAACTTGACTACATCTGGAATCAACCAAAACACAAACAGTGGAGAACACCTGTGAAGAATTGTCCTGATTATCTGAAGCAGGAAGACCCACCTTAAATGTGGGCTGTACCCTCTGGTAGCAGCTGAGTTAAAGGGGCATGGCAGAAGGAAACTTTGCCTTTTGCATGTTTGCCCTCATTCTCATGGGAAAGTCCATTTATCTTCTTGCTAAGACACTCACTCCTTCACTGATGTTAGAACACACTTCTTTGAGATTCCAATATAGACTAAAGATTGGCAGCTCTCTATGAATCCTCCAGCCTTCGGCCCCAGATTGGGACTGCTGAGCTAATCAGCCTCCAGGACTGAACAACTGCAGGATTCTCATCCTCTTTTGTGAGACGGCCATTGTTAGCTGCCCAGACCACATCCCAGAAGCCACTCTAATAATCCCTTTTTAATATACATATTCTAATGTATGTACATTCATGCTCTTGGGTCCGTTCCTTTAGACGAATACAATGAACACAACAGGCCTTTCACATTCTTGTAAATTTTTTAAAATGAGAGCAAATAATAAGTCCACACTCCTAAAATGATCCTCTCAAGTTAAACAGCCCAGCACAGCAGGCACCAGCCATGCATGTGAACTGGCCACTAGCAAATACAAACTGACATGTGAAGAAGGTGAAAAATGCCAAGTCTTCAAGACTTAGAAACAATAAGGTTCTTAAAGCACTGTGTCATTAATAATGTTTCTATGGGTTACAGACTGAAATAATATTTTAAATATATACAATTAAATAAAATATACTAATAAAATTATAGCACCTGTTTTTTTATTTCAAACATGCTCACTAAAATTTTAAATATTTTCTATGTGGCATATTGGACAGCATTTAAAAATTCATGTTTATATGTAAAATATAATGAAGAGCTAGAAAGTCAAATTTTTTTTTTTTTTTTGAGACAGGGTTACTCAGTGTTACAGTCCTGGCTGTCCTGGAACTCTCTCTGTAGACCAGGCTGGCCTCAAATTCACAGAGATCTGCCTGCCTCTGCCTCCCAAGTGCTGGAATCAAAACATGTGTGCCACCACTGCCCTGCAGATCTTCTTAATCGTCACATAAAGGCTGAGGCAGGAAGGGTTGTCACAAATTTGAAGCTAGCCTTGGGTACATGGTGAGTTCCAAGCTAGCCTAGACTACACACAGAGTGAGATGTTCCACCAGAAAATTTAGAAATTCAAATAAGCAAAATAAAATTACCTCATTAATACTTCTCAACTTATAAAGGGTAATTTACAGCAAATAATTTCTCTTAATTAGAAAGCTATCATGAGATTTTGCTCATGCACTTAGATCTTAGTAAAATTTCAGCCAAGACACTAATGTCAGATTGTTCGATCTGAACTTATCGCCTATAAATAGGACTCATAATGAGATAGTGAGTGGCCATGAACTGCTGGATAGGGACCCTGCCTGAGCACAAACCCCGAGGATTAGGAAGCAGAATAATTTCTGTTTCTGTGTTTTTATTTGTCTTCTCTGTTACCACTCTCTAATTTCATCAGCCTTCAGTTCAGGCTAGTATCCGTGTGACCAGTGGTCCCCAACCTTCCCAACACTGTGATTCTTTGAAACAGTTCCTCCTGTTGTGGTGACCCCAACCAGAAAATCATTTCACTGCTACTTCACAACTGGAACTTTGCTACTGTTATGAACTGCAACATAAATATTTTTGGAGATAGAGGTCTGTCGAAATGGTCATAATTCACAAGCTGAGAACTGCCGTTCTAGATTATTAGAGCCATCAAATTTTAACTCACCCTCCACCCCACAAACTGGATATAAATTTGTCAAAAAAAACAAATATTTTGATTAATTCTGAGAAAACAAAATAAACCAAATCTTCAATTACCAGAAAAGCATCATAGTAATTTCATCCTGATAAATATTGACCTTTTCAGATTTAACAAAACACAGCTGATACCTTCAGTGGTGTGCAAACAGTGTTCTCTAATAAAAACTCCAACAAGCAAAGTCAGTGGTATCTCCCTACGGAAGCATTTTTACAAGGATCTTCCTGGGCTATGATTTAGATTCTGCCCGCCAAAGTCCTTATTTTTTCCTCAATTATAAGCTATAGAGATAGCTTATTGTTTCCCATGTCCAAGGTCACAACATCCACACAGCAGGCTTGCCAGACTCTAAATGACTTCACACCACAAATCTGACAAAAGGGGGAAAAGACATGTGTTTGCTTTTAGTTCCTGGCATAACCAGAAATGAACAGAAAGGTTTGCAAAAGGGCTCAGCTGGTAACGCCTGACGGCCTGAGTCAGATCCCTGGAACCCACATAGCAGAAGAACAGACTCCCACAATCTGTCCTCTAACCTTCACATGTATATTACGACATCTGTACACACAGAGAGCAGCTTGCACGTGTGCGTGCGTGCACGCACAAACACACACACACACCTACCTGTATATACAAGTTTATACGCAATCAATTTTTTTTAAATCTAAAAGAAAAACAACTATCTTTTAAAAATAAATCTTTAAATTAATTGAAAGTTTAAGTCCAAACATGGTTCATTGAGCTCTATATTTTGGGCAAGAAGGAAAAACACAGGGGCTACCTTAATTAAGCAACAGTTCTTTGAATGCCTGCCTGCCTGCCTTCCAGCCACATTCTGACATTGTTTGATGAGGTAATGGGAACACATCCAAAACACATTTTTTAAGAGATTTATTTATTTATTATGTATAAGTACACTGTAGCTGTCTTCAGACACACCAGAAGAGGGCATCAGATCTCATTACGGATGGTTGTGAGCCACCATGCAGTTATTGGGATTTGAACTCAGGACCTCTGGAAGAGCAGTCAGTGCTCTTAACCGCTGAGCCATCTCTCCAGCCCCTAAAACACATTTTTAAAGCACTTGTTTTTATCTTAAATCTTATTTTAAAATATTCATTTGTGCCTTCACGTTTGCTTTCTTCTGTAACTTTTTTTTAAATTCTTCTGAGAAGTGGGGGGTGGGGGGAAGAAGCATTTAGAACATTGAAAAAGGCTGGAAATTCAGAACTCAGAGAGTCCCCTCTGACTGCTCTAAAGTACTGGGGGTACCAGCCCTAAAAAGCAAACATTAACTCTCATCCTGCCAAGTAAAGGGGAAGACATGCCCTTCCCACACTGTTCCCAAGGGGTGTGGGCATCCTCACACCAAGGAGTCTGTTAGCTTCTTGGCCTCAACAATCTGAAATCTCAGAGAGCAATTCATATCAAATTTGTTTCAGATGCTGCAAAGAGGTGCCCCATTAACGTTCTCAGCATACTTCATCTAAGTGATTTTCCAGGAAAAATAAAGAAAGAAAAAAACAAAAACAAGCTAGAGAAGAGAACAAGAATCTTGCCTGACTTGACCTGAGTTCTATGTATGATGTGTTGACTTACGGCTCCGGGATGCCCTTGCCTCTTTAGCAACGGAGAATTTAGACAGATGGCTCGGTGGGTGAGTATGAGGGTCTGAGTTCGGATCTCTGGCATCCATGGAAAAGCTAGGGATGGCAGCAGAGGCCAGTAATCCCAGGGCTGGGTAGGGAGAGAGGTGTCCAGAGACATGTGACTCACTGGCCTGCCAGTCTGGCCAAAACAGGAAACTCCAGGTTCAGTGAGAGACCCTGTCTCAAAAAAATAAGGCGGAGAGTGACTGAGAAAGACACCGGAAGTTAACCTCTGACTTCTACGTGCTTATGGGAGGGAAAGGGAGAGAGAAAGAGAGAGAGAGAGAGAGAGAGAGAGAGAGAGAGAGAGAGAGAGAGAGAACGCTTAAAGGGAGAGACAGCCTTTTCACCAATGCTGAATAGTCTCACAAAAATTACTTATACAGCTGAAAATACTGCCTCTCTTCGCAACGCACTTTAAAAAGATGAGCTAGGCTCTGAAATATCTCTTCTGCTAAACCAGATAAGATGACAAAATTGGATAATAATCAATACTGGCCAAACACTGAACCATAGGGCTGTCTGGCTTATGACAGTCTGAGAAACCTTGCTGCTAATTGGAGGGACACAGACCCCGAAGACTCTGAAGACAAAAGAAAAGTAAGGTAGACTGCGGAGCAGAGTCTTACTCATCCTTCATTAGCCCCGTGTGTTTATTTTGCAGCCTACTTAAAACTACAGACACATCACTTGCCAATGGGTAGAACTGTGTGGAAACAGAAAGTTAAAAAAATAAATAAATACTTTGTAATTCTCTGCCAAGAGCTCCCCACAGGCAAGATTCAACACGGTAAATCACAGCCAAAATTATTAATTTGGTATTGATAAGATCTCGTTAAGGTAAAGTTTTTGGTGTGCTTTAATCTCATTCAAGTTAATTTTGTTGGCACCAAACCAACTTTAGGTGGTAAGGCTGGAAAATGCTGTTTACAGAATACTTAGTTCCCTCCCGTTCAGTGGTAAGTGAAGCCCAGATGTCTTCTTGGGTCCTCTCTGGGCCGCTCACAGTTCGACTATCAAATGCCCCTCCACAGGCTGTATTACTAATGATAGGTCCTCAGATGGTGGCACTATTCAGGGAAGAGTGGAGGAAGAACCTAACCATGTGTCCCCACCATGTAAGGAAGTAGGTCACTCATGAGAGGGGTGGGGAGGACTTTGAAGGTTACACCATCCTGTTCTGGTCCCTGATCCCTGCTTCCTGTCCATAAGGAAGGGTAGATGATTCTCTACCCTTTGTTCTTGCTGCTGTGTTGTTCTGTTCCGGCTCAGGGGGGCAGAGTCACCACAGGCTAAAGTCTCTGAAACCAGGAACATAACGAGTCTTCCTTTCCTTACGATATCTCTGTCAGGCATTTAGACACAGCCACAGAAAGGTAATTAATACAGCGTCCGGCATTCTCACATTCACGCCTTTACCTCATCTTCTGGCAAAAGCGTGCCAGGATGTGAACTACTCCCAATATTAACTATTTAAGTCATTTACTTATCGATCCCCACACAGCCACAAACGAGCCTTTAGCTGGATTGGAGTGACTCATTCCCTTGTCTATTAAATGAGGGTGTTGAGGCCAGTAACATTTTCATAAAACATATTGATCAGAGCGATCCCATGCGACTCTAACGTCATCATACCATTGGGATAAGAGGCCAGCCCAGGTATCAAAGCCGTGTGTTATATGCATCATTACAGCAGTAAAAACATTTCAAAGGCCTTCTTGGTGACTAGATCTTCTGAAGGCATACACCGTCTGAACGTTCTTCACCATCAAAAGCAAGCTGAGGGTGTTGTGACCAGACAGGTTCTTTATGCGAAAAGTATGCAACATGTCAGAGGACAAAGACACATGCCAGTGTTTTCCCTGACGTCTCACCGTCCATGTGAGCGTGTACCTTGCTTCGACAGATGGGTACAGATCACAAGAAGTAGCCATACACGCACCTGTTAACTGCAGCCTGATGTCCCCGATCCAGAACTCCTATGTTCCCTGGGGCGGGGCCACCTCCAACCTAGAGTGGGGCTGCCTCCAAAGCATGCACAAGCCAGCATGGATAAGTTACTTTTCTTTTAACTGTGGCAAAAATGTCTGACAAAGAAAACAATGTTGCGAAGAACGTGTTTGTTTTGACTGACAATATAAAGGAACTGTCTGTCTTGGTGGGGAAGGCACGGCAGCAGAACCATGAAGTAGCTGGTCACATGGAGTCGTGGTCCACAACCAGGGAGCAATAGAGAGAGGAAAATGTAGCTCTGCTTGCTTTCTCCTTTTTTATTCTGTCCCTTAACCGCAGAACAGCGCCACCACGTCCATAGTAGGTCTCTGCCCTTTAGTTGATCCACCCCCACAGATACATCCAGAGGTTCGTTCGCCTCCCACGTGATTTTACAGCCAGGCAAGCTAACCAGCCAGATTAACCTTCACCAAGAGCAAACTGACAGCGATTTAGGACAGTTTGATCTCACAAGGTCAAACTATGTTATCACTAAAATCTCACTTTATATTTCCAAACCATAGGTGCAACATCCCTTACTATACCTTAGCTCCTTTTGTTCTAACATAATACAATGTCTAAGGCTGGATGATTTGCCAAGAATAGATTTCTTTCTCATACATCTAGAAACTGGAAAGTCCAAGGTTAAGGGCCCATATCTTTTGAGGATTATTATTATTATTATTATTATTATTATTATTATTATTATTACTCCTTTTCCCACAGTAAAAGGCAGAACAAAAGAGGGCTAAACTCATCTTTCTACTGGGAACCCACTTCCCACAATAACAACATTAATCCATTCCTGGCAGTAGAGTCCTTATGGCCTGATCACTTCCTATGCGGCCAACATCTCAACACCGTTTTATTGAGAAATAGAGAACTTTGAGGGGGACACATTCATACCAGAACAGAGACCATCCCTCAACCAGCAAGCTTTAAAAGACCTTTATTAACCAAAGCAAGTTTGCAGCGGCCAGTTAAAATAGAAAAACCCAAGAAACAATTCCTTAGATCAAGTGAGGAATGGCAGTGGGTTGGTGGGGGTGTGGGGTAGAGATGGATGAGAAGATTAAGGAAACACTCCTGTGCTGAGCAGAAGACCCTTGGCGAGTAGCTTCTCCCAGGACATAATGGAAAGCCAGGGGGGGTGACAAAGTACTGAGAGCCCCATCCAGGCTCTGGCCTGTCATGAGGATACTGTGTTAAGAGAGAAGAGAGAGCCAATCAGATGATCATCATTCCCGGAGAAGAGGCTTAACTCAGAGGGTGGTGTCCTGGCACACACAGTTGAGACTACCTCCTATGCCAAATCAGTCCGTAAGTGGAGGAGATAAACAGCTACAAAAACTAACTCAGGGGCTCCAAAGCCTGTGGGAGTCCTACTGGGCTTTGCAAGCTTGCTTTCTGTTCTTGGAGCCCGTCAAAAGCTCTTCTTTCTCAGTCTCCCATTCCCCGTTCTTAACCTGGTACGATCCCGTCCGTGGCTCACAAGACAGACTTTTCCCTGTGCCCTCTCTGTTCTTCCCTCTAACGCTCCTTTCTCAAAGACAACATTGGCACTCTTGTGATCACATGACCCTCTGGGTTGTTTCTAATAGTCTTCAGTTATCACTTGCTCACCTGTATACTGTCCTTGTCCCCAGACCCTCTGATTGTGAGCTCCCGGACCGCAGAGACTCACCTGGTCTCCCTTGGATGGATTTCTTCAGCTCTAGGAACAAGACTTCGTGGGCCCTTGGTAGCCAGTCTCCTGGGGAAGAAACGGAGCACAGAGCGTCCCCAGTTCTAGGTCACGAGCAGCCGTTGTCCTTCATTTCCTTCCCTTGGCTGATGGAAAATAAGATCCTGACAACTTTGTCTGTCTTTCCATCTCCTTTGAAGAGCGGCTTTTCCTTACCGAAGAAAGGGTGGCCCCAGAAGACGTAAATGAATCTAACTCAGCAGATGAAGGCCAAAGAATGGGCCACTGTGTCAGCCCCTCCTAAGAAGAGCCTTCGACAACTCGGTGCCAGAATAGATTGTGAAAAGAAAGAGCTACCCTCGGCTCACGCCAGCTTACTAAAAGATGTTATTCTTTCACAAAATAGATGCTGTCTCCCCTCTATATGTGACCGTGGGCTAGACCAGAAATCCAGACACGAGTAAGGTCTAGCCCAAGCCCTGGGAGAAGGTGATCTGCAGAAGATCAGGTCAAGGTAGCAGCCAGTGATAACCTAAACGCACAGTGCTCGGTGACAGTCGTCAGATCATGCTTGGGCCCCAGAGAAGCATCCAGGAGGGAATAGTCTCTTTGGACCTGAGGGAACAACGGCAGAGCTCACTCCAGATAGAGGGCAGCAAAACGTGGAGAGACAGAATCAGCAGATTAGGTTGTGAGAGCTCTGTTTCACGGGGCCAGGGCGTTTATGGTGGCAGGAAACACCCCTGAGACACTATCAAAAAGCCGGAGCTCACAAAACTCTGTGAGGCAAAAAAACAAAAACAAACAAAAAAAAATGCATGCTGTTTAGCAAGATCATGTTAGTCAGAAGATCAAAATTTAGCATTTAGCCCCAGAAAACTAGTTTTCTCTTGGTCATCCAAGATTCCAACTTTATTTCCTCCTGGTTCAAACTTGCCCCTCAGAATCTCTCAATATTAACTTTGTCACACCCATGCCGGCCTCTGAGGTCCCTCATCTTGCAGCATCGAGAACTCGGTCCCTGAGGAGGCCATACTCACTCACAGGCGCTTTCACGCATGCTCTGTGACAGTCTCTATGAGCTCGCGCTGGACAGAGCCAAACAATATTAAAGCAGCGTGTGATTAATAATGAAGCATCTTGGAAGTTAAAAGGCTGTTGGTCCTGGTCCAGGTTCCCATGGATGATACCCAGGATTACCAAGACCCACGCCATTGTCTGCCTCCTCCTTCATGACAGCATCCCCGTCCTGAGAGCAGCACTGGCCCCGGGAATCCTCCAAAGCTGCCTGCTGTGTCAGCCCATTGGGAGCTTAGAGTCACAAGGGAACTCGAGTAACTCACTTAACCTGGAAGTCAAGGCAACAGTTCCCTTAACCCTTTCGGAGGAGAGGAGAAGGACATTTTTATCTCCCTCCCTATTCCTGCCATTTCCTACATCCTACCAACCCCAATCTTTACACTTAGGTTCCGGGTCTCCTCTCTTAGATTTAGGGTTCATGTCTCTATCCCTAGTCCCATTTGGATATGGACGTTACTTCCGCCCCCACCCCCAACCCCGGGAAGATCTACCTATGTGTTAAAGCCTTGGCCCCCAGGTCTTATGGTGACTGGGAGCTTGCCCTTAAAGGGAGTGATAAAGCCCCAACTCTCCTTTTCATCTCTTTTCTACACTCCAACTATGAGGTAAGTGGTTATACCTATAAACCATTTATCTTCATTGTTTGTCATAGCAATAGGAAACTGACTAACACCCCCTAGTAAGGACTTTGTTTAATATGAGATATCGCAATACCCTCTCAACTGGTCATGCTGTTTGTTTGTCTGTGCCCAGTTGTGGGCTCGCTCTTCCTAGAGCCCAGTTTCAAACACTTCCTGCTCTTCCGGATGCCCCCATACTTCCCATTGCTGATGAACGACAACCTCACCCAGATCTTTCTCTTTAAACCTGGTGCTAGCATGTTCCCCCACACCCCCAGCCACTGTACTGTCTTCACGTCTCGACTAAAGCCAAGCACAGAGCTCTCTTATGGTGAGGTGACTGTGCTATTTGGAGGGTCCTTTCTCCCCAACTTTCACAAGTGCAAAAACTACCCACCTTTCCAAACAACCTCCAGGACCCAAACATCCTTTGGGTGAGACTGAAACTCTCTCATCTGGCGTCTCCCATAACGCATACTTCTTCTGCATCTCTCTTGTAAAGTCCACAACATCATGATCTGTGCTACAGGAATACGTGTGCATGTCTATAATGAACACCTCTGGCACATGGAATTTGATGTGTCTTCCCAGAATCCCACCCTGCCCCAAGCATGGCGTCTCATTCTAGGTATGAATTCCATTGGGGTTCTGTTTCAACGCTCTATGGAGCTGTCAAATGAAAGTGCACACACTCCCAAGGAGGGTTTTGTCTTTCTAGCCTGGGGGGTAGGGGGGGTGTAGCTGATTGTGTGGGATATGGGGGTGAAGATAAATCAAAGAGGTACCAATTTGTCACAAATGGTGTGGAAATTAGCTTGCCCAGTTGCAATTCAAGCTCCCTTCCCCAGGCCTCTAATTACTCAAGAGCACTTCTGTTGTTGGGAGAGAGTGTTTTTCCTTTCTTGGGCAGTTGCCTTGCTTTGCAACTAAACACCCAGAACTGAGCACTGGAGACACTTTTTTTTTTTTTTTTGGCTCTTATTCCAATAAGAGTAAATGCAGATTGGAATAACAAGGAGAAGAAAACCATAACAGCCTTAGGGGACCTGGGAACACATTCAAAGCCCACACCCCACATTTTTGACCATTTTCACATTTGAGTAGGTAAATGTGATTCAAATACTCATACGAAGTAGTTTGGGAGTAACTGCAAGGAAGGCAGGAATAGACCAAATGCAGCTCCAGTAACGTTTATTTTTCAAACCAAACGGTCCTGAGTCAGGAGCTCCACTCCAACCTTTCAGAGCATCCTCAAAGACTATGACCTTGACTCTGTGTTCTCAGTCCTGTGCCGTAGCCCCCTTCTAAATACATCTCATCAGAAACAGTCATGAATGCAAACAGGAGGGTGAGATGTGATGAAATGTGCTTCTTTAGAAGGAATAAGACCTCATGGGTAAGAACCGGAAGGGACTCTTGGGTAGAACGATTTTTGGACTTGCTGGGTGCTATATACCATTTCATCTAGTTCACACTGGTACTTAAAGGCTATTCTTCCAATGTAAAATTGTGAATAAGGGGTTTTCTGTGTAAAATAACCCAACTCTAATCTCAGAGTAATAGCCAGCTCTTAGCATTATCTTCATTATTATGGGAAGGGCTGATGGTGACAAGCTGAGTCTGAAGGACCGACATTCTCCACCTGATTTCAACAGTAGCTGTGTCACTGTCCTGGACATTTTGATATGCCACAACTGAAAATGTGGATCTCACATCGCCTAATTTAAGCTGAAATGGCAGTTTGTGTGTCTTAGGGAATCTAGAGCCTCATCCTTGCCTGGAGATAAATTCCTTTCAGTCTGTCAATCATTGTGAGCTCTCGTTCGGACCGGCTACCCACCGGCCATTTCCTGCAGCCTGAACTATGCCTGCCCCTCAGCGTCTCCCTCTGTGTCTCACCACGTCCACTTGCCTCCTGTCCGGCCACCATTGTTCTTTGTCAGATCAAGTTTTAGATTTGATGTTTCCTGAGGCTCCACGTCCTGCGCTCACGCTTTGCCTGCCGAGGTCTTCTGAACACGTAACCAATAAACTCCCACCTAAGAGAAGCCTTCGAGATGACACATCACTTGTAAGACTGCAAATAGCCTTTCGGCTTAGACAGTAAAGAGAAGTGGACAAAGGAATGCCCAATGCAGGTGAAGCATCCCTGACCCAAAAATCCAACATCCAAAAGGTTCCCAAATTTGAAATTTTGAATTGCACCAAGTAAAAAGATTCCATATGAAGAAACTATGCTTCCAGAACAAAATTATTACAAACATAATATAAAATGGCCCTTGAGTTATGTGTATATGGTATAAAAAGGAACATACTACGTTTGTGTTGAATTTCTCCTGAGTCTATGCAAATATTCAAAGATCTGAAACTGTCTACAGGTCCTAAACTCTCTGGTCCCAAGCAGCTCAGATATGAGACGCTCAGTAGGTAGTTTCTTCCCTCTATTGTGTGTGTGTGAGTGTATGTGTATATTTGTGTGTGTGTCTGTGTATGTGCATTGGTGTCTGTATTTGTATATGTGTATGTGCATTTGTGTGTATTTGTGTGTGTTTGTATGTGTGCACATGTGTGTGTATGTATATGTGCATGTATTTGGATGTGTATTTGTGTGTGTATGTGTGTATGTGCATTTGTGTATGTGTCTGTGTGTATGTGCATTTGTGTCTGTGTGTATGTGCCTTTGTGTATGTGTGTTTGTACATTTGTGTATGTGTGTATGTGTATATGTGCATTTGTGTATGGGTGTATTTGCATTTGTGTATGTGTATATGTGTGTTTGTGCATTTGTGTATGTGTATTTGTATGTGTGTATGTGTGTGTATGTGTGTATGCGTGTGTGCATGTGTGTGTATGTAGGTCATGTGTTTGCACCGGTGTGCTTATACATGTTGAGGCCAGTAATCAAGGGTTTTCTTCAATTGCTTCCTCACTTTTTTGATATGGGGTCTTCAGCAAACCCAGAGCTCACTGATTGGATAGACTGGCTACCCAGCAAGCTCTGGGGATCTTCCCGTCTCTGATTCCCCAGTGCTGGGATCCCAGGTAAGCATCACAGCACCCACATTTTTACATTGGGGCTGGAGACTTGAACTCAGTTCCTCACGCCTGCAAATAACTACTGAGCCATATCTGTAGCCCCTGTAGGGCTCATAAAAAAGAAAGGAAGGAAGGAAGGAAGGAAGGAAGGAAGGAAGAAAGAAAGAAAGAAAGAAAAAAAGAAAGGAAGGAAAAGAAGAGAAGAGAAGAGAAAAGAAAAGAAAAGAAAAGACAAGACAAGACAAGACAAGACAAGAAAAGAAAAGAAAAGAGAAAACCTCCTCTGTCTTAAGGGAAGGTCTTCCTGTCCAATTAGTTCCCTTGACACCGGCTGCTAATACAAAATGAAGAATGAAATGGGCAGTAGTTCACGGATATGCGTGCATAACATCTCATGTTGCCTCTAAAAACTCCCAACTCCCCAACCCATTCTGTAGTCTGCTACACAGTTTCCCTGTTTTGAATGCATACCCACCCACCTCCAATGGTGCATTTTGGCCTACCTCATTCCCGCCAGATTCATAAATAATAAAACTAAATTATAAGGAAAAAAAGCCCTCTTGTATG
Source organism: Tokudaia tokunoshimensis (assembly GCA_036184795.1). Lineage (NCBI taxonomy): Eukaryota > Metazoa > Chordata > Mammalia > Rodentia > Muridae > Tokudaia > Tokudaia tokunoshimensis. The sequence goes on from BTHU01000022.1 coordinate 20,723,438, forward strand.
TGTGTGGGTGACTCTTGAGTGTTCCCAGATAACCCTCCACCGTCCAGGCAGGGTGACATAACAGAGAGAGGTATGCCAAGGTGGCAGTCTTGACTCTTAAGTCAGCTCCGCCCTAACTGTACCTTATTTCCCCAGACACAAAGTCAGGGAGGACTTCACTAGGTAGCTCCACGTAACAACCTCCTCTCTTCCAGGCAGTACAGTCTGTGATCACAAACAGATCGGATTCTGAAACCTTCCTAGTTCTACCCAAGAGATTCTAACGAAGCCTTTTCCAAGCCAAGCAACCTTGATCAAAAACCCTTCATCGCTCCCCCATCCCCGTGTTTTGGCTTCCCCATCTATAAAACAGAAGAGATTAAATTGTTTACCTGGTGAGAACGTTATAATGATGGAAAGACTCGGCATATGCTCCATATGTGTTTAGAGCAGTACCTGGCAAAACAAAAAATCTATATAGCATAAGGAACCACAACAGACTACGAATTCTTTCTGAAGCGAGACTTTGAAGCTGTAATTTACATACTGTTGGATTCATCTACTCTATAAACATATAATCCAATGGTTTTATGGTATTCATAGAGCTAGGAAATCATTGTCACAATGCACTTGAGAACTTGTCTTTTATCATATCAAGAAGAAACTCCATGTCCTTAAGCTAACATCTTCTCCTGGCACCCCCCATACCCACACTAGGGAGAACAACAATAATATACTTTCTTTCTCTACAGATTTGCCCACTCTAGGTACTTCATATAAGCACAATCATACTATCATAGCTGTATTTTTTCCATTAATGTGTTTCCAAAGATCATCTATACTGTAATATGAGTCAATGCTTCCTACTTTTTACTAATGGATGATTTTTTTTCCTTTGTGTTTATCGAGGTATGTGCTCACTCGTGTGTTCAAGTGCACATGCCCATGTTCCCACAGCTATTCCCTCGAAACAGGGTCTCGCATTAAGCCTGAAGCTAGGCTGACAGCCAGCAAGCCCCAGAGAACCTCCGGCATCCACACCACACAACGTTGAGGTTAGAGGCGCATCTGCAGCCACACCCAGCTTCTTACATGGGTTTGAACTAAGATCTTCCTACTTCCATAGTAAATGCTCTTACCCTCTGTGCCTCTATCGCAGAACTGATGGACATTCACATTCTTATAAACAGTATTCCCATAACGATTCACGTGCAGATTCGTGAGTGGTCATATATCTTCACTCCCCTTGGGTATAAAGGTAGGAGTGAAACTTCAGGATCCTGTGCTAACTCTGGCCACCAGCCTGTTTTCCAAAGTGGCTAGACCAGTTTTCATCCCCAGTGTTCTCCTTTGCCAGCCTGGGCTGTTATCTGACCACAAATGCTAGCCGTCCCTCTCAGGTGTGATTTACATTCCTCTAATGCCGGTTTGTGCGTATCACTGCAGGTAAGCCACGGGCTCTTATAATCTCTCTATTGTTGATGCTTTAGGAAACCGTAGACCACCAGAGACACTTGGAGAAGAGTTCAGCTCGAGGCTGCCACAAGCGTTTGAGGACCCAGTTCGATACCACTTGGTCTTTGCAATGTGAGCACCGAAGTCATGTTTTCAAAGTTACGCTGGCCAAGGCAGACTGCAAGAGTAAGACAGTAAGTACATCCTTAATTCAAACAGGCTTCTCATTCCATTTCTGGCCTCTCCCATTTCTGTGAAAACCCAGAAACACACTTATCCCAGTGCCTTCCAGGGATATGATCTTCATCAGTTTTCCATCCCTTCAGCAAATACCAGAACAAACGGTTTAAGGAAGGAAGTTGTTTATTCTGGCTTAGCATCTCAAAAGGGTCAGTCTATCCTGACAGGGAGGCTGTGGCAGAGCCAAGCCATTCACACTGCGGGGGACAAGAGACGGAACAACTGTGCTGACCAGCTTTCTTCTCCTCCCTCACACTGTACCCCAGCCCCCAGGATATGGGGTGATGCTCTCCAGGCTCTGGGCAGGATGCCTCCTCTTAGAGAATCCTCTCTGCAAGCAGCCACCCACACATACACAGTTGTCTTCAGCCAGTCAAGTGGACCATCAAGACGAATGATCATAGATCAATTATCTATAATCGATTATCAAAAAAAGATCATCATCTTAATTTGGGCTTTCACCATTTCTGCCGCCTAAATAACAACCTTTTGTGTGTTTAAAGTCCCCTACCATAAAGTCTCCACAGACATGCACTCTCTGTATCTTTTGTAATATACATAACGCAGTAATCCAAGTCAAAATCTTACTGTTATTGCCCTGATAAGAGAGAAGAGAGACACTTGCACTATCAGACAATCAGATCAATGGATCCTTAAGAACTAAAACATCGTGCTTGAGAGACGGTTCAGCAGTTCACACCACTTGCTGCTCTTCTAAAAGACGTGGGTTCGATTCCCAGCATCCACACAACAGTTCACAACCCTCTGTAGACTCCAATCCCCGGGGAATCCAACACTCTTTTCCAACCTCTATGAACAACGGGCACTCACACAGTGCACAGACAAACACGCAGGCAAATGCCCGTACATACTTAATTAACTATTTATTTCTCTTTAAAAATCACTGAAATATCCCCCAAAATCCCATCCTGGAGGAAAGGAAAGGCCGAAACCCCGGTGCCTGCTGGAGAAGGATCTTCCCTCCCAGGAAGAGCTCGCCCAACTCTGACAACAACCAAGGAATGCACTATGCGTCACAGGAGCGGACACAGGTGCGGATGGATACCAGCGCACAGACTGCATAGACCGGCGCAGGACACGCAGCAATGGATCAATGACGGCCGGCATCCCGTCTCGACCAGGACTGCTTAGTTCTGCAAACCTTTTGCTGCCTGTCTTACCCCAAACCATCTTGAAGGGTCTCTACATCCCTTTATTTGTTCATCTCCTCAGTACCAGTACGACCCCAGTGAATTCATCTTCCTTCCTCTGCCTTTTGCTACTCCTTGGTTCTTTAACTGGCATGATTCGGACAAGTGGCTCGCTGAGCCCAGTTTCCTGGGGCTTCCAGATGCTAGGTTTTGATCTTTAAAACTCTGGTAACATTACCACACCCTTAAAAAAGGAGATTCCAAGTAATTTGGATGTGTGACCTATAGGTGACTGGCCAGAGGGCTGGTGGTTCAGCAGAGTGGTCATTTGCTGCCATCTATGGGTAAAACACTAGAAGTGACCTGAGGAGACATTTGATTACACATAATGGCTCGAGCCTGTGATGAAGTTCTAAGACCAAACAACCTTGGATTTGGTCACTGTTATCTCAACTTGCAGGGAAAAAAAAAGGATTCTTTGGGCTGCCTTGGAATGCTATTACAAACAGCATCAGTCTCTCATGAATAGCAATTCAGACTGTAGCGTTCCATTTAAAAAATAAGTAGATTTGAACTTGTCTAGCATCGACATTCTTTAACTGAGAGCAGGTTTTAGAAAAAAAAAAACAGAGATTATGTTAGGTTAAAAGACTTTTTAATAACAGAATCTGTCATTGTCTTGACTAAAATGAGTCCCATCCAAACCTATTACGGCAGCAAAAAGTCCATCTGTCACAGTTACCATGGAATTAGGAGCTGCACAATGATTTAATAGCACTCTCTCCATAGCTAGAAACTTCCACACACAGAGGCAGGAGAATGGCTGTTAATGAGAAAAGCTCGATTGTATCCTGAAATATTTATGCCAGCTCTGAAAACATGTATAAAACATTTACCAAATCTGCCTCCAAACACACTTTTGAAAAGGATACAAATCCATTCCCTGATTCATCAGTGTGTGTGTGTATGTGTGTGTGTGTGTGTGTGTGTGTGTGTGTGTGTAGTTATCTGCTCTAGCAGTTTTATGTGAATTTAAAAGTCCAACCAGGTACACACCTGTAATCTTAACATGTGAAAGACTGAGGTCAGAGGAACACAGTGAGTTCAAGGGCATGTAGTTGGAACAGACAGACGGACAGACTGTTTCATCTGGTTGAAAAATTAAAATTTAAAAGGAAACATTCACAATGGTCATGGTGGTGCTTGCCTTGCCTTGGATCCCAGAACTCAGGAGGCAGAGGCAGGCAGATCTCTATGAGTTCCAGACCAGCCTTATCTACAAAGTGAGTTATAGACCTGCCAGGAATCCATAGTGAGACCCCATCTAAAAATCAAAAGGAAAAAAAAAAAGAGTCCTGGATAGGTTGAGTACAAAAGAAAAAAAATGAATAGAGGCAAGTTCGTTTGGAGAGCTGGAGATCCATGGTTTACACATAATTCTTAAAGTATCTGCCATATGTCTGGTTGGCAGACCTGTCTCTTTACTAGATATAAAACCTAAGAAATTAGAAATAAAGTGTTTTTAATTTTAATTCTCTTTATTCTTTGGAATTTTCATACATATATACAATGTATCTTTTCATACTCACCCCTCATTACTCCCCTCCAATTCCCCTATATAATATATAGAGATTAATATATTATTAATCTATTATAATTAATAGATTAATATTATATTAAAGTATTAATCTGATGGGTGCAATTAGTGCCGCTCATATGCACATAGAGGGGGCATGGCATCTCCCACTGGGGCACAGGGAACCTACCAGTGGCCACACTCCTAAAGAAAAGTGCCTCTTCCTCCCCAAGCAGCCATCAACCACCGGCAGCTCTCAACTGAAGCCTTGTTACTGCCGAGGCCTTGGGCGCCCCTCCCCCACCCCTGTGTGCAGCAGCCACACCATGTCCAGGGGACAGCATGCCTTAGCACATTCCCATCTCCTGACTCTCACACTCCTCCAGTATCTTCTTCAATGTGCTCCTTGAGCCTGGGGTGGGCAGTGATGGAAATGTATCATTTATAGCTAAGCACTTCGAACAGAATGTGTCTCTGCATTGACCACTATCCACGGCAACAAGAGCTTCTCTGACCAAGGATAGAGACATATATCCTTGCAAGGCAATTTGACAATATGATCATTTAGAAAATTGTAAGTAAAAGGTTCTCCCGAGGAGCCTATGATTTCCCTGGCCATTCTTTTTGTTTTGCTTTTGTTGTTGTTTTGTTTTTTGTTTCTGTTTACCTGTGTTTATGGTATCCCCCAAGAATCCTCTCCTGTGAAGCGGGCCTCAAATCCTATCAAGAAAGCCACTGGGTACCCCCATAGCCAGCCTTGCATTATTGCAGAAATGGGCTCCTCTTGCCTGGTGGGTCATTACTGAAGCATGCAGAGTCCAGCACCAGATAAGACTATCGATGTGCCCTGCATCCCAAAGTTTGCATGACGCTTTCCACCAGTGTGAAAGCCAGCCAACAGGGAGTACTTCCTGGTCAGTCCAGGAAGTGATTTTTTTTTTATGTGTATGTCCTGTAACCAAAGTCTGAAGATTACTAACAAATATTTATAGCAACTTAGTCGATATGATTTATTTTGTGTCTACTCTATGATAATTTCTGTTCTGGATGCTTGCTCCCTGTAGTGTTAACAGGTCAGAGGGAAGGAGAGAGGGAGGGAGGAAGGGGAGGAGGGAAGACAGGAAGCAAGAGGGTTCCAGTGTGTATTGAAATTGATACTACTAAGTAATGAAGCCCAAAGGCAGGAAATAGTATCCCTTCCAGTGGATGGGCTCTAGCGAGGATCCTTCGATTTGGTTAACACATTCGTTATGTCAGCCCCACGTTACCAAGAAGACAGTACACAGAGGGAGGCTTTGATGAGCTGTGACTGGGTTCAGGTAGATCGGTTGATTACTTTCAGCTGAAGAGCAAAAACAGTTTCAATTTTGACGAATAAAGAGATTGCCATCTATTTTATTTACGCCTAGGTCCCCTAGCAACTTACGTAAAGTTCTGACATACAGAACTCAACAAATAGTTCTTGAATGAACACGGCATCCTGTGCTCAAGGCTCAACCTGTCACATTTGTAAAAATCTGGTTTTCAGAAGAGGAATGGCCTCCCCCAACCTCCCTGCCAAGGTCACTTAAGAAAGTATGTGAATTTCCAAGATTCCAAAGTTAGTCGGTAAGTCAGATCACGAGCTGCCCTCCTCACTGCTCAGAGGTGGCGTTACTGACCCTTAGCAAACACACACAAAGGGTGTGCAAGCCATGGGAACCCACAGCCTTACTTTCCCACAGAGCCTTCCGCGTCCACCTTCTGCCTGCCGCCACCGTCTGAAGGGCTCCGTGATAATCACTGAATTACATAACTGGCCAAGTGAGATTGTTTTCCATCTGTTAAGGCCCATCAGAGCTCCATGCAATGAATTTCAATTTAAGGAGCTTTACCCCATCTGGAGTAAGAGGATTCTTTCCCTATAAAGGGGGAAACCATCCACCACGACTTTAACCCGGTTCTAATGGAAATGATTTGTTTCTGATTTAAGGTTTTGGATGGGGTTTAAATAATGTAGATTTCAGCACTCCGCACAGAATTGTGTAGCCAACATTTCCCCAAGCCGTGTTTCACAGCAGTAAATGCTTATTGTACATAAACCACCTATACAAGCGTTCTCATTGCAACAATATAAGCATTCTCATTGCAACATTGTTTGAGACAGGGCGGGGCGAGGGGCAGGAAACTTGGCGCTAACCCAAAAACCCATCAAAGGAGAAGAGATAATGAAATCGTATTACGTTCTTCAGATGCAGCTATTAGATCGAATAGAGCAGTTCTATACGGACCTGGGCGAGAAGGTATCACAGACAAGGCAGTCAATGCAGAAAAGCAAGGTACAAAATATTGTGCGTGTTTTTAATACTGCAATAACTGCAATATTGTACTAGGCCACGCCCACACTGAACACCAGCCCATCCACACTGAAAGCTTCGCAAGTGGATACAGCGAAGTACTAGCAGTAGTCATTCTGAGAAAAGAAATTTTGCTTTTAAACGTATGCATCTCTGTAGTACAGCGTGTTTACAGTGATTATGTGCTACTTCTGTGATTTAAAAAACAATGGGTTGCACTTCTTTTTTATTATTTCCATGGTGTGTGTGTTTTCGGTATGGTGGGTGCACATGAGTACATATGCTTGCACACCCGTGCTTGTGCTTCCAGAGCCGGGAGCAGGACATGTGTATCTTCCTTTATTATTCCTGCCTTATCACCTCAAGACACAGTCCCTCCTTGGATGAGAAGCTCAGCATTTTGTTGACGGTGAGGACAAAGCCCAGAACCTTGAGAATGCTCAGGACAGTTTGCCCCTTGTTTCTCTCTTTCTTTTTGTGTGTTTATTTTTGTGTTTCTGTGTGCAAGTGCACGGGTACTCACACCTAAGTGTATATGGAGGCAGGGTCCCTCCCTGAACCCGGAGCTTACCAACCGGCTAGAATGGCTGGCCAGGGGGCTCCAGGGTTTTCCTATCTCTGCCTTGACAGCTTTTCTTTCGAACGAGGGCAGCTAATCATGGAATCATATCCGACTTCCTAACATGAACTATGAAGCCTGGCTCACCACCATCCTGACGACTGTAGCTTCACCCCAAACTGACAAAGAGGGGAGATCTGGGGAGCAGTGGGGAGCAGTTTTCTTTAAGGGTGAGTTCTCCTCCTCACTATTAGTCCCGAGCCAGTCAAACGCATCATCACCAAGACTGCATAAGGGCACCTTATGGTGCCTTGGCACCTTGGTGACTCAGGACCGAGCTTGTCATTCGAAAGATGACTGAAATCCATGCTGATGGAGAAAGATTGGTTTCTTTCTCAAACTCTTTAGGATAGTGAGATTTATTGGAAATGACTGAAGCTGCTCTAAGGAATGAAAGCTACATTCAATCTGTCACATAACTAATGTATTATAATATACACACCACAATTAAAATCTGCTGAGCCTCGGGTCCCTCCCCCTCCCTTTAGGATCTTGAAGTGTAACTTAGTGTCAGAGCACTTGCTTAGCGTGTATGAAGTCCTCATGCATTCTGGTGTAAGTATGCAGCTAAAGGGTGTGTGCATGTGGTGTGTGTGTTCATGTGGTGTGTGTGTATGTGGTATGTGTGTGTGTGTATGATATGTGTATGTGGTGTGTGTGTGTGTGCATGTGGTGTGTGTGTATGTGGTATGTGTGTATGTGTGTGATGTGTGTATGTGTGTGTGTGTGCATGTGGTGTGTGTGTGCATGTGGTGTGTTTGTATGTGGTATGTGTGTATGTGTGTGATGTGTGTATGTGTGTGTGTGCATGTGGTGTGTGTATATGTGGTATGTGTGTATGTGTGTGATGTGTGTATGTGTGTGTGTGCATGTGGTGTGTGTGTAGGTGGTATGTGTGTATGTGGTATGTGTGTATGTGTGTGATGTGTGTGTGTGTGTGTGTATGTGTAGTGTGTACATGTGCTTTCAGAGTGCCTCTGTTTCCAGGCTATGCTTCAGAGTACTTGAGCCCTGGTAATTCCTGGGTTTCATATGTTTTTACTTCAATAAATATACTTTGGCTACAGTCATATTTGGCACAGGCTATCAGTCCAAAATTGGATGCATAATTTAAATGACTGCAAGGCTCCTCAAATTCCTGGCACAATGCACACAGGGCCAGCTATGATTAGCCAATGCCTCGTAGCAGAACAGCTGGTGGCCTCTATAAGGGGGGGGGGAAATAACCTAGAGGAAAGCAGGGTAGGGCAGATGCCAGAAGAGCTAGAACCTTCCAGGAAATATCTATGCCCCGATTACCCAGACAAGTCCAGAAGAGCTAGAACCTTCCAGGAGCACTGAAATATCTATGCCCCGATTACCCAGACAAGTCTAGAAGAGCTAGAACCTTCCAGGAGCACTGAAATATCTATGCCCCGATTACCCAGACAAGTCTAGAAGAGCTAGAACCTTCCAGGAGCACTGAAATATCTATGCCCCGATTACCCAGACAAGTCCAGAAGACCTAGAACCTTCCAGGAGCACTGAAATATCTATGCTCCAATTACCCAGACAATTCCAGAAGACCTAGAACCTTCCAGGAGTACTGAAATATCTATGCCCCGATTACCCAGACAAGTCCAGAAGACCTAGAACCTTCCAGGAGTACTGAAATATCTATGCCCCGATTACCCAGACAAGTCTAGATCCAGAATGCACCTAGAATCGTGGTCCAAATTTTAACTCATTTTCAAATCTATTGATTGTTAGATTCTTCACCTCATCTTACATAAAACATAATTAAACTATGTCCTAACTTCCCCAAGCTACTCTGCAATCCACCATCAGGTCCCAGTCAATCATAATCCTCCTTGTCTTGAAAGGGTTGCCAGGTAACACGAGACACTAAACCTAAGACCTACAACACCTAATGCCCAGTATGCCTGGGCCGTGTTGTGTAGCAACCACAGGGGCTCTGTTTAGTGGAAAGGAAAGAAATCAACAAAGCAGTCACCTGCTGAAAAGGAAGTCCTGAAGTTGAAATAGGTTCTGGATATTTTTAACAATACAAAGGCTCCAAAAACCGAACTCAAGGAAAGAGAAAACAGGTGTATAAAGTGGGTCACAGTGGCTGAGCGTCATCTGGTTCTCTTTACTGTGAGGTTTTTCAACTACAAAGGATTATATAAATATCACCCTTCTGGCTGGTAATGTCATCACATCTTTTCTTCATGAGTCATGCTGCTCCCCAGATAGTAACTTCTTCCATCACATTTAGTTTTAAACGAACCTTAAGAAAGACCAGAATTTTCAGTATGTGTAGATGCAGTAAGTTGTCTGTGTATCCTGTCCTTGAAGGGTCGCAGACAAGCTCTTTCAAAACAGATTTTAAGGGTGATGTGTGAAGGTGGTTTGTTTGTTTGCAAATGAAAGAAAGGAAGGAAGGTGGGGAATGGAGGGGAGGTGCTGTTGTCCTATACAGCCACAGCAGAGACCTGAGCTCACCCTTCCGGGAGTGCTGAGACAGCAAGGCCACCCCCAGGGGCTGAGACTATAACAGGATTTGGTCCTGTTGTGGTTGTTTGTATTAGAATGGCCTCCATAGGGTCACATATTTGAAGTCTTGTTCCCCGTAGGTGGAACTGTTTGGGAAACTCTGGGGGTGTGGCCTTCTTGGAGATCTTGCTCTGGGGCAGGCTTTGAGGTTTCAGAAACAGAAGACTGCGCAATTCCTAGTTAGCCCTCTCTGCCTTGAGGTTGTGGATCAAGATGTAAGCTCTCAGCTGTCCCTTCGATTCACCATCATGGACTCTAACCCTCTCAAACTCTATGACAAATTAAACACTTTCTTTTATAAAATGGCTTGGTTATGGTGTTTTATCACAGCAATAGAAAAGTAACCAAGACAGAGCCTAGTCCAAATGACCTCAGAATGTGACAATATTTGAAGAGTGGGAATCTCTAAATAGGCAATTAGGTTAAAAATGAAGCCATTGAAATAGGGCGGTACAACTTGAATCCTAACAGAAAGTGGCAGCGTATTGTGGTTTGAATGCCCAATGGCCCTATAGCCTGATGCGCTTGAATACTTGGTTCTCAGCTGGTGGCATGGTTTGGGAATGTTGTAGAACCTTCGGTACAAGTAGCCTGGTTAGCATATGTAAATCACTAGAGCAGATCTTAAACATTGGATTTGATTCAAGTCAGCCCAGGTTTTCTTCTTCTTGATCAGTCAAACTCTGAAAGCATCAGCTCCCGGGTCCCACCCCCATGGGTGGAGACACTGCTCTGTGCCTGCATGTCCCCACCCCGTCTTCAGCAACCACCAACCAAAATAAAGCCTCCTTGTATTACTTACCTCAGGCATTTCTGCCACAGCAACAAGAAAAGTAATTAATACAAAGAGATGGGATGGGAACACACAGAAGGTCACAGGAAAACCCCGGTAGCAAGCAGCCCCTTGTGAACCAAGAACAGAGGCCACAGGAGAACCCAAACCTGACAACCCCTTGGCCTTAAATTTCTTTTATGTTTTTGTTCTCCCCAACTTTTGCCAGGATGTATGTCTGTGTGCCACGTTGTGAGTAGTGCCTACAGAGGCCAGAGAGGGCAGTAGATTCCCCTGGGATTGGTATTACACGAAATTGTAAACTGCCATGTGGGTGCTGGGAATCTAACTCAGGTCTTCTGGAAGAGCAGTCAGTATGCTTAACTGCGCCCTGACCTTAAAATTCTAACCACATAACTACGAGAGGGTACAATTCTGCTGCTTAAGCCACCCAGCGGGTGGTATTTGGTTATGAAAGTCCCAGCAAATGAATACAATGCAGTCAGACAGCCTTTGTCCGTCAAAGCAGGTCTATTATTCCTGTCTGAAAGTCTGTCATAGCTTACCCTCCATGCCAGCAGCAACCTACAGAGAGAGAGAGAGAGAGAGAGAGAGAGAGAGAGAGAGACAGAGACAGAGAGACAGAGACAGACAGACAGACAGACAGACAGACAGTCAGAGACAAAGTGCATTACTCACAATGCCAGAATAGCACAGGAGTGGACACGCCCTCTTGAAGGATCTAGACAAGCAAGGAGCTACAACAGCAGTGTAAAGACGAGGAGACATTCGCTCTAGATGGTCAGAGAAGGCTTCAAGTGGATTGGCATGAGCAAGGAGAGGGATGGTCTGGGGGTAAAGGAATTCAGGTCAGGAACAAGTGTCACAAAGCCAAAGATTAGAGCGATGAGCAAGAGAGAACGATGACTAGAGGAGAGCCCGGGACCCCAAGGACTCTGGATTTCCTGAAAGAGCTACGGGAGCCTCAAGCCTAAGGCACGGAGATAAAACAGCATCTGTTTCCCAGAACAGGGCTGGCTACAGAGCTGCTTTCCTGGCAGATGGACTGCAGATGGAGACTGTGAGGAAGCAGTGTGGGTGTTCTGTAAGTCATCTGAGGAAGGACAGTGGCCTCTCAGAAGGACGTGACTGTGAGTTGTGTGCCCGTAGGCCTGCCAATGTGAGGTAGAAATCAACGAGCTGGTCCAAGATGACACTGCAGAGAGGAGGTTCATTTGAGCATTCAGAGGTGACATCCTCAGAGAGAGTGGAGACTCCCATAACAGCCACCACCCTCTTAGCTTCCAGCACTCCCAAACCTTGCCTGTCATCTGTGCCCTGTAGGGACACCTTGAGGACAGGGTAATGTCATCCACGTTTCAGTTTTCTGGACACAGCCCTGCTAATTCTTGATACAAGTCTCCAGAAGAAACTTGGACTCTGAAATCCAGCAGAATCGGGCTCAAAGTCTGATACCAGGAGCTACTAACCCAATGACTTTGGGGCGATGATGATGATGATGATGATGATGATGATGATGTTCCAATCCTCAGTTTCTTGTTGTATAAAATGGGGAGAATAGCATCCACCCTACTAGGTTGCTATGGCGATGAAGTAACATCAAGTGCCTAGCATAGGGGTAGTAAATGCTTTTAATTTCAGCCCTTGGGAATTGGAGAGGGGATAATCAAGCACGTAAAGCTAACCTCTGCTACACACCAAGTTCAAGACTAACCTGGGCGATGAGAGACTTTAACGAGAAAAAAAGAAAAAGAAGATTATGAGAATGGTGTACCTGCTATACTTCATTCGTTCACCCTTGTCCGATCTCAGGCGTTCTCCAAGACTTGAACATTCAGGAAGTACATTCCAAAAGGGACAAACGATCATTGATGATAAATGCACAATGGGAATCATTTCAGACAGATTAGAGTCATGGAGATACGGTGACTTCCCACTCCCTAAAGATGCTGCCTTAACAGGAAGGAAGCCATTCTCACACTTTCCTGACAAGACCTCCGTCCTACTAAAGTTGGACAACCACAGTGTTACAGTTAAGACTGTAAGCCTCGATCTTTTTAAAATGCTGTATTCCTTATAAATTGGCCTTCCTGGATTTTGAAATTTGACTCTTTGTCTCCTTTACAGCAAAACCAGCTGTACTTGGGAAGGACTGGCTCAATTATAAAGTAAATTAGCTTCGCTCTGAGCCGGGGGAAGAAATGTGGCCATGTTTTTGGCACCTTTTAATTGGAGAGAAATGCTTCCACGCTGGAGAAAACCCAAAGAGCAATTAAGAGGAGGGAAGCGCTAGAAACTTCTAGAACTAGTTAAGTATCGGTTCCAAAAGCCAAGCACACTCAAATGCCCGTAAGGATGGGGTGTTCAAAGGGGTTTGCGAAGGCCAGATATTTCTAGAGGAGATATGCTTCTTGATTTAAGTAGGAAGATTTGAAGTTAGAGGAAAACACTTCTCTCAGGCTTTATATAATTTATAAGAGCATGATCTGTTGCATCAAGGAGAACTTGGAAGCATCCTTCAGTGGAATGTCCTGCTCTTTAAAAACTCTGATTAGAGCAGATTGACCAGGCAGCAGCTGACTTGGACTAAGGGGGACCTCTATTAGCATCTCCTTGAGAATGAAGCAGACAGCCACTGAGCATGATAAGGTGTGGGGGACTGGGGGCTGTGCAGCATCAAAGTCCCGTGAGAAAAGTCCCAGGGGAGAGCCTGGGCCCATGGGACCCAGAGGCTGTAGAGGAAAGGGGCTTACAGGAGCAGGTTCTACAGCAACATACATATTCAGGATCTGCTAGTGGGGGAGCACCAGGAAGGAGGCAGACTCACACCACTGCTCACACACACACACACATACACACACACACCTTGGAAGCAGTATCTTTTTATGTAGGCACAGCTGTCCTGAACTTGCTATGTAGCCTAGGCTGGCCTTGAACTGACAGAGATCCAGCTGTCTCTGCCTCCTAGGTTTGGGGATCAAAGGCGTGTGCCACCATGCCCTGCGTGCTTTCTGACTTAAAGCAACATGGTATTTAGAAATATGCCCTCTGTTATATAAATAGGAAAGTTCTGCCTTTCGATCGTTGGCATTTATAATTCATTACACTATAGTTAGGATGTGGTCTTTGAAATTTATTGAGATGGATTTTAGAGCTCTATAATCAAACCCCGAAGTGAATTGCCTGGCACAGATGCCAGGGCTGGAACGTAGTCCTCTGAAAGAACACCGAGCAATTTTGGCCATTGAGCCATCCAGCCTGGGATACAGGATTTTCTAATGCATTGACTTGACACATTGCTAGTGTGTGTGTGTGTGTGTGTGTGTGTGTGTGTGTGTGTGTATGTGTGTGTGGAACTGTTGAAATCTTCCACATCCTGTTGACTTTTAATACTTTGCCAATGATTAAGAAAAGTGTATTCAAAATATTTCCCTAAGAAGGTGGATTTGTCTAGTTTTCTTAATGTTCCTGTCAGCTTTCTTGGAAGCGCATCAAGTCTCTGTTGTTGTATATATACATTATTTCTTTCCTGTAACCTTAATAGTCTGACATTATGAAGTGACCCTCTGTATAGCTAGCGACGCCTTCTTCCGGAGATGTTAATAAAACCCTACAGCTTAGTCCTGTTTGGAACCCAGGTGTCTTGTGGAACCACGCCCACACTCCGATTTTGGCAGCGCGGAGCAGGAGAAATTTGAAAAGCTAGTAATTAAGTGTTGAAGTCTCTTCGGGTCATTTCAATACGCTTGACTGCATTATGGTTTCCCCCGGACAAGAAAGTGTGTCCTGAGGGAGTCTCCTTGGCTTTGGTCACTGTCTGGCTGCGAGCAACGTTGCTCACGTGCTCTCAAGTTCTCGTCCCTTCAGACCGTAGTTCTGCGACCTCTAGTGGCCGCTTCCTGCTCTGCTCTGTGACCGGAGGATTTTCTTGCCTTGCCCCGTTGGCAATTGTCCTGGAGTTCTCTGCACCCTGCCTTAGACCTTGCCTGGCTTGTGGGGCTGGCGTCCCAAATGTCTGAAGGAGACCCTAACTCGTGGAAACACAGAGAAACGGTCTTCCTTGCCCTCCACTCACCGCGTGCCTTTCAGAAATCCCTTGCCATCCCTGCCCATCACACTTAGCGGTACCCAGGCAGTCTCCACCATCCAGGTTCTCCCCAGCCTGGGAAATACTTTTGAAGGGTTACAATTTCCGAGTGGGCGTGACCATTAACTCCTTGTATGGGATGGGAGAGACAGGCAAACACTCCCCTGTGCACAGGAATGGAATGCTGGGTCTCAGTTAAGAAGAGTGCTTAGTTTGTGTTCAGGAAGCCTTAGGTTCAAGCCCCAGCACTACAGAAATCCCACCCAGGGCGGTTTATAACCCAGGGTGGGGATTGAGGCGGGAGAATCTGCAATTCAAGGTCATCATTCTGTGGAGATAGCTTTCTCAATAAAGTCCTGGGTATAGAAGCATGCGGACTCACATTCGATAGCAAGAACCACATTAAAAGCCAGTGTGGTCATATACGTTTATAATCCCAGTGCGAGGGAAGCAGAACCAGATGGATCCCGGGGCTCTCTGGCCATAGCCTAATGAGCAAGACCCAAGGCCGGCCGAGAGTCCTTGTCTCAAAAAAGGAAAGTGGAGGTTGAAGAGGGGGTGGGGAGGTGGGTCAGGGCCGAGTTGGAAAAGCGCTTGTTTTGTTTTTTTTTTTTTTTTTTTTTTTTTTTTTTGTATGAAGCCCTGGGTTGGTTCAGCACACAGCACCTAATACCAGGCGTGGCCTTACAGGTTTGCAATCGCAGTACTTGGAGAAGAGATCAGGAAGAGGATCAAAGTTCAAGGTCTGGGGGCTGGAGAGATGGCTTCGTGGTCAAGGGCGCTGACCGCTCTTCCAGAGGACCAGGGTTCATTCCCAGCAACTACATGGCAATTCACAACCACTTGTAACTCCAGTCCCAGGAGATCCTGCTCCCTTTTCTGACTGCTGAAGCCACTACACAGATGCCCAAGATTCGTGGACATCCATGGAGGCAAACATGTATACACATAAAAATAAAACAAACCAAGTAAGATAAAATACATAGCCAGTTTGAGGCCAGCCAGCCTGAACTTTGTTTCGTGAGACTCTGTCAAAAACAAACAAGCAAACAAAAAAAAAACTTGAAGGCTTCTGACGAGCACCGGAGATTGACCTTTGACCTTTGACCTCTGACCTACATATGCGCACAAATAGCAACGTTCATGGTCATCCTCTCTGCTCACAGCAATTCAAGACCCACTTGGCTGCATGAACGCCTGCGTAAATAAGAAAACACATGACTAAAGCCCCAGGAATCGCCCTCACAGAAGCAAAAGAGATAGAATGCTGGAGCTAGGGGTGTCAGAGATGGCCAAGCCCCAAGACCTCATGTCACCAGGTTGGACCATTTTCTCCCACTGCCTTAAATATCCATGGTGAACATCAATGAGGATGGTAGACGGATTTGTTCAGAGGATCTCACCAGAGTCTGCTTTGCATCAGCTTTGACCGTACTTCCTCAAACACCACGCCCTGCGTTCCTCCTGAACAGCCCCACCTCCCGCTTCTTGCAGGAACTCTGAAACAAACAAGACCTACTGTGTGCAGCTCCTCGTCATACTTCCAACAGCACCGCTGCCACAGAGGTTTTGTTTCCCATTATCCGGCCCGAGTCTATTAAAGTACAATAAATGGCCGTGATGAACCATTTTCTGCGATCCCAATTAACTTCTGTGTGGCAAAGCGTTTTCTAGCTCAATATATCTTGTGCCCCACTCCATAATCACTGCCAAGAGCTACTGGCTTCCCTCGCCCAGAGTCTGCAGCAATGGATCCTGCGTAATTAGAGTCCTCCAGTCTTCGTACCAATTAACAGGGAACGAGCGCGCCAACGCTAGCTGAACCAGCCAAACGGGAGAGCATTGGGTTTAGGTGAGAGCCCCTACCTCAACCCAAAGATGGAGAGAGAACAGGGACACCAAGCAACATCAACTCTGGCTTCCATACATACACACACACACACACACACACACACTCACGTGCACACAGTGCAGTCATATTCACACGCAGGTGCATATGCAAAAATAAGCAAGTAAACAAAATCAATTGATAATGAGAGAAAGGGTACGCCAAATCCATTAGATGACTAGAGTTGACAACTAACCATGAAAATAAATAAATATTGAAAGGGTATGAGAACGCAGAGGTCCTTGGGCACAATGGGTGAGTAGCCACTGTGGAAAGTAGTCTGACAGTTCCTCAAAGTATTAAAATTAAAATTATTGAGGCTAGAGAGATGGCCCAGACGTTAAGAACACTGGACTGTCTTCCAGAGGACCCAGGTTTGAGTCTCAATACCCACATGGTGTAGCTCCTAACCTTTCGATAGCTCCAGTTCTGGGGAGATCTGTCGCCCCCTTCTGGCCTTTGTGGGCATTGCACAAACATGGTGCAAAGACCTGAATTCAGGCAAAACATCCTAAAATAACCTAAAATTAAAAAAACTAAATAAAATAAAAAATAAAAACCTAAAATAAAAATAAGCAAATCTTTTTTTAAAAGTGAAATTATTATGTGCCCTAGCAATTCCATTTCTGAGTATATATACCCTTCAAAACTGAAAGCAGGCATTTGTCCTTTCTTGTTCACAACATTCTAGTCGCAATAGCCAAAAGATGAAAGTAATCAGGTGTTCATCAAATAGTAAATGGATAAATAATACATGCCAACAGTTTGCTGAGACAGTGCATTCTAAGTGTTACACACACACACACACACAGAGAGAGAGAGAGAGAGAGAGAGAGAGAGAGAGAGAGAGAGAGAGAGATAGCAGCTATCTAAAATGATCAAAGGATAGGCGATACCTATTTGCTTGACCATAGTAATCAATTCATCAGGTACAACCGACCCCTGCATCAATAGTTTCAGCATCCTCAGGCTTTACATCTGCAATTTAACCAACCACAGACTGAAAATATTGTTCTAGGGCAGGTGAAACTGCTCAGCAGGTAAGGGGCTTACTGCCAAGTCCAACCTCATGAGTTCAGTCCTGACAGTCTACACGGTGGAAGGAGAAGAACATCTCCTATGGGTTGTCCTCTGATGTGTCTGTATTGAAGCAAGTGCATCCTCACAAGCCCCCCCCCCACACACACACACACAAACATATATACACACACACAGATACATACACACAGACACACACACACAGACACATAGACACACACACAGACACACACAGACATACACACAAACACACAGAGACACACACTGATTTTCACTCTTTCTGTTCTCGCACACATAGAAGTAAATAAATATTTTAAAGGTTTCTTTAAAAATTAAATGCAAGACAGGTGTGGTGTTGAACATCTGTAATTTCACGCAGGCAGCTAAGGCTGGAGGATGCAGTTTGAACAGTCTACACTACATAATGAGACCCTGCCTCAAACAAAGCAACACAGAAAAATAAAGTGTGAATCTTTTAAACAGTAGCACGTTCCAACTACTTGCATAACAATCACAACACATTGGATACTGTAAGCGATCTGATCTAAAGCCCACAGGACAATGTATGTGGCTGTATGTAAATACAACACTGCTCTCTAAGAAAGACTTGAGTGTCACAGATAATCCTTTCCTGGGGAAGGATGCAGAATGATAGAAATTTACATAGAGATAGAGATGAGATAGAGATAAAAAATAAATATAGGTAAATACAGATATGCCTATATCAAGACAAGTATGCCAAGACATCATCATATCATACACCTTAAATATAAATAGATGTTTATAAATGTATAAATGTTACTTAGTTCAAGCCTCTTAAACATTTCAATTCCATTAGAGCCAACTGGATGGGACCTGTTTATCCTGATGATTCAAGTAGGTTGTTTCCACAGCAAAGCAAGGGGGTGACATCCTGAGACCCCTTTGCCAAGTGTACAAATGTGGCATCAAAATACAGAAATATCATTTTCGAGTCGCCTAAACTTCCTTGTGTTTCACTCCCTAGAGCATGTGGGCCTGCGTAAATGCTACTGGTACTAAAGTACTAAACCAGTACTAAAGTACTGGACTAAGTACTAAGCCAGCTTCTCTTCTTCATATATAGAGACCACTTTCTTAGTTTCTGTAATAAAATTCACGTAGCTAGGACCTTACATAGTTGAGACAGTCTGTTATCCTTGTACAGATGGGGTAGGAGGTTAAGCTTTGACATTTCTAGACCAATATGGCTGTTAATTTCTGCTATGCCAACTCAATATGATAAACTGGAACACTCGTTTCCAAACACAACAGCACATACAACCCTTCAAAATTTACATATATATATATATATATATATATATATATATATATATAAAGAGAGAGCACCTGCAATAATGTAGTTGTTATGCAACCATAGCAGCAACAGATGTTCCAAGTTTTACAGTTATTTGAATAAAATTGTAGAGAAATCTATCATACTGTGTTGAAAATAATAATAATAATAATAATAATAATAATAATAATAATAATAATAATAATAAATTCTTAGAAAACAGCACAGTTTAAAATTAGCTGCTTAATCACCATCTGGAGAGAAAACACTCTTAGTAGCATCATTTAAAACAGCTCCGAAAAGCATGGTCAGTACTGTGCCTCCTAAAGCAGGCGCAGGGTACCTCCTACACACAGAGGAGTGGTGCAGGACCGCCCTGCGTCTGGAAGACCAGAGGACACAATGCTGGAGACTCGATTCTTCCAGCAGAGGGCTCAGAGGACGGCCTGGCACAGCTCCGTAAAGACATGTACCTTCTCACCTTGGCTCTCCTCTCCTTTCCATCGTAGGGAGGTTCTAAGGATTCAGTCTCTTCATGAACATCACTTTAAAAAGCAATTTTTATAAAAAGGATTCCCCTCAGAAAAATTTGACCACCTCGGGTGTGGTTTGTACATGCTCCACCCAGGGAGTGGCAACTTGGAGCCTACAACTTGGAGACTGAAACGGTGTGGATGGAGGAATCCCAAATAGTAACGGCAAACCCGAGTCGACCCCTGATCTTCCCATTCTTCCGAATAACAGAGTTTTGAGGACTGGGAGAGAATGCTCGGCGGGTAAGGATGCTTGCTACGAATCCTAGACCTGAACTCAGCCACCAGACGCATATGGCAAAAGGAGAGAACTACCTCTTGCAGGTTGTCCTCTGACCGGCTACATAGCGTGTGCACACACACACACACACACACACACACACACACACTGTAAATCTTTAAGATATTTCTAACCAACCAAAGGAGCACCTTCACAAAACGACAGGGCTGGCGGTAATCCAGGGAGCCTTTGTTGTGTGATCTGTGCTTTGCCCCTCACAATGTCATTATTTTTCCCAGCTATGCAGTAGGTAGTGTGATCAACCCCATTCCACAGGTGGGAAAACTGAGGCACAGAAGAACTGGGTAGCTTACCTGCTCCTGGGCTTATGCTACCATCATGCCTTATACCCAGCCAGCCTCACACAAGAACTTAGAATTACAGTCTTGGAGTTCAAGTGAACACCCCCCAGTGTATGGATTCATGTTTCTACAAGCAGACATTCACCCCAGTGTATGCACGTTTCTACACGCATAACGTCACCACCTTTGAGAGAATAGAAAGGGTTTTGAGACATAATGATCTCCTCCGGCTTCACAGGGGTTATGACACTGATGTCGATTCTTGGAGACAGGCCAGAGCTGCAGTGCTATGACAGATGGCACCAGTGTCACTCCAGGAGAACTAAAGCTACTTCTTCTCCTCTCTCCTCGGACGCCACACACTTCTGAAGTTCGTTGAAAGAGCTGCCTCTCTTGGTCCTGTATTAGGTTCTTTTCTCATTACTGTGACTAAATGCCTGACAAGAGAAATGTGTTGCTCCTCCAAAGAACTGGAATTCTGTTCCCAACCCCCACATGGTGGCTCACAACCATCCACTCAAGGGGATCAGAGGACCTCTTCCGACTTCCACAGGCACTAGGTGCCACATAGATACCTGCAAGCAAGACACTCATTTACATACATTAAAAGCAAATGTAAAGCCGGGCGGTGGTGGGGCACGCCTTTAATCCCAGCACTTGGGAGGCAGAGGCAGGCGGATTTCTGAGTTCGCAGCCAGCCTGGTCTAAGGAGTGAGTTCCAGGACAGCCAGAGCTATTCAGAGAAACCCTGTCTCAAAAAAAAAAAAAAAAAAGCAAATGTATCATTTTAAAAAAAAATTTAGGGGAACAGTTTAAGAAGGTGCAGTCCCTTGTTGAGAAAAGGCCCTTGTAGCTTCTGACCACCCTGAGCTAAATACTGTGTTTCGGGCACAAGCCTCCACTATGAGGTGAGCATCCCTGCTCAGTCACCACAGACCCATACAGAGGGGACAGAATAGCCATGAACTGAAATGGATTCTTGAGCCAAAATGAGTCCCTCCCTGTCTTACATTGTTTATCTCAGGTGTCCTGTCACTGAGACAGAAAGATGACTAACAGAGTGGCAAGATGGCCTCACCAGTGAGGGCATTTGCTGCCAGGCCGGGCAACCTAAGTATAATTCTCTAAAACCCACATGGAGGAAGAAAACAAATGCACTACCCTCTGACTTCCACACACTGCACACATGCACACACACACACACACACACACACACACACACACAAATAAGTGTTTAAAAATGTAAGAGAGCTAGCTAAAGTATGGCACACCTAAGAGCATACTTGATGTGTACAAACCAACCAGCTCAGAATCCATCCATGCCAGGGTTCTCGGTCCCCACTTAGGACCAATTCTCCTGGGCACTAACCACCCCTGGGCCCATGCAGATGGTGGGGAGGACCTACGCCTCTAGAGGATGCTGAACGCCTTCAAACCAGTCAGTCCCAAACCGGTCAAGTTCATCATACTCCTTCTTCCTGGTTTTCTTCCACACCCTCTGCACTCCCCTGGCACTACATAGCTTTCTTTCTCCGGGGTCTGAGAGGACTTAACAAGCATCTTTTCTTTGCTTACCCACTCCTGCTCCCGTTTTTTTTTTCCTTTCATTTGCGTGTACCTACATGAAGCTATGTGTACCATGTGAATGCAGTACCCACAGAAGCCAGAAGAGGGCACTGTATCTTCTGGAACTGGAGTTAGAGACCGCTTTGAGCTACCTGATGTGGGTGCTGGCAGTAGCCCTCACCACTGAAAGGATAGGCAAAGCATTTTTAAAGCACCAGCAAGACAGTGAGGAGGAGTGTGCACCTACATCCCAGCGTTTGGGAGGTGGAGAAAAGAGGGCCAAGAGTACGAGGCCAGCCTCAGCTACGTGATGACCTGTCTCACAAACAGCAACAGCAAACTGAACGACGGGTTCAGGAAGCCAAACTGTCTCTGTGTCTTAATGACTTTTCTATTGCAATAAAACACCAGGACCAAAAGCAACTTGAGGAGGAAAGTGTTTGTTTCATCTTACACTTCCATGTCACAGGCCATCATCGAAGGGACTCGGGATAGGAACTCAAGGCAGGAACCTAGAAACAGGAACTGAGGCAGAAACCATGGAAGAATACTGCTTTCTGGCTTGGGGTTTGGCAGCCTGTATTCTTAGAGCACCCAGGACCGCCGGCCCAGAGGTGGCATTGCTCACAGTAAGCTAGAACTCTGCCCTCCCTGTCCCCCCCCACACACACACACACATCAGTCACCAATCAAGAAAATGCATCATGGATTTGTCTATAGGACAATCTGATGGAGGAATGTTCTCAATTGAGGTTCCCTCTTCCCAAATAACTCTAGCTTGCATCAAGTGGACATAAAACTAACCCAGCATAGTCTATTACCAACAAAATCATTTATCATGAAAACATTAATCATTCTCATTTTTCAAACATGTGAGGGCTGAAGTAAGCCTGAATAAGTTTCTGAAGCTAACAGAATGGTTGGCACCTGGGATAGTTTGTATATGCTCAGTCCAGGGAGTGGCATTATTTGGAGCTATGACCCTGTTGGAGTAGGTGTGGTCCTGTGGGTGTGGGCTTTAAGACCTTCATCCTAGCTATCTAGATGTCAGTCTTCCTCTAGCAAAAGCAGCCTTCAGATGCAGATGTAGAACTCTCAGCTCTGCCTGCACCATGCCTGCCTGGATGCTGCCTTGCTCCAGCCTTGATGATAATAGACTGAATCTCTCAACCTGTAAGCCAGCCCCAATTAAATTAATTGTTGTCCTTATAAGAGTTGCCTTGGTCATGGTGTCTGTTCACAGCAGTAAAAACCTAACTAGGACAGCACCAGATAAAGCATTAATTCAAAATGTTGCCTCTCACAAAACCCAGTCCATCATGGGTTCTTGGGTCCCATCCACCCTCCACAGCAACCCCGAGAGCCACGGCTTAGCCAGCTGTAGGGCACAAGGTGAGTCTCATGTGCTCTAAGAAAGTCTTAGCAACCTCGAAGGAGCTGGAATGAAAAAAAAATTAATTTCACAGAACAAGTCTCTGTGTTCTCACTCGCTTAACAAGAAGGGCATTGTTTCTGGCCAAGTCAGGGTGGAGTAATTGTTATTTACCATGAATAATTCACAAATATAACTAACGTATGGAAATTAATCAGAAGTGACTAAGCAAGGAGGGGTAGTCATGTTACAACAATCATTTATTTATGAAATGATAATAAGTGCAAAATGTCAGCGGGCGCTGGAATTCATCAGCGTGTTACTCTGAGATATTGCTTCAGAGTGTGATGAGCTCTGACACGAGAGAGTCAGCTTTTTAATTATTCCTCTGTATTGAAAAATAAAGCTTCTCAAGATTAGAAATGATGTAAAACCCGTTTAGGGTTTACTATCTCAAACCAAGGTTATTAAGCCGAAGGTTGTTTCTACAGAAAGTGAAATATTGAAAACTGAGTGTGGGGAGTGCATGCCTATAATCACAGCACACCAGAGGCGGAGGCAGGGGAATTGTGTGTGTGAAGGCAGCCTGGGTTACATAACAAGAATTTGACTCAAAATAACAACAGAAGAAGAAGGGGGGGGGGGAAGAAGAAGAAAGAGGAGGAAAGAGAAAGGAAGGAAGGAAGAAAGGAAGGAAGGGAGGGAGGAAGGAAGGAAGGAAGGAAGGAAGGAAGGAAGGAAGGAAGGATGAGAACCCTGTCAGAAACAGCAGGCCAGCTCCCCATGACCAAGGATGGGGGACACAGCCAGACTGAAACTTTCCATTCCACCCAGGACTGCCTGGGGAAGGACAGATAAGGAAATGGCCTAAACAGAGAATTACCCTGCCTAGAGTGAAGACAGAGAGGGAAGTGACTCGACAAAAAAGACAAGGCCAGGAAGTACCAGGAATATCACAAGGTGGGCAGGACAGGGCCAAATGGCAGAGACAACCTCCCCATTCGAGTTGACCAATAATTTTAAATGTTGCTCAGGGTAACCAATCGCAGTTGTCCAACTCAGGGGACTGCTGAACTCCCCGCCAAAATGTTTATAAAAAGGGTATGCTTTGTGAGCTCCGGGTCTCCTCTTGCCTGCATGCTGGGGGACCGCAATGTACATTGGAACAATAAACCTCTTGCGGATTGCAGTGATTCCGGTCTCTGTGACCTTATTGAGTGGGGTCTTCTGATGGACTCTTACAGAAGGAAGGAAGGAAGGAAGGAAGGAAGGAAGGAAGGAAGGAAGGAAGGAAGGAAAAAACTAAAATAGACACAAGAAGCTCATTTCCTTGAAGGCATATGTATTTTAAAATATATTCTATTTATTGGCTCTCTGTAGCTGTTTGACACTCACCAAGAAACCTGGCGGCTTAAAGCAATTTGCGTTTTTTCTCTAACATTGTACGTGAGTTGGAATTGGGGAGCATTTGGCCTGGACACTCGCTCAGGGTCTCTCACGTCTCAAGTGTTATCCAGGGCTACAGACAGTTGAAGGGTCCACTAAGACCAGACCGGCTGCATCCAATATGGCGCTGGCAGCAGAATGCCCTGAGTCTTCCCTGCATGGGTCTGTCTTCAGGACTGCTCAGGACAGGAGAAAGCCTCGGCGGGAACATGAGGAGGCAGACTCTGAAGATCGTCTCACAGGTTACCTTTCACGCTAGCGTCTCTCAACAACCACCTCGTCTTATTTTTTAAAAAGTACTTTTTAGGGCTGGAGAGATGGCTCAGCAGTTAAGAGCACTGACTGCTCTTCCAGAGGTCCTGAGTTCAATTCCCTGCAACCACATGGTGACTTATAACCATCCGTAATGGGATCCAATGCCCTCTTCTGGTGTGTGGGAAGACAGCTACAGTGTAGTGTACTCGTGTACATAAAATAAATAAATTAACATAAAATAATTGTTTTTAAATAGTACCTTTTAAAATTTTATCTGTGTTCCTAAGAGTGATATATATATGTGTGTGTATATATATATGTCTATGTATACAATAAGATATGATCATATCCATCTCCAAAGGAATGCTTATAAAAATAACAAATACACAACATTTTTTAAAAATTGATTTGGAGAGTTTATGTGGACTGACTTCATGGATGCTTTACTGAGACCTAATACATTCACTTGAAAAAAAAATTCTTCGGAAGAGGTGCTTCAACACAGCTTGGTGTAGGCAAGGCTGCTTGGGAAGAGTTCCCATGCTGCTACCAGAGTGGGTGTCGGGCTTCCGGAAGCGCTGAGCACCGCTCTGGGGGCAGGGGAGAGGGCCAGGGGACCAGGGAACGGAGGGGGGCAGGGGAGAGGGCCAGGGGGCGGAGGGAGGCAGGGGGAGGGGGCCAGGGGGCAGGGGAGAGGGCCAGGGGACGGGGGTAAGCTTAGTCTGAGACCTGGGAAAGCCAGAGCTGGCCCTGAAGTCCCCGGGTCCACAATGAGGCCAGGGCCCTGTGGTTCTCAGACTCTTGGACATCCAGACGCCGCTGGGAGTTACAGAAGAGCAGAAAACTGAGTCTGGGGCCAGAGGGAATGATTGTCCTTTTCTTGGGGGTTGTGGCTGGGAGCTCAGAGAGGCCTTCTACGGGATATTAGGCTGCAGCTCTACAGGCAAAGGCCTTCCTCGGCTGCTCTCAGTGGATCTTGATGAAAAGAGACCGTCCACGATTCTAAACAGTTTATTGTCACGGTGGAAAATGGATGTGTAAAGCCATACCCCACTTCTCCGGGTGAGCCTGAGATTAAATACCTTTTGCAGGGAGGAATGTCTGGGAAAGGAAGCTTATTGGCGAAGCCCTCTGGGCCTTCTAAGTGCCTCATTAACATGGAGAACTCTGTCTGGAGCCTAGGACCACATTTCTTTTATGTGAGAAGCATGACACCGAGTCTGGAGTCTGGCAGAGAGCTGGGAGTCGCCTAAGCCTCAGGTGTGTGCCCCCCGAGTCTCCGGGTCTCGACCTGTCCAACCTCACAAACTTCCTGGCGTGGTTTTACATCCCACAACTTAGGGCTAGGCTGGTTCTGTGGTGCTCCTCTGAACGAAGCCCGTCCACACCGTTCCGAAGCCTGCAGACATCCGGGGACTCACACATGCTAAGCACACGTTCTAACCACTGAGCTATGTCCCCAGCACTCAGGCTGCACTTTTGACTTGTGCCTCCAGGATACCTTCCACACACACGGTGTGCAAGAGCCTCAGACGCAACTCAGACATGCCAAACTCAAACGCGCCAGCTCTCCTCAGAGCTGACCTGGCCCCGAGTCACTCTGTGTTTTGTTTTGCTTTTAAAGATGTGGTCTTGTGTATCCCCTCACACTGTGAGCCAATAGAAACCATGCTAGTCCCTTCTAGTGAGGGATTCGGCCACAGCAATTGGGAAACTAAGACAAAGCTTCAACAGATGTCACACAACACGGTGTGGCGAGCGTCCCTCCGTCTTTCAACACAGAGGTTACATAAGCATTATTCAGCTGGGAGTTTTCAGCTGCTTAATGGTCACTCAGTAAGTAGGGTTTGGTTTGGTTTGGTTTGGTTTGATAGGTTTTTACAATGCTCTGGCTCTCCTGGAACCCACATCCTCTGTCTGTCTCTGGAGGGTGGGAATTAAAGGCTTGGCTCCCTCAGTGTTAGAAAAGAGGTTGGAATATGCCTAAAACCCTAACACTTAAGAAGCTGAGACAGGAGGATTGCAAGTTTGAGATCAGCCTGACTTGCATTGTTAGACTTTGTGTCAGAAACAAAAACAAAAACAAAACAAAAACAAAAACTCAAAACAAAACAAAAAACAAAAATCAAAAACAAACAA
Source organism: Tokudaia tokunoshimensis (assembly GCA_036184795.1). NCBI lineage: Eukaryota > Metazoa > Chordata > Mammalia > Rodentia > Muridae > Tokudaia > Tokudaia tokunoshimensis. The sequence goes on from BTHU01000022.1 coordinate 20,750,343, forward strand.
AAAGGCAGACTTCCTTTCTCTTTCTCACCCAATCTGTGTCCAAATTCAGAGCTGTGGTTTGCCTAGGTTCCCAGAATGGGAACGGAGGCCACCGCCTGAAAAGCTGACCTCGTCTGCACCCTGAATTATACCAAGTCTTTGACACAGAGCCTAAGGGTTTGTCAATATCTATTTCCAAGCCTTTCCCTCCGAGTCTTTTCTTCTGAGGCAGAAAGCTAATAATTGCCTCACTTTCAGCTTTCTCTACATCCAACGGTGACCATGTGACATAGTTCCAGCTGGAGAGATTTGTACAGAAGGCCCTGGGGAGGCCTCCTTCCCTCCCCGGGAAGGAAAGTTAAATCCTTAGCTGGAAAAAGTTTCTGGCCATTTTGACCTGTTTTCTCCCCATCTGGAATGTGCTTGGGAGACTTGGGGATATAGCCGCCATCCCGCGCCTATGAATCCTACAGCCTGAGAATGGAAAGCTGGAGAGACGAATCAGCGGTGAAGAGGGCTCGTTGCTCTTGCAGAGGCCGAAGTTCTGTTCCCAGAACCCATGTCAGGTGGCTAACAACCATCTGTAACTCTAGCTCTAGGGCGATCCAATACATCTGACCTCTTCACGCCCCGCCTCTCCCCGCGCCCCGCCCATCCCTCCGCCCCCCTCCCACTGTCCCCCCCTCCACCCGTGCGAGCTTGCATGCGCACTCGTCCAACACGCGTTAAAAAAAAATGTTTTTAAAAGAAAAGTGAACACTAAACAAAACAGACGTGAAGAACAGAAGTCAGAGTCTTTTCAGGACATGGTTGAGCACTGAATCAGACCTGAATTGTCAATGTCTAACCGTGCTTCGAAAGAGTAAATAAATCCCTATTTGTTTAAGCTTTCATAGCTCAAGTTATACTGTTATGTTCAACTAAAATTTCTCAAAGAAAATTCTAGGAGCTGGGAGGTGAAGCCCATGTGAAACGCTGCCTGCAGCGGTGTGTAACCCGATCTGTAAGCACTCGAGCTTACTCGAGGCCAGGGTCACCTGATTGTGGCCAAGAGGAATTGATACCAGACTCAGATTGGAGGAGCCACAGCAAGACGGAGGCTGTGACAATTTTATTGAGGGCAAACAGACTTTTCATTCCTTTATCAATAACAATAAAATGGCAATTGCCAGGATCAACACAGTTGTGGTTGCCAGGTTACAATAGTTTACAAGCTGTACAAGGTACACGAGATTCACGTCTAAGGGCAATTAACTGTCCTGTGGAGCTTCTGTGCTTTCTTGACTTCCAAGAGAACTTACAGAGACACACAAAGCGGCCTGAATGTTTCACAGTCTGAGAAAGAGCATCTCTCAGGAACAGGAAGACTTATTGTGCCCCGGGAGCCTCGGGCTGTAACCTGAAAAACCTATGCACGCACGCCTCTGGGGTGCTAGGCCAGGCCAACTCCATGGCTGCCTGTGCCTCTCAACGCTGAGATGGGAGGCAGAAGCAGGTTGATGCCCGGAGCTCACCGACCAAAGAGCCTAGCCCACCCCGCAAAGTTGCAGGCCAAAGGACGACTCGCTTCACATTCAGGCACACACACACACACACACACACACACACACACACATGCACGCACATCACCAACACATATGTGCATCCACACACAAACACATGTATGCACAAAGACATTTCTATGTGCATATGCACATATGCACAAAGGGAATAATACCCTGTAGAGTTACAAATCTCTTCTTTCCTGAGGCTTTTGAAATTTTTTTAAAGTTATATCTAAATACGAGTAGCCGTCTTCAGACAGTACCAGAAGAGGGCGTCAGATTTCATTACCGATGGTTGTGATCCACTATGATGTTGTCAGGATTTGAACTCAGGATCTTGGGAAGAGCAGTCAGTACTCTTAACCTCTGAGCTATCTCTCCAGCCCGGCTTTTGATTTCTTAAACAGTATAACCAAGCGAACCTCTATTCGCTGAGCGTGCTCTGCAGGAGTGATGGATGGCTCACGATCTCATTGTCAGTCTACCTAGGAGACGGCTGGTATCACTCTTACAGAATTCAAGATGGCAGACACGGTGTGGAGAAGACACAGTGGGGTCATTATGGGTTCTCAAATAACACCGGACAGTCCATTTAATCTTAACTTTCGGAAGGTAGACATTTCCACACCCCCAGCCCTCCAGTTACCTGAGAAGCGTGGATGCAACAGGCCTTGGCTTGATAATGAGGCTCCACGAACCGGGCAAAACTGAATGAAATGGTGGTCCCCTACATAAACGAGTTTATCTTTGCCTCTTGCGGAACCGTGAGCAGGCACGCCCCTTTGGAAACATCCAAGGGGAACGGTTTGTCTTTTAGGTTCGAAATAGTTTGGAGCCCAAGAACACGGAAAATGTTTAAACAAAATGAATTCTTGAGACATTTTGGAATCACCAGCTACAGCTGCGGGAACGAATGTGAAGGGAGCTCACAACAAACAGCGTCCTGAAGAGTGGGGGAAGGCTCCCCCTGGTGGACGGATTAAGGATCGCAGGGAGAGTGAGGGATGACTTCGAACTTCCTTTGTTTATGCTATAATTATCCCAGCAAAATTCAAGAGCGTCTGGTGCCAGAAATAACTTATGTAAGTGGTGTTTTGGAGAAATCTCAGAAATCCACACTGAGTGGCCAGCGGCAAAACGAACACAGGTCTCCAGGATGAAAGCTGCAGTTTCCAGGGGCTTGTGGAATAACTCAGTTTTTCCAAAATGCTGTCAGCCTTCTGACTCCGCAAGCTCCACATAGAAGAAATTAACCAGTCTCACTGGGAAAAATATTTAGGGTAAAAATTGCATGTATACTGTATGGTTTAATTTCCTTTGTCAACAAGACTGGCATGTAGGTCTACCATCTTACTATTTTTTTGTTTTGTTTTGTTTCAGTTTTCCTCCGTTTTTTGTTTTGTGTGTGTGTGTGTTTTGTTTTTGTTTTTTGCTTTTTCCCTTTTCAGTCTCCCTTTTTTGGTTATTTGAACATTTGTAGGGACAACAATTGACATATTTATCTCCTCAAAATATACTTAGAGTTGATATTTTCCCCCCTTCAGGTGAAATGTGGAAACCTGAGTATCATTCCAGGCTCTCCGTCTTTGTCCCTTTATGTAGTTGCCCTGAGAACTCCAGCAGACAGTGTTACATATTTCCAAAAGGGTCAAAAATCCTCAAGCCTGCCAAGGATGTAAAGGACTGAAAGTCCCATCCACTGCTGGCGAGTGTATAAAAGGATGTGGTTCCTTTGAAAAAACAATGCAGCATCAGCATCTATAAGGTTCAGTTACAATTATCATGTGATTTGGCAATTTGAGTCTTAGATATTTTTAATAAGACAATTTAAGACATATGTCCACACAATGATTTTACTCAGGGAAGTCCCAAAAGAGAATGACCAAATGTTGGTCAGTAGGAGAATGGATAGCCACATGGTCACTGTTAGTCATACAGTGAGGTAGTATTTAATAATGAGAGTAGCCCTTGATGCAACAGAGATGGCTCTCAAGGAAGACGTCAGATACTCGCCAATGGTTTTTGTAGGATCCCACTTGTATGAAGTCCAAGACCCAATGAAACTTCCAAGACCCAGTGAAACTTCCAAGACCCAGTGAAACTTCCAAGACCCAGTGAAACTTCCAAGACCCAGTGAAACTTCCAAGACCCAGTGAAACTAGTCCGTGGTGATTGAAATGGGAGCCCAGGTGCCTCTTGTTGGGTTGGTGATTTCGGAAACTGAAAAGGAGCACAAAGGAATATTCCAGAGAAAGGAAAATGCCCCAGCTCTTCTTTGGGTGGTATATACTATTGTTACATACAATTATTTAAACATATAAAATGTGTGGACTTTAACGTTTGCAAATTATATGTCAATTTTAAAGACTCACGTTTTATGACACTGCCCCATGACCATGCCTTTAACAGTGTGCATTTTGTTTGCCACATTTTCAGTCACAAATTATGGCACATCATCTTTACACATGTGAGCGCACATGCACACCCGTGTATACACTGGCCTTGAACTTGCTATGCAGCCAAGCATGCAGGTGAACTTGATCCTTCTGCCTCTGCCTCTAGCAAGCTGGGACCCCAGGGCAGCGATACCATCTCTAGACTTTCTTTTGTGCACGTATTAGATCAACCTATATGAAATTACCACATGGTCAACAGTTTTACCTATAAGCATAAAAAAATTCTTACAGTCTAAACGAACAGGTTTTTAGTGTTTTTGGATTGTTTCCTTAGGTTACGTTTTCAGAGCTCGGTATTGAGCAAAATTCATCAACACGAAAGACTGTAGGTGAATATTTCGTGTTACCTGCCATTCTACAAATTGATATTTTAGCCTTTTAAGTGTCTGGCTTGTAGCTTATTTTTAAATTACTTGCATGTTGTTGTCACCGGCACGTCTTCCCGGTCTGTTTACTCCTCTGCCCAGAGCTCTGCTCTTTTTATGGCTCCCAGTACTTTCTACATCAGTTCGTGTACATTTTTTAGCCTTTAGCTAAAGAAGAGGAAGAGGAAGGAGGAGGAACAGAAACGCTAATTACTGATGACTTCAGGAACACAACTGTTTGGTCTTAAACCCAGGACAAGGGGCTTAACCTAGGCGCTTATTTAACATCTCAAAGCGGGTCTGGCCCCGGGTTCTCTTAACATCTCTCGGTGCTTACCACTTATAGGGTCCTTCTGGTTGGCATACTCCGACCCCTACCTAAACGTCGCCAGCCCAGGGGTTGGGCTGCCCTTCTCCTAGATGCCCTTCCTCATATAGCCCAACCATTTTGGTTACCTGCCCCCTTTTCTCTACCCTTTTACACTCCTGGCTCTCCTCGCTCCTCCCACTTCTCCCACGTGACCACGCTCAAGGTCGCGTTTCGCAGACGTCTCAGCTTCTGGCTATACTTTCCCTTTTTTGGCGACGCTCTCCTCCAACTTACCGAGGGGCAGTCTTGTTTTTTCTTCTCTCTCTCTCTCTCTCTCTCTCTCTCTCTCTCTCTCTCTCTCTCTCTCTCTCTCTCTCTCTCTCTGTCTCTCTCTCTCTGTCTCTCTCTCTGTCTCTCTCCCTTCCTCCCCTCCATAATGTTATCCATCCATCCAACAAAATTTCTCAAGATAACACAAAGGACCGGTAACTGTAAAGCACAACAGTCTTTCAAAAAGCTCGGAACTAAAACACTGCCTGATTCCAATATCTTATCCCATAGTCTAGTTTAACATTCCTACCCCCAGGTTTTACGTTTCCCCACTAGGACATTTTAATGTGCTCTAATCCAAAACATAAACTGTAGCGCCCATGTGGTGGTGCATGCCTTTAATCCCATCATTCAGGGGGCAAGGCCAGCTTGGTCTACCCAGTGAGTTCCACGCTAGTGAGGGCTACATAGTGAAACTTTGTCTCAAAAACAAAAAACAAAACCAAAACTGGAAATTTAGCTGTTTAAGTGTACCGACTCTGAAAGCAAAGCTCCCTACGCCCTGTGAATAATTCCCTAAAACACAACCCTAGGGAACTCAAGATCCGGGGTAGTTAAAATCTAAGCTAGTCAAGCGAGCGGCCAAGAACTTCTCACGGGTCTTCGAAGGACAAAGGAGTCCTTAACATTCTTAAGGACGACGACTTAACGAAAATCGTAGCAGAAAGAGCAACGTAATTCTGCAGCGGAAAAGGGCTAAGGCGCACCCTAGTTCCTCCCTGGGAGACGAGGTTACCGCAGGCCACAGCAAGGGTACAGGGGCGTGGTCATGATGCAAAGGCCGGCCCGGGAGACAGCAAGCCTAGACGAGCCGGGCTGGGGCCGCCATGAGAGGGCGTGGTCAGGGAGGCCCGTGCGAGGGCGTGGTCAGGGAAATGACCTGCGGGGGCGTGGTCAGGGAAAATAGTCTGCGAGGGGCGTGGTCAGGGAAAATAGTCTGCGAGGGGCGTGGTCAGGGAAAATAGTCTGCGAGGGGCGTGGTCGGGGAAAGGGCCTGCGAGGGGCGTGGTCAGGGAGGGCCGGGACGAGGCCCGCAGCTATGGGGAGGAGGCGTGGCGACGGCGGCCTACGCTGCCCGCCGGCAGGAAAGGGCCGGTCTGCGCGGCGGCCCACGCTCGCTCCCGAGGCGACACAGAGTCGGGGCCGCGCGGGAGCGACATGCGTGCGCGCTCGGGCCTGTGACCCGCTTGGGGATGGACAGCGGCTCCGTGGCGGCCGAGCGGCCGAAGCGCACGCCGGGTCGCCAGCGGCTCCTGTTCTCCGGCTGCGGAGTTCCGGCGCGTCCCGGCGTCTTCACGCTGCCCGGCGGGCGAAGCTGGCTGAGGCCCCGCGGACGGGCCGCCCGCGCGTCCCCGCTGCTGCTCCTCCTGCTCGTGCCCTCCCCGCGCCTGGCCGCCACCGCCCCGCGGAGGACGCTGGCTGAGCGCTCGCGTCCGGGGCTCGTCCTCCCCGCGGCCGCGCTCGGCGCCGGCAGGAGCGCGCTGGGCCGTCTGCGGCTGGGCGCCCGGCGTGTGGCCGCGCTCGCGAGCAGCCGGAGAGGTGAGGAAGGAGGGAGAGAGGGAGGGAGGCACTGCGGGTCACACAGGTGACCGGGCTGGGACCAGGGTTCGGAGTGCAGAGCCCGGGTGGCCTGGCTCCGGAGGACACGCATACTCGGATCTGCTCTTGCACACATGTTGGAACCAGGAAGAAATGGAAAAAGTGTTAGAAGCCGGTGCCCGGGCATTCAGGTCCGAGGGGCTCAGATCCGGGAATGAAGGGACGTCATTTCGCTTTGATTCCAAACTATTGATTCATTCATGGCCCGCTGTCTCCCCTTCTCTGCCAGGCACTTTACTAGATGTTTAGGGTAATTCCTTCAACAAAATCTTATCTTTCTGGAGCTTACTTCACGCAAGATGTGCAGCATGTGTTTTCTATAGGAATACGCACTTATCCTTGTTAATTTTACATGTACTAATTTGACAAATACTATAAAGAAAAATAAAGACTTTATGTTTAGGAGTTGAAGAACTCTGTGCGTTTAAATTGAGTGACCAGAGTAGGACTCATTGATGTGTCATTTAGATAATTGAAGGAGGTGAGGGACACCGCTGAACTGCATAAGACAAAGAAAGTAAAAATGTGCTCACAGCAAATAGCAGATAAAATCTTATTGTGTACGCTAATCAGCAAACGTGGCATGATTCCTTCTAGGGTAACCTGTTTCTGTCCATTAATAGCCATATGCACCCACACTTTGGTTTTCCATATTTTTTCCTATGAGAATTATTCTTAAAATTTAAGAATACTTATGGTTAGGGAGAAACTCCCAATAGTTCTGAAAAATGAAGGACACTTTATACGAAGATAGGAAAATGAGCAGTGAGCTTTATGCCCGTGTTTTGTAGGATTGGGAGTCAGAGATCTGTCTGGCTTCTTATTTCCACACCTTGCCTTCCTGTGTGCTCTTTTGATTTGTTCTGCTTTAAGACCAGGTGAGAACTGTGGAGCCCGAGCTGGCCTCGAACTCACAGAGATCCCTTGTGTCACCTCAGCGCTGGGATTAAAGGCTAGGCTACCACACCCCTGCTTGCCGGTCTTTTCACAAACTGTTGCCTGACAATGTGTTTGCTCATAATTTATGGTTTTGGAGCAAAGGAGGGGGTTCTTTCTCATTGTGTGAGCAAGGTAGGGCCTTTACAATGTTATGCTTCTGACATGAGGATAGCTGCATTTTAAAAAGGGAAACAGCAGAAACTGTAGGAAGCTTTCGTGTCCCCTTTTTCAAGCCGACAGCATTTTGCTCCTTTATTCTTGGCCCGAAGTTATAGTTCGGTTTTGTGCCTGAAGTCCTCAGCGAATAGATCTACTTCAGGTTGGTGTGCCTTGAAATTTTGCAGTTGGTTTCTCCTCTATTCAAGGTATCTTTGGACTTCTTTTACAATTATGGGTTTTAACACCCTTTGGCTATGGACAAAGGTTTCCAGAAAGGAGAATTACACCTTACATTCTAATACTCCTCAAGTTAATGTCTTCCTGCTGTGATTCCTGGGTCCTCATTGTTGTCTTGACAGAGCAAGGTGGCATTCCTTTTCCTCGGAGGGTGGAGGGTGGAACGCCCATTGGGAAGTAGCCAGCCCTTTTCCTTACTTTATAGAAGCCAGCTTTCTTGAAATAAGTTTGCTATTTCTGGTACCAGTTGTTTTTGGAAAAAGGAAAAAAAAAACCGTTGTAAGTGTACAAACCATTGCTAGCAGTGGTGGGGTATGGGTCTGGGGACCTAACTCAGTGAATAAAATACTCAAGCAGGAGGACCAGAGTTGAGGTCCCCAGAACCCACATAAATAATAGGCTTGCATAGTGACCTGGCTGTCATCCCAGCACTCAGAAGGTACAGTTGTGGGTGATCTCTAGCGATATCCATGAGTTATGGGTTCAATCAAGAGACCTTACCTGGGTGATAAGATACAGATTGATCAAGAAAGATGCCACACATCAATCTGAGGCGTCTACAGACAGGCACACATATGGTACATATGTACCTGAACACATGTGTGTTCACACATGTAAATGACCTTGTGGGTGTTGGGAATTGAACCAGGATTCTCTGAAAGAGCAGCTGGTTCTGTTAACTGATGAGGCTTCTTCTCTCCATCCCCTGTTACGATTGCGTCTTGTTACAGTTTTGCTGCTGTGACACTATGACCAAGGCAACTCTTATAAGGACAGCATTTAATTGGGACTGGCTTACAGGTTCAAAGGTTCCATCCATTATCATAAAGGTGGGAGCATGGCAACATCCAGGCAGGCATGGTGCAGGAGGAGCTACATCTTCATCTGAAGGCTGCTAGCAGAATACTGACCTTCAGGCAGCCAGGATAAGGTCTTAAAGCCCACACCTATGTGACACACTACCCAACAGGGCCACACCTTCTAATAGTGCCACTCCCTGGGCCGAGCGTCTACAAACCATGACAGATTGCTTTTGTTCTACTGTATAGATAAGGTAGAGTGAGGATGGAGTTAGTGTTATAAGTCCCAGGAGTTGCTGTCTCATTAGAAACAAGGAAATGGGGACTACAGTGACCCTGTCACTCACTCTAGACCAGCATTTCTCAACCTCGAAACCCTTCTGGCGGACAAATGACCTATGTGACTGGGGTCACATATCAGATATCCTGCATAGCAGCTGTCTACATTATGATTCCGAACAGTAGCAAAATTACAGTTATCAAGTAGCAACAAAATCACTTTATGGTTAGGGGGTCATGACAACACAAGGAACTGTATTAAAGAGTCACAGAATTAGGAAGGTTGAGAACCACAGTTCTAGACTCATGTTTTCAAGCACTCCGCCAGTGGAATAGTCCGGCTGATGATTGAGGTGGCCTAGGAGGACCCCTTGAGGAGCGCTTTCATTTATGCAACACTTTCTGAATTCGATATGCTTTGTGTTAAACAGGTCTTGGGGGTGGGGCTAGGGAGCTCCTCATAATATAGGCCAGGCTGGCCTCAAACTCCAATGTAGCCAGGGATAACCTCCTGAACTTCCTGCCTCTTCCTGAATGCTGGGATTTCAAATGTGCCCCACCACCCCTGGTTCTATGTGGTGTTGAGCATTGGATCCAGGGACTCCTGTGCACTAGGCAAGCACTCTATTGGCTTAGCCTCATCCCTGGCCCCAGATAGTCTCCCTGTAATCTTACAGAGCTGTCTCTGGTCCTGGACTAGATGTGAGTGGTCATGGAAAAGGCCCAGGGTGAAGTGAGTTCACTCACATGAACAGGTGACAAGAGAGGGTCATAATCTAGGTCCTAGATGTTGTTACAGTTTAGTTACAAAGTATAAAATTATTCCTGGCTTGTTGTGTGGAGGGCCTTCTGAAAATGCTAACATGAGGGTAAGAAGGAAAGCAGCCAGTGTGACTGAGAGGAAGAACTCTTCAGTTCAGTAGTAGACCAAAGCCCAATTACAGTCGATGAAAAGCCCGGCTCTAGAGTTAGGCTGGAGCTGGGCACAGTGGGCAAGGTGGTGCACGCCTTTAATCCCAGCACTTGAAAGGCAAAGGCAAGCAGATCTCTGTGAGTTTGAAACTAGCCTGTTCTACAAATCAAGTTCCAGGATAGCCAGAGCTGTTACACAGAGAAACCCTGACTTGGGGGACAGTGGAAACACTTGCTGCTCTTCTAGAGAATGTGAGTTTAATTCCTAACACTCACATGGCATGGCTTACAACTGAGTTGGTTAGTTAGTTAATTAGTTTTTGAGACAGGGTCTCTTTGTAGCTCTGGCTGTCATAAAACACTCTATGTGTACCAAGCTTTGAACTTACAGAAATCCAACTGCCTCAGCCTTCCATCTGCTGGGATTAAATGTATATAGCACCACACCTGGCTATAAATGTTTCTTTAAGTAGACAGAACACTTAGATAGACATTCCTTCACAGAAGATACTCACATGTCCAGTAAGCATATGAGAAGATGTGCAGCATCGTTTGAGAGGTGCAGGTGAAAGCCACAGTAGGATCTGTTTGTACCTAGTCAGATAGTGATGATGTATAAACCAAACATGGTAACGAGCGTTAGCGAGGACGTGGAGACATTGGGAGTTTCCTTGGCTGCTGGTAAGGAAGAAAATTGGTGATGCCACTTAAGAAAGAATCTGGCAGTTCCTTAAATAGTCACCGTGTGACCCTGCGGTTCTGCTCCCAGGAGATACTCAAGCGAACTGAAATGGTGGCCAAGGATCCTTCAGGGGAGCCACAAAGTGTAAACGGCCCGCATCCTTCAGTTCTCACGTGGATGGATGCTGGTGAAGTTATACAGTGGACCATGTTGTATGACTCCACACATATGAACCTATGGAGTATGCAGGCAGTAGCACCTAAATAGATCTCTGATTGTAGTAATGGAAACTGGGGAAGAGGGTTGGGTGCTGGCTCCAGCCTGTAGTCCCAGGACTTGGGAGATGATGAGGCAGAAGTTATCACTGTGAGTTTGAGGCCAGTTTGTTCCAGGTCGGTCTGGACTGCAGAGTGAGACCCTGCTTGAGAGAGACAGTTGGCGTACTGGCTGAAGGGTACAGTTTCTGCTTGGGATGGAGAAAGTTGACCGGAAAACAACTGGATGTCATACATGCACTGACTTCCATCCTATGAGTGGCTTCTGGCACTGTGCTAAGAGGATAGGTTTCTGCTGTATTGAAACATAACCTGTGGCATCAAATGACTTTTGCTTACTGCTACGGTTGGTCTTACCTTGCTTTCTTTTCCCTTCTAGAGCTAAGCCTGTCTGCTAAGTGCCATCAGCTGGAGCACAGAAAGGGGAACTTGCCCTCCTCTGTGAGTCGGCAGCTGTACTTTGACACCCACGCTCTGGTGTGCTTACTTGAAGCAAATGGTAAGTCCCCCACCCAGCTTGGCTCACTGCAGCTGATGGAAGCGTCAGTACTTCTCATGCTAACTTTGAGTGTTTGTTTCTCTTTTTGACTTTTAAGCCTTCAGGAAGCTTTTGGTTGGTGTTATGGTTTGCTTTCTGTTGCTGTGGTAACCACCAGGACCAAAACCAAGTCGGGCGAGGAGAGGGTTTATTCTGCATATGTGTTATATGTTATTGAGAGACGTCATGACGGGAACGCAGTAGGAACAGAACTTGAGACTATGGAGGAGCACTGCCCACTAGCTTGCTCAGCGTGCTCTCTTAAGTAGCCCAGGCCCACTTGCCCAGGGATGGCACTGCCCACAGTGGGCTTGGCCCTCTTAGATCAATTAGCAGTTTAAAAAATGGCCCCCACAGGCATGAGAATGGGTCATGGAAGTGGTTCTTCAGGTTTGCTCCCTCTGCCCAGGTGTAGAGAGTTGACTGCCAAAGCTAACACAAGCCTCTTTGTTAAGGAGACTTACGTATTCTAGGCTGGCCTCAGACTTACGGTATAGCTAAGGGTAACCTTGAACTTCTGATCCGCCTGCCTCCACTTGAGATGTACCACCATGCACAGTTTATACAAAGCTAGGGAATGGAGCATAATGCATGCTAGGTGTGCACTGTCTCAGTCAGGACTTGTATTCCTACACAAACATCATGACCAAGGAGCTAGCTGGAGAGGAAAGGGTTTATTCAGCTTACACTTCCACACTGCTGTTCATCACCAAAGGAGGTCAGAACTGGAACTCACACAGGGCAGGAACTTGGAGGCAGGAGCAGATGCAGAGGCCATGGAGGGATGTTCCTTACTGGCTTGCTTCCCCTGGCTTGCTCAGCTTGCTTTCTTATAGAGCCCAGGACCACCAGCCCAGGGATGGCACCACCCACAAGGGGCTCTCCCCCCTTGATCACTAATTGAGAAAATGCCTTACAGCTAGATCTCATGGAGGCATTCCTCAAGAGAGGCTCCTTTGTCTGTGATAACTCCAGCTTGTGTCAAGTTGACACACAAAACCAGCTAGTCCAAGCACCTACAAATTTAACTGCTCTCCTCACCCCATTTAAGGATGGTTTTTGCTTTATCAATATAATGGAGACTTTTTAAAATAGTTTCTCTCTGCTGAAAAGACAGTAAGTATGTTTTGCTTGTTTTTGGATTTGTTGGTTTTGGTTGGTTGGTTTTGGGGTTTGGTTTGGTTTGGCATATATTAACTGTGGTTGTGGAAAGGTCTTTCCTTCCTCCATGTGGTTCTGGGGATAGAATTCATGTCGTCAGTCTTGACACCAAGTACCTGCACGATCTGAGCCATCTCACCTGCCCTGTGTTGGCTTGTGGTTGGTTTGGGGTTTTTTTGTTGTTCTTTTTTTTAATGTTTGTTTCTTTTCTTTTTGAATTTTTAAGATTTGTTTTATTTTTATTCACGTATAAAAATACGTGACTATTTTTCACAAGAGGGTGCCCACAGATGCCAGAGTAGGGCATGAGACCCCCTGGAACTGGAGCTGCAAATAGTTGTAAGCTGCTCTAAAGGTTCTTTGGTTCTCCTTCTGAGTCTAGTCGTTTCTGTGTGCTCACCTAGGGTTTACCATTCAACAAGCAGAAATCATTGTGTCTGCACTGGTCAAGATCACAGAGACCAACATGGACATTGTCTACAAAGACATGGTCAGCAAGATGCAGCAGGTGACGTAGGCGGGGCGGGTTGGTGGGGCGGGAATTCCAAAGGAGGGTATTACAGAAAATAAATACTCAAGCCGAGTTTTGGATGATGGTCTATTGAAAAGTGTATGGTCATTTTAACCATAGTTCGGAGGCCAAAATGATGAAAGCCCTTTAGTTAGTCATTACGGCTTGTGCCTCCGCTCACTGGTCCAGGCAGGCTCACAGTAATGACTGGAGGTGTGGACAGGGCTGGAGGTGACAGCATCCTGTCCCAGCTGCGGTCTCCCTCCCACTAAAGCAGTGGCTCCCTTGCCTTTGCTGCAGATGAGTGTTCCTCTCCTTTGGAGCAGAGGTGACCTTCCCAGTCTCACACGCTGCTCTGGTTTCTTTTCAGCCCTGTTATCAGGTAGAGGTGAAAAGAAGCGGGTTTGGGGGCCAGACTAGATTCCATATGTCGTTTTTTTCTCTTTTTCTAGGAAATCGCTCTTCAGCAAATAATATCTAAGATTGCTAACGTGAAAAAAGATATGATCATCTTGGAGAAGAGTGAGTTTTCAGCCCTCAGAGCAGAAAATGAGGTAAAGCGGTGCAGCCACACATAGCATTCTCTGTTAAGTCACTTAGCTACACACACCTAGGAGAGCACAAAAGATAGCAACTGAGCACATCAGCACGAGAACATTCCCGACCCGGACCCTGCCCAGGCTCCTTCCAGCCCCTCCTCTCCAGAGGAAGCCATGACCCTGGCTGATAAAACCTCCACGAAACCAATTTTGTCCATTCTAGACCTGTTTGACACGAAACCAATTTTGTCCATTCTAGACCTGTTTGACGGATGCCTTGCAATTACAGAACTTCTGTGTTTATTGTCTGTGATGCTGTATTAATATGCACATCATCCTAATGTGTGGATCGTAGGACTTCCCTGTCTGCGGTATTAGGAATAGGTAGTCCTACCTATTTGGTAGTTTCCTACCAAAAGCAAATAGATAAATAAGTGAATATTATTTCTTTTTAAGTTTTTTATGTGTACGAGTGTTTTCCTTGCATGAATGTCTGTGCACCACTTTTGTGCCCTGCCTACAGTGGCCAGAAAAAGGTGTCAGATCCTCTGGAATTGGAGTAACAGATGGTTGTAAGCTGCTGTGTGGGTGCTGAGAGCCAAACCTTGGTCCTCTATAAGAGCCACAAGTGCTCTTAACCACTATGCCATCTCTCTAGCCCCATTGTTTTTATTGTGTATATGTACAGTGTGTGTGTGTGTGTGTGTATGTTTTCCACGGTATTCTTATGGAGGTCAGAGGTTGACCTTGTGGGGCTGGGTTTCTCCTTCCACCCATCCATGGATTTTAGAGATTGAATTCAGCCTTGCAAGACCAGTGCTTTACCCACTGAGCAATCCCACCAGCCCACTCTCTGTCTCCTTAAAGTGTGTTTGGCGGGCGTAGGGACGCGCTGTCTTTGCATCTTACTTTCATCTTTAGTCTTAGTGAAGTCCTGTACGGAAGAGTCCTTTGTTGCCTGCTGAACTCACAGGTGTCCTTGAACTCAGCTCAGGGGGCAGAATTGGCAGAAAGAAAGAGCAGAGGAGGAATTCAAAGGAAGACAGGGTCCCTGAATACAGATGTGTGTGTCACAGTTGTTCCTCATTTGATGTGACCCCAAGATGGCATCAGACTGCTCCCCCAGTCTTCGAGTGCATTATGGGACAACTGTAAACAGGGCTTTTGTTTGTTTAGTTGGTTGGTTTGGTTTTTAGTTTTTTGAGACAAAGTCTTGTTATATAGCCTTGGCTAGTATTTGACTCACTTTATAGCCTAGGCTAGCCGCAAATTCATTACACAGTCCTCCTACCCACCCAGCTCAGGTAGTCCCGTGTTCTGTATATAGCCGCATTGCGGTAAGTGAGGGCGTTGGTGAGCTTGGGCGTAAATGTTTACTATGATGTCTTGTGTGTGTTGTGGTTTTCCACTGTCATATGTCCTTGACTTTTCTTCTTTTTACTGTGTTCATAGAAAATAAAACTTGAACTGCACCAGTTAAAGCAACAAGTGATGGTAAGTTCCCTCTCCTGTCCTCGGGCATATATGTAAGTATATATATTTATTAATAGATTAAAGTCATAGATATAATATAGGTGCTAGAAAACTCAGTTCTGTGTGGAATATGCATAATATATACTTCCAACACACACATCAGATGATGTTTGATGACCCATGTCTGTGGTCACATTCATTAAGAAAGTTGCATTGTGGGAATATTTTTCTCTCATAGGATACAGTCTTCCTGTGTATAGCTTCAGCTCCCCGGCTCCCTCTGTGTCTCCCGCATGTGGGAGCTTACAGGCCTCTGCCACCAACCTGCTAAGCCATTGTAAATCAAAACTCCCCTAAAGTAGCCGCGGGATCCCTGAGACCCGTCTAGAAGAGGGTGGCTCTATAGGATTCTATGTGGGTCAGATGGTTGCTGGCCCAGCGGTTGGTTACTTTATAAAGTAGGAAAGAGCGGTGGTGTTAGAAAAGATTTAGATGAGTCTTAGTGAGAAACCATATGTTGACTATTTGTTCCCATCTTTACTTTAGAAAATGCTCTAATTTTATTCCGACATTCCATGAGGAGGTCATAAGCAGTTGAGCCCTACCATGCTGACATTTGGGTCAAAGGGGAATGCCTGTGCAGATAACAGGGAGGGCTAGACACAGAGCTGATTTGAGGCGTGGCTGGCCCTGAGTCCCAGGACAGCAGGCGGCCTGGCTCCATGTCTCTGACACTCCCATGGGGGAAGCAGTGGGCAGTCCCAGGCTTAAGTCTCAGAAGACTCAGATCTCTTACCCTGGCTTCTTATTCCCTTTGTCCTCTGCCCTCTGACCAGGATGAAGTGACCAAAGTCCGGACAGAAACCAAATTAAACTTCAATCTAGAAAAAAGCAGAGTCAAAGAATTGGTATGTTAAAAGTAAATCATTGATTTATTTCTTTTTAGAATGGAATGCTTGTTGAAGTCTTAATCTTGCACGCAAGACACAAATATCATTAGACATTTGTCCGTGTATCAGAGTTCACAACTTGATTTTAGATTTTAATTACATTCTTTATCAGGACTTAAATTTGGTTTCAATAGTGACATTTAAATTAAAAAAGTCAAACTGAATTTGAAACTTTTATTTCAAAAATAATAGATGATATTTTACATAGACGTTAACAATACAGTTACACTCAATCTTAATGTATTAAATACTAATTTAATCTCCACAACCCCTAACTTTTCAAAAGTTAGCTGATTTTCTGACTTAGGTAATATTACCATCAAGTTAAATTCTACATTAAACTTTGATAAAGCTTCTTTTTTTTTTTTTTTTAAATAAGAGTATTTTTTTATTTATTTATTTTATGTATATGAGTACTCTGTAGCTGTCTTCAGACACACCAGAAGAGGGCATCAGATCCCATTACAGATGGTTGTGAGTCACCATGTGGTTGCTGGGAATCGAACTCAGGACCTCTGGAAGAGCAGTCAGTGCTCTTAACTGCTGAGCCATCTCTCCAGCCTGATAAAGCTTATTTCTGTATTGTCTTTTAAATACTATGAGTGGTTGTGTATTTCAGTGGATATATGTTGGCTTGTTCTGGTGGGGTTGTTTGTTTGTTTTTGTTTTGCTTTACTTTTTAGCAGTTCTGAGACTCAGACTTTAGGCTTCACACTTTCTACTGTGATACCACTGACACAAAACTCCCCAACCCCCCCCAAACACACACACAGAGTCTCCCTGGGCTACAGTACCCCCCACACGCTGTTGGCTTTTTATTCCTGTCTGAGTTCTCCCATCTTCTTGCTCAGACCTTCTTTATCCTGAGTAACGTTAAAGGTACCTTTGTTACTGTAGCATAAGCAGGCTAGGGCGTATGGAGCGGTTTTTGCACTAGCAAAAAATGGCTCCCATGCAGAGGAGTCCACACAGCTTTCCCTGCTCTGGTCATTGCTGAGTTTGTCTTCAGTCCGTGTGTCCTAGTGATGACTGAAGCTAGAACTCAGACAAGTGTGTGATGAGATCTGAACTGCCGTTGGATTTCAGTGGTTGTGTTGGGCTTTGTTGCTGAGTCCATTGTCTGTCTTTAACATCTTATGATACTGTTGGGTCTCAAGGATCTAGTCACCTAGCGACCGTGTAATAACACAAACGAGGGATTTGACTTCTTTATCTTTATGGTAAAATAGGACTAAGGTTGAAACTCGGTGGCAGAGCACTTTGTATGTGCAAAGCCCTGGGCTTAATACTCAACAGCCAACAAAAAATAGGTTCTAGTGATATTTACAGCCAATTTCCACAGCTGTTCCAGAGTTCTAGGAGATAGAGTCACAGACATACCATTTTTCAATCGTGACAGTGTGGTGATGTAGGTTCTTTTTCCTGTGTATTTGTTAATGTGTGAACAGAAAGGTGCACAGAGCATCCAGCTGCCTTCTGCCCTCTGCTGGTGATCTGAGAAATAGCACTGATCCAAAACCCAGCTTATGTAATCAGCTAGGGTCCTTAGTCCTGGCTGGTCCTTAGTCCTGGCTGGTCCTTAGTTCAGGGTTCCAGAGTTTGGGAGCATGTTTTTACTTCTGATCACTGCATTTTTACATGTATTACCCAAGTAGTTTGAAGACAACATTTTATAGGTATAAATATTTTGGTATTTTAAGGGCATTAACATTTTTTTCTGATAACATTGTTGTCTTTATAGGTTGTACAGGTTGCCCTTTGCTAAGTTAAATACTAATACTCATTATCTTGGAAACATGTCTAATTTTTATTTTACTGTCAACAGAGCTGTACTAAGTCTTTTTACCAGCATTAGTAGATGACTGCTTTCAGGAACCCTGAGCTGCTGTTTCCCCAGCAGGGTTCTTTGGATTGTCGTTAAAATAGTCTGGATGCTTCGCTGTATCTCTTGCACCCTGTTATGTTTTACAATGACAGTATATCTTGTTTCAGAATCATATTTCTTGAGCTATTTTTTCCCAATATTATATTGTTTCTATAAATGCCTGTAATGTGTGTCAGGCTTGTAGTTGTGGGAGTTTCATTTCTAAATTAAATGGTGCCCCTTCCCTTTATCAGCCCTCTCAAACCCAGAAGCACATTCATGAACACCCATATAAATGGGACTCAAGAAATGCTGTTCTAATAGTGGGCAGGACCCAGTGATGTCACAGCCAAGAGATTAAAAAACAAAACAGGAAAGAACAAAGAGAAGTGGGAACGACCACACATCATCAGTGCCTTGCTTTCTTCCTGGTGCTGTGAGAAAGACTGTGCTCAAAAGCATCCTGGGTAGGAAAGGGTCTGTTTCAGTTTACAGCCCGTAGTCATGAGAAAGTCAGGACAGAGACCTGGAGGCAGGAGCTGATGGAGGCCATGGAGGGGTGCTGCTTACTGGCTTGCTTCCCATGGCTTGTTCAGCCTGCTTTCTTAGAGAACCCAGCCATCAACACGGTGAATTGGGCCTTCCACATCAATCATGAAAATGCCCCCCAGGCCAGCCTGCTGAGCCATTCTCATAACTGAGGATCCCGCTTCCCAAACGACTCTAGCTGTGTCCGGTTGATATTGAACCAGGCACACAATCAGTGAGTATAAGAAGCCTCAACTACAAAGAAAGAGCAGGCGGACTACGGTGATGCAGGGTGACGGTCTCCTGTCAGATGTTCTGGGAAGCGGGGAAGGCTGCATGTTAAAGACAGTGGGCGAGACTCTAATCACGCGGCATGTTTGTTTCAGTACTCATTGAACGAGAAGAAGATGCTGGAACTGAGGACAGAAATAGTGTCACTGGTAAGGACTGAGGTTGACTTTTCTGTTATTCTTTTTGTCGTTGTCTTTCCACATGAATAGCTTTGCAGTTAACTGGTGTCTAACAGGGGGATGTGCACATTGAGTTTGGGATCTTTTTTCATTGTAAAATATATGCATGAATTACCATTATAACAATTTTATGTGCATAATTCAGTATCATGATTTTAAGATTTGCTTTGTGAGTGTGTGTGTGTGAGAGTGTGTGTGTGTGTGTGTGTGTGTGTTTCTTTCTGTATACATTACATAGCTTAGCAGTAGAGTGTGTCTGTAGCTTATGGGATGGGTGATACCCATATTGTGTTGCCTGGGACCTGTGCTGCAGGAATCATCCATAAGATAAGAGAACCTTTCTCCAGAATGGCTTCATTCCCTTATCATTTGCCCCCATTGCCGTCCTTAAGAAACTGCTTGCTATTGAAATCTTAGTAAAATGTCCTCAGTGTTTTTACACATCACTGTAACATTCAGGGTCACTGCCCACTGAGGGTTAAATGTGCAGCCTGGAGTTGTCTTATGTTTGGAGAAGGACATAAATCAGCCTCTGGTAGCTGTACCTCATGTTAATAAAATATCTGATGTCTGACCTGTGAGAGAAGACAGCCTGGAAAGATGGCACTAGAAATAGTATCAAGACAGCACTGTCGCTGCCAGATCTAAGGCTGTGTTCATGTGTTGGCAGAACTTTTGAGTCCACTGTCCCCTGCAGGGCTAGCCAGGGACCACACACCACTACCATCGAGAACGATCTGGCCTCCCAGTGCCGCAGCAGGTAAAGCAGTCTCTGGTTCTCAAAACGTTTTCCGTGTAGGTTATTGCCCTTAGTCTCCCAGTAGCTCTTACGGGGCAAGACCAGTGATGGGCTGTTGGTTTGGTTTGTTTTTAATCCCCCTTTTTCCAAACAGAACGAAACTGAGGCAGGAGACGTTAAGGGCCCTGGACAGTGTCAGAGCTAAGACTTAAGTCCCAATTCTAGGTCTCAAACCAGGACTGTTCCGCACTGAGAAAGAGCTCTGAGTCAGAGCAACAGGGGCCCCAGCGGCACCACAGACTCTAATGTTCTCAACCTCTTTGCTTTAAAAGCACGCCCAGCAAGATAGAGCCCTGACCCAGACAGACAGGAAGATAGAAACCGAGGTGGCCGGCCTCAAGACTATGTTGGAAGCACACAAGCTTGACACAATCAAATACTTAGCAGGTAAGATGCTTCCCGTCCAAGTACTTAAAATAATTGAAAAGAACATGGCCGGCGTCGTAGAGCTCCCGGAGGCAGGCTGCACATGGAGGCAGGCTGCACATGGAGGCAGGCTGCACCCGGAGGCAGGCTGCACATGGAGGCAGGCTGCACACGGCACTAGCTGACCGCTTCGTCTGCTTTAACATTCTTGTGAGCACACCCTGCGGTTCCCAGTACTGGGAGTACCTCCTTTAATTTGCATTTTTCCTTAGTAGTAAAGATACCATTGTACTTTATAATTGATGGGTCCTTAACTTGGTTAAGATGCTATCCTTTCTCTTATGGTTTAGGGATTTCAGTGAAGTAGTACAGGAAATAGCGTATAAATAGAATGGAGAGCCTGTGCCCATCTTACTTCATTGGTGACACTTTGGGGGGTCCCCATGTGTGCACCTGCAGAGGCCAGAGAATGACATGGCTTCCTTGCTCTGTTTTTCTCTTATTCCCTTGAGGCAGGGTCTCTCCCCGAATCCAGAGCCAGGCTGACGCCCATAGTCCTGTACCTGCCTTCTGACCTCCACCCGGACACGCATACGCAGAGCTGCCATTACTGGCTTGCTTACATTACAACTTACCACATGGGTTCTCGGGATTCAGACTCAGTGTGCAGTCACTGAGCCATCTCTCCAACCACAGGACAATCTTGTAAAGAAGTTATGTTTGCTTTTGTAATGTTTAAGCCAAAGAAGGAATACTTTAGCAAAAAAAAAAAATAAAACCTACTACCCACTATTTCAGGTCAGCTCCAACATTTCAGAGCAATCTAATATTTTAAAGTTATAGTGGTATTCAACAATGAAATTTTGTTCTTAATAGCATAGCACATAGGTGTGCCCTTTGATCCTACAGTTGTTGTGATTCTAACTAGTATTGAAAGGTTTTCTTGACAACTGGGCACATTTGCATCCGGGTGGAGACTTGTTCTTAATAAACAGTGTTTCGAGGATCGCAGCCCATCGGTCAGTATGCTGTTTCCAGGTCCTGATTGGCCCAAGAAGGGAAGACAGCATGCTTACTAAGGAGCCAGAATCCCTCCTCACTCAGTCCTCTAAGTGGCTTCTGACACCTGGTACAGTGCAAAAAGCAGCTCCCTTCCGAGGCTAACAGTGCTCTCTGTTGTTCTTTTTTACAGGGTCTGTGTTTACGTGCCTAACAGTAGCTCTGGGATTTTATCGCCTGTGGATATAATAAAGTATCTATCTATTTAAAGAAATTCCCATTGTTTTGCCATAAGAATACCAGATTGTTGGCCACCCACCCAACTCCCCCCCCCTTTTTTTTCTTGTTTCAAGTTTTAATCCTAATTTGACTTCATATTATTTATTTCTGTGCAAACTGTGGATCCATAACCAAGGTGAAGAAAGTTGGGATTTCTGTAATCATTCTTCGGAGCATCTCTGTTTAGTTTGGCTTTTTGGCTGAGCCGTGTGGATGGACCACGCTTTCAAGACTCCTTTCAGGGGAGCCAATGGACTTAGTCTAACCTGCAGTATTTGACAAAAATAAATACTGTATTCTCTACAGCTTTCAGTAGTTCGTAATGTGGAGAACGTGGGAATGCATTTTTGAAAACAAGGTAGCTTTAAATCTGAAGAATCATTGGAACCAACCCAGAATAGCAGCCTTCTGTGCCTTACCGACAGCCACTCCCCATGCAGGCCTGCCTCTGCTGCAGCAGCTGCCGTGCTAATGATGCAGGACTCTGCTCCACCTTGGGGGCCTTTGTCTCTGGGTTCTCATTGTCTCAGTAACATTGTTAATGTGCCTTGCAGCTGGAGGTCTAGGTACCTAATGAAGCTTTGTGATTTTTAGCACAAGTTCTCTTACTACTGCTACGCCTGCATTTCTGGTTTTGAGACAAGGTCTTGTTATTTAGCCCAGGTTGGCTTTGAACTCACTGTCTCAACTTAGCACCGTGCCCAGCTTTTACCTTCCTGAATGCTGTGGGAGTTTAACACCACACTCCTGGCATTACCTACCTAGAAAACTTGTGATTCTCGGAATGAACCCTGCTTCAGTGTATGGTTTAGAGTGAACTCCCTTCTGGTGTCCACCTGCTTTTTATAAGATGACACTCGGCACTTTGCTCCTGTGGGATATCTAGGTGGTGTGCACAACTTTTAGAATGAGTACACATTTCCCTGTGAGCAGCTCAGGTTGTCGCTTGCCCAGTGAGAGAGCCCCAGTGCTTGGCACTGGCCTCGTCTGCATTGATTTCTTTGTGGTAGACACACAGCCGGCTCAGCTCTCATTGGAAGCAGATAGATCCTGGTGCAGCTGCAGTTATTTTGGAGAAGTGCATTCTCCTCTCCTCTTTAAATTGCTGGCAGTCGGATGAGAGTGAGCATTTGGGAAGCAGTGACACTCGGGGACCCTTCCTGGCTTGCCCCACACAAGCACAAACGCACAAGCTGGTGCACAGTGCAGAAACCACAAGAGACCGCGCCATCGGATTGGTGGAATAAATCACCCCTTGTCACTGTTCCAACCATGTTGCTAAAAATAAAAGCTACCTTTTGTTCCTTGGCTGTAATTTCCAAGTTTGAGAAACCATTAAGTTCTTGCCTCATTAGAAAACATTTGCGTAAAAAGATTCTGAGCCCCACATATTATGGAAATCAAGTGCTTTTGTATTAGAACAGTATCTCAGTGAAACAGAAGTTTATCCTTTCCAAGAAGACAAAAAAAAAGTTTTAACCACAGTTAACTGCTTGATGTCAGAGAAGGGGCTCAAAGCCCACATGCTCTTAATAAAGACCAACTCCTGGGAGGAAAAAGAGCACCATGTGCAGTTATATTTTACAATATGGGCTAACCTGGGTAGGTTAAAAAATAGAGGATACATTTCCCCATGTCCTGATAAGTATTCTTTAAGGAACACATCCTCATGTCTGCTTGAAGTGGTCTACACCACTCTAGTCTCAGTGGGCTGTGTCTGATTTTGTTCTAGCATTCTTTGTAGCACCCTAGCCTTATTTGACCTTAGAAAACTGTTGTCACTGAGGGTGTGGGTGATGTACATATCTGAAGTTTAGGAGAGTTCAGGACTCTGTCCCCTTTATTTCCTAATAAAGTTGGAAAGCATTGATCTGTAAATGTACACGTCCCCCTGTCGCTGCCTTAGACATACATGAACAGTGAGGATAGTGCAACCAGACACTGTTCTGAACCCCACTGAAGCTGTGGAGCTCTTAGGAAATGCCTGGCAGGTTTCCAGGCAGTAGCTGCACAGGGTTAAAGACTTCAGTGGGCGGGGCTTCCTTCACTGTCATCATTCCTAAAGGGTTCCTCTGCCTTCCTGCTCAGCACTGCGTTTTCTGTCCCCTCTTTATTTCTTGTGGAACTTACTGGAGATCAGACTCACAGGCACGAATGTTGTTCTGTCATCCTGCCTCAGCCTCCCAAGTGCTGGGATTATAAGCATTAGCCCATTGGGCCTCCTCTGGCTTTTTTTTTAAGAGCCTTAAGCCCAGTTTGACTCCTCTCCTATATTCTTTTGCAAAGCCCCTCTGGGGCTCCTTACTGGAGACGCTTGCTTTGATATCTATATTGCTTTTAGTCTCCTGGCTGCTTTTCTTACTTAATATCTGGCAACACGATTTTCCCTTCATGTATGCCAAGCAATTCAGTTAGAAAGTCACATTCAAGAAGAAAGGCCTGGCTCCAGGCGTATAGATGTCTTGCTGGAGTCTGCCTCTGAATGCTTTCAGCACCAAGACTCTGAGCGCAGCACGCCTGGGCCTGGGCCGGCCTGTCTTGTGCCTTAGTGCCGTCTTCCCTTGATTTTCCTTGTTCCTCCTTCCCAAGCCTTTCTGCCTGCTAATTAACCTCGCCAATACCTCAAGCACTTTGCTTCCCCAATCCTTGTGTGCTGTATGCCAGGACTAGCAGAGTCTACCCTAGAAACCTTGGGACTTCAAGGTGATCAAAGTTGTTACAGCTTTCATGGCACAAAGGCAAAAAAAATATGTTAACCAGGAATAATCGATTCTATATGTATGTAAGATCTTTGAGAATGTGTAGCCCTGTTGAAATTGTATTCAAGAAATATCTTCTTACAGATTTGTACTTAACATTCCTTCAGTGATAATCCAGATAATTTTGTAATCCTTTTATGGCTTCAGCAAATATTCAGTTGTGTTTTATTATTGTATAGAAAAAATATATTTTATTAT
This sequence comes from Tokudaia tokunoshimensis, assembly GCA_036184795.1. NCBI lineage: Eukaryota > Metazoa > Chordata > Mammalia > Rodentia > Muridae > Tokudaia > Tokudaia tokunoshimensis. Next base: position 20,774,643 of record BTHU01000022.1, read on the forward strand.
CTAAGATAACAGATTTGTGTTTGTGTGGCTGATGCACCTTTCCAGTGGTTCTGGTTGAGTGTGTGAAACTAGACTGTGCCTTCTATCTGGAACAACCGTATTGAAACTGTTAATTTTATCCATTGTAAAATGGTACCATTCTATTGCCTCTGGTAAATGACAAATAAATTTAATACCTAAAAAAATTGTATTTACAGAGAAAATATATTTGAAAGTGAATGTCTGATTTTCAAAATAAATTTTATTTGAAAGAAATTTTTTTTAAATCTGTGTAAAGTGTTTAAGTCCCTGTCTGAGGAGAAATGGTACAGTTAATATGTAAGGGTAAGTTAAAGGAGCTACGGAAAAGCAGGAGTCCAGGCACGTCAGAGTCTCCCCTCTGTATCTCGCCTCGTCCCTGTGGACAGACTCGTCTCAGACCTGCTAGTGCAGCACTGAGTGCCAACTGTAGGCAGTCATGGTGACCAGAGAGTCCCTTCTGAAAAGGCCACAGTGGTGCTGAAGTTAGCTCTGGGGCTGGGGAACAGCAAGCAAGTTCTTACCTTAGAAATGTCCCTCCTGGGTGGGAGTCCCCCGGCTCACCTTGAGCCAGGAATGGATGCCCCAGAGGCTTTGCCTTGGGAAGGTAGGGAAATGGAAGGTCAGGACGGCCAGGGAAAGGCTTGTTGACCAAGACTCAGACTCTCCAGCCAGAAATCGTTCACCGAAGTTAAGACAAACTAGATGCAGTCAGATTTGGAGGGGTTTGTTTGGTTTTGTTTGTTTAGGTCCTTGCTAGGGATCAATGTGGTACCTCACACCTGCAGTCCCTCCCGGAACGTAGGAAACAGAGATGACGGACCACCACGAGATTGAGGGGTGCAGGTAATACCCTGTTTCAAAGGAAGAAGAAACTGATTTAAGAGCAAACCATGGTTCCTCAAAGACAGACAGCAGGTGGATGGGTGAGACAAGCTGAAGCCTTGAGCTCATCTTGTATCACTGGGCACTAAATTGTTTTACATTGTGCTGCGGACTGCCTTATCTTGCCCAGCCCCGTTCACAGCAGGAGCAAACCAAAACCTTTGTCCAGCGACTTGGATTTTTCCCAAGAGTTTGAAAGGAAGGTATTTTCTAGAAACAGATTTCCATCTTCCCTGTTTGCCTTCCTGCCAGACACAGGTCTCCCTCAGCCCTACAGCTTCCATAGAAGGTCCCTGCTACGGAGCCACAAGGTCATGAGCCCAGGGGCCCAGGAGATGGGGTAGGCTGCCTGCTCTGAGTAGCATCAGCATTGGTCAGTGAGAGCCAAGGGATTCTGTCTTACGTGGTTCACAAATATGCAGGTACGTGCGCATGTATATACACATTCATGTGTGTTCATGCAACATGCACATGTGGAACCCAGCGATTAATACTAGGCATCCTCCTTAATAACAATCTAGTTGTTTTTTGTTTTTTTTTAAAACAGGGTCTCTTACTGCAACTGAGGCTCAGTGAGATTCTACTACTGCCTGATCTACACACCCCAGGGGTGCTCCTGTCTCCGCTTCTCTAAGACTGGGGTCATAGGCACTTTCCACCATGCCTGCCTTTTTGATGTATGTGCTAGGAAACTGAACTTACTCCTGTTTGTACAGCAAGCATTTCACTGAGCTGCACGCCCCCCCCACCCCCAGCACCACTGATATCTATTTTTAGGCCAACATTTTAAAGCATGAGTGTCTGTGGCATGTAGTGTTAATCAGCCCCTGACTTGAAACCAAACTTTTAGACTCCAGTCACTTGCTGATTGTTCTGTAATTTCAGGTCAGCTTAATATTAAAGCCCAGGAAGCTAGCTGTGTTCAGTGGCAGGTTCAACCCAATGCATCATTTCTGCTCTAAGTGACCTTTGGTGAAGCTCATTCACCCTCCCCAGCCACCCCAGACTATACAATACCAATACTCCCGGGAGAAGACACAGCCACTCGCTTGACATCACCTCCCTCCCAGCATGGACATTAGTGTTTTCCTTTCTTTGGCATCTGTGTATGTGTGAGTAGGCATGCAGTGGCACATGTGTGGAAGTCAGGACAATTTAGAGGAGTTATTTCTCTCCTTCTACCATGTGACTACCTCCCTCCCCAACCCCCATAGAACACTATAGGTTTGCCAACATCTTAGCTCTCTTGCCTGCCCTGAAGTATTTGCCTAGCACAGTATTTTTTTATTACTCTTACTTTTGTTAAGAATACCACCAGTCTCCTGGAGAGACAGTGTAACAGTTTCTCCCCAACCTCAGGAATCATCGTGGATGGAAACTTCAGTGGTTAACACTTTCTAGGGAAAAGATGAAGTCCAAAAGATGAATATACTTAAACATAGGGAAGTACTTAAGAGGTTTTTTTTGTAAACATTTCTATCAGTATATGTGTTCGGTTGCCCACAAAAACCAAACCAAACATCAACAACAACAACAAACCTATACCTAATGACTTTTGTTATTTAATATGAATTGTATCATTCAATACAGAAATCAGTGGTCCTCAGCTCAGTGGAGCCAAAAAGGAGGATTATTATATGGCAGTTTCCTCCTAGATTGTATGGCATTCCTGCAGGATGGAATGTTCCTTAAGACAAAAAGTCAACAACTCAGAGTAACTTCAGGAAGTCTCCAAAAATGAGCAGATTCACTAAGCCCCTCCCTCCCCAAGAGTAAACAATAAAAATAGCTGAGAGTCACTCAGATGAGCTGCAAAGATGCGCAGACCAGATCAGCTGCTCTGGAAGAAGCAGGAACAGCAGGAACCAGTTGAGCTGCCTGGCAGCAGTTTAGACCAACTGAGTCACCTAGGAAGGACACTCTCTGTTGAGCCTGAAGGCTATGCAGTGTGCTGTGGGTTCCATCTCTGGTGCTGGAGTGAACTTAGTGATACAACTGTCTTTGAGTCATTTCTGCTCCTGAAAGCCACCCGTATTCCAGGAAGTAACACCAATAAAACTCAGTTGGTTCACCAAGCTGGACTTTGGTACTCTCTGTACTTTGGAGTGTCATGGGCTCTCTGTCTCTAGTAAGTAGATGTGTGTATTTCCTCTTCTCATTGAAACTCCTGTCATGGGAACTCGTCATCTTCTCAGCCTTACTTCCCTCTGTGTTGTTAGCTTTTTGCTTCAAGCTGAAGGTTTTCTGATCACAGAGGACTGCCTCAACTCCAAGCATCTCAATATGACAGCATTTGAAATAAAGGGAGAGGGGCTTTTCATCTCTGTGCCATAGACCAGGATTGAGGACACAGACAAAAGTGAAGAGTTAGCATTTTCAGCCTCTTTGGTAGCAATCAGGCAAGCCTGACATGGCTAGAGATGGTTATCAGGTTGCTGAAACAATGTTGGTTACAATGTCACAAAAACAAAACCACCACACACAGTAAGAAGCCACACAATCAGCATGAGGTTACCATCCCTTTGTGGTCACAAACACTGCAGAGGTGTCCCTTTTAGCACCAACAGTGTGGGGGTGATTTTATTTTATTGTTTCAACAATGTTTTTACTAGCTCTAATTGCTTTTTTAAAGATTTATTTATATTTTATGTGGTTGATCTCAGTTTTGCCTGCATGTATGTGCAACACGAGTGTGCAGTACCAGTGGGGGCCAGAAGAGGGTGTTAGGTCCCGTGGAGCTGGAGTTACAGACAATTGTGAGCTGCTATGTGGGTGCTGAGAACCAAGCCCAGGTCGTCTGCAAAAGCAGCAAATGTTCCTAACTTCTGAGCCATCTGTTCTGCCCCATTTCTTTGCTTCTTTTCTTTTAAAGATTTATTTATTTATTTTATGTATATGAGTACACTGTCATTCTCTTCAGACACACCGGAAGAAGGCATCAAACCCCATTACAGATGGTTGTGAGCCACCCCGTGGTTGCTGGGAATTGAACTCAGGACCTCTGGAAGAGCAGTCGGTGCTCTTAACCACTGAGCCATCTCTCCAGCCCCATCTGCCTCATTTCTTGATTATATTTTTTTCAAAATTGCTTCTCAAAATCATATGACTTGATTTTTAGAAGCTTACCATAATTCTGAATTAACTTAGATGCTCAAAGAGGGAGAGAGTTAAGTTCACATACACATTTGGGCATTTCTCAAAACCTCTGATGGTTAGATATCCTCACCTTTGACGTATTACTTTAACCAGAGAGTGGGGGTGCTTGGGTAGGGCTCCCTTCTGCTTAGAGAGAGCAGGGAGCAGTCTCCCTCCTTCTCTAGCCATGTGTGGAAGGATGTGCTGTGTGCCCACCATCCCTGTCCTCATGGATCTGTTCTAGCTGAGTCCTCATCCTGCAGAGACAGAAGGAAGGAATCTCAGTCTCTTACTAAAGCACTAATCGCATTGGAGGTGCCCACCCTTATGACCTAATTACTTTGCAGAGCCCCACCTCCCAGAGTCCTCAGAGACTCAAGTTTCAACACAGTTTGGGGAGGACACCAACACCTCAATTCTCCAAGTTCTACATTAATGATGCTGGTGATGCTAAGACTATGGGAGATTTGAGGCTCTCTCTGTTCCTGGCCCAGCCCTGACACCCACCTGTCCATCTCGACCATCACACCCCAGGGGAAGTATGCCCCGGAATTATTTCTAGGTTCCAGGTGAGGGCACCAAGGCATAGAAAACTCCCCTGCACCTAGCTTAGAAGCAGCAACTCCTACAAGCATTCGACTGTCAGAAAAGAGACACCACACTCGGTGAAAATCAAATGAAGTCAAGCAGGAAAAATGTTGTGCAAACAGTCAAACCCCAAGCATGCCCAGAAACCTGTGGTGCAGTCTGTGTGCGATCGCTGAAACCATTCACTGGTGACGGTGATTATATTTGCGCAAGTACCCGGATGATCACATTTCCCTTCACAGGCTCCAGAGCTACCCTTTAGGGTACCAAGATAGACCGAGAACAGAGTGGTAGCCTACAAAATAACCTTCCCCCTTGAACGGCTGGAGTACAGACCAGGCTGTGACAGGTAGCGGGAGAGTGTAGGTCAAGCCTGAGGAATATTTCAGAGCATGTTGCAAGGGAGGCGGCAATGTTCATATCGAACAAAGGAGCCGCTGCGGCTCTGTGCATGGAACCCTCTGTTCAGGCCTTAGAGTCATCTAAGCATAGGTCTGCTCTTTGATCCCGTCATCTTCCTTGTGACATCATTGCTCATATGACACGTCATTCTTCATCCTCATCCTCGTGACCGCCGGCCCCACCAAACACAGAAATCAAGCAGCCGCAGCAGGAAAGTTCCACAGAAAGCCGGAGGCGGGCCTCTGAGACCATTGGCGGCGCACCTAGGTTCTGCTTCATTTGCATAGAGTCCTTCTTCCCTGCGGTCAGCTTCCCACTGAGTCTGTGGGAATGGAAACCACCTGTCCTCACTCTTCCCTAAAATCTGTCAAAAAGTTGCTATAATGCCTGGCACGGTGGTACAACTCCCTTAATCTTAGCAGTCGGCAGGCAGAAGCATCAGCCTAATCTACACAGAAGGCTCTAGGCCACCCAGGGTTGCAGAGTGCGACCCTGACTCACAAAAATAAATAAAAATAACATACAACTTCAGAAAGCAACCTGTTTCTTTTTTCTTTCTTTCTTGTCTCTCTTTTTTTTTTTTTCCAGTTTGGATTTCATATGTGATGAGTGTCCTATCTGTTATGTGTGTGCTTGCCTGGTGTTCTCAGAGGCCAGAAGAGGACACCCGATCCCCTGGAACTAGAGTTACAAATGGTTGTAAGCTGCTGCGTGGGTGCTGGGAATCAAATCCCAGTCCTCTGCGAGAACAACAGTGGTACGGTCTCGCCTCAGCAAAATACCACCTGAGTCTGCATCACACAACACTACAAAAACTTCCATTTGCGTGGGGACTTTTTTTTTTTTTAGCTTGAGGGCAATGTCATTTAGAGTGCAAAACAAAAACAAAAAACCCGATGACAAATTGTGGGTAGATAAGAGGCTAGCTGGTCTCAACAGCGTTCATATTCAGAACCACTCCAATCAGCAGCAGCTAGTGTTAACAGCTCTTTGGAGGCCTTGGGTAACTAACTACTGGATCCCTAGTGCTACTGGGGTTTTGGTGGTAGTGGTGATGATGATTTTGTTGTTGTTGTTTTGGGGGGGTTGTTTGTTTTTTGTTGTTGTTGGCTTTTTTTTTTTTTTTGGTTTTCAGAGACAGGGTTTCTCTGTGTAGCCCTGGCTGTCCCTGAACTCACTTTGTAGAGCAGGCTGGCCTCAAACTCAGACATTTGCCTGCCTCTGCCTCCCAAATGTTGGTATTAAAGGCATGAGCCACCACCGCCAGGCTAAAGGCATTACAATCCTGACGGGGGTGGGGGGTGGGGGGGGAATACAGTTATTATTTCACTTTACCTTCCTCAGCACATAGCCTGCCTCCACTTCCTGAGAGGTGGGATTAAAGACAAGCATCTCTGTGTTTCTGTTCTTGCATAGGCCTATGAAGTCAGGATTCCTGAGTCTTTAGCAAGTACTGTCATGGCAGGCATCAGGATTCGCCATGCTGACAGTGGCCGATGATCTAGCTTCTGGACCTGGGGTGTCAGAGAGCTTTTGGCCCAAATGGCTTGACAGCTCTCTAGAACTCTCTAGAACTCTTCCAGTCGCTAGGACCTGCATTCTCTTTTCTCGAACTCTTTGCAGCTTTGTATCCTCCAGCTGCCAAGTAGCCACTCACCTTACTGCTCCGGCAGCTTGCCCGGTCAGCCGCCTACCCTCCAGTTGCTTCACTGTCTCTCCCGCTCCTTTCCTCACGTCATCAGCTCTGCCCACACTATTTAAAAAAAAAAAAGCAAGAGACGATCACTCAGGAAAAGTCTTTTATTGGCACTAACATTACAATACGGGAAGGCAGCACAAGAAGGTGTATCTTCCAGGCGGCCCTCTAAATAGCCTGCTTCTGTAGCTAGAGGAGGGAGGGGAGCTAGCACCAATCACAGCAACCCACATGCAAATGAGGGTTTGTGTTTGCACCAATCAGAGCACTGTCCCTTTAGCCCTAGTCACAGCTGCGTGTGTGTGTGTGTGTGTGTGTGTGTGTGTGTGTGTGTGTGTGTGTGTGTGTCTGTCTGTCTGTCTGTCTGTCTGTCCTTGGTACTCCTCCCCCTCCCCACGCCCCACCCCCCTCTGGCTTAGGTTGGAAATGGTTACAGGGTAACCTGAGTTCACTGAGGCTTGTGATACCGAACAGTCCCGTGCTGTCTGTCCGAAGAGCCCTGGCCGAGGCCACCCCTTCAGTGCAGGAGCAGCCAGCTGCCATCGGAGCGTGGTTCTCTCCAAGCGCGCGACACAGCCAGTGTTGGCATTAAGTGTAGTCCAGCTGGCTTTTGATTGACAGTCCTTTTGCACGAGGCCGCCAGGGCAACAAAGGAGAGTCCAACAGCTGCCAATTAGGAAGTCAGCTTGCCCATCCCCCAGCATCTTTGCTTATTTACAGGAAAGTGAACATCAGAGGGGAGTGCTTACAACGAGGGCTGATCGTTAGTATTAGCCGATTTTAAGAGTGCTTAAACCGTGCTTAACACCTGCCCGGTGCCCTAGGTAGAGATGGGTTCCTTTCATCTGGCCCATCGTGGTCCTCCGTATCAAAAACAAACACAAGAGACCAGCCGTTAGCAAATGGGGGAACTTTGTATTCCCGACAGTTCTCTGAACTGCCGTCACTCTTGCACGAATCACACTTCTAGGAAGCGTCCTGATTCATCCCATTCTTCTCCGTGTTCCTTCCCCCCCCCAAAAAAAACCCTGCTGTTAACCCACCTTCCCTCAAGTATATTAGTTTCTATACATATGGCCCCAAGCCTAGAAACAACATAGCACATTTTTTAACCAGCTCCCTTCCAAAATAATTCTCCATACGCTTCAGTGAATGCCTGCTGTTCTTTCCCAGGACAAGACATTTACCAAAGATGATCTGCCCTTAATTTTTAAATTCCGGGCAATGGTCAGAGAGGAAAGTGGCTATCTCCTGGCTTGCCTTACTTCTCTGAACAGTTACAGCCTGCTTCCCTTTAGTTACAAAGCCACCCTGAGCCCTAGGACTTCTTTGCTCTGAGATTCAGCTTACAGGTTAAAATTAGCTCTACAGCTCTGAAGGGGCGCCAGAGAAAGCAGGAGCGTGGTGGGAGTGGGTGAGAGCTAACCCGCAATGCAGAGGAGTGAACACGAGGCACAAGCCTCCCTCAGATGTGGTCATCCCCGAGAAGCACGTGGGCTGGGCACCGCCACCACCCCACCCCCCCAGGCTGTAAGACACACAATTTATGCCATCCTATGTGTGTGTGTTGGAGAGAAGGTCTGAGGCTCACCTTTTATCTTTGCTAATGGGTATCTTCCAAACTGTGCTTTTTGTCTTTCGCACTGCCTTTGGGTGTGGGCGGTTACAGTTTATAGATGCACTTGGACCAGGCTGCCTGCTTCTCCAAGGCACACTGGCTTTATGCTCTTCTCCTGTGGGTCTTGCAAAAACAACATATTATGTCAATCTGTTCTCTCGAAAGAAGAGACTGAGCATCATTTGATTTAAGGACCCAAGTATCAGCATAGGCTCTGGACAGAATCAGGCGAAAGTGATTTGTCCCATGTAGCCACCCCCCTCCTCCGGGACCTTTTCTTCATTCCATGGTATTGCTTCTTCGGTTGGATACTCGCTGCCTTCAGATCTTCTTGGTACCCTAACCCATCAAGAAAGTGAAATCCATCTCTCATTCCCAGTTTTAACCTGAAGATGGGCTTTGACGACAGAGCCCTGGGTTCAGGTCCTAGAAATTCGTTTCCTAATTGGCTGGTACAGATTTCTTCTTCTCCCTATGTAAAACACAGCATGGGAAGCTCATTGTTCCTGGAAGTGTGCTAATGACTGCACGTAACTAAACAGATGACAAAAATGATTTGACCCAAAAAAATACAAAATTTAAAGGTGGGACGGGCTAATTGAATACCTACCTGCGTTCTCTCCAAATCTCTGCTTTCTGTCAATCAATGTCAGCCCCATATTCCAGCTAGCTCCCTTCATAAGGGAACACATACCTCAGAAAGATAGCAATTCCTTCAGCCACAAGGAATTACTATCACCAAGGAATGCTATGTGCTGATTGGCTTGGGCCTGGGTTCTTAAACCAGCTCACAAGCCAGGAGGGACAAGATTACCGTGACTGTTAGAGAACAGTCCAAAGCTTGAACACATACCAGACTCCCCCAAAGGACTGCTTTGAAGCAGGGCCTCCTATAGCCTAGGCTGCCCTCAAACTCACTTGTAGCCAAAAATGACCTTGAATTTTTGTTCCTCCGGTCTCCACCTCTAGAGTACTTGGATTACAGGCAAACATGACCACCCCTAGTTTGTGGTGTGCTGCAGATTGAACCCGAGGTTTCGTGCATGTCAGGCAAGTATCTACTAACTGAGCCTGCTCCCCTCTGCCTGCCTCAAAAGGCTTATTATCCATGAATGAGGGCCCCAGCTCCAGAGCCTGAGACATTTGGTCCAGAGAAAGCCTGAGAATGTGTTTTTCTAACAACTTCTAGAATGATGTTGGTGCCATCAGACCACACTTGGATAACAATGAACGCATAGATTAAGCAAGGCTCCTGGGAACCTAGGTAATTCCCCCACAATGCACAGCAAAGAAGGAGTGAAATAAATGTTAGGGAGTGGACAGGAAGACCCAAAACCTGGCCCAGAAAGTGTAAAGACTATTTCATCAATCTGTTGCTATGCAATGAGGAAGCACCCCAAAGTCCACTGGCTTAAAATTGCAACTTTGTACTGTTTCTGATGCTTCTATGGGCTGGCTGAACCCTGCTAGGCAATTTTCACTTGGAGTCTCCCATGCATTTGTTGGTTGAGACCAGAACCATCCAAACTATTGAGCTGAACATCCAAGATGTCATCACTCAAATGTGTGGCGTATGATAGCGAAGGTTCAACCAAGCATCTATTTCCCCAGAAAACCACGAAACATGATAGCCTTGGCTTTCTTATAACATGGCTATCCCAAGAGGGGTGTGTGTGTGTGTGTGTGTGTGTGTGTGTGTGTGTGTGTGTGTGTACACGCGCGCGCGAGTAGATGCTTGTGTACTCCAAGCACATGGGTATAGAGGTCAAAGATCAATGTTGTGTATCTTCCTCTATCTCTCTCCACCTTAAGTTTTGAAACAAGGTCTCTCACTGAACCTAACTCTCACCTAGACCGGTTGACTCCCAAGCTCATGGATCCCCGCCTCTGGTTCCCCTATCCTGGGATCACAGGTGTATGCATCCAGTTTTTATGTGAGTTCTCAGCTTAAACTCGGGCCTTTATGCTTATGCCAAAAGCGATCACTGATTGAGCCACCTCCCTACCCCGTTTTTGTCTTTGTTGGGGGATGTGCGACTTGAATTCCTTCAGAACAAGTATTCCAAGGGGCTGGAGCAGATGCTATATCGCTTCTCCTAATCCAGCCTTAGAAAGGCCACACAGCATCACTTCTGCCCCGTCCTTCTGGTTATAGGAAGAAAGGCACCCAACCCACTAGAGCACAGATAAGTGCACAGAGGCAAGGGGCACTGGGGCACTAGGGCACTGGGGCAGCCCCACAGAGACTAAAGGATGCCGTCTACAGCCCTGCCTAGTGAGGATGTAAGGCTTTGCTCTCATCTAAGTGCTGTGGACATGAGTACCAGAGGTGCTGTACTTCTCACAGAAATTTGCATATCATATTTTTCTCTGTTATTGTAGAATTCAAATATTTCCCAACAAATGGAGGATCTCCAGGCACGAGCCAGAAGACAAGGCAAAATGTCCTTGGAAATTTATCTTTCTAAAACATATACAAAAATAACTACTTCTTTTATCAGGAATAAGACTGTCTGTTGGATAGAAGCAGTCCCTTTCCGATGTTCCCATATGGCTCCAATATTAAAACCTAGCTTGCTTTCTTTTGGGGAGAGGTGGGAGGGGGTGGGGTGGGTAGAGTTTGAGACAGGGTTTCTCTGTGTAGCCCTGGCTGTCCTAGAACTCACTCTGTAGAGCAGCTGCCTCGAACTCAGAAATCCTCCTGCCTCTGCCTCTCTCGAGTACTGGAATTGAAAGCGTGTGCCAGAAGGATTTTTTTTAATTCAATTCTGCGTTGTCTCTGCAGTTGTACTTGTGTGCACACAGCTATGAAGGCCAGAGGGCATCCTTGGCTATTGCTCCTTAGATGCATGCACCCCGTTTTTATGAGACAGGATCTCTTGCAACCTAGAATTCAGCAAGTTGGCTCTGCCGGCTGGGCATTGAGTCCTATGGATTGACCTGTCTCCACCTCGCCAGCACTGAAATTATAAGCACATGCTACCACATGTAGCTTTTGAAATGTGGGTTCTGAGGATTGAACTTGGGTCCTTACGCTTGTGTGGCAAGCACTTTACCAACTGAGCTATTTCCCCAGCCCCTTTATTAAAACTTAGAGTGTGCTTTTTTTTAAGATTTATTTATATATTATATATAAGTACACTGTAGCTGTCTTCAGACACACCAGACGAGGGCATCAGATCTCATTACAGATGGTTGTGAGCCACCATGTGGTTGCTGGGATTTGAACTCAGGACCTCTGGAAGGGCAGTCAGTGCTCTTAACCGCTGAGCCATCTCTCCAGCCCCTAGGCGTGCTTTTTATTCTGTACTGGGGCAGGTGATAGAGCCTGTGCCTAGAATGTGCAAGGTCATTAATTCAATCTCCAGCACAATGTGTCTTTGTCTATTCTACTGCAGGGGTTAAGTAAATGTGAGCACACACCTTCCCTCATGCTTCAGCTCCAGGAAATTTCCAGCAAACTTATGAAGTGACTCTGTCACTACCATCCAGCCACCTGCTCCAGTGACCAATTTACGTTCTAATTGAGAGCAAGTTAAGTCATTGCTTAGTTTCAAAATGGCCTCAAAAATGGATTTTTCCAAATTTAGTTTTGTCAAATGTACGAGAGAGAGAGAGAGAGAGAGAGAGAGAGAGAGAGAGAGCTCTGTATTTATTCTTCTTCTCTAGAGTGTGAGAATTGGATTTTTACTCAACCCCGTGACGGACAACTTGAAGGGCTTTCCACTTCTGGGTGGTGTTGAGGTTACGGAAAACAGGTGCAAACTAAAAAAGCCACGGGTTCTGGGGAGAAAGAACTGGGGAGGCGAGCCTGGGGCTCAGCTGTTTGCGTGCTAATGCAACTGCACGCAGCCCTGCCTAGCTCAGATGTGTTTAGACTTGAGCTCTAGGGGAAGGTTACACAAAGGCAGGTTCTGGGGATCTGTTCTGCAGTCTGAGTAGGCTGGGCTGCTCTCACCGAGCTATTTCTGTATAAAAAGCTGTCTGGAAGCATCTGAGAAGCCGCTAACCACTGCGGTCGACTGCGACGTGCCTTCTTTTCGCTCCTCAGTTGCCCTGTTTCCCCTCCATTTTGTGCTTCAAAGGATGACGGCGTGCGGCGATGTATATGTCTGTCCCTGTGTGTTCCAGAGCTATGTTGCCATGGAGAGTGTGATTTGGAAAAAGGCATTTCATCAGCCAGCCACTCGAGCTGAACATATAAAAATGCCGTGCAAGACTCGAAGCCTCTCTTCTCTGCATAACCAGGGAAAGGACAAGGAAAGAACCTGAGACAGTGGCCTGGGGCGGGTGGGGCGGAAGAAAACTGGGGAGGGGTCAGTGAAGTAAGAGAGACCAACACTTCACATGGCTTAACTTTGATTGTTTTCAAACATAGCATGCAATACACACACTGTGTGTGTGTGTGTGTGTGTGTGTGTGTGTGTGTGTGTGTGTGTGTATGTGTGTGTATTGAAGTTTAAAAGTAGGCTGGACTATCATGGCCTGAAAACAAGGAAGGCGGCTGCCTGGTTTCTGGGAAGCAAGGACAGTCTCGTCCCATCCATTAGGCTGGGCAGAGTATGCTGAGAAGAAAACCACGCCTGTCAGACTCCATTCTGTTTACTCCACGATGTGGATTTAAGAGCCGTCAACAATAACTCTAGACACATTCTCTCTGGCTACACTGCAGAAAAAGATGCAGCTGGCCGGGAACCCAGCAGGGGTGAATTGCATGGAACTGAGTGTGCAAATCACATGCTCCACGGAGGTCGCCTGCCAAACCAACATGAGACAGCTCACCGGGCTGGCCGAGGAAGCTTCCTTCCCAGTCACACAGAATATTAAGTACACTCTCACAATGTGTCTGCACATGGTTTTGCTTCCTTGAGACTCCAGAAGTTGCTGTGACCTTATTTTGTGATGTTGTGTTGACTTTGCTGAGCTGACGATGACCCACTTCCAAGTTACAGAGGAAAGGTCCCAACAGTGGTTCCTTTCCAGTATTTACTAAGCTGGGAATCTACCTAAACAGAGTATCAACACAGTATCTCCCAGTGATGCCAGTATCCACGGGGGGATAAGTGTATTGTGCTCTTGTACTCATTGGAAATCATTAGCCAATTTGAGAGGCAGGAAAGCGGAATGAAAAAGAAAAACATTGCCCATCACAAAAATAACTTGAGAATTGTGCAATCTGCCCACATTGGTTATTTGTGTTGAATTTGCTTTCAGCACTCAGTTAAATATACCACACCCGACCTCTGCAGCAACAACTCCCTTCCTTTTCAACAGCAAAGTGGTGGGAACTAGAGAAACTTTCTGTGAATTTGGCAAGATCTAGAAAACTGTTTCCATTAGATTTGGGGAAAGGGAGGTAGCAAAGAGAAGCCCACTGATCTGCTACAGTTTTTGTGAGCTGTTCAGGAAGGCTGCCCTTTGGGGGACTTGGGTACAGCTCAGTAGTAGAGCTCTTGCCTAACAGGAGTGAGGTCCTGGGTTCCATCCTTAGCACTGAAAAGATAAAAAATGAATATCCTTTGGAGGCAAAGCCATGTTTTTTTGTATGTGAGATAATTCCTGGGCCTAGCAGACTTGGCTGACAATGTGATTTTCCTACCTAAAATATGTGTGGAATTATCATGGAACTCCATGATAAATAAGGGTCCACAGTAAATGCTTTCTTTTGAGCCAGGAGCAGCCTGGTCTCAGAGCATCCTGCTGGGGATGTCCTGTTTCTCCATATAGCACCACGGGGCAAGTGCTCTAGGACTTCAGTACAATAAGGCTCGGTTCCTGACAGCCATGTGCTGGCCACTTTCCTATGTCTTTGCATCTTGTTACACAACAGCTTTTCAAGCCTAGCATCTCCTACTTGGCTTTGCCAGAGAAGAAACTCTGTGTGTGTGTGTGTGTGTGTGTGTTTGTTGGGTGGAAGGGGGGATGGAGGGTGACCTGCCAATGCTGCCTTGATGGTAGACAACAGAGCTGGGATTCATGTTCCAGGCTACCCTGGCCCCAGTGTGACCGTCCTCCCCTCCTCCCCAGTGTCAGTGTCCTCCCAGATGCAGAGATGGAGGTGTGGCTCCTAATTTGAATGTAAGTGTTCAGGAAGGCTGGACAGATCCTGTGTTGATAGGACGTTGATGAAGGCAGGGTCTTTGCCTTAGGTATGTTTTAACAATGGACGATACAAGGGCCACTGGAACTTGAGAAGTGGGATTCCTTTTGGGTTCTGGGCCTGGATACCAGATTAAAACCTCAAAGCAGATTCTTAGCTTTGGAGGATGTGATGGCTTTCATATGCTTGGCCCAGGGAGTGGCACTATTAGAAGGTGTGGCCATGTTGGAGTAGATGTAGCCCTGTTGGAGTAGATGTGTCATGGTGGGTGTGGGCTATAAGACCCTCATCCTAGCTTCCTGGGAGTCAGTATTCTGCTAGCAGCCTTCAGATGAAAACCTAGAACTCTCAGCTCCTCCTGCACCATGCCTGCCTGGATGCTGCCATGCTCCCACCTTGATGATGATGGACTGAACCTCTGAACCTGTAAGCCAGTCCCAATAAATGTTGTCCCTTATAAGACTTGCCTTGGTCATGGTGTCTGTTCACAGCAGTAAAACCCTAACTAACACAGAGAATATAGTAGAATATAGTAGAATCAGGACTAGAGATGTAGCTCAGTGTGCCCATCCCTCTGGGATCAAAGCTGACATCAAGAATTCGTGGAATGCTAGGGGTCAAGACAGAAAGCAGTTGAGGTGGTTCATTTTGATCATAAACTTGATTACATTCAGAGACTCTTTGTGGACTAATGAAGCTCAGGTTTGGAGACATCTGAAGGATGTCTCCGTCAACAGTTTAATCTGGTGGTAACTTTGACTTAACGCATGGATTAGTCCCTTCGTGGGTTCATCTTCTGATGGTGTTATCGGGAGGTGCTGAAGGGTAAGGACATAAGGCCTCATTGAAGGAAGCAGGTCAATGGGGGCCTGTCCCTGGGGAACACCTTGCAGTAGCTCCTTCCTCTGTCCCTTCCTCTGCCTCCTGGATCCCATGAAGAAGCTCCTTTGCCATAGGGTCCTGCCACTGGGGAGGGACAGGAGGGCAAGAGACTGACCACTCTGAGGCCATAAGCCCAAACAAAGTCCCTTCTCCCCTACGATGCTTCTGATAGTGATTGACAGTGAGAAGAAAAGAAAGTGTCGGCCTCAGGATGGGACCTTCCCTGGAGTGATAAAGCAGATGAACAGGCGACAAGCACCGAGTCAGAGCAAAGACATCGCCATCGCCATGGCCATCCTGACTTGATCCCAAGCAGGCTCTGTTCTAGCTGTTCTATAAATAGCAGGAAACAAAATAGCCAAGTCTCTGCCCTTGGGAAGCTGGAGTACAAGGAGAGAAAAACAGGGGAATGTGGATCTGCTGAGGATAAAAACTACAGGACATCTGAGATGCTATGGGAGCTGGTGGAGCACTGGTGTTGTTGATGTTGGTGGCAGTTGCTGTTCTGCTCGTGAGGTTGTCAAGGAATGCCACAGGATATTTGAGTGGAGACTTGAAGAGAGAAAGGGATCAAGTTTGTGACTACAGGAAAGCAGGGGTCCACGAGCCAAGGAAGAGCCATTGCTGAAGCTCTGAGACAAAAGGGGGTGCTTGGAGAGTTGAGGAACAAACAGAGAGGTCAGTTCACAAGCTGGGTCCCCAGTGATGCTTCATAGGAAGCTCTCAGGGGGCAGAGCTGCAGAAAGCAAGTGGGAGAAGGAACGAGCCTGCATAGAAGATGAGCCACACACAGCACAGCGGATGCTTTAAACACACGCATGCACACACGCATACACACATGCACACACACATACACACACACGCATGCACACATGCACATGCATGCACACACCCACCTGTGGGTGCATGTGCGCTCCTACACACCCTGCGCACACACATGCACACACATACACACACACATGCACGCACACATGCACCTACACACATACACACACACACGAACATGCATGCACATGTGCGCTCCTACATGCCCCACACACACACATGTGCACGCACGTGCACACACACATACACGCATGCACACATATGCACACACATGCACACACATACACACACGCATACATATGCACGCACACATGCACCTACACACATACACACACATGCACACACACATACACACACACACACGCACATACATGCACATACCCACCTGTGGGCGCACGTGCGCTCCTACACGCCCCACACACACACACCCCCCACACACACACACACACACGCGTGTGCATGCACATGCGCACACACATCCACACACGCACACACGCACGTGCACACACATATACACATGCACACATATGTATGCACACATGCACCTACACACATGCACACACACATACACACACGCACACATGCACCTACACACACACAAACACACACACACACACACACACACACACACACACACACACACACACACACGGGGATTTGAGGACCCCGTGAATGCTGAGAGGCTTTTCCAGCTGGGAAGAGCCAGGCTTTGCATCCCATGTAATTTAATTAGGGCATGACATCAGTGAGACTGGGATGGGATGGGATGGGATGGGATGGGATGGGATGCTTCCGGAAGCCCTGCTGTTCAGCCTTGAAAACTGAGTTCTAGAATATTCCAGTGGATAAAGATTGGGGAGATAAGGAGAAAACAACAGGGGCTAGAGAGATGACTCATCAGTTAAGAGCACTGACTACTCTTCCAGAGGTCCTGAGTTAAATCCTAGCACCCATAGGGTGGCTCACAGGCATCTGTAATGAGATCTGATGCCCTCTTCTCGAGTGTCTGAAGACAGCTGCAGTGTACGCACATATAATAAATAAATAAACCTTTAAAAAAAAGGAAAAAACAACAAAGAGTGATCAGGAAGTAAGAGGAGAAGCATCAGATAAGGCTGGTCAGGATGTCAAGTAAAGAAGGAGTTCTGCTGGCGTGGTGGTAAACTCCCTTGATCCCAGCGCTCAGGAGGCAGAGGCAGGTAGATCTCTGAGTTCAAGGCCAGCCTGGTCTACAGAGTGAGTTCCAAGATAGCAGGGGCTACACAGAGAAACCCTGTCTCGGAAGAAAGAAAAAAGAAAGGAGTTCAGAGCAGAACGAGTAACTACGACTGAGCTGTCTTCCCTAGATGTGGTTGGTGTCCTAAAAAAAAAGCAGCTTAAAAGGTGGTAACTTGATCTAAATGGAGTCAAGACATAAAGAAGAGACAATAAGTCCATTAGCATGGACAACTTCTGGAGGGGTTGGTGGGAAACAGGAGCAAAGAGAGGGGGAAGTGGTTGGAGTAGTTTTGGGCCAAGAGTAAGCGAGCAAGCCAGGGGGCGTTCCTGGTTCTGGCTCCAAGTGTGACTGAGCCGAGTCTGTGGGCACTACAGTGTGGAAAACCCAGGTGTTAAAGGCTTGGTCCCCAGCACGTTCTGAAGATGGAGGAACCATTAAGAAGTGGGATCTAGTGAAAGGACTTCTGGTCATCAGGGGTGTGCCCCTAAGGGGATATTGGCACACCAGTCTTTTCCTCTTCCCCGGTTTCCTGTTCTGGTCCTGAGGTGAACATTTTGCTATGTGATGCCGACAAGCTGCACTGCCTCACAAAGCCAATGCATGATGAGCGGAACCTCCAAGACTAGGGAATGGAGAGATGGAGATGGACCAACGACACAGTGCCACAAGCGTGAGGGCCTGAGCTCGGCTCTCCTGCAGGCATG
The DNA here is from genome assembly GCA_036184795.1 of Tokudaia tokunoshimensis. Lineage (NCBI taxonomy): Eukaryota > Metazoa > Chordata > Mammalia > Rodentia > Muridae > Tokudaia > Tokudaia tokunoshimensis. The sequence continues at coordinate 20,792,715 of BTHU01000022.1, forward strand.
GCAGGGCACCCCTGTAACCCCAGCAATGGGAAGACAGACGCGCAGACCCCTGTGGCTCACAAAGCCTGCCAGCCTAGTAAAATCGGGGAGCCCCAGGTTCAGTGAGAGACCTTGTCTTAAAAGATAAGATGGAGAAGAGATTGAGGAGGACATCCAAAGGCAGTTTTGGACTACACACACAAGCACATTTGAACATGTACACACACACACACACACACATGCACACAAGCCCACATAAGAGAACAAATGTTCACACACACACACACGCACACACACACACAGAGGAACCCAGATATGAGAACAAATGTGCACATACACACACACACAGGAGCCCACATATGAGAACAAATGGTCACACACATACATACACACATATACATAGGAGCTCACATGAGAACAAATGTTCACACACACACACACACACACACACACACACGGGAGCCCACATATGAGAACAAATGGTCACACACGTACATACACACATATACACAGGAGCTCACATGAGAACACACACACACACACACACACACACACACACGGGAGCCCACATATGAGAACAAATGGCATGTATAACACACACACACACAGGAACCTACATATTAGAGCAAATGTTCACACACACACATAGACACACATTACACACACATACACACACATACCATATCACATCACATATACTCTAAAAAGAAAAAGAAATGAACCTCCCAAACTGGGAGCCAAGTAAAGCTTTCTCTCTGTAAATGGATTGCTTCTCTCAGCCAGTTGGTGCAGCGGGAGAAAGCTGACTATGGCATGTAGGGACAACGGGGACAGTTGTGTAGAGTCTCCTGAAACAGAAGAGGACAGCGGCGTGCCCTGGCATGTGCGCTGAGTGGAGGCGAGGCCATCGGGGTTGCACACGCACCTCCTCATCCAGAAGTGAGGTTCTACGGAGGTTGACAAGTTGGCTAGGGACTCCATTTTGTGGAGAAAAAAAAATCTGTGCTTATTTTAACTACAGTGGAGAAATTATTTAAAGGAAAACAGTGGAGATTTTAACCACGGAAGATCTTTAAACAGAGACCGATTATAAAAATTTCCAAGGATCCATTTTTCCAAATCAGGGTACACCTATAACCACACTTCTGCTTCTCTAGCCACCTAGCACAGAGCTAAAAACCCTTATATAATATTCCTTCAAATTGTCGCAGAGGTTTAAAAATAAACAAACCTTGAGGCCATCATAGTACGGCTGTGAGATGAAAGTATGGCATGCATTTTCAAAAACTAAAACATGGAGCAGGAGAATTATTTTTCCAGATGTTGCTGAATAAACGCCCAACCAAGCCTGGCGGTGAAGCAGGGACCAAGAAAGAATTCAGGGCACAAAGCCAGTCATGCTCAGAACCTAAAGGAGACACATATCAGGAGTCACGGGGGTGTTTTCCAGGTTTGGGGGAAGGTCTTAAGACATTAAAAGACCAGGAGGCTGGGGAGATGACTGTTGTAAAGTAGCCACCATGAAAACACAAGGAACAGTGTTTATAGCCCCCAAACCTGTTACACTGGGTTCAGCAGCATGTGCCGGTAACCCCAGCACTAGTCGGAAGAGATGGGCACATCCCTGGAGCACATTGGTCAGCAGCCTAGCCAGATCTATGAACAGGTCAGAGAAAGAGACTTTGTTTCAAACAATGAGGTGGAAGGGCCAAAAAGATGACTCAGCGAAGTGGTTCTCAACCCGTGGTTGCAACTCCTTTCAGGAGGGGAGGGGGGTATCACCTAAGACCACCTACATATTATATAGTTTACATTACAGTTCATAACAGTAACAAGATTATAGTTACGAAGTAGTAATGAAAATAATTTTATGGCTGGGGTGACCACAACATGAGGAAACTATATTACAGATGGATCGCAGCATTGGGAGGTTGAAAACTGCTGACTCAGCAGGTAAAACATGCACTTGTTGGGCAAATCTGACAACCTATGTTCAGTTCGGAGAGAGCCAAACTCCAGAAAGTTGTCTTCTGATCTCCTCGTGCGTGCTACGACACACGATGCCTACCCCGGCACGTGTGCGTGCACACACACGTGTATTCACACACATACAACATTTAAAGATCAGCATGTAATAAGATAGTTATCAATAGGTGGAACACAGCTGGCCACAACATGGGAGTGAGTACGAAGGACATGCGCACCCCCTCAACACCCTCACAGAGGACAGGGGGACGGGTTTGGTTTACACTAAGAATCTGGTGCTTAGAAATTCGAGGCTGGAGCATGTCACCTTGAGAGTGACACCCTTAAGGTGAGCATGCTGCCCAGCCTCTACCTTTAGCTGACTCTATAATCCTTAAGGTGCCATCTGAAATATCACTTGATCAGAAAAGCTTTTTCCATCCCGCAGGACAGCATCGTCCCATCTGAATCCATATGTGGAATGAGTTCATTGACAAGGTACACATGATTTTATCAAGGTACACAGGCCTCTTATTTAATAAGGTACTATGGAGGTCATATGTAGATATTCGTGAGCTGTGCCAATGGTGTAGATTCAAAGGAGTAAGTAAGAGAAAGTTCTGCACCTCCCAGGGTCACTGTGATTTAAAGTCTGTAAGTAGTTTGTCTGTGTGGGGCAGACAGGGCTTCTGCAGATAAAGCCTCCTCCTTCCCTTTCTCCAGGACTCTAATAACTGCCACCAGAGGTGCCAATCCTGAATGTCCTATATAAAACAGAAAATTGTGATGGCTTAGTGTCACTTGATTGTATTTATAGTCAGTTAGAAGACACACACACACACACACACCAGCCGGGCGGTGGTGGTGAATGCCTTTACTCCCAGCACTTGGGAGGCAGAGGCAGGCGGATTTCTGAGTTCGAGGCCAGCCTGGTCTACAGAGTAAGTTCCAGAACAGCAAGGGAAACCCTGTCTCGAAAAACCAAAAAAAAAAAAAAAAAAAAAAAAGACACACACCATATGTGTCTCTAGGAGGGCCTTTCTGGAGACTTAATTGATCAGGGAAGACCCGCCCTGAATGTGAGTGACATTATTCCATGGGATGGGGTCTTGGACAAAACAAAAAAGAAAACCATAAAAAGCCATCATTCATCTCTTTGCTTCCTGTTCCTCTGGGAGCGGCCACACACTCCTTCTTCCAGGACTTCCATGCCATGAGAAACTGTCCCTTCTTGAACTGCAGGACAAACCTTCCCACCATTATGCTATTTTTCTGCCCAGCATTTTTTGTAACAGCAATGAGCAGCAAGGAACTCCTATACATACAAATAAAAGCAGGTCTCACAGTCTCTAACCTTTGACTTTGCCTCGTTACCTGCCATGGTCTCTTCTGATGTTTTTACATGCTCGTCTGCCTGTTGGCTTACTGTCTCCTTCCCACGAGAGCCAGGCATCTGTTTTGTTCATGGTTGCATCTCCAGAACCTGGAAGAAGGCCTGAAAAACAGAAGATGTCAGATAAGTGTTGAATGAATGGATGATTCCATCCGTCAGTATCAGACTTCAAGGAGAGCAGGCTGCCAGGGTACAACATGAGCCCTCCCAGCCTCCAGAGACTCCGGAGTCCCCATAAAATAAAAGGACTCAACATTTTCTTACTTTCTTTTACTTCTTTCTATGGCTTCTCTTTTGTTCGTTCTTGGAGGATCTGTTTTCCCAGTTCTTATATCTTCTCCTGGCTTTGGCTTCCTGCTCCCTCTTAGATTGGAACAGTCCCCCTAAGAAACAAGCCTGCCCCGTCACAGCCGAGCATCTATCCCACATGCTGAGGTTTGAATGTAAAATGCCCCCCCCCCCCATCATGTAACACTTGGTTCCAACTGGTGTCCGCGAGTTGGAAGGTTGTAGGATGTTTTTAGTGGGGGAGCTTCACTAGAACTGGGTCACTCCGGGCCGGTGTTGACGTTCTGTAGCCTGGTCCAACATCCTGCTCAGCTCTGTGTTTCCTGGCAGCAAGTACAATCTGACCAATCAGCCACCTGCTCCTACTGCTCTTCCTTTTCAGACACGATGAATGTATCTCCTCAAACCGTAAGCCAGAATAAGCCGTTCCTTCCTTAAGTTGCTTCCCCCTCCCCCAGGCATTTTGTTCTAAGAACCAGAGACGTCGCTTATGGATGACGTCACATATACATGGGGCTTTGTAAGGCAGAGCGTTTCAGCCGCATCGTTCTGGTCCCTAGAAAGCCATTCCCCTGCTCGTTCAACCTGGGAGAAGATTCTTAAGCAAACTCCCCACTGGACGGACAGACAGGGACTTCATGGATGTCTGTCGAAAGAACAAGTGAAAAATTTAAAATTAGTTTGGCAACAGAAAAAAATAGCAGCCCTCAGGTTGAATGACTTCAAGAAATAGAAACACTAAAGACTTTGGGGGAGGGTCCCCCTATGGGAGATAAGGATGAGGACTCTCCCTCTAGTCTGTTAGCAGAGTTTAAATCAGAGTGTACAGCATGCCATGAACACACTTAGCATAGTACAGATGCTGGTGTATAATTAAAAAAAAAACCTTAATTCCCCCACTTTCAGCTGTATTTTCTTCATGAGGCCTAAAGTCTCTTGATCACACAGTTGGGATCTAAATAGAAGGGAACTATCATATGCCTAGAACACTGTGCTTCCGAGTTACGTAATGACTCATTATGTAACATAGCATCTAGCTATACGCGCCTTTGATGCAAAAATGAGTTTTAGCTAATGTGTATGGTTCCCTGTCCCCTCAGCAATATGGTATTTTCTTTTTTCTCTTTATTTTATTCTTTTCAGTGCTGAGAATTAGATCCCAAAGCCTTGCTTGCACCTGCTAGGTAAGGGCTGTATCAGCAAGCTGTATGAAGAACTTCCTGGATAAGTATTTACTAGTTCCTTGCTTGTAACCTATTACTATTGAGTCAGCAAGAATCCAGTGAACAAATTCACATCGAGATGTTAATGGCTGGTATTTCTCCTTTAAGAAGGAGAAATTTCATCCTTTAAGAAGTGATGCTGGGGCTCAGAGGATTGCTGAGGGATAAGTGTCTCCTCAAGGTGCACAAGGCCCTGGGTTAATGCCTTGGCAGAAGACAGAAGATGAAGGAGGAGGAAGTGTGGACGGACAGCTAACATACATCGTAACCACCACTGAGAGGATGCAGGAAGAAGAGGAGGAAGAGGAAGAGTAATAGAAAGAGGAGGAGGAAGAGCAGGAGTCAGGAGAAAGAACAGGAAACGGAGAAAGAGAAAAGAGGAAACACTAATGGTTTGATTCACTTTGCGCACACACTTAGGATGGATACATTTTTAGTGCTTTATCATTTGAAATACTGCCGTGGACCAGTAACGTTTAGACCTTGTGGAGGCCTTCTGGGGACGCAGACTCTAAAGCACTGCTCAGATCTAATGATCCAGAATCTGTGTCAATAAGATGCCCTGGCATTCTATATGCACCCGAGAGTCTGAGAAGTACTACGTTCTGGAATCAGGAGGTACTGCACCATTTGTCCGATCAGCATGGAGTCATGCTGTCCAAAATCAGAGGGCAGACGCGGCGTGATGGAGGAGGGAAATCTTAAGCCTTCCTTCTTGCTCTCGGTGCCTCTCCTCCAAACCTTCTCTTAAGTGCAACTTGCTAACATCCAGCTCCCCTCCCTGCCACCTTCACACCGTCCTCTTCTGATGCTGACACACAGAAACGCGCCTCCGCACACCAGGGGTGAATATCGTGAACCTATTTACCTATTTTTTACAATTCTAAGGTTCACTTTCAGTAGAGACGATTTAGCATAAATCTGTTACTGTTTGGCTCCAGGAAAGGGATGAAGCTTAGTTGCTTTAGACTGTTTGAATATAAAATGTCCCCCAAAGGCTGTCGTGCCTGAAGACTACTTGGTCCCCAGCAGGCAGTGCTGTCTGGGAAGGTTATGGACCTTCTAGGAGGTGGAGCCTGCTCGGAGGAAGTACGTCACAAATGGCAGGTTTTGAACCTGGACTCACTTCCTGTCCTCCCTCCCTCCTTCCCTCTTCTTCCTGACTGCCAGGCTGGCTCCAGGCTGCCGCTGGTTGGCTCCCTCACCATGAAGCTCTGCTCAGGAACCGTAAACCAAAGTAAACCGTTTTCTCCTCTTGGTTGTATTTTGTCAGGATATTCTGTCACAGTAAGGGAAAAGTCGTTTCTGTGTGATCATTCTCACATAATCTCATCTCGGATCATAAGGAGTACCCTCTGCTGGCTGGTCTAACCCTGTAGTTATTGGAAGTTTTCCCTTGTGCTGGGGACTAAACCCAGGTCTGCCTTTCCGGTAGACAAGTACTCTGTCCCTAAACTACTTCCTCTGACCCAAGCTCACCTGTGTGATGTGGACATAATGCATTGTGATAACTTTATTTCACACACATGTAAAGTGCCACAGATCAGTTAGTCCTCCTCACCTATCCATGAGAAACACACATACACACGCACACACATATATACACACATATAAGAATTGGATGCTGCCAGGCAGTGGTGGCACACGCCTTTAATCCCAGCACTTGGGAGGAAGAGACAGGCAGATTTCTGAGTTTGAGGCCAGCCTGGTTTACAGAGTGAGTTCCAGAACAGCCAGGGTTATACAAAAATCACAAATCAAAAAAAAAGAATTGGATGCTATTCTGCAACAACAAAAAAGGTGGTTTTGTTTGTTTTGATTTTGTTGTTGTTTAAAGCAAACCTGTGTTTTAAATATGCATAGGGAAGATAAACAGGGATGGTCTGTAAAATGTACATTTTAAATCCATACCTCAACAAATCTACCAGAACTAGATTTCCGAGGAGTATGAACGCACCATAAAGCTATCTAAGAACATGTAGCCATTCTGTATTAAAACAGCCAGAAACCTCTGAATGGGAGTCATTCACTGAAGACAGGTCTACAGATTGATTTGATCTCTAGCCAGATCTCAGCACACTTTTAAAGGAAATTGGCAAGCTCATTCTAAAATGTCACAATGAAACCCATCATTTTGTATGCAAACCAAAAAAAAAATTCAAAATCTATGGAATTTTTCAAAGGACATGGAAGAACCAAGAATTTAAAAAATAGAACCAAGTTTGACAAATCACATTGACTAATTTTAACACTAATCTTTAAAAAGTTATAAATAAGCAAGATAATGTGATACAGGTGCAAAGGGAAATAAATCAATTAAGGAATAGAACAAAGTTGAAAAGCCAAAGTCAAATATATGGTCAATTGCCTACTAACAAAAGGGTCAGTAATTCAAAGAGTAAAGGCTGGTTTTGTTTTTGTTTTTGTTTTTCAAATATAATATGCTGGATACCCATACAAAGAAAACATGAGCCTTAAGTTTATCTTCACAGCATATACAAAATTGCACCTGAAATAATCACAAACTTAGAGCTTTAAAAAGCTGGAACTATAGAATTACTAAAGAGGAGTTGGGGATATAGCTCAGTGAGTAGAGTGCTCTGTCCAGTGTGCACACGGCTCCAAGTTTGATCCCTTGCACTGTATTAACCTGGCCTGGTAGCACATGCCAATAATGCCAGCACCCTAGATCTAGAGGTAAGAGAGTCAGAAAGCCAGGGTCCCCTCCGACTGCATGGTCAGCCTAGGTTTCACGTGACTGTCCCGTGCTTGTAGAAGAAAAGATAGGTTTAAAGAGTCTCCACACTCTAAGGTTGCTGAGAAGACTTTTGTAGGACACAAAGGCATGGGCAATAAAATTAAACATTAATAAATTAAACCCTGTCTTAGTTTCCTTTCCTGTTACTGTGGTACAATAATCCAAAACAGCTTAAGGAGAAAGAGTTTAGCCTGGTGCTGGTGGCCAGCCTTTTCAGTCAGAGCTCTCTGCAACCAAAGGCAAAAGCATTTCTGTGAGTTCAGGGCCAGCCTGGTCTATGGAGTGAATTTCAGGACAGCCAGAGCTACACAGAGAAACTCTGTATTGAACAGCACCACCCCGCCCCTCCCCCCAAAAAGGAGAAAAAGGTTTACTGTTCCAGACAGATACAATCTGACATGGGGGGAGGGGTGCTGGGGGAGGTAAAGAGCAGGAGCAGAAGGCTGGTCAATGACATTGCATCGACTTTCAGGAAGCAGGGTGTGAACAGGAAACAGGGCTAAACTAGAAGGGCTCAAGGCTTGCTCCCCAGTGACCCACTTCCTCCAGGGAGACACTACCTCCTAAAGGCTTCATAACCTCCCAAACAACATTACCAGTAGGTACCAACCATCCAAGTCCATGAACGTATGGGGGACACAACATTCAAACCATTACACCACCATCGAACTTCAGCTTTTAACATATATGTTGGAAAAGATCTGTATCTATAATGTATAAATAACTCCAAAGGTCACCAATGAGAAAACAAGACTCAATGTTTAAAATCTGGAAAGAAGATTTAAGCAAGCATTTTGCCAAAAAAGATATGAAATTGGCCAATAAGCATATGAAAAATGATCAATATTTCTGCTTGTTACAGATAGGTCAAAACTACAGGACCAGGGCTAATAGAGGGCTAGTGGTTAAGGACACTTGTCCCTCTTTTGGAGGACTCAGGTTTGATTCCCAGCACCCATGTGGGGGCTCACAACCATCTGTAATGCCAATCCTGGGAGATCCTATGCCTTCTTCTGGCCTTTCATGACATCGGGCACACAAAACACCCATACAACAACAATAGTAATAAAAATACAATAGGATGCTACAACACAGCCTCTGGAACAGCTAAATCTTATATCTGACAACATCAAATGGTGGCAAGGAAGGAGACGAGCTCATGGAGCTAAATACAAAGTGGGACAAGCACTTTGGAAAGGAGTTGGGCTGTCACTTACAAAGTCACATTACTCCTACGACCCAGCAGTCCCATTCCTAAGAGAAATGAAAATATGCTCACACAAGAACTCATAAATACTGTGGGTGACACCCACACCTTTACTCTCATTTATATGAAGCCTTAGGGAAAGGTACAAGTACAGAATCGGTGATTCTGGGACCAGAGAGGGAGAAGGGAACAGCAGAGATTATTTTGTGATGAAATATTCAAAATCTTGCTTAGGATGAGGATTACACAGAAGTGTATGTAAATGTTTTTCCTGGGTGGTGCTCTATAGGTGACCTATGCTTCCATTATATAGATCCTACAAGAAAAGAAAGAATTGAAAATGGGAAGTTGAAAAAGAGCGAGATACAATGTCTGAAATGAAATATCCAATTTTGCGAAATATTTGTGGGAGAGCTACTCAAGTCAGGTTTGATCCCAAGTCCCTCAAGATGGAAAGAGAAAATCGACTCCTGAAAATTGCTCTCTGACCTCTCATACACATGCAGATGTGCGTGTGTACACACACACACACAGAAACACCATACACACACACACGTAATTTCTTTTTTTAAAATGCCATCCACAGAATACAACAGAAATTGAGACTAAAAACCTTGTAACTGAAGTTTAAGTTACAATTCAAAGCTAAAACAGACCCACCAGCTAGGCTTAGCCACACACCCTAATATGTCAAACAAACAAATATGCCCAAAAGCAGAGAAAAGAGAGTTAATTGATGTGGCTAGATTGGGAAGTCCAGAGGAGGAGGGTCCCCCACAATTCCATTTTTTCCAAACTAACATGAGCTTTAGGATTAAGTAGCAGAGTCATTGGGGCAAAGGTAACAAGTGTGCATAATTAAGCAGCCCTAGTCTGGTGAGGTCTGGTGGCTCAATGTCTCAGTTCCAGTTCTAGAAGATGACGTAGAAGTCTTTTGCTTGAGAGGAAGCAAGTGGGGGAAGAGTCTCATCATGGAGTGACATGTTGTGAAGTTCTGCCATTTCGGGAGTCCTAGGTGACTACAGGTTTGGGAAATGACTGGAGACCTTTGGGTCCTTTTGTGGAGGAGTCTAGAACAGGAAGTTGTGAAGGATGACAATGTAATGCATTGGTTTTTCTTATCACTGTGTCTTAAACGTTGTGAGTAACATGCCGGTGTGCAGAGGGGAGCAGGTGACCCACCATAAGGGAGATGTGCAGAATGCAGGCAGAGATGCCAGGCTGTCCCACCTGAGTTACGTTGTAGGCCCAGGAGAGAAGTCAATGCTTTCAGGAAAGGCAGCTTCTGGGTACCAGTTGCAGCTGGGCAGCCTGATCTGGTTACAGCTGGATAGCCCAAAGACATCATGTCTTCTCTGGAGAGCTCCTGCTGCCTCGCTGACACCCTGGCAACCTGGAGGATGGATTGATTGCCTCCCACCCCAAGTCTTCATGGGGAGACAGACCAGAAATGAAAAGATCCACAGCTTAGACCAAAAGGCCGAAAGTGTTTGCTAAACAAACCATCTTCACATTCAAACTGCTAATTATCAGGCAGCCTGCAACTGTTTTCAATTATCTTCTACTACACACTCATTTTATATGAGCATCTTCTTCCCCTCCCTTCCCTTCCCCTCCTCTTCCCTCCCCTCCTCTCCCCTCCTCTCCCGGTGTTTTTCCCCTTATGATTCAAAAGTTTGAGTATCAACACTCCTTCAAAATTTCTCTGCCAAAGGTCACAGTGACCTACTTTCTAATCACCAATTCTAAAGCACTCTCTCATCTTCAATTTACCTAGATCTTGGCTACACTCAAAATTCTGTCCTTCCAGGCTCGTAGACTTGTAATGTATTTCGTGTCTGAGTGGCCTGTTTATCAATGTCTCCTTCCATCTCTCAGATGACTCCAGCCCAGCCCCCTCTTTTTCATCATTGTCCCTTCTGGAGCTCAGCAAGTGTTTTCTGTAAGAAATCAGATAGTAAATATTTTAGGTTTTGTAGATCACAGGGTGACCTCCGTAAATACTGTGTGTGTGTGTGTGTGTGTGTGTGTGTGTGTGTGTGTGTGTGTGTTTATTCTAGTCCTTTGAAATTGTCTCAGCCGTTCTTAGCTCACTGACCATGTCCAAGATGAGTTTCTGTCTTCTTGTAATCTGCCCCCTTTTCACCCAGAGAGGTCTTCATGGTCCGTTCCATCTGTCCTCCCTCGAGCCTTCAGCCCACCTGGAACCAGGCTGCCTAAACAGCCATGCTCTTATGTCCAATTTTCCCATTACAAGGGAGTTAAGAGCACCCCCATATGTTTTCATTCCCAGGAAATTCTAGCTATACAAAAGATAAAAAAGTTCAAGTATATGAACAGATATTTCATAAAAGAACAAATGTTGGGCTGGAAAGGCAGTTCAGTGAATAAAGGTATATGCTGTGCAATCCTGGCTGCCCGAGTTCAATCCCTGGGACCCACGTTAAGGTGCAGGAAGAGAGGTGACTCCATACATATCCCATGGCAACATGAGCTCTCCTTCCCTACCAATAATCATTTTAAAAAATGAACAAATGTGGCTTTTAAGCTTATTAAAAATACTTTCAACCTAAAACTCAAGAAAAGAGGAGACGGGTTGAGGATTTAGCTCAGTGGTAGAGGGCTTGCCTAGCAAGTGCAAGGCTCTGGGTTCAGTCCTCAGCTCTGAAAAAAAGAAGAAAGAAAGAAAGAAAGAAAGAAAGAAAGAAAGAAAGAAAGAAAGAAAGAAAGAAAGAAAGAAAGGAAAGAAAGGAAAGAGGAGACAGGAAAGTCACTTTGGATTGCTGCCTGCCTGCCTAATCAAAAATTGTGAGCTCCAGGTTCAGGGAGAGATCCTGCCTCAAAGGAATAGAGTAGAGAGTGAGAGAGGGTACTTAGTACCCTCTACTGACCCACACACAGGCACACACATTTGTGTGGACACACACATACACACACATTCTGCCTGCCCAGGAGGCAAAAAAGTTCCTCATTACAGTTTTTGTTTACAGTTTTGCATCATTAATGAGACTTTTTGCTGCCACACCAATAGCTAGTCACTCTTCCTTTTTTTTTCCTTCTTTCTGTGTGCATTTAGGTTATTAAATCTTAGTTACAAATTTATAATTGTAAGCATTATTTGGTTTTTTTTTTTTTTTTAGAGAGAGAGAGGGCATCACATAGCCCAGGATGGCTTCAAACTCACTCTATAGCCAAGACTGGTTCTCCTTGTTTCTGCTTCCCAGTTGTTGAGAGTACAGGCATCCACCACCATGTCCCTAAATATTTTGTTATAGACTAAAATGGTCAGGTTTTTAATTTTTTTTATATTTCTTCTTTTTCTGTATTATGTTTTATATGTATGGATATTTTGCCTGTGTATATGTGTGTGTATCATATGTGTGCCTGGTACCCAAGGAGGCCAGAAGAGAGGTGTAGGGTCTCCTGCTCCTGGAACTGGAGTTGTGGATTTTGGTGAACCACTGTATGAATTCTGGGAGCAGATAGAGCTCTTAACTGCTGTGCCATCTCACCAACCCTATAAAGAGTGTGTGTGTGTGTGTGTGTGTGTGTGTGTGTGTGTGTTAGTTTTATGGTTTCTGTTGTTTAGTTTGGTTTTTTGGAGACAGGGTCTCTCTATTATGTAGCTCTGGTTGTCCTGGAACTTGCTATGTAGACCAGGCTGGCCTCAAACTCACAGAGATTCACCTGCCTCTGCCTCCTGAGTGCCTGAAGTAAAGATTTGTACCACCACACCAGGCTTTAGTTTTGTGGCAGTAATAATGTGGGCTGGATTGTTTCATTTATTATTACAAAGTTCTATTGTTTGTTGTCAGGTTTTGTTTCTTATGAGACAGATTGTCCTGGAACTTGTTATGTAGGTGAGGCTGGTTTTGAACTTCTGATCCTCCTGTTTCTAGCTCCTGATTGTTAGGAATACAGGTATGTACAGTATGCCTGGTTTATGTAGTGCTGGGGATAGAACCCAGGGTTGTGCACATAGACAAGTCCTGTCCTAACTAAGCTATGTCCCCAGCTACCGTGTGCTAGTTAGAATAGCTTTGGCCCCCATAAAAAGTGTCACTATTAGGGGGTGTGGCTTGTTGGAGTGAGTATGGCCTTCTTGGAGGAAGTGTGTCACTGTGGAAGTGGGCTTTGAGGTCTCATATATAAACTCAATCTATACCCAGTACAGAAGGGAGTGTCCTCCTGGCTATCTATGGATCCAGATGTAGAACTCTCAGCTCCTCCAGTTCCACGTCTGCCTGCACACTGCTGTGCTTCCCTCCATGATGACTGAACCATGGACTGAACCTCTGAGCCTCTAAGCCAGGCCCAACTAAATGTTTTCTTTTACAAGAGTTGCCTTGGTCATGGTGTCTCTTCCCAGCAATGAAACCCTAACTAAGATATACCATTAAAAGAAAAAAAAAAAAAAAGACCTACATTCCTGCAATCCTATCATTTGGGAGACTGAGGCAGGAGGATCACGAGCCTGAGGTCAACTTAAGCTATACAACAAGAATCTCTTTCAAAGAAGTTTTTGTTTCTTTGTTTGTTTGTTTATTTAAAACAATTTTTTTAAAGTGAGTCTAAGGAGGCTGGGGATGTAGTTTATTGACAGAGTGAATGCATGAGGCCCTGGGTTAAATCCTTAACACGAATAAATAAACATAAGTAAGAAGGAAGGGGAGGAAGAAGAGGAGGAGGGAGAGGAGGAAGAGGAAGAGGAGGGAGAGGAAGAGGAGGAGGAAGAAAAAGAGGAGGAGGAAGAAGAGGAGGAGGAGGAAGAAGAGGCATCATCCAAGGAATTATGACTAGAGATCCACAATAAGCAAACAGTGACATTTTGTATGAACCATAACAAAAGCACGGTGAGTGGAGACGGGGACTCGGACACAAGTCAGTCCCTTGAGTGCTAGTTAGGTCATGGCAGGAGTGACCTGAGGGGCCCAGAAGCTTCCTCAGATCTCTGAGTGCGGCTCTCCCCTGAGTTGAGTTTCAGACTCTAAGGGCTGGAGCCCTTTAACAAGTAGAGGGCCAAAAGGCAGAAGGATTGCTTTGTTGTCTCGTTTTGACATTTAAATATCACGATGAAAACTCCTGGCCTTTAAATTAAGCCCATATTTGGTTTACAAGATGCTTCGTGATCTGTCCCAGCCCTCGAGGTAGCCTCACCTCACCTCTTACCTCATCTTTCCCTCCTCTCCCCACCCTTCCCTTCCCCTCATCTCCTTTCTTTAATATAAGGTCTCTCCCATGTAGCCAAGGCTGGTCTTGAATTCACTCTATAACCCAGGCTGGCCTCAAACTCATAACCTCCTGAGTATAGGGATTACGGATCTGAACCACCATACAGCATCTCTTTCTGATTCCAGAAAAGTCCAAATCTCATCTTCCCTGTGAGGCCTTTGTGTGATGCCCTGACTTTACTTCCATCCCTTCCTCAGCTACTACTATGGGCCAAACTGTCCTAAAAAAAATATATATATATATATATCATACCGAGCTGAGCACAGTAGTGGACCTGTAATCTCAGCATTCAGGAGGTTGAGGCAGGAGGATTAAGAATTCAAACTCAGCCTTGGCTGCCTTATCACACTCTGTTTCTAAAACAAACAAAAGTCGTACTTGGAAGTTCTAACCCCCAGAGCCTGAGAATGTGAACAGGTTTGGACATAGGACCATCCCAGAAATAGATAAGTCAGGATGAGGTCACAGTAGAGTAGGGGGGCCTCTTAAATGACTCCTGTTATTGTGAAAGAAGCTGACCTGGACACACTAAGTCACAGCTTAGGACTCTAAGGGAAGACTGGAGTGGTGCTGTCACATGGGTTGCTAAGACTGGCCGACCATCACCAGAGGCTGGGGATCATGGAAGGTGCTGAGACTCATGCCTAGAGAAGGAACAGTGGTGCTCGTGCGGGCGCCTAAACTTTGGCATGCAGCCTACAGATCTGCAGCATTTGAGCAGATCTGAATCGTCTTTCGACTGTTTAAGCCATGGAGTCACCGAACCTCGCTAAGGCAGCCTTGGTAAACCAGCTGAGCCCTCTCTCTCTCTCTCTCTCTCTCTCTCTCTGGCAGTTATTGTATTGTATTTCTCTGTGTTGGTTGTTTTTCCCACTGCTACAACTAGACACCTAACAAGGAACAGCTTAAGGAGAGAGAGCTTTATCTGAGCTCAAGGTTAAGAGAATGCAGTCATTCATATGCCATGAGGCATAGCCACTCCATGACAATGGGGTCATGAGGTAACTACCTGTTTACCTCTCTGCAGACCAGGAAGCAGAGACAGGATCGGAAGTAGGGCCAGACTATGGACTTCGACTGTACCCCACCTCAAAGATTTACTTCCTTCAGCAAGGACCCACTCCTCAAAGGATTCACAGCCTCCCAAAACAGCGACACCAACTGGAGGCCAGGTGTTCAAATGCATGATCCTGTAAGAGACACTTTCTAAACATCGACTTCTCCATTCGCAACTCCCCTCAGGCAGCTGTTGTTGCCCCTTGTCCTGATCCCTCATTGGTCCAAGAGCTCACACAGTGATAAGCAAAGGTTTTCTAAGACTATAAGTGGGCTTCCCCGCTGCCCCTGGATGTCAACCCCACACCCCCATTAAATGTACCAAGTGGTGTGCACATACCACCTTAAGCATTATTTAATGGCGGAAATCTTTGTGAAAGGGCTTCATGATATTTGGAAATGAACAATGATTCTGTATTCATGGTCACTCAATCTGTAGTAATGGTGTATTCCTAGGGGATATGGAGGGAAAGTTCACATTATAAATGTCACTTGAACTTGTACATGGTTGACAGTACATTCTTTTTTTTTTTTAAGAATTATTTATTTATTTTGTGTATATGAGTACACTGTAGCTGTCTTCAGACATGCCAGAAGAGGGTGCCAGATCTCATAACAGGTGGTTGTGAGCCACCATGTGGTTGCTGGGAATTGAACTCAGGACCTCTGGAAGAGCAGTCAGTGCTCTTAACTGCTGAGTCATCTCTCCATCCCTGACAGTACATTCTATTCTGCAGACACTTGTTTGATTTTTGCTATAATTTTTAATACTTTGGGCCTGGCTTTCTATGGAGTAGAAAAGGTTGTGGGTCTTAAGTTCCTTCATATGTACCTAAAGAATCATTTCACACACAACACACACACACTCACATACACACACCCATGCATGTACATACATACAGACACATGTACATACATATGTACACATGCATACATACACATGTGCACATACATGCATGAACACATATACATACATACATGCATACATACATATATACATACATATACACACATATAACATACACATATATGCACACAGAGTACCCTAAGATCTTCTGAATTTGGTTTTGTTCTATTTTCTGTGCTGTGAGTGACCTTGTTCTCGTGGGCTGTCTGCTGCTGTAATAAAACCCCATGGCCGAAAAACAACCTGGATAGGAAAGGGCTTATTTCATCTTAAAGTTTACAGTCTGTCATGGAGGAAGGTTAGGGCAAGCACTCAAGCAGGAACCTGGAGACAAAAACTGCTGTGAGGGGTGGGGGTAGGTGAGGATGCTGCATTCTGGCTTGCTCAGCCTGCTTTCTTATAGAACCCAAGACCAGCTGCCCAGGGGTAGCATCCTCCAGTGGGCTGGACCCTTCCGTGTCAATCATTAATCAAGAAAATGCCCCCTAGCATGCTCATAGAATGCTCATAGGCCAGTGTGATGGACGCATTCTCTCCATTGAGATTCTCTCTTCTCAAGTGACCCTAGCTTCTGTTGAGTTGACAAAATCGAGGCAGCCCAGACCACGCTAGGAAAGTATGAAACTTTTGGGTACACCCCTAGCCTTTATCTGTGTTATGAGACCTATCACCTTCCACTTAAACACGTTTTATATTTTATTTTTCTTGTTGTTTTTGCAGTACTTATGATCACGATATGTGAGAGAGCAACATTCAAGAAGAAAGAAAAGATCTGTGTCCACTCATGACTTCAGAGAGTTCAGTCCATGGTCCTGGACCATGGTAACAGTAACATGTGCAGGAGTCTGTTCAGCTCCTGGTGAGAGAGAGAGAGAGAGAGAGAGAGAGAGAGAGAGAGAGAGAGAGAGAGAGAGAGAGAGAGGAGGGGGAGAGGGAGGGAGGGAGAGAGGGAGGGAGAGAGAGAGAGGGAGAGGGAGGGAGAGAGGGAGGGAGAGAGGGAGAGGGAGGGAGAGAGGGAGAGAAGTGTTCATGTGTGGTGGGTGAGCAGGATGTGTGTGTGTGTGTATGTGTGTGTGTGTGTGTGTGTGTGTGTGTGTGTGGTGGGTAGTGGGGCCGGTAGATACACCTTCATCAGAAGTTAGAGGGCCACTTACAGGTGGTTCTCTCCTTCCATCCTGTGAAAGCGGAGGTTCAAACTCAGATTGTCAGGCTTGGCAGCAAGCACCTCCACCAGGTGTGCTATCTCACAGGCCCACACAGCCCAAATTTCAAACTATCTCCCCAAAACAGCGCTTGCATCAGGGAGCCAAGCAACCAACACCTGAGCCGATGGGGAACAGTTGACACTCAAACCATGAATCTTTTCTGTATTTCTCTGACAACCTTGGATGATTCTTGAGGGTCCGTCACAATCTTTCTCCTTTTGTCTCCACGCAATGTGGCGAGTGTCAGTACACCTCCTTTCTCAAAACAAACAAACAAACAACAACAACAGCAAAAACCCAGGCAACTGTGTGAGAATATGACCAGAAAAAAAAAAAAGACCAAGTAAGATAACAACTAATGTTTAGACCTTAAAATTGCAATGCAGAGCTAAACAGGAAGCAAAGAAAAATCCAAGGTGCACGTTTTTAATGTGCCTGAAGACATTTATGTTATGGCAAGCACTGTATAGCAAAACCATATTATGAGAAATGAATCACCTAGTTTTGCTCCTCCGCGGGAGACAGGCGCGGATGCTAATTATTACAAAATGACCAGTTTGACTGGGTTTCCATCTCTCTCCACCTTTTCCCCTAGACCTGGGCTCAGGGAGGCTAGTCTCAGAATAGGCCAAGTCAAGGATTCAGAATAAATGCCGCGAATTAAGTCCATGGAGGTGATAGCCATGACGACAGGGTGAGCGTCCTCCGGAAGGAAGCAGGCGCACAGGGAAGGGGAGTGGGGAGTGGCACAGAGTGGTTTAACGTGTGGAAACAAAGGCAGTTGGATGAAGGGGCATCGGCCCGCATTGGCGCAGATCCGAACGAACAGCGTCAGCCACGAGGCCTGAGTTTTGTGAGCCTTGCCTCTCTCTGCCCTCACCACAGCTGGTTCTTGTCATCCGCAGTACCCCCATAACACTAAAGAAGCCTCACTAGGTGAAGCTTCGCAGCTGGTGATGCCAGAGCCGACTCGCCTCACTACCCCGGGGCTCTCTCCAGGGAGTCACATTCCTGTGTCTAGCAATAGGCTAGATTACCTGTCTTTGTATCGGTTCCCTTTGTAGCTTTCCAAGAGGAAGACTGATTATAATCATTATTTACCAAATCAGTTCTCTCCGGTGGAAGAAAGGATGCTTCTCCTACCGTACTCTCAAATGCATTTCCCTTGTTTATATGAGGACAGTCTTGCTTTGGAGCCCAGACTGCTCTTGAATTTGCAATCTTCCTGCCTTAGCCTTCTACGTGCTGAGACTACAGGTATGCCCCACCATGCTAGGCTCAAATTCATTTATCTTGGCGTATATTGTAATATTTATGCGTGGGCAGTACTCCCTTGAGTCAAGACCTTATCCATTAAAGTTATGAAACACGTCCACAGTGCTTCTCCTGTGCCGGGCGTGGTCTCTCCTGACCTGTGTACAGCTCATTTAATTAGGGCAGAAACTGCATGCACAAGAGAAGCCTGTAGACTAGACACACGGTTGGGAATGGTGTCCTCAACTGCACAGGGTTCTTTGGTTTGGGTGTGAGTGTGTGGGGGTGTGTGGTATGTTTGTGTGCGTGGCTGCACCAAACAGTACACAAAGTTTGGAGGTCAGAGTTGATCCTCACAGTGTTGGAGGCTAGATGGCCAGTGAACTTCCAGGTAGGAGCCCAAAGATTACAGATAAAGTGCACTACTGTGTCTAGCTTTTTAATTTGGTTTCTGGGAATTCGAACTCAGACCATCGCACTTCCACAGCAAGAATGTTGCCCTCTGAGCCATCTCCCCATACACCCCTTAGAGGTATAAGATTTTCAGCCAGAAGTGTTGATCCTGCCTGTACCTGCTTATCATACCCATTATACAGATGGAGGGATTGGGGCAAGAAAGGAGTCAGAGAAAGTTCCTTAGCTAAGGGTTTGATCAATATTTTAATAACTATATACTAGGAGTCAAAGTTTGATTTTAAAAAATGAAACCTAATTAATTCAGCTTAGTAGCAAGGGTAGGTGTTTCAGGAGGGGGCTAGACTTTATACCACTTTAAAAAGTGTATGCATTACCAAATTATTTCTAGGAAAATTCACTCTAGCACGTTAAACTAGATTCCAATTAGTTAAGTACTTCCAGATTGACTCTGAAGAGGCACTGTCATGTTCTCAATAAATGTTGATGTCTCACTTATAATCGGGAACAATCATGTATTAAAATCCTTAAAAGCGAGAAAGAGCTGGCTTTGTTTAGGTTGTCAAGTATGCTCCTTTACAAGTTGTCTTCGTCAAAGTTCTAGTGCTGTGAAGAGACACTGTAAGGGCAGACAACTGCAGCATGTAATTAGGGTTTACAGTTCAGAGATTTAGTCCATTGTCAGCACGTTGGGAAGCGTGGTGGCCCACATAGTGTTGGAGAGGTAGCTGAGAGTTTTATATCCGGATTAGCAGGCAGCAGGAAGAGAGAGAGAGGGACATTGGGCCTGCCTTGGGCTTCTGAAATCCCAAAGCCCAATCCCAGTAACACATTTCCAACAAGGCCACACCCACCCCAGCATGGCCACACCCACCCAACAAGGTCACACCCACTATAACAGGGCCATACCTTCTCTTACAGGACCACACCTAATACCACTCCATAAGCATTCAAATATTTCAATCTATGGGAGCCATTCTTATTGACCACCACAACAGGCCTATGGGCTAGTTTGGCAATTTGTTTGCTAAACAGTTTCTTCTTAAATTAATCAAAGATGTCACCACATTACAAATGAGTGTAAAACAATTTAGAGTCAAGTGAGTTCAACTCACCAAGGTTTTATTGGCCCATAAAAGGCAAAATCAGGAAAAATTTCCGAAGGATCTGCAGGAGAAAAACATGGCAAAATTTTGACAGAATTCAAATCCAGGATAAGACAAGGCATAAATCTAATTTTGGCCTAGTATTGCCCGAAGCTCTAGGGTCAACTCCCAAACAAGATAAAAAATAAATAGATTAACAGACAAATCTGGCCCACAGCTAACTTAAGACGGATTTTACTTGGGCCTAATTTCTATAATCAACTGTTAAAAAAAAAGTCTAAGCCAGGCGTTGGTGGCGCACGCCTTTAATCCCAGCACTTGGGAGGCAGAGGCAGGCGGATTTCTGAGTTCGAGGCCAGCCTGGTCTACAGAGTGAGTTCCAGGACAGCCAGGGCTACACAGAGAAACCCTGTCTCGAAAAACCAAAAAAAAAAAAAAAAAGTCTAGAGACTTCCAAGTTAACTTTTCTATATATAAGTGTGTGCATTATTATCATGCAGCTGACATTTACTGCATAGTAGTGTAGGTTTTGACCTTCTTTGCTGTATGTGACTCACCTGTGAAGCTAAAGATCCTTATTCTGAAGCTCTGGGCTGAAGTGGGAGAATCTGGAGATCTAAATTACACCTGGATGTGGAGGTAGGATTTCTAAGCCGGGCACTGGGGCCAGGATGGAAATTCCAGCTTCATACTTGCTAGATCTGGGTCTTGGGACAAGGTGAGGATGGAGTCCCTGTGTGCCTTTGGATGTTTCCTAGTCTGCACACTAGAGAGGTAGAAAGGTGTGTATCACTGGGAAATCTGGATCAAATGCTTAAAAAAAAAAAAGTTAACCAGTTCAAGCAGGGCGAAGAGTGTCCCCTTTTGTTCCTTGAGCTCCTGAGGTCACAAAAGTGGCCCTCCTCCCCCATTTTGCAGATGCAGAAACTGAAGATCAGAGAAACACAATGATGTGTCTGTTGTTATTTAAGGAGCAATAGGTGAGCTACAGCGAGACTGACCTAGGCCCTCTGCACATATGATACAGTTGTGTAGCTTGGTCTCTTGGTACTCCTTAACAGTGGGCGCAGGAGCTGTCTTTGACTCTGTTGCCTGCCTTTGGGACCCTTCCCTCCTACTGGGTTGGCTTGTCCAGCCTTAATAGGAGAGGAGGTGCCTGGTCTTACTGCATCTTGATATGCCAGGGCTGGTTGGTATCCCTGGGAGGGCTGCCCTTTTCTGAGAGAAATGGAGGAGGAGTGGATTGAGGGGGAGGGGGAAAAGGAGGGGCAGAGGGAAGGAACTGGGAGGAGAGGAGGGAGGGGAACTGTGGTCAGGGTCTAAAAAGTAATTAATTATTTAACTAACTAACTAATTAATTAATTAACTAATTAGTTAATTAAAAAGTGAGTTACAGATAGGTTCATGCCTCTTCCTCTCCCTCGTACTCTGACAGGAAAAGGCAATCCTTTCTAGCATTCTTCAGTCATGTCAGTGTAGAACTTAAGGGCATGAAGAACTTACAGGCAAGCTGAAGGTTCCAGAATGTCCAGAGCAAAAAAGAGTATTCACTACGTGGTGTGTATGGCTGAGGAGTTGACTCAGTGGATAAAGGTGCTTGCTGCCAAGTCCGACAACCGGAATTTTCAATCCCTGCAACCTGCATAGTTGAAGGAGAGAGCTGACTCCTACAAGTTGTACTCTGACCTTCATGCCTGCAACTGTAGCAAGTGCCAGTCCACATGCACACAGAGACACGCTCGGCAGTAAGTAAATAAATAAATGTTAAAAAAAAAAAAAGAAAGAAATCCTTAAAATATCATACCTCTCTTGTGAACAAGCTTCTGATTGTTTTACTCAGTTTGCAGATAAAGAATCTTTCAGCCCCATGTGTGTGTGACTGATGCTGTCTGTTGTCGTCCAGTCTCTCTTTCTGAAGTGCTGGGGATAGACCTGGGGCTTCACACACACTTGCATGTGAACAAGTTCACCACTACCAAGCTGCAGCCCCAGCCCTCCAGGTTCCTTTATATTGGGAACCCACCCTCATCCCGGGATGGTTTGAATATTATGGGGTGGTAGTGAGCAAACAACAGACCAGGAGAAATGCCAGGGCTGTTCTTTCTAGAGGCTAGTCCTGTGTCTGTGCCCAGCACCAGAGTACATCCATCCCACTAGTACTTCAAGGGAACCAGAGAACTCAGGAGACATCTCAGCAAAACCCCTAAGACAGAGAACAAAGGCAAATATAGAGGTTTAATATTCCCTGGGAAACTAACCAGAAACAAGCACAGGACTCAAATGATCTATTCCAAAAACAACCTTTATATTTGATGGGGTAAAATCCTCTAAAAATGGTCATGATGACAAGATCTAAAAAAAAAAAAATCCCCTTTCCATCTCTTCCCTATGAGGTCTCTTTTGTCTTCTCTTGTTTTTGCCAGAAAGAAAGATCACCGTGTACGTTTCTCATCCCCCAGCCGCACGTGCTTGAGTTCGGGATCATGTTCACAGCTCACATGTTGTTCTGGCAGCCTGCATGCATTCCTCCCTTCTTCCATCCCTTAAAGGAGCCAGACGCAGCAGAGTGGAACGGCAACTGTCACGCTGGCAGCAGGTGACGGATGTAACGTGGGCGGTGATGTTATGCTGTGGAGCTGTTTGGAGGATGTCCGATCTCGGTATTAAGGAAGACTTGAATATTGTGTATGGCCCATATTTGTAATTGTGAACACCAAGGAGAGGGGAAAGGTAATAGCTATAGGACTCTAAGAAAACACACTGGGGTGGGGGGCAGGGGATGGGGCGAGGAGGGGGAAGGGCGCGGAATGGGGCGGGGGCGGGGGCGGGGCAGAGTGATGGCTCAGTGGTTAGCAGCACTGGCTGTTCTTCCAGATGGACCTGGATTCAATCCCCAGCACCTACATGGCAGTTCACAACTGTCTGTAACTCCAGTTCCAGGGAATCTGATGCCCTCCCACAAATACATATAAAATAAAATTAAATATATATATTTAATACACTGATCCAAAGATCAAGATTTCCCACACTTTTTAGTGATTCAGGGCAAGGTATTTAATGCTTCTTCTACCCTAGTTAATATCTAACTTCTTGGGCATGGTGGCACACACCTGTAATCCCAGCACTTAGGAGGTAAGAGGATCGATAAGAGGAGTTCAAGGCCAGCCTCAACTACACAGCAAGGCTACATGAGGCCAATAATAGCAACAGCTAGAACAACTAAAAACAACCTGTATAAACATCCAACGTCTATATATAGTTACTTAGAAATTTTGGTATTAGACACACATCTGATTTGTTATTACAAATAGCTCTGACATTCAAAACACGTGTAGCTTCATACATTGACTAGCTCAAAGATCTGCAAGGGGCAGCATTTGTAAACATCACTGTGCCACAACAGCGTTTACTGTAGGAAATGAATCCCCATCTACTGTTGCAGCAAGTGGCATGACCTTGTTAAACTCAATTCTGTAGCAGAAGACCATCTAAACCTCTGATGCTTCTCCTTCAGATTTATTTCCTTTATTTTATTTTTAATGACATGGATGTGTGTGTATACGCAGAAGCATGTGTGTACCTGGGAGTGCACATGCCTGTGGAGTCCAGCAGGGGGCATCATATTTCCCCGGAGCTGGACATATTGGCGTGAGCAGTCTGGTGTGTGGGTGGGGACTAAACCTGGGCATTCCACAAGAGTGATGATGTTCCTAACCACTGAACCTTCTCTCCGGCTCCTGCCTAGTTGTTTTTGTTCTTTGAGAAATGGTCCGATGTGACTCAGGGTGGGCTTGAGCTCGCTATGAAGCATATATAGGATGACCTTGAATTCCTGACCCTCTCGGCTCTGCTTCTGAAGCTCCGGAATTACAGATATGCACCAGCATACGTGGTATCTTTCTGTGGTTTATAAAGTAATTGTGCATGCATGTTCAGTGAAAGTCTCTAATTTAGGGTTAGTATGATGTGCAGGAGACGGAAAAACAGGAGTCTAAGTGAAGCTATCCTTCTGTGTCTGCACACATCCCATTGTAACGGGTGTCGTGTATTACACATGTATCTGTGGTCAGTTGTTCTGGTGAAGATCATGGTTGATATTTGCATCCGTTTGACTTTAATTGCAGTTATTGAACATTTCGATGGTGTGTTTACCCTCAACACAGGGAGCATAACCAGAGAACAAAACATAAAGCCTAGTGGCCACCCTTCTGGAAGTATTCCAACTCTCTATTCTGGTGTCTGTCACTCAACACATGTTGGAAAGTCACTGGGAAGCACATCTTCCAGGAACTTCTATGTACCCCAGGAGGAAGAAAATCTATACATGAGAAAGTTACTGATCAACGTCAAGCCATATGGAATCAAGAGCTAGAAGGTGTTTGACTTGTAAAGAGGAGCCCGGAGCTGCCTGGGACAGGTTAGAGATTTCCACAGAAGAAAAAGGAATCTCAGAAACTGGCCCATGGATGAAGTGCCGCTCTGAAATAATTGAATGAAAAAAAAGAGAGAGAGAAAGAAAGAAAGAAAGAAAGAAAGAAAGAATGAATGAATGAATGAATGAATGAATGAATGAATCACCCGGGGAAATTGGACATTTGACACTAAATATGCAAAAGCCTGAAAAAAGTATGGAGAAGGAGGGCAAGGCCTGGAGATCCATCCCGCCCGGCTTCCCGGGCTGCTTTTTATATGAGGCTTCATCCTTCGACTTCAGCTGGTGAGCTGTAAATTCACCGACTAGCCACTCACACTTCACACCATCTGTTGAGGGAATGTTAGATACTCGCTATCATCTTTGGGGGAGGGGAAAGGGAACTGTAGTACTTCCTAAAGAGAAAGGAAAGGCATTGAAAAGAAGATCTGGTTACTTTGATTCCCGCCTATCCCTTCTCTTTCTTCCTGAATGACTCCGGCTGGAAAGGATTAGAAGGGGCAGAGCGGGGGTAAATGTCTTCCGTGCAGGGCCTCAGAGAGTGAGCTTCAGGGTATGGAAGCCATCTAGGGTAGATGGGGCCCAAATGCCAAGCAAGGCCTGTCATGAGGGATCAGTTCCCATAAGGTGGGAATCATCCGAACCTACAGGTATGAAGTGTGTGAGTCAGAAGCCAAGTCAGAAGTCCAAGTACCTGGCCTTGACTTCTGTGCTCAATTCTGGGGTAGCTTCCTGGCTATGCCCCAATATGGTGAACAGTATAGGAGGGGTACATACAGAAAGCCAGCTTTTCTCTTTAGAGTAGGACCCACTCTCAGGGCAATGAACCAGGGTTCCACGATATAACTACACTAATACCACCTGAGGGCATGAACCCAGTGACCTACTGACCTTTTTACAAGACTCCCACCTTTTAAATATTCCACCTCTCCCTAAAACCACCACATTGAGATCAGGCTTCCAACGCATGGTCCTTTGGGGGAACATATTTAGACCACATTCAAACCAAAGCAAGAAACAGGCATCAAAAGCCTGGGGAGAGACTTTCTGAGCTGTGTGATTCCCACTGTTGAATAACAGCAATTTTTTTTTTGTAGATAATTTTTTTGTTGGAATTTTTTTTTGTTTTTTTTTTTTTGTTGTTGTTGTTGTTTTTTTGAGACAGTTTCTTCGTATAGCCCTGGCTGTCCTGGAACTCACTCTGCAGACCAAGCTGGCCTCGAACTCAGAAATCTGCCTGCCTCTGACTCCCAAGTGCTAGAACTGCCCGGCGGATATTTTCTTTATTTACATTTCAAATGTTTTCCCTTTCCAGGTCTCCTCTTCGGGAAACCCCCTATCCCCTTCCCCCTCTCCCCAGCAAAATTTTTAAGATTCCTACCTCTGTTTCAATCCTTCACAAGTCCATAGTATCTATTTTTTTTTTCAAAGCACAAATGTACAAACCTTTAGAACTGCTTTTGGAGAGAAGATGGGGCTACTTATTCAGCGTATGCCGTATATCAGACGTCATGAGCGCTTCTGTGCTATAGGAAAGAAAATCCTCGGCTTCCCAGACAACCTCTAGAATTTCAGGAAATTGGATTGACCAGAATTCTCTGTTCCAATCTGTAGAATATTCCAGCTTTACACAAATCTATTGTGCAAACATCTAGTGATTGCTTGCTTTGCTTTCCAAGTGGGGAAGGTACTGCCAGCTAGACCCACATTCAGAGTCTGGTGGTCACGGCCAGCTTCCAAAGCACGAGTTGTTGTTGTTGTTGTTGTTGTTATTGGGGTTTTTTGGTTTGTTTTGTTTTTCAAGACAGGGTTTCTCTGTGTAGCCCTGGCTTGATTATGTTTTGTTTTGTTTTGTTTTGAGAACCAATAGTAATTACTTATCTGTGGTGCTAAATAAAGCATGATGACCAGTCCAGCTTATGGAAGAAAGACTTGATTTGGGTGGACAGGCTCCAGTTTAAGCTCACTTAAGGGTTAAGAGTCCACAATGGCTGGGCAGAAGGAACAGGAAACTGAGACCTCACGTCCTAAACCACAGGCATGAAGCAGAGAGCATGAACTGGGGGTACGGGGAAGCCTTAAGCGCTCAAAGCCCACTCCTAAGAAATATACTCCCTTCCAAATCCCCTCAAACAGAGCTGCCAACTAGAGACCAAGACTCCAGAGGGCTTTCTTATTCAAATCACCATTCAGCAAGCTCAGGGTTTCACATACCCAAGGCGAGAGCTGTGACTCCAATCTGGCAATCTTTGTAAGAACATTTAAAAAAAAAAAGTAAAAATGTGTTGTTTTTTTATTTTATGAGTATGTGGGTTGGGCCTGCATGTATGTCTTACATGCTCAGTGCCCGTGGATGCCAGATGCACCAGCATCTCTGAAATGAGTTACAGACAGTTGTGAGCCACCATGTAGGAGCTGGGAATTGAACTGGGGTCCGCTGGGAAAGCAGCCAGTGTGCTAACCCCTGCATAATCTTGCCAGTCCCTCTTTTTCAAATTTTATTATTTATTTAATTATTATTATTACTATTTTGTCCGGTTTAGGATTTTTTTTGTTTTGTTTTGTTTTTTTCAAGACAGGGTTTCCCTGGCTGTCCTGGAACTCACCGTGTAGACCAGGCTAGCCTTGAACTCAGAGATCCACCTGCCTCTGCCTTCAGGGAGCTGACATTAGAGGTGTGTGTCATCACTGCTCGGCTTTTTTATGTTTAGTCAGGCTTTCGAATACGTCAGGCTGGCTTCGAGCTTGGTATGTAGCTGGGGCTGAAGTTGACTCCTGGTACCTAATACGTTCTGGGCTCTCAGGCATTCACCACTATGCCTGGTTTGTACAGTATTAGGGATTGAACTCAGGGCTTTATGAAGGCTAGACAAACACTACCAATGGGGCTATATTTTCCATCCCATACGATTTACTGATTGATTGACACATAATTTACATATTAATCTATTCATTGGATATGGGCAGTTTGATTTATATTTAGTATATGCAAGAGGCTATACCGCCATCAACACAATGCATTCACAGACTTTCACCCCCGCAAAAAGAGATTCCACATCTAGTCTACTTGCTTCCATTCCTTCTTCTTCCAGCTCTTGGCAACCACAGACCTACTTTCTATCTCTAGAGGCTGCCTACCCTGGGGATTTCATACATGTGAAGATCCTGTGCTCTCTCAGGGCAAGCACCCTTTGAAGATAGCGTCATGTTTTCAAAGTTCTTCCCAGTTTTTGTGATGTTGATGAGAACTTCACAACCTCTACGTTGCTGTCTGTCGTGCCACTGTGTGGCTGTACGACATCAGATTCATCCATCCTGCCATGGATAAGCACTGTGGTTGCCTCCTTTTGGGGTTACCGAGAACATGCTGCTATGAATATCTACAAGATATGTGGCATATTGTTATCTCTTGGGCAGATACCCAGGAGTAGATTGAGTCATGCGTGAGTCTACGTTTTAAGCCTTTGAGAAACTGGCTTACTGTTTCCACACCGGCCACCTATGTAAAGAGGACTGATTTCCTCACATCCGCTCAGACACTTGTTATGGGACCTTATGTAATCTTGCTTCAGAATCAAATCGTGAAAAGACTCATGTTCGGGATGAAAAAGGAAAAATCCCCTGTGAGTTCGAAAGACCCAGAATCAAGTTTTATGAAACAAGCTTCTTCACGTCACCAGGAAGAGTTTAAGGAGAGACTAGAAACCCACTCTCACAAGGGGTTTTGGTGTTTGTTGTCCCTATGACTCAGACCTTCCTGGGAGGGGCAGGGAGTGTCCCCAGAGCCTCCATTCTGGTTCATCAGGATGGGGCAGTGTGCCTGGTGAATTTGTTTTATCCAAGGTAGGTAGAGACAAGCAACAACAGCTTTGGGCTCCTTGGTGACCCAGGCAAACAGAAGATAGATCCAGGACTTTTGTAATTGGTTAGCATTTCCAGCTCTGGGAATTCAGAGCCTTTGGGCCACCCACTGTCGACCCATTGGCCAGCCCTACCCCACACAGGTGTTCTGTTTGTCCTGGATAGTATTGTAAACACTCTAATTTATGAGTTCATGCCCGCCGGTCTGTTATTATTTGATACCTGGCTGAATTCACTCTCGTACGGTGGTTGTCTGGAGTATTTGTATTTGCAATTCTTGTTTGAGAGGATGCCTTAGCCACAATGTTAGAGCTTCAGCGGTTATTAAATAGGAGAGCACCGCCTCCAGCCAAGCAAGCCGTCACGGGTCTGCACTGCAGCAACAAGAAGAGGCATACTTGTTCAGCATACGTGGAAAACAATAAACACATGTGACTTGTACCTACTGAGTCAGTACAGATCTGAGGCAAGCCACCGAGGACAGAACTGAACAAAGCGTCGCAACCAAACAGAGTCAGGGTGCAGAGTGTGGGCATAGCCCAGCTGACCTCGTTTGCTTTCTGTAAATAAACAGAATGACCAATAGCCAGATGGGGAAGGAGAACGTTTATCTGGCGTCTACTTCTCGTTACAGTCCATTGTTGAAGGCAGTCAAAGCAGGAACCTGAAGGCGGGAACTAAAGCAGAAACCACAGAACACTGCTTACTGGCTCGCTCCTCTGCTGAAGTTTCCTATACAGACTTTTGTCTTTCTTATACAGGTCCAGGTTCACTAGTCCAAGGAACAGACCTAAGGCCCACAGTGAGCTGGACCATCCTACATCAACTAGAAATCAAGAAAATGCCCCATAGACATGCCCGCGGGCTTACATCATTTGGCAATTCCTTAGATGAGACTCTCTTGTCAGGTGTGTCAAGTTGACAAACAAGATTAGCCATCACACGAAGTTATGAACTTGGGCTCCTTTTTTTTTTTAAAAAAAAGAAACCTCGCTTTTAAAAGCTGATTATTGTATGAAAAAAAAATGTGAACATATCTGCTGGCTGTATCTCCCTGATGTGAGTTGTGAGACTCATGAAATTCCTGCTGTGTTCAGTAATATTTGCGTCTCTTTTTATTTCTTTTTACTTCTCTCTCAGATATTTATCAAGCAACTGGTACTCTTTGAGATGAAATTAGAACGTAGACCCAGAATCTTTAAAAATGTTGGAAGGAGGAGGCACGTACCCCTTTGGAGCCGTGGGTGCCCCGAGCAGTAGCCATTTGAAGGCTTCTGGGAGTGTTGGTTGCCAATGGCTCCTTAGCCACACATGCAGGGATGCTGTACCACCCGTGGGAGTGATATGGCTTCCAGCTAATGAGTAATTAGTACAGGCTATAAGGGTTTGGGCTCTTACTCAGGGAGACGGGACAATTATGAGATGTATGTGTGCTCACGAGCTCCCTGGGGGAGGCTAAAGGCAGACTTCCTGAGTGTCTGTGTGTCTGTCTGTCTGTCTGTGTGTGTGTGTGTGTGTGTGTGTGTGTGTGGCTACACCGCTTCACACACCTTGCTCTCTGCTTTCTTTCCCTTCTGATGAATTTGGGATGCCTCTCTCAACCACTTCTCTCAGATCTGGAACACCTGGTAACCCATGACGCTCTCCCGATGAGGTTGAGTTGGTAAGCGGGTAGTTGTGGTGTGAAGCAGCTAAGGGCTCAAAGCCGGAGCTTCAGTGGCCACTGTAACCTCCTGATGGTGTCCTGAAAGATAATTTATGGCCTGTAGGCTTCTGCTAGTAGGACATCCCCGCTCATATTTCAATCAGAAAATTACTTTCCCACTAGCCCAGATACTTATATAACCTGTCTCTGTACTGAAGTGTGGAGGAGGGGAGAGAGAAAGAAGTGGGGACAGGGGAATGTGAGGATATCATGACACAAGGAGACTTGATTTGCCTTATCAAGTTTCATAAATTAGGTGGCACACTGTGCTCTGTGTCTTACAGAAAAGCACATGTAAATGAAAGTCATAACAATCACAACTCTTTTCGTCTTTCTGGTTTTTCGAGACAGGTTTTCTCTGTGTAACCCTGCCTGCCTTGGAACTTACTCGGTAGAGCACGCTGGCCTCAGACTCAGAGATCTGCCTGCTTCTGCCTCCAGAGTGTTGGATTTAAAGGTATTACAATCCCGACGGGGGAAATATGGTTATTATTTCACTTTACCTTCCTCAGCACATAGTATACTTAATGTTCTCACAACTTTGTGCACACACACACACCCTTCCCGCAACCTCTATATAGCACGAGACCTATACAGCCTGAATTCTGGTTTTCTATGCCTGCCTTAATTGCTGTAATGGAAGCTTACACTACCCTAGTTCTAAAGGCTGGGCATCCAAAATCAAGAAGGCACAGAGATGTACTTGCTCCAGCTCTATAAAGAGAATCTATTCTTTGCTTCCTATGGGTTAGGTGGCTGGAACATTTATTGGCTATGGTCACAATCTCTGTCTGTATCACCTTGCCATGACTTCCTCTGTGTACATGGTGACTTGAATGAGGCCAGCTCCCATGAGGTCATATATTTGGATGCTCCTTCTGAAGTTGGTAGAACTGTTTTGGGAAGGATTAGGAGGTGTGACCTCGTTGGAGTAAGTGTGTCACTTGGGGGTGAGTTTGGAGGCTTCAAAAGCTAATGTCATTCCCAGTTAGCTCTCTCTGCTTCTTGACTGTGGATTAGATGTAAGCTCCTAGCTACTGGTCTAGGGCCATGTCTGCCTCCCTGCTGCCGTGCTCTCCACCATGGTGGTTCATGGACTCTAACTCTCTGGAACTGAGAGTAAGCCCCAGATTAAATACTTTCTCTTATAAGTTGTCTCAGTCATGGAGTTTGCCACAGCAATAGACTAAGTGACTGAGACAATATATAATCTTCTATTTTCAGTCTCAGATTTCCTTCTGCCTCATTCACAGCAACCCTTGCCATGGGATTTCGAGTCCACAGGATTGTCCCTTTTCAGGATCTGTAGCACAAACACACCCACCAGGCCCCCTTTACACAAGTTCTAGGCATTTGCTATGGACATCTTTCGGGGGAACACAAAGGGAGAAAGATCTGCGTATTTGAAGGATATAATTGAGGAAGTGTGTCCTAGAAGTGACTCAGTGGATAAAGCACATGGGATATAAGCATGAAGACCAGTGTTTAGATCCCTAGAACTCATGTAAAAGCTGGGCAGGCCTGGTGGCTACATATAACCTCACCACTCTGGAGTCAGAAATATGGGATGTCTGGGCAAGCTGGTTTTTTAGGTTAACTGGAATAGCTGAGCTCCGTGTTTATTTGGTGAACAGCCCTGCCTCAATAAAGCATGATCAAGCTCATCTTTAGACTTACACATGCAAGCACATGTACACACACACACACGAGTCACATCAACACACAAATTACACACACAAAGGAAGGAAAAAAGAGGGTATAGCCAGGTGGCACTCCTGTAAATCCAGTGTTTGAGAGGTGGAGAAGCAGGAGGATTTCCAAGTTTCAATCCAAGCTAGGCTACACAGGGCGGATGTGCTGGTAAGTCTCATGTCTACTTGCCACACAAACCAGAGTTATCTGAAAGAAGGGAACCTCAGTGGGAAAGATGCCTCCATACATGTTGTTTTAAAAAACAAAATCCCAAATGTTCCGTTTACCAAATGAAGACGCAGGAGCCAGACGCTGTGGTGAGAGCCTGCCAGCTCAGAAGGAGAGAAAGCGCCCCACTGACCGTCCTACTTCTTGTCCTTCTCCACACTGTCTTAAATACCCTTCGACTCAAAGTCTTCCTCCCTCTTTCCTGGGTTTCCTATGCTCACTCCCCCTCAACCGGTTGCTTGCTCCACCTCTTGCCCTGTGGTTGACTTTATTTGCTCTTGTTTACAGAAAGTTCTTGGATTAACGGTGTGTGCTAGGGTTCAGAAACACGAGAATAGGTTTTTCCAATTCACACTCTAGGGTTTCACAATGTGATCAATTATCCTGCAACGCATAAGAGTCAGCTATAAGGCAGTTTCTTAATTAGAAAGTGATTGGAGAGGACCCGGCCCATTGTGAGGCCCATTGTGAGGGGAGCCATCCCTGGGCTGGTGGTTTTGGGTTCTATAAGTAAGCAGTCTGAGCAAGCCAGTAAGCAGCACCCCCTCTAGGGCTTCTGGGTCAGCTCCTGCCTCGAGGAGCCTGCCCTGCTTGAATTCCTGTCCTGACGTCCTTCCTTCGGTGAATACGTGAATACGGAAGCATAAGGCAAATAAACCCTTTCATCCCCAAATGCTTTTTGGCCACGATGTTTTATTGCAGTAAAGAAACCCTAACTAAGACAGAGGGTATTCCAAACAAAACCATAGAATACAACATCCTTAAACCAAAACAAAGGCCAAAAGGCTACAAAACCCCAAAATCAGATCAGGGCAGTGTGAGCACACATGTACTCTGAACAGCTATATTCACACTAACTTTAGAAGCAATTTAGAAAGGCTTTGATATCATTTTGCCAAGCACTAAGGATCCCATGGGCACAGAGACTGGTACACTGCATGGAAGCACGGCCCTGGTTGTTGAGTCGAACTAATCAGCCATTCAATGCCCAACGCCAGTGAACCTTTTTGCCAGACTCCACCCATCATACTGACTGTGATGGTTTGCATATGCTTGGCCCAGGGAGTGGAACTATTTTAGAAGTGGAACTATTGCGACCTTGTTGGAATAGGTGTGTCACCGTGGACATGGGCTTTAAGACTCTCATTCTAGCTGCCTGGAAGTGAGTCTTCCACTAGCAACCTTCAGATGAAGATGTAGAACTCTCAGATCTGCCTGCACTATGCCTGCCTGGATGCTTCCATACTCCTACCTTGATGATAATGGACTGAACCTCTGAACCTGTAAGCCAGCCCCAATTAAATGTTTTCCTTTATTCAAAGTCAATCTTTTTTTTTTTTCAAGACAGGGTTTCTCTGTATAGCCCTGGCTGTCCTGGAACTCACTCTGTAGACCAGGCTGGCCTCAAACTCAGAAATCCACCTGCCTCTGCCTCCCAAGTGCTGGGATTAAAGGCGTGTGCCACCACTGCCCAGCAAATGTTGTCCTTTATAAGACTTGCTTTGGTCATGGTGTCTATTCACAACAGTAAAACCCTAACTAAGACACTGACCAAATTTTATGAGGTGCATAGGACTCAGTGCGACCCAGGTTTCTCATGACTTTCAAAGCCCTGTGTGGAGCAAATTTGCCCATCACACATATTACCTATAGTTAGTTTCCATGTGGACAACGTCAAAGTGTGTATTTGAGGAACTATTGGTAACCAGTAACTCCACAGCAAATGCTGCTGCCAGCCTTGAAATGATTGGTGTCTGTTTCTAAGTTAGATACATGTAGCTGAAGAAGAAAACTGACTGAAGTATTTGAAAGAGCTTCACCATTTTAAAGATACAGATGTTTTAACATCTTTGAAAAACTAAGATTTAGAAAGCCTCACACATTGCTGTTCATATTTCTCCTTGTGAATCTTTGAAGATGCTTAGAGGAAACAAACAAAAATCTTAAAACCTTATCAAGCATATATAGCCACAATGAAAGAAATGATCTCTGAAATGGTTTCACTAAATCACTTCAAATTGTGGTACTTCAAGAAAAAGTTAATGTTGTGCCTTCTTTGAAGGCAACCTGACTTTTAAAAAAAATAATCCTTCAGCTATCTCTCTCTATGCTGCAAACAACATACAGGAAACTTGGAAGAATTAATTCATGTTACTCAAAATAATGGGTTAGGTTGAAGGATCCCATTTCCTGTGATATCAGCCTGACACTCCTGGCATTTTGAGTTGTTTTGAGGTAGGTTGATAAGTAGCCCAAGCTGACCTTGAACTCAATACCCGCTTGTCTCAGCCTCCCAAGTCCTGAAATGACAGACAGCCACCACCGCCTGGCTTTCCTGACACTTTGCCTTTATTAAAGCATTTTCCTACTGTGAGAGGCTGTGTAAGTAACATTCGTTCCCACAAACCACATACTTCTTAATGGCAAGGACGATAAGTTATTTCAAAAATGGTGTTTTGGCCATTGGTAGTGTGTAAACCTCTGCACTCAAGAGGTTAAGGCAGAAGGTCCTGGAAAGTTAGAAGTAGTTTACTTCCAGGATCTGGGCTACAGAAGGAGATTGTGCTGAAAAAACGCAAAGCAAAAGGAAACCAAAACGATGCACTGTCCCCCTAGGGTCTAGGATTGTCTGTCAACGGTAGAGTATGTACCAAGCCTTGGGTTCAATTTCCAGGGGACTCCGATCTGTGTGCTGCCTAGCAATGTGTATTTCATCTAATTGGCCTGGATAGTTGATATAAGGCATGTAGGCAGTTTTTTGGGCCAACCCACAGTGGGTAGGCAAGTAACAGCCCCATGATATCTGGCACTTTGGAGAGCTATTTATCACTGCCCTGAAGGACCATCATTTTCTCCTCTATTTCCCTACACTGTCTATTTTTGGCTCCCATGTCCCTTTTCCTGTGTCATCCTTCCTAACTCTGCCTTTGGCTGCCTGCATGAGAAGGCATCGGCTTAACCATAGCACCTCCAAGGATGGCAGGCGCCTTTCCCTGTGGCTCAGACTTTCTGGGTCAGCCTTGCCTGTCAACCATTTCACCCTTGTGAACTTGACCTTTGATCCAGAAGCACCGAGGGAGGAGATGAGCGCTTGCTGCCTGCTTTCTGTTGCTGCTCCATTTTGAATGCCTTCTGCGAGTCAGTTAGTAGCAATAAAAAAAATGGGGGACACAGACATCCTTGTGGAAAAGAGGGTGTGACATTTGCCAAGTGAGAGAAAAGCCACAGGAGTTTGGGAAGGAAAAAAAAAAAAAAACTAAGAGGGACTTGAGAAGGAGGTTGAAACTGTATGAACTTGTCAAATCACTATCAATGAAGATCATTTCATCCAAAATTGTAAATTTTTTTGTCTAAACTCAAGAGCAGATGAGTGAAATATGCAGTTTCCTCTAAAATAACTGGTTTTCCACGTGGATTTTGTTTCATGAACAGTGGGTTGTAACCGTTAAAAAAAACCCCAAAACCCTTTGAATATGAAATAGCACATTTGTATTCCCTATGTGATTCGGTAGGACTCTTTTTGCCCTGAACCCTGGACCTTGGGAATACTGTCCTTGGGTATGTGACAATCACCAGCAGGGCCACCTTTGTGTTCTGTCCAAGGCAGAGTGGCAATTCAGATACAGAACCATCCCTCTTTAGAACTTGGTCTATCTGCCCCTGGACTAGAAGCACAGGTTCCTACAGAGCATCAGCTGACTCTCAGTCCTTTGTTCTTATGACCTGGTGCCCTAACTGGCAACAGCATCACCTACAATCCCCTCTTCTCTTCCTTACTCCCATACCCAACACCACATTCTATATGTCTAACAGTTGCATGATTAACACAAACTGAAAACTAAGCCTGCTTTGGACCTCTTCTTGCTGCAGTTCCCTACCCAGAGATAGCTATTGGCATTCTTTTTCATTTGTTACAGGCTAGCTGCAGAAATACACAAGGCCTACTTAGATGTGGTGTGAGGTCATCAAGGATAAAGACGCAGTATATATTACAGGTAACAAACTGAACTTCTTGACGTCTGACATTCCTAGTGACCTTGTCTTATATAATGGACTAAAGCAGTTATCACCAACCACATCCTGTAGTGTCCAGTTTGTTGTATATTTTGGTTAAAAAAAAAGGTGGGGGCTTCTATTGACATACAACCACATCTGTTTGTTTATATGTCGTCAGTGACTAATTTCATCCACAATGATGGAGTTGAGTAGTTTCAATGGACACGCTATGGCCCACGGGACTGTGTGAGGCTTGTCAATCTCTGGTTTAGACTCTGTATTTGATAAGGTTGGAGCAAGGTCAGTCTCCTGGAGTTATGGGAACTTGTGACGATGAATGTCAAATTCTGTTGTAAATGGCCATGTCTAAGTCACTCTGCTTGAATGTGATGAGTTGGCTTAGTAGTTTACTTTTACTAAACATTATGGCAAAAGTGACAAGGTGTCACCTCTGTGGCTAGGCTACAAAACACCATGAGCTTTGTCTTGGTGCTGTCATCTTCTTGATTTGTACACTTTGGTGAAACCAGCTGCCATTTCGAAGAGGCCTACTCTGAGGCCACTTCTGGCCAACAGCTAGCAATGACTGAGGGTCCTTACAGCTCCCAGGGGAACTGAATCCTGCTGAAATAATCACATATGAGATCTTAGGAGCAGATCCTTCCCCAATCAAATCTTAAGATGACTCAGTCAAAGTTGACACACTTTGAATGGCTGAGATAGGCTCTGAAGCAGAAGACAGAGGAAGGGTGTGATGGTTTGAATGAGGATGGCTTCCATAGGCTCATATGTTTGAAGACTTTAGACGAACTGTTTGAGAAGGATCAGGAGGTGTGACCTTGTTAGAGGAGGTGTATCTCTGGGGTTGGGCTTTGAGGTTTCAAAAGCTCACACCAGGCCCAGTCTCTCTATCTCTCTTTGTGTCTCTGTCTCTCTGTCTGTTTTTTTCTCTCTCTCTACCTGCAACTTTCAGATCAAGTTGTGAGCTCTCAACCACTTCTCCAGCACAATGCCTAACTGTCTGCTGTCATGCTTCCTGTAAAACCATCAGCCAGCCTACAACTAAATGCTTTTATATGAGTTGCCTTGGCCGTGGAGTTTCTTCACAGTAATATAATAGTAACTAAGACAGAAGAAACTTGCTCCATAGATGTGTTCAATAATAAATTTAAGTCACTAGGTTTGGGGGTATTTATTATGTAGCAACTAATACAAACCCTAAACCCATATATAAATCTTAATGCACACTTTGTGACAATTTTCAGTACATAGAAGGATATTATCATGGACATATACGAAGCTAGCTGGTGTCTGAACCTCTTTCCCTGTATTGAAGACCCTCTATGTCAAGGGTCCCTTTCCCACTAGGATAGTATGCTCTTGATTACTCCATGTCAGGACATAGTCAGAAAATGAGATGCCAGATACTCAGTGAATACTGTCTGGAAGATGAACCCTGAGGATTCCAGGCACTGCAGGGCTATCCTGAGCCGAAAGCGTCAATCCATTGGCATCCCTATAACACTTGATTTAACCTGTCAGTCTCTATCTCTTGGTTATCACTGGTATAGGCATGGGATGCATGCTTTCCAACATTGAAATATGGATGAGTGGTGTGGAGATCAGAAGTCAGAGAACAGAGGGGCTGATGTAAAGGTAACATTCGGGGGTGATGTCTGTTCCATTCAGGGCCTGGGCCTACTGTTTTTGATCTTTGTTTTTCTGGTTGCCCAGATTTCTAGTCAATTCTGAGAACCATCCAATAATGTCCATTAGGGTCTCTGTCTGCTGAGGACAGCCAGATTCAGCTCTTACTATGTGTCAGTGAGAAAGTCAGCAGATGTGGACAAATAGAAATACTATAATATACGATGATGATGGACAACTCTAGACCCAGGAAGAGCGAACAAGTTCATGGCTAATGGATTTTTACGCATTGTCTATGTGCAATTATAATATTTTGTAATAATTTATTTTTAATTATACATTTTAATTGTCTATCATTGAAACATTTTTATGACGTCCTTTCATGTCTTTAGGTAATGATTTGGACAGTGCTATAATTATTGGAGAACCTCTTTTCATTTAGTACATCATAGTCATTTTTCCGTGTCGGTGAAACCACATTTTAAAAAGGCCATAAAATCTTTGTTTCAGTGTGTGCCCATGCAAGCAGCCTCTAGGGAGTGCGTCTGAAATTGGGCCTGAGATCCACTGACTAGCTTGAAAGGGGTGGGGAATGGTGCCGTTATCTAATTGCTTGGCTCTCTTTTGGCAACTCCACTGCCAGAAAGGGAGGTTTTTAGAAAGAAAAAAATTGCACAGATAGGCAGTATGTGCTTCTGTAACCATAATCCCATTAAGAGGCATATGGATAATTTCTAAAACTAGTCTCTTCATGTTGGGCATTTAATTTACTTCCATACATTCACCTACCATTAGTATTTCCATACTTCCCTTTTGTTGCTTGGTTTTTACTTTTTCTTGTCTGCTCATTAAGTGAGGGTGTGTGTACGTATGTGTGTGTGCCCCCAAATATAGAGAGGTCAGAGCTTCACGTGTTTTTCTTCAGGGACTGCCCACTTTATTTTTTGAAATAGGACCTGTTACTATTCTGGAACTCACCCCATAAGCTAGTCATCCAGCCCCCAGGGGACCCTCTTGTCTCTGCCTCTCCATTGGGATTACAAGAGTGGGCCACCGCACCCCACTTTTTTAATGTAGGTTTTGGGTCTTGAACTCAGGTTTTCAAGCTTGTGCAGCAAATACTTTACCTTCTGAGCCATCTCCTGAGTCTGGTTTTGATTTTTTTGAACAGAGAAGTCAAAAGGTATCTTATCCACCAGACTGATATTCCCAAATGTTCTCCGCTTCCGTGGATGTGGGAAAGTGCTGTGGTACAATGTTCTCTCACAGTTCGTTAATCTTTTGACGATGACTGGAGGACAACCAGTTTCTCCAAGAAAAAGATTTTGACAAGGTTTCAGAGGATTCTATTTCCCTAACAGTGCCTAGGATATGTAAAAAGTTCTAAGTGTCCTGACAGAAAAATAGCTTATTTCCTGAGTAAAATCTTAATGACTGTCAAGGACGTCTGATGGGGCTTGGAGCCCATGTGGTCCATCTTGGCTACCAACATGTAGAAGAACATTGAACTCCTTTTTAGTGTGAATGGAAGTTTTGGTGTGTTTTAAATTCAACGGCATCATGTAAACATACTGTGATTTGTAGAAAAAATTTAGAGCAGAGGTCAGAATTATGGGGTATTTATTATTATTATTATTAATGAACAATGGAGCATCTAGTGTGGGTAATTTAAGATGGAAATTAGACAGAATGACTGCTACTTCTGGCTAGGCACTATGTCCATGGGAGTCTTCAAGTAAATCACCATTGACCCATTCGCTTCAAAAACAAAACAACTAGTTCTCTCTCTATTCAACCAACCATTCCATGCTTATATGATCCAATTATATGGTTCAGTATATCATCTCCAGGAAGCAAACACAGTATCAGAATCTGTATTATGTAGCTTCCGGGAGTGAAACCTGAGTTTTCCCCGACTAAACAAAGGGAAGTGTCGAAAACAGAATAGTAATGCTTTGTGGGGTCAGAGAGCAACACTTGGCAGATTGTGCCACACGAGTTGACCAATCACTCTACTGAGAATTGCAAAGTAGGAAGTATCATTTTTTAAGACTCTGCTGACCTCAGTAAATATTAAGAATGGGCATAATTCTCTGCTACCTAACAAAGAGGCCTATGATGAGAATTAATGAGCTTATAAAATGTTTTGACGTCTCCAGAAGCCCTTCCTAAATGCACACACAGTTCGCGTTCCTGCCCTTCGACGATCTGCCAGTCTTGATTGGTAATTTTCTAACGTGGCTGTCCGCCCCCCCCCCCCCATTAAGTTCACTCGGACTCCTCGTAAATTAATTAATTAACGAGAGGGTCACTATTTTAAGCGGGAGACTTCGCCTTCAGAAATGGTTTCCAAGGGCCCTTTATTGACCCGATGGCGTTAAGGCGTTAGAAACCTCGGGCTCAGCTCCCGGCGGCGCAGCGGCGCTCGATTGCTCTCGCCTGGGCGCGACGCGGCCTCCCGGCGGCTGAGTGAACGGCGCGACCAGACGCGCCAGGCCGCCGGCCGGCGCAGCTAGGATTCCGCAGCCACCGGAGGCCCGCGCCCGAGCCCGCGCCCGCGCCGGAGAGCCCCAGGCCGCGGAGAAGCCCGTCCGCGCGCGCACCCGGCCCGCCCCTCGCGCCGCGGCCCGCCTCCTCGCCTGGCGCCGCCCGCGCGCAGCGTCTCGCGCCGCCCGCTCGCCCGCTGGGAAACAGCCGCGAGAGCAGCGGCTGCCGCGGCCGCTCGCACCCTTCGCAGGCTCTCCGCTTCACCGCACCGCCCAGGGCCGCGCGCCCGTCCGCCCGCGCCCCTCGCCGTCCCACCTCATCGCTCCGGGTCGCGTGCCCGCCAGTGCCTGGCCAACGCTCCCTCGCGCCCGCCTGCCCGCCTGCCCGCCCGCGGCCGGTCTCCTCAACCGCCGCGCTCCGCCGGGCCGCGCGGCCCGCCGCCTGCTTCCGGGGCGGGCGGACTCTGGGCGCCTGGTGCCGGCGGCCGCAGCGACAGCGCCCCCGGGAAGCGCAGGAGGAAGCAGGGACGAGTGGAGGTGCCGCAGGCTGAGTCGCGGCCGGGATGTCCGGGCAGCCGCCGCCGCCGCCGCCGCAACAGCAGCCGCCACCGCCGCCGCCACCCGCCGCCGGGGCCCCGGGCTCCGGAGTCGCCCTGCCCGCACCCGCGGCCGCCAGCGCCGGCTCCTCCCCGGCCGGCTCGCCCGGTGGAGGCTTGGGGGCCGCAGCGGCCGCCCTGCTGCTCCACCCGCCGCCGCCGCCGCCCCCGGCCACCGCCGCGCCGCCGCCCCCCGCCTCGGCGGCCGCCACCGCGCCTCCCGGCCTGGCCGTGGGCCCCGGCTCGGCCGCAGGCGTCCCGGTCCCGGGCCTGGCGGCGGGCAGCAGCGCCGCTGCACCTTTCCCGCACGGCGACTCGGCCCTCAACGAGCAGGAGAAGGAGCTGCAGCGGCGGCTGAAGCGCCTCTACCCGGCTGTGGATGAGCAGGAGACGCCGCTGCCCCGGTCCTGGAGCCCGAAGGACAAGTTCAGCTACATCGGCCTCTCGCAGAACAACCTGCGGGTGCACTACAAAGGTACGGGGCGCGGGGTACCGCGGAGAGATCCGACGGTGCGGGGCGAGGCTCTGGGCGAGGGAAGGTGAGAGTGGGTTCCCAGGTGGGAAGGAGCTGGGATTCCTAGGCCCGGAGCAGGACGCTTTGAGGGAATCCGGGATGACCAGACACATCGCACCTTCTGATTTCCTGGAGATAAATCTATGGGCTGGAGTTGGGTTACATTGTTCTCCAGGTGGAGGGTCAGGCCATCTCCTCTTACGCAGCAGGGGTGAGAGGCACGATTCCGAGGTACAGTTTCTAATTAAGGGAGAGCAGAGATACACTGGAGGGGGAGGGAGGCGTGATCAGCGGAGGATTTGTCCCAAATTAGGCCAGAGATTGTCTGGGGGGTGGGGGGGGGGGAACAAAAGGACAAGGGGCCCAAGTTGGCCATCATTGCACACCTTACTGAAAGCAACTGGGAGGGTGGGAGGGGAACCTCAGGATTCCCTGTTTTCTTCGGGGAGCAGAAGCCTCCCCCCGCCCTCCGGATTGGAAATGCCCTGTGTTTCCGGGTTGGTGTTACATGAAGTTTTGTTGAAGACAAGGCTTTTTAAAACATGCCAATTAGCATTTTGAAGAAAACTGGCTTATATTTTGCACCTGCAGTTAACAAAGTTAACCACCTTAGGCTTCCGCTTTCTTCCATCCCCACTTTTTCCTAAGTTAAAAACAAAGCTTTAAGCAAACCGGTTGTATAGAAGATTATAAATGGCAGTAGGGGTTTTTGAATTGTAGCTCAGATTAACGGCATATGTCAAGTTTAGTTGTGTGGCAGGGGTAAAGAAAAATGCAGTTTGAACACATTCTGTGTTTTAGGCCCTAAGTCTAAAGCAGAGAAGCTGTTCCATTCTAAGCAGGCTCTTTTTGATTGGCTCTAAAGGAAGGGTCTTTGGATCCTAGTGACATGCTTGTAGAGGATATAAACAACCTTGCTGTGAGATTCGGAAAGAATTCAGAACAGGGTTTGCAAAGAATCTTGACGAATCGGCTACTATTTAATTGGAAACGCGTATGGCAACTGAAATCTGCTGAATGATTTGGCTGTAAAGAATCTACACAAAGATGGGCCTTGTTGAACATTCCTTTTTATTCTTGCCATAGATC
Organism: Tokudaia tokunoshimensis; assembly: GCA_036184795.1. NCBI lineage: Eukaryota > Metazoa > Chordata > Mammalia > Rodentia > Muridae > Tokudaia > Tokudaia tokunoshimensis. Next base: position 20,834,948 of record BTHU01000022.1, read on the forward strand.
CAAAGAAGTACTTATTATTTTGTACGTTATGTTCCTTGATGTAAGTGGCTGAAGATTTCAAAATACTGAAGGTTTTTTTTTCTTCCTTTTAGTTAGGACATTTTGTTGCTTTCCTTGTGGATTATTACTTAATTTTGGTTTTAAATTTGTGTGAACCGCGAGTGTGCTGTGTTATGAAGTGTTTACTTCTGTTTTGGCAGCCAGAATGCTTTTGTTAGATTTGACAAAACTTTATCGTTTTAAATTTGTGATTTATAGTAAATAAAAAGCTTATAAAGGCAGCGACTGTGTGTAGGGGAGATTAGTGAACAAAGAATGCTAGCTCTCCTGAGTCCTAGCAGTCACTGATGATACTAGGTATGCTATAAGAGAGGGCCTCAACCTCTGCTGAGTGAGGTGGGAGTTGAGCTGATACTTGGTAAGGAATTTTAGCTTAAAACTCATGATTATGGCTTAGCATTGTAATACACCTTGCTTAGCTGTGTTTACTTCTTTTCTGTAAAATGAATCATCTGTGCTGGAGACAAATGTGTGGTTGGGGTTTGAGTGTTATGATACTGTTGTTGCAGTTATTCTTTCTGTTGGCCTTTTTATTACTCTCTGTTGTGTAACGTTGAGATTCACTTTCTGGAAATCTCGCTGTTTCATAAACAGAGCATGAGTTTTGGAGGACAGATTCCTTGTTGTCATCCCTTCCCCTTTTTTCTCTCCTCTTTGTCTCCTTTTCCAGTGTTACAAAGACAGTGCCTTTTCCAAGCTTTCATCCAGTCTTGTTATTTTAAAGTCTGTTTTCTGTTGTTGCTGTTTTTCCTGTGTGACTTTTGAGAGGACACCAAATACACTGGGCAACTTTGACTCAGAAGCAAAAAGGAAGTGTTGTAGTAGTGAATAATAAAACTTAAAAGTCACATTTAAGAGTAGATGTTTTATAAAATGTATCCTTGTGTTGATTTCTTCAACGTGAAAAGTTACTATTCTATTTGCATGTTTCTGTATTACAAAATTTTAAAAGATTGGTCATACTTGTTTCCCAAGAATTATGATCATTTATTTCTTTTCCTCTGAACAGATTCTGTGTTTAAAGTGTTTTTCTAAATTGGGATTGCTGATTATCAAAGCAATTTCTTTAGTGATCTGAAGGTACCGTGTTAACATTGATAGGTACCTAGAGAAAGTGGATTCAATTACAGAAGAGTTACTGTGTATATAGAACAGTGTACGTTAAGCTCCTTTTACAGTGTGTGTGTGTGTGTGTGTGTGTGTTCGTGTGTTCGTGTTCATGTCTGTGTGACATGGTACAGGTGTGGAGCTCAGAGGACAACTTGTGGGAGTGCGTTTTCTCTTTCTTCCACGTGGGTCCTAGGGATCTAATTCAGGTCATCAGACTTATTGGCAGGTGTCCTTACTCTTGGGGATAGCTCTCTTATTTTAAAATATTGTCAGTATTGACTAATTTTTAAAGTGACAGGTTTAGACTTAATAATAACTTTATTTTTGATGAATATTAAACATTTAATGACTCGCTCTTAGGATACTTTACAGAGACAAACAGATCTGACACAAGTAGATGTGGGAAGGTGTGTCTAACCTGAAGGCTAGATTTTTCAAGTCACAAGTTAGCTAGGATTGAAAATTAATTTTGTGGGGCTGAAGAGACAGCTCATCTGTTAAGAGCACTTGTTGAGCTTACAGAGGACTTGGGTTTAGTTCCCAGCACCTACTTGGTGGTTCACAACCATCCATAACTCCAATTCCAAGGAATCTGGTGCCCTCTTTTGAAAACCTCTTTGGGCACCAGGAACACGTACATGCATGTAGGGAAAACACTTATACATACAAAAAAAATTACATTTTTTAAACATTTAAAGAAACCAATTTTTTGCTGTCACCAAATTTTGTGATTTTTGCTTCATTCTTACTATATCTTCCCATTTGTGTAAGTTAATCTCACATTTCTGAAAGACATTTGACATAATATTTCCCACTGGGGAAAAGGTAAACTGAAATTCAATAATGCTGCAGAAAAGTTGGGACACTTTGATACTCTTGCCTTAAAATGTTTAGGACAAATGCCAGAGAATTGAAACTTTGGTAGCCCAAGGAATTGAAGAAATGGTGAATTATATCTTTTAACTGAAACATCTTTAACAATATCTTAATAAGTAGATAACTGTCTTCAGTGGGAGTGGGGTCAGGGTAGGTATGCATGTATGCCTGAGTGCGTGTGCCCTGGTGTCCAGAAGAGGGCATTGGAGCCCTTGGAGCTGGAGTTGCTAGTAGTTGCGGGCCCGCTTGGTATGGGTGCTAAGACCCACACTCCGGTCCTGGGAGAGCACCAAGCTCTCTTCAGTCGCTGAGCCGTTTCCCCAAGTCTCCAAGTTATTAGTTTCTAACCTTTACTAAATATAATTACTGAACATTTTTTTGCAGTTTTTCCCCTTATTGCATTTTTTATTTATGTGTGAGCACGCAGGCTTATGTATGGTTGTATGTTATAGGCATGTACATGTGGGGGTCAGAGGACAACTTCAAAAGTTGGTTTTCCTTTGTCTTGTTGGTCCTAGGGGATTGAAGTCATTAGTAACACTCCTATTCAGTGACCATCTCGCTGACCTGAAGTCTGAACAAGTATTTTTAACAATCATTTGCTTACAAGGAGGAGGTCTGTTAAGGATTGCAAGGGTGCTGAGAAGATGGCTTAGTGGATAAAGTGCTTACTATACAAGCATGAGGACAGGAACTCAGATCACCGCCACGCACAGGAAAGCAGGTTGTGTCAGCATGTGCCTGAAACTCCTGGGTGTGTGGGCGTATGATTGTGGCCAGGGGAGGCTGGCCTGATGAACACAGGTGCATCTTGGGGAGTTGTCAGCCAGAGAACAGCCAGTTCCTGGTCCAGTGAGAGATCATAAAATAAGACTAAAAAGTGACTGAAGACGACACCTCATTTCCTATGCACACTCACACACACACTTACACTCACGCTCTAAAGGGGCATTTTAAGAGAATGTTAAAAATCAGAGAATTTATACTGGGCATGGTGGTAAATACCTGTGACCTCAGGATATGTGGGAGGTTGAGTCGGGAGTTGTAGGCCAGCCTGGCCTTCAGAGTAAGATCTTATATCAAAACAAGAAAATTGTGAGAAATTAAATGTAAACTAAGTTTTCCCTTGGATCTCTTTGCTAAAATTTCATAAATTGGTTTTGATTATATTTAATAATTATACTCAGAAAAAAATAAGTAGCAATAATGAGCAGTTGCTATCGGGTAGAAAGTTCTGGTCAGTTTGTATGTATGCCCTGTTTACTCAACCCATTCTTTCACTAAATCCTTTTTGACATGTTTACTTGGTACTGGTTTCTGGCCTTAAAGATGATTAAAATACTGTCTTTGACCTCACAGAACTCAAGGAATATAAAATGGGTTAGTAAGAATAATATTAGAAGGGTACAGTGGAAGATAGGAGTATCTAACTCAGGCTGACCCTGGAAAGGAGTGCAGTGCTTCTCACTGTCCTAACCTTTAAGACAGTTCCTCATGCTGTGGTGACTCCAGCCATAAAATTATTTTAGTTGCTACTTCTTCATAACTGTAACTTTGCTACTGTTACCATCGTAATGTAAATATCTGTTTTCCGATGGTCTTAGGTGACCCTTGTGAAAGGGTAGTTTGGCCCCCAAAGGTTGAGAACCTGCAGTTTCTTGGAGAAGTTAAGCTCAATGGTCATGCTTAAAAGATGAGAGTAAGGTGTAGGGTTCGGTGAAGGAAAATCAAAAGCATGGGGGAGGCAGTCTTTGTTCCAAGTGTTTGGATCTGTAAGCACGAAGGGACCTTCTTGAATGAATATTTATTAAGCTTAGACCTTATACTGTAGGAGATGGAGAATGTCTGAAGATTTCAAATAGGAAGTGCCTGGCTCATTTTTATTTTTGTCAGACTACACAACTGATCGAAAGATAGATTCAAGTGTATCAGACCAAAAGAAAAGAGCCAATTCCTTTTAGAACAAAATTGCTTTAAAGACTGTAACTTAGGCAGTGGAAGGGGGGTAGAGAAAAGCAGATATCTGTGAGATTTTAAAGGTAATACTGAGATATGAGGAATAATGAGAGAAATCAAGGAGGATTGGGTTCCTAGTTCTGTTGAATTCTTTAAGTAAGCCTTGAATCAAATAGATTTTGGAAGATGTTAGCACTATATTTTAATATCCCTGAGGATAAGTAAAAATGGGAACCTCTTGTTTCTGAGACAGACTGTCACAGTATAGCTCTGGCTGTCCTGGAACTTTCTATGTAGACCAGGCTGGCCTTGAACTCAGAGACCCACCTGTCTCAGCCTTCTGAGAGAACGCCGAATTCTCAGAATGCTAATTCTGAATGCTGGAATTAAAGATTTGTTCCCCCATGCCAAGCCTCAGAAATGTGAATGTTAATCTTCGTTGTTCATGGAAACCAGGAGATGTTGAAGGTGGGGCTGGGGGAGAAAGCCTTACAGAAGGAGCCGAATAAGTGTTTTGGAATCAAGGTTCTTTAAGTGATCTCAGCCGTGGAGATTCACAAGGCTGTGCCTGTTCTGTAGCTGAGACTCAGCTACAGTTGCAGATTTTGAGTCTTTCCTCTGTGACTGGTTTATCTTCTCCTTTGTAAGTCCTGGGGGAAGTATGGTGTCTTCTGAGCTACTTCTCAATTTATTGGCTAGAGCTTTTCCTGGGTTGTTACTGTGTAAATTGGTGATCTTCAGATGGGGTGCTAGTTACTTTTCTCGTCACTGACACAAATCACTGACCAAAGCAGCATGGGGGAGGATTGGTTAACTCTGCTCACTCTTTTGAGAGGGTACACAGTCTCTGCAGTAGGGATGGCATCGTGGGGCTCATGGAGGGGGGCTGTTTGCCTCTGTCACTGTGGGTCTGGAAGGAGAACTTGGCTGTGGCCTCTCTCTCTCTCTCTCTCTCACACACACACACACCCCACTCACTTGTTCCGACTCAATGGATGTCACCTCTTAAAGGTCCCACAGCCTTCCCAGATAGAGCTAACAGCAAGGAACCAATTTCAAACACACATGCCTGTGAGGGAGAGTTCACAGGCAGAACCATCACACCTGTGTTTATTTAGTTCAGAGTGAGGGTAGATATAAATGCCAAGTACTGTGGAACCAACATGGCCTGAGCCCCACTTGCTTCATTAGGGGCAGTGTGAGGCATTGCATCCTGGGAAAGGGTTGGGAAAAGGGATGTCTGTTAGCACAGCTTTAGGACTCACCTTGAGGTGATAGTTGAACTGAGAGTGTTTGAGTGTGTGGAGGGAGAAAGTCGTGGCAGAGGCAGAACACTTGATGGGTCATTAAGAGGCACACCGGGCCCGAGAAGACACGGTTTGGAGGAGCGTGAGTGGAAAGAAGAGTCATGCCGAAGGAGCTGAGCAGAGCAAGTGGAAAGGAGGAGGGGGCTCCTGGGGCAGTGCTGTGTACTTGAATGGCCAGGAAAGTTTATCACTGGATTTGGAATGAGGTCATTGTAGCCTTAGGGAGAGAAGTTTGTATTCCATGATGAGCAAAACTCAAGTGTCAGGGATTAAAAGAATAAGTGGAGGGAGGGGTTCAAGTAGAGAGGATGTGGAAAAAAATGTTTTCTATTTTTAATGATAGATAGTTGGTTACATTTTAACTGAGGGCTAGATTCTGATGTCATCAGGGTAAATGTAAATCCCACATAATCAAGACTTCTCTTAAAATCTGAAAGCAGTGTGACAACAGTTATGTCATTTCTAAGTCAGTTTTAATTTAGTTTGTGAGTAAAACTGAAGTGATGTTAACATTGGTATGAGACTGTGATTTTAGTTCAAGTTACTCACTACCAGCCTTAATATAAGAATGACAATGGCAATGGTTTATAACACAGGGGCACAGAACTTTGTGAGAAAAATGTGTATATTGTGGGGACATCATAAAGGCTGAGGTGAAATCAAAGCAACATTGACTGAAGATGCTCAGCTTGAGGGCTGATGGGGTCAAGGCCAGTAGGCGTGTTTTCAGAGCACAGGTGGTCTGTCTTGGAGAGAAGAGTTTCTTCTCTCCCTCTTAGAGAGGGAAGACATAGAGAGTGGAAGACATAGATTGGTGTGGACACAAATCACTTTGGAGTAGCAGAGGGGTGACCACATTTAATGGCCTCCATTTTTCTTCACAAAGTGGGCTCACTGAACTTAAAAGCTTGTTGCCAATGAGGAAGATGTGGGTGAGCCTTTTAGAATAATTGAAACAGGTTGACTGAAGATTTCTGGACATATTCTAGGTAGCCCTGGGAAAGGGCAGGTGATATTCTGAGTTTACAGTGTCATCATTTATCACATTGTTAGACTTTTCAGCAGAGGCTGACGGCTGGGGCAGTAGCAGGGAAGGTGATTATGGTCCCGAGGAAAGGCCATGGCCCTGGCTTTGCTTGTAGGGGTGCTGGAATGGTAGGCGGATGAAGGGCATTTGAGGCCTTGTAAGAGATTCTCATGTAAGCTTTGTACTCGAAGAAGGGAAAGTCCTAAGGTAAGGTTTAGAGAGTTGGATAAAGTTTAAAAGTGAAGTCTTGTGTAAGAACCAACAGGCATTTCTGCTCCCGTGCCACAGATGCATTGCTGAGAAAACTCTTGTTTTCCACACAGCTGTGTGTTAAAAATAACAGGGCTCTGGAAGCCTGGGACTGGGTAGTTCCTTCGAGTGTGGAACATTGCAACCCTGCAGCAGAGCGCTGCGGCGATCAGTCCTAATGGTCCGCAAGCCTACTTCAGTCCCCACTGGCATTTGTGCCAGTACTGCATGTGACTGAGTGCAGCCTTAGATCCTGCTTCAAGGTGTAAGTGCTTGACCTGCTTAATTGAAATGAAAAGCCTTTAAAAAAAAAAGGAACTACCCGTGTGTTAGAGTGGCTAAACTGTAAGGATAGCCTGCAGTGTGCCAGTGCTGGTGAGGAGACCCAACAGTAGGAGCTCACATGATTGTCAGTGGGGATACACAATGATTCGGCCACTTTGGAAATGGTTTGGCAGTTTCTGACAAAGCCAAATATATTTTTACCCTATTCCTCAGCAGCTGTATCCCCAAGTGTGCTCTCACTTAAACCTCGCAGAAGCTTGCATCTGAACTAATTTTGTCCCTCCAAATTGGGCACTGGAGACAAGACTGTAACTGAGCTACACCTCTGCCCTGCATCAGTATCTGCAGCCGATCTACTTATGGTCTTTAAAAAGTGGTAGCGACCAAGATACCTTTCAGTAATTGGTGTGGGATCAAGAGACTTAAGTTTGATTTCATGGAATATTATCAGTACAGTGACAAATGAAACGAGTCATCAGGTCAAGCAGACATGTATCAATTTGAACTTCTTATTCCTAAGTGAAGGCAACCTGTCTAAAAGGACTTAGTGTAAAGGGCAAAACTCTGGAGACAGTGAAAAAAAGTGGTCATTCAAGGAATAGTATCAGATAGATTAAGTGTGGAGGGTATTTTTAGGACAGTGAGAATATCTTGTTTCATACTGTAGTTGTGGATACATGGTACTGTGTCTTAGGCAAGCCATATAATACTAAGACCCATAATGAACACAAGTCATTTTAGGAGACAGGCAAAAATTCCAGGGTAGAATGAAGAATGTGGTTTACTTTATTAGAGTTTCAATGCATTCTGGATAACTGTTTTACCACTGTGCTATATCCCTAGCCTGTTTTAATTTTTGTTTTGAGACAGGGTTTATATAAGTTGCCCTAGTAGTCATTGATTGTGCAAACCTCTTCCCTTACATGAGAATCTCTTACAAGGGTGACAAGCCAACACCACCAGGCCCAGTTTGACAAAATAGTCTAGGTTCTTTCCACTCCTTTCATTCTCCTTCCCCACCTTCCCCACCACTCACTCCTCTCCTGTTCTTTCTGATAGGGCAGTGGTTCTCAACCTGTGGGTTGCAACCCCTTTGGGGGTCGAACAACCCTGTCACAGGAGTTACATATCAGATATCCTGCATTATAATTTATAACTAGCAAAATTAGAGTTATGAAGTAGCAATGAAATGATTTTATGGTTGGGGGTCACCACCACATGAGGAAACTGTATTAAAGGGTCACAGCAATGGGAAGGTTGAGAATACTGTGATAGGGTCTCATAAAGCCCAGGCTGGCCTTGAACTCACTGTGTAGCTGAGAACAACTTTGAACTCCTCATTCTCTGCCTCTACCTCCTCAGTGCTGGGATTCCAGATGTAAAGCACTCCACCCAGCTTGGTAAAATAATCTTAACTGGATAACGCATGTTTGAAATAACCTTAGGGAACAAGGGAAAATGTTGACCTCAGTAACTTTAGAAACTAGCGGAGTCTAAGTAAAAGCAAGGCAAACTCAAAACTATATTCTGAACACTAGTTGATAAAAGTCTATCTTGAGGGATTGTGGGCTAATTTTCTAATACTTTTAGCTTCTCACACGGTTGTAACGTACATATGTGCTGGAAGTGAGATGGGTAAACTTGTACTCATAGAGGAAACCTTATTAGCACCTCTAACCTGTGGCCCTTGCCGTGTTGCCCTGATGGTGATGGCTTAACATAGTGGCATGCTTAGTAGTTCCTGAAGTGCTGTGCACCACAGGGATATACTTATATATATATAAGAATCCCAGCTCTTCTCTTCAAAGCCTTTGTTGTATATTGCTAAGCTTTTGAAAATTTATCAGTTATTCAGAAAACTGATATATATCAAGTGGCATTTTATGCTAGCACCATTCCCATATTTAATGCAAGTAAACTAATTTGTATTTAAGGGATATATTTTGTTGTAGCAGAACAGGCCTGATTAGGATTTAGTATTTCTGAGGTAGAATGGTTGCAGGTAGGTGCCAGAATCTAGAGTGTGGGCCTGAGAAGGTGTGCTCTAATTTGGAATAGAAAACCTACGATAATCACAAACAAGTACTATCATGCTAGCATCATATAAGAGAGACATGTTGCTGGAAGAGTGTGTGAAAATGAGGTTAGGCCAAGTCAGAAGTTAGCCAATGTTGGAGGCAGATAAGCTTGAACCAAGGTCTAAGGTGTATATGTCATTTTATGTCCTCAGATGAAGGGATGAGCCTTACTCAAGCTGTATGAATACACAGTTTGGGGTGAAGCCAGAACATTTCTTTCTCTGTTCTAATTGTTCCTGAGCCCAGGCCTTGAAGCTTCTAGCCTCTGTACAATCTGATCTTTCAAGATTGATTCAATCTGCCCTCTCTTGGCTTCTACCTGAATTGCTCTGCGTGGCCTCATACTAACTTTGGCAATGTGGTTTAATCTGCTGCTTATTCTCTGGCTCATTCTGTCTTCACCATGTCTAGCTTGTTCTCTCTGCAAACTGTCTCTGTAAAACTCTGTATAATACTGACACACAGACACACACAGACACACACACACACACACAGACACACACACACACACACAGACACACACACACACACACACACACACACACACCTCCCTGCACTGCTCTTAAGTAGCCTCTTTCCTGTCCTGTTTTGGTGAGAATATCCTCTGACTCATTCTGTCAAATTTTTCTCTGATTCATCACTTTGTCTGCCCTTCAATTAGGCATCACTTTAAAACATGGATGCTTCCTTCTGCAAACTAACCTTACCTTTATTGTTAGGGATTAAAGGTGTGTCTGTATTCCAGCCAGATCATACTGTAATCCATGATGTGTGTGGCCAGGTTTTATAGACCTACAAGGTCTTTGGATGTGATCCCTTGCCAGAGCAGCCATGTTGCTGCATTAAAGTGTGAGGAGGACCTGGCAGCCTAAGGAAGGACAGCTTTCCAGTTCCAGGAGCAGCACACTGCACTGACTAGAACAGGGGCTAACATGACTGAGCAGGAAGGGAAAGGGAGCATCCAGAAGATAGGGCCAGCAAGATTTGCAACAGTGTGTCTTTTAGGCTAATGGGGGAGGCTTTGGAGGGAATGTTTCAGTGGTATCTCTTAAGGGATTGTGTGAGAAGGTTGACTTACTCTTTCCAGAAAGGTATTAACTGGCTGGCTGGATGTTGAAAAGTAGATAGGAGTGGGCTTTTTTCAACTTTTCCTATTTCAGTTAAATGGAATCAACAGATTGTTGAATGCAATCTAACAAGAGATAGTCTTGCTAGCTTTAGAGTTTTATTAAAGTAATGTTTTGATTTTCTTGTAAGTTATATAAACATCTAATTAGCATTGAGGACTTTGCAGTTACAAAGATTTAAATCTAGCAGGGTATAGTGGCACTTGAGAGGCAGAGGCAGGCGGATCTCTAGCTTGAGGTTAACCTGGTTTATATATATAGTGAGATCCAGGACAGACAGAGCTACATAGTGAAATCCTGTCACAAAAAGATTTAAAATTGGGAATCGGCATGAAGAAGGCTCAGTAGGTAAAAGCACTTGCTATGAAGCCTGAAGACCAGGGTTAGATCCTTGGAACCTACACAAAAGTGGAAGGGTGTCATGTATGTAAGCACACATGTGTACTTACATACATGACACATCCCCCTGTTCCCCATCCAAAAAAAAAAAAAGGTTTAAAGAACTCTTTTAAAGTGAGATTCATGAAGCCATACTCGTAGAATGCGGGTATCTGAGGTCCTGTTGGATGTCATCCTCCAGTAGAGATGGAATTTAGGGCCTTCTTGCCTGTGTTAGGATACAACTGTATCCCCAGCCTCCTTTTACATTTTATTTTGAGATAGGATCTCACCAACTAGTCCAGGTTGAACTTGGATTCAGTTTCTAAGCTAAGCAGACACCGAATTTCCATCCTCCTGCCTCAGTGAGATGACAAACCTGTACTTCTGGGCATGGCCACTCTCTTCTCTCCTTTTTCTTAAAACTATAGTTTTTAAAATAATAATCTTGTATCTGATGAGCAAAGTTAGAGACAGGCTCAATGTATCCAATATTACTAGTTTTGTCTAAGAGATAGCACTAATTTTTTTCAAAGTTGTATTTTTATGTGTGTGTGTGTACACACTTTTAGTGGACTGGGGATTGGCCTAGAGCAGTGATTCTCAGCCTGTGGGTTGAAACTGCAGTGTGTGTGTGTGTGTGTGTGTGTGTAGAGCCATCCTTCACAGGGGTCACATATCAGATATTTACACTATGATTCATAACAGTAACATGATTACAGTGATAAAGTAGCAACAAAATAGTTCTATGACTGAGGGTCCCCACAGCATGATGATTAAGTAGCGTTAGGAAGGTTGAGAGCCATTGGCCTAGAGCATTGTACAGGTTAGGCAATGCTCTACCACTGAGCTGTACCTTCCAGGCCACCTGTAACTTTCAAATTTAATAATGAATCAAGTCATTTTGATTTTTCACACTTACAGAACTATTCTATAATGTTTTAGAAAAGCATAACAAAGGATTTTTTAAAAGATTTAAGATTGTGAAGAATTTACAGGTATTTTGCAAAATGAAAGCGTATATGGGATTTTAATTTGCACGGATTTTAACATGAGTCTACCAATTTGGAACAAATCATATCATCTCTGTAAAAGTTTCATTTTAAAAAAGGATGGTAGATAATGCCTATGTTACAAATGTTGAATGAGGAAATTCCATACAAAAGTACCTATCACTTTGAGAAGTTGTACACCTTCCAGTATTCGTTCTCATTTTCTTCTGCCTTGAAGTAGGAAGAATAGATGGGGATAGAGGTGGAGTGATTCCCAGAATTCCCTGTGTCCATAATTTTTCATGTGGGCTCAGAGCTCTTGCTGGATCAGGCTTCTTGAATTCAAATTGCAGTACATATCCTGACTTCAGAACCCCAAATCATCAGGGTTCTAAAACGGACATGGTTTCTCTCACTTTGTTTTCTCTGTTGTGAAGTGAGACTGCATAATGCTTTTCCATTGGATTGCTTGAATATTAAACGAGTTACTAAATACAGTGTACTCGAAACAGTGCTTTTTTTTACAGTATTAGATAATGTTAACTTATTTCTTAAGTGTATCTTGAGATTACTCCTAGAAGTTGTGGATACTACTAGAAACTATTTTTCTTTGTTAGAATAAAATTTTTGGTAAATTAAAATAAGTTTTTGTCACTGCCAAAATTTACTGTTTATTATAAAAACCCAATAAAAAAATAATTGATTTAGAATTCCAATTAGAATGTATAGTTAGGGTTTTCTCCCTTGTTCTACTCCCACTAACCTCCTTTTCTTCTTTCAACTAATACCCTTTGCCACCTGCCCACTGTGTGTGCATGTGCATTTATGTGTTTAACCCAGTGAGCTTGCACAGCCTGGATGATGGGTTCTTGACAGGAGCAAGAACATCTTATTAGTGGCTATACCTCTGAAGAAAAATGTCTCTCCCTCACCTAATAACCATTAACTATGCGTAGATCCTTCATATGAAACAGTGTTGACAGACCCAAGCTTGTGCAGATAATCCTATCTGCTGTGCCATGCTTAGAACACAACAGTTCCATAATAGTCCACTCCTTCCTCTAGCTCTTAACATTCTTTCCATATTTCTTCGGTGATGTTCCTTGAGCCTTGGAGAAGGTAATATAGATTTCCAATAATATAGGGTTGAACATTCAGTGGTTATTCATTCTCAATACTTGACCAATGCTGACAGCAGCACTGTTCTGTGGGCGTAAACATAAAAACTTAGAAGCCAATTTACAGACACATCATGGTCCATTTAGCAAAACAGTAGTAGTAGTTTTCCCACTAGAGCCTGTGTGTTTTTCTGCCATGGGCTTTTGGCCAGATTTATAGAACCAGGTATGAGTAGACCTCCAATCAAAAAGTGTGGTTAATCATGCCACTACTATTTCTTTTGCCTCTAGGCACAACATGCCTAACAGATTAGTACTAGAGCAACATACAGTGTCCACAGTTGAGGAAGATTGTTGGTGACTTCTATTCCCCAGCAGCCTGCATAGCACCTTTTGGGCCTATGAAAATAGGGAGGAAGTTCCCAGCTCAGCTCCAGTTTGGAGTCTCTGTGCTATAACTAAAGCTCGTCTGCGGCAATAGAGTCTTAACCATCTAGTTTTGATAGGCAATTAAAAGCAATGGCAAATAATTGTTTTAGGTACCTTAGAGGCCTCACTGGCCTCAGAGGGAGGAGGCCCAGCCATGACTGTCAAATTTTTAAATGTGCATTTAGTTTGCATGAATATTGCACGATAGGTAACCTAATTATTTGAATATATTTTTACTGAAAAGCTATTTCATTGTTACTACAATTCAATAAATGTCTGTTTATTAAGTAGTTACTATGTGTATTAGGGATGGGGGAGATACGTAGCTCAGTTGGTAAAGTGCCTACTACACGGCATCTGGGCTTGAGTTTGATCCTCAGGACACACATTTTTAAAAAGTCAACTGCATGGATGCACTTGTAATCCCATTCCTGGGGATACAGAGCTTGACATATCTCTGGCTAACCAGTGTATTCTACTCTGTTGCATTCCAACCTAGTGAGAGTCTCCTTCCCAAAAGGTTGATGCTACCTTTGGCACAATACCCAAGGCAACCTCTGACCTCTACACGCACGCACACACCCTCACATATGCACCCCATAAATACACATACACACGTGACTGTTTATTTGTGCAGTTAGTTTTTTCTTGCTGCTCAGCTCAGTGTGAATCTGTTACCTACTTATGCTAAACGCATTGGGCCGTAGAAGGGGAGGCTGCATTTTGCTGCTTCAGTTTTTTCTTCCTAGCTGACTTCATTGGCCCTCTGTGGTCATAGGGCTGAGTCTTACTGTTGCCTTTATCAAAAGTTTTCATGGAGGGCTGGTGAAATGGCTCCGTGCAAGTCTGATAAGCTGAGTTCAGTTTTTAGGACTCACAGTGGAAGGGGAGAAATGAGTCCTGGATGTTGTCCTCTGACCACATGTGTGTTGTGGCACATACATACTCCCCTTATACATATATATCACACAAGCATACAGCATTAAGAAAATTGGTTTTAATGTTAATAGAAAGGAATGGAAACATGTATTTAGGTCCTGCTTTGATCCCTGTCACCACCACCAGCATCATAAAAAAGAAGTAGCCTAACTGAATCCACTTAGTTCAGTTTCTTTTGAGCCAGTGAACATGTAGTGATTGGCGTTGCAATGGTAAACATGGCTACTTAAATGATAGGTGTATGTTAGTAATTGGTTAAGTGAGTGCTAAGAGTCATACCTCATTTGTGTGTACTGTATGTCATAAGATACAAGTTTTTACTTGAAAGCAGTATTTAGTTTTAGAGCAACTGTGGTGAAGTGGAGAACTCTACAGTCCATGAAGGATGGTTAATGACAGTTGTACCGCGTGACACATACCTACTTACAGCACTTGTGTAGTGGGGAGAGTATTTCTCAAGCGCTTCTGTGGGGATGGAGATCTGACTCACATTCTGATGGGCTATTGCCGAGTCCTGCCTGTTCTTTTGTAGTTTTTTTTTATTTTATATTTTTGTTTTTAATTAGGTATATATGGAGATGTCTGTGTGTAGGTGTCTATGTGAATCCTTGTGTCTCCTGCAAGAGTAAGCCTGTACTCCTCACTGCCGAGTCCCTTCTCTAGCCGCTCCACTCCCTTTGTATGGATTTTTTTTTTTTAACATGCTCATTTTTGCTCACTTTAGCTTTCAGGATAATTTAAATCTTGGAGAAGGAGTTAATAATTAGTAAATAAAGTAAGGTGATTGTGAATGGTGGAAAGCGTTGGGATTACAGATGAGGAATGGCAGGTTTAGAAAGTTTAAAAGCCATTATTCAACAGGTAGCCTATAATGGTAGCATTGTGTTATTCCTTAAAAACAGAAAAAATATAAAACTGTACTTTTCTGTAGACTGTTCTTGACTCAAGAATTGTGGGTCAATCTCTATTCAGAAATTCTAAGAATATATCAAATAATGGACTTACAAATTCTTAATGGGTATTAATGTAATTTATTTAAAATTATGTGATCATACAAATATCTCCAGTTTAAAAAGTGGTCCATTTTGCAGAAGAATGTATAGAAAGGTTACAAATTAAATGCAGATTTAAATCTGATAAAATTAAGATCATTATCTCATATGCTTCCAATCAAGAATAACTTAAAATGTAACCTTAAACTTCTCTAATTTGGTGACCACAGAGATAGCTCCCTAGTGTTTGCACAGAGGACTCGGGTTTGATTCCTAGTACCTACATGGCAACTTCACAATAGCCTATAACTGCAGTGCCAAGGGACCCAACACCCGCTTCTGGCTTTTGGCAGCAGGCACACAGGTGGTGCGCATACATGCAGACACACTCACACAAAAAGTAAATATTTTTTAAAAATCTTTAAAACAAACCCAGAACTTTAATTTTCATTGAGGGCTGCCACCAGACCCAGTGTGTTCAGGTTCTCTTTGGTTTTTCTGTGTAGCCCTGGCTGTTCTAGAACTTACTTTGTAGACCAGGCTGGCCTTAAACTCAGAGATCCGCCTGCCTCTGCCTCCCAACTGCTAGGATTAAAGGTGTGTACCACCACCGCCTGGGCAGATTCTAAACTCTTAGTATAACCGTGATAGTATGAAGAATTCTCTGGCTAACTCTGGCTGTCTTTCATATTGGATTTGTTTTAATGGCAAATGTTTCATTATGTCTTCAGTTACTTGAAATGATGATAACAGAAATTAAATTTCATCCAAGTGCCTTATTTTCTTGAGTTGTTTAAGATTTTCATTTGAAAATCTCATTTGTGATTTGTTCTTCTTTTTCACATGCAGGTCATGGTAAAACCCCCAAAGATGCAGCATCTGTTCGAGCCACGCATCCAATACCAGCAGCCTGTGGGATTTATTATTTTGAAGTAAAAATTGTCAGTAAGGGAAGAGATGGGTAAGTGTAAATTTTGGTTGGCATAACCATTTCTATTCTTAGATAATTACATTTGAAATGATTCATACGTGTATATGATATAATTGGAAAGTTGTAATCTTGAAAATCTTGGTTTTGGAAAAATAGACTCTTAAATATTACAGTACAGCATATTGGTTCTGGTTCTAGTTAAGTAGTAGTTGAACTAAAGCTTGAGCTCATGATTTTAACAGTCTTTCTGGCGGGGTCGTTATTAAAACTGAGAGTTGAGGGTTAAGCAATAGAGTGACTCATTTTTCTGAATTCTGCCGAGAAGCTAGATCTTTTAAAACTTGCTTAGCCAAAACCAGTGAGCGACTTGTTAGGTATCTTAAAGGGTGTGGGGTTCAGGATTTGAGGTACTACTTGGAAAGTGGATGCTTCTGTGTTCTTGATTCAGAGCTTCTGAGAGGAATTAGTGTGTGGTGTGGAAGCTTCAGGGTGAACTCTCTAGTTGATTGTGGAACCAGCTTTGGTTTATTGCCCTCACGATAAATGTACATTAGAGTCACTTATTGGACTATTAAAATACAGTTTGAGCTTTAACCAAAATGTTCTTAATCAGAATTTTTAGAAATAGAGCTTTGGTAATGATGTAGGTATTTTGAGAAAGGTCTACAGGAAATTTTGATGCATACCTCTAGTTAAGAACTAATTCTCTAAAGTCATATTATTTTCTGATATTGCATTGAGACATTAGAGAGTCCTTTAAACAACTATAGGCTCATCTGTCCAGTTCCCAAGATATTGGACTCTTCAGGTAAGTTGACCTGTGGGGTTTTTGGTTTTTTTTTTTTTTGAATCCCTCTTGTTGACTTTCCTGTATTTGATTAACAAAAAGTAAGTGTCCAATACATTATTCTTCACTTTTTTGGACTCAGTGCTAGCAGTACCAAGAGTTGAAGGGAGAAGCTTGGCCTATGTCAAAGCTTTTTTTGCCTATGTACCAAGGTGATCAAACCAAACATAGAACTGGAGATTTCCAAAAGAAAGCTGAACTCTAGAATTGTATATTCAACTTGTTTATTCTGCTCCACAGTGCTGCTATTGCTTGTGATTGTCAGGCTCCTCTAGAGCTTTCATTCTATGTAGCCCATCAGTGAAGGGTTTCAACCTTATGTTTTCACAGCTACAGATACCCTGAGCCTTAAATCTAATTTTATGTCTCATATATTCCCTTGAGCTCCAGTCAGATACAGCTACCAAGATGTTTGCAATTTGAGTGTTCCACAGCCATTAAGTTTAGCTTGTTTGAAATGCTTTTCTTAGAACCAGTTAGCTTAGTGCTTCCACTGTCAGCATAAACTTGAGGATTTCTAATCTTTATCCTTTTCTTGTCTCTGCTGCATCTCCCTGAATTGGGTCTTAGTTCCCAAGGTGGTTGGCAGTCGCCTCCCAGATGCTCCCTGTTTGTAACTGTTAACAGTGTCTTTCTCAGACAGTCCTGACTTGGCTCTGTCTCTTCCTTAAAATCATTTGGAACATATGCTTTAGGGCTAAAATATGAAACTTTTTACCAGTCATTTATAATGTGACAATTGCATGTAATTTTTTTCATTCTCATCTGTTTATTGCCAGGACTACTCATCCTTTTCCTTTTATTTTTAACTCTTTTGGTGCAGAGATCTGTGAGGTTTTACAGATATGTGCAGTCATAACCACTGTAACTAGTGAGTAGAATGTTCTGTCACTCTGTCCCTTGGTAGATGGCCCTTTCCCATCTAGCCTGGCGCAACCACTGATGGTTTTCTTTCTGCCTATACTTTTGCTGTTTATACAATGGCGTATAAATGAAATCATAATATGTAGCCTTCTGAGTCTGTCAGCATTTGCTCTGAGTAGTGAATTCAAGATTCCTCCTTGTTGCTGTATATTTTGGAGAACAGTTCTTTTTACTGCTGAGGGAGGGTATAGATGATCAAACCAGTATGCTAGCCCACTCCCTAACTGAAGGGTATGTTTCCACAGTTACTAATGTAACCAGTAGCAACATTTATATGTGCAAGGTTTTCTGTAAATATAAGTTTTCATTTTGCTTGGGTAAATATTCAGGAACAAGATAGCCAAATTGTAGAGAAAATGCTTTATGAGGAATCTGTTCTTACCAAGTTTTGTTGTTTTTGTTGTTGTTTGTTTCTTTCTTTGTTTTAAACTGTTGTTCCTATGACTGATTCTTAATTCTTGTCTGCCCTTTTATCTGTAAGCTTCTGTCTTGTCACTTTCTGATGGCACGGTTCTTAGTTTTCTAGTTCTTTATAGTTGCCCTTTCCTTTGCCTCTAGAGTTAGCTTCCGGTTCTCACTTCCTCTTTGCCAGTCTAACTAGTCAGTTTTTAAGTCCTAAATTCCGGGTATCCTTTTTGTGTGTCACTCACTGCCTCTTCCCCAAAATAATGTGTCATCTATACATTTTGATCAGGCTAATGATGGTGCATAAACCCTTGCATACTACTGACTTAAGGGTAGGGACTATTTCAAGGCTAGCATACAAGCGAGTGAGGAAATGAATTTTTGTTTCTATTTCTGCCATTTCTAAGATGGCACATAAACAGAACCATACTGCCAAGCACCTCTTAACTGCAGTGTCTTCAACCTAACAATGCATTTGAGAAGCAGTCCTGCTGGAGCATATATTGAGAACGGACCCCAGTGAGAACAGACCGCAGTGAGCAGACTGGTTCACTCACCACTCTGCAGTTTTCTTGAAGACGTGTGTGCTCATCTGTTGCTATGTCACTTTAAGTAGATTTTTCTTTGAGCTGTGTTTATTTAAGAACAGGACAGATAAAATTTGAATCCAGAATCTTAGTTTTCTAGAAAAATTGTCATTGAGAAGTTTTCTAATGAAATGACAAGTTTAGTGTGGTTGTCTCTTTGGACAGATGACAAAGAACAGAGAGAGAGGATCTGGCGTTGGTGTGTGGCATGTGAGACACTGTTCTGATTCTCACTGTCCTAGGCCTGCTGAGGGAACTGAGGACTGACTGTGATGGGCTGTTTTTCTGCCTAGAAAATAAGACTTAAAGAAATTTGTTTTATTGCATGAAATAATATGTTTAATTTTCTGATTTAGTTTTTTTTATTAAAACTAAGCATAATTCTTATGCTTATTCATAAAAATAAACATAACTTATAAGGACAATTTATCTCATTGGAAACCTGTCAATTTTTTAATTTAAAAATAAAATTTGAACACATTTCATAAAAAAAAAAAGGCTAAAGTTGTATTATGTACATGACCATTTTTTAGGAAACAAGGGTATATTCTTACTTTGTGTTTTTATGATTAATCAGTGACTGGTGAGAAGTTTCTAAAAATTATTTTATGAGTGGTAATTTCAGCTCAGGAGTTTCATTCAAGTTTTAAATTATGCATATTGATAGACACAGAGGTAGTTGAGAAACTGTTAATTCAAAATGTGAGAGAATAATATTTGAAAAATTTTAGTTACAACTCATACATAGGATATTTTTAACTCTTCGAACAAAATATTGATACTACTGTTTGACAGTGATTCTAGAAGAATTGGCACATTTTTTAGTCTTTGTACTATTCCTCAGTTTTTCTGCCTGTTATACCCTCAAAGTGTTCCTTTTATGTTTATGGACTTAAGGCTTTTTATTTTGTTTTTGTTTTTTATTTCTTGTTTTTCAAGACAAGGTTTCTCTATGCAGCCTTGGGCTGTCCTGGAACTCACTCTGTAGACCAGGCTGGCCTTGAACTCACAGACCTCTGTCTGCTTCTGCCCTGAGCACTGGGACTAGAGGTGTGTGTAGCGCCACCTCCTGGCGTTAAAGGCTATTTTTTATGAAGAGGAGAAAAGAAAGCTTCCTATCTAGCTTTGAGAAAATTCAAAGGAAGAGGGGGAGGAGGGGGAGCTGGAGCTGTGGCTCAGCAGTTAAGAGCATGCACTGCCCTTGTGGAGGCCCCTTGAGTCCCGGCATCCTCTCCTGGCCTTCTCAGGCACAAACCCACATTCAGATGTATACATATACCTTGATTTCTAAAACAGAATTAGAAGGCTTTCTCCTAGTTTCAGTTGCTTTGAATGCTCGCAGAGGAGGGTGTGAGCGAAGAGGAGGCAGTCAGGAAGCAGCGTGGTTGTCAGCTCGGCTGTTGGGTGGATACATCGCAGGGTTCCTGGTCAGTGGGCCTAAGCAGCACTGCTTTTTCGTGGCTGTCTTATTGCACTTCCTCATGGGCTTTCTGAGTGCAGCAGACATTCAGGAGACATAGCCAGGGAAGAGTACAGTGGGGCAGGCTAGAGAGCAGTCATTATGCAAAAAACTCTAGATTAAGGCAGTCTATATTGAATGAAGATTGCTATCATATATGGGGGAACTGAGGAGTAGTTCTGACTCAAGAAAACACATAGCAAGGAAATAGTATATGATGGTGCTTTAAGATTAGTAAGAAATTGAGAGACTTTGTTGGAGGAAAATACTGCAGAAGGTGGTAAATGGTTAAGGTAGTTTCTGGAAGAGTATGAATCTGGTCTTTGGCAGAGGCATTATGATAGCTCAGTGTTACTGGAACTTTAAGGGATTGTGATGGAACCTGACAGAAGTAAGAATGGACCTCGGTATGAGAGCCTTGATAGCAATTCTAAACTCTATAGGTAATAGCAAACCTTTGTTACTCTTAATAGGAAAATAAGAGGCTGGATATCCGCGTTCAGCAGAACCAGCTGGAGACAGGGACAGAGTACCATGTGTAATGGCATTGAGCAAGGGACCTAGAGAGAGTGGCCTAGGAGTAGGCTGTGGTAGAGACTAAACGCGTTGATTACCTGTGTGTACCACAAACCGGGGTAAGAGTTAAGATGAACAAGACTTGTAGGGATCAGGACAAGCCTGTCGACATGCTGAAAATAGGTCCCTGCTGTTGAGATATTTATAGGACAGAGCAGAACTAGACTTGTAATAGAGTGAAGTCTAAAGTAGTGGTAATACATGTGGACAAACAGACGTGCAGAGGTGGTGACTGGCTGTTGGGAGACAGTGGTGATCAGGACAAACTTGTAACATTTAACACTGCGGACTAGGAACCAGGTAAACATGAGGCTCTGGCTTCCCTGTCCTCCAGCCCCCTTCACACCCCGCTGTAGTCAGGCTGCTTGGGTGCCCGCCCTTCTCTACTGGCCTGTGATTGTGGAGTAAGTTCCTATTTTACAATCTGCATCACTTTTGTTGAGAAGCATAGTGAACATTTCACTTAATGCCTCTGTTCTTCACTGTCTCTGTGATTTTTGTCCCCCCCCCTTTTTTAGGGACTTATTTAATATGAATGCATATAGCTGTCTTCAGACACCCCAGAAGAAGGCATCAGATCCCATTACAGATAGTTGAGAGCCACCATGTGGTCTGGAATTGGGTTCAGGACTTTGGGAAGGGCAGTCAGTGCTCTTAACCACTGAGCCATCTCTCCAGCCCCCGGATTTTGTACTTTGCAGTAAACCCTTTTAGTCTGAGTGCTGAAAAGGAAACAGTGCTTCTGTCATGGGACTGACATGAATAATGCATTTACAACGTGTATTAGAGCACCCGGTTCATGGGAACTCACGACTTTTTGCTTCTGTTGGTGACTGGTGCCTGATGCGCAGCACGGTGCTCATAAATCTGGATGGTATGTGGTGGGTGAGACCCTTAACCTCGAAGAGTGGCAGAGGCTGAAGAAGCTCTGAGTTCAAAGCTAGAGCTCCTCTATATAGTGAGTTCCTGGTCAGCCAGAACTAGATAGTGAGTCCCTGCCTCTGAAAGAATAAGTAAATAATATAAAAGCATTCATTTGTTGTGTCAGCAGTTTACATACACTCGGTGCTTGTGTGCACTTGATTGATAGGAAGGCTGGACTGTGTGCTTGATACAGAATGAAATTAAGAGAAACCAGAAAATCATCTCAGTTGAGATTAATGGTGATGGTTTGTGCAAATGGATTGTGTGAGTTCTGGCTGGGTAAGGAAGGAATAGATCTCTGAGATGATAGACTCAGCCAAATGAGAGGTTTATATATTGTTATTTTTAGTAAGGTTTAAGAAGAGCAGTGTGTGGGGGTTGTGGTGGATTTGCTAAAGATGACAGTAGACATCACAATGAAAGACAACTGAAGAGAAGCAAAGCTTCCTGAGAGGATTTGTGTGTGTGGACTATGTATCTGCAGTATACAGAAATATAAAATGTCCTAGGCAAATACATTGCCTGAGGGAACATGGACAGGATAATATTTTTCTTTTGTCCACTGTTAGAACTGTGAGCACTGAAGAATTTGAGTGAGTAAATTATAAGCTTTAGGCTTTGGGTACTTCCTTGCATGTGTTATTAAAAAGAATTTTTATTGCATATTTGAACTCACAGAGACTCTGAAAGCATGCACAAGACCTGCAAAAATTTGTGCCAGACAGGATTCTAACTAGCATGGATAGGTAGATGTGGACATACAACCCCACTCCTGACCAAGAGACTGTGCAGTTGATACCTGCTGGGAACACTACATCTATCAAGTCATATTCCAAGGCAGGCTGCGTCCTCAGGAGTGGATGCATAACACAAAAAGGACTCCATGGTGTTTGGGTGGGTGTGGGGAAGGATCTGGGATGAGTTGGGAGAGAGGAATGTGTATGATCAAGTATGAAAAGTTTAAAAACAATAGAATGATTTGTTCAGTTTAGTCTGTGTGTGCGTGTGAGTGTGCATGCATGCATTTGTACCATGTCCCGTGTGTGGGGGTCAGAGGAGAACTTGAGGGAGTTCAGTCTAGTACCACATGGGTCCTAGAGATTGACTGTAGATGATCAGTCTCAGCACGTGGTTTACCCACTTAGCTGTCTTGCTAATCCACATTTTTATTTAATTGATCATTGAGCCCTTTTCACCATGAAATATCTTTCTTTTAAAAAAGTACATTTATTATATGTATGTATGTGCGTGTACATGGTCATACTAATGCCATGCATGTGTATAGAGGCCAGAAGACAGCCTGCAGAAGTAGGTTCTTATTGTGTGGATCCTGGTGGTTGAACTCAGTCCTCAGGCTTGGCAACGAGATCCCTTCCTCTGAACCATCTCGTTAGCTCTGCTTTTCTACTTAGGACCAGATGTGGTGGTGCACACTTATCCCAGCACTTGCAAGGCAGAGACAGGCAGATCTTCCTGAGTTAGTTCAAGGCCATCCTGGTTCATGTAGCCAGTCCTAGGCCAGCCAGGGTTATATAGTAAAACCCTATTAAACAAAACCAAAACAATAAAACCAAAAAACTCCCAAAAACCAAACTCAAAGAGTTGTATTTAATAGCTCACAAATGATTAGGTTTCTTTATCCATTATTCATACCTACTTGGTTTTTGATTGATGTCCCCTCTTTACAGCTTCCTGCCCCAGCCCCCAGAGCCTCCCATTCCTGGTAGTTTCCTTTTTACTTTCCTACCTTAAGTGCTCTACCACCCTTCCTGCTCTCCTGTGAAGTTTCTTTTTATGTTTCACATGGGCCCCTTTCTGGTTTCCTGGTTTCTACATGAATATACATACAGAAAAATTAAAAGATAGAGTCTGCATATGAAAGACAACATTTGTCCGTTTTCCTTGTTTTCATCAAGTTCTGTTGTGTATTTGTAACACACACACACACACACACACACACACACACACTGTTCTTCTCTTGAGGGACGATTAGGCTGATCCTGTTTCCTGGCTGTTGTGAACAGAACAGCAGCAAGCATAGCTACGCAGGAGTCTCTGGTGCTTTAGAGTCCTTGGGTGTGTGCTGTGTTGTACTTCTTGCTCTTCTGAGAGTGCTCCAGTGATTCCATGGTGACTGCACCAGTGTATGCTGTCACTGCTAGTGAATAAGTGTCCCCTTTCCCCAGTCTCCATGCCAGCATTTGTTCTCTGGATGATAGCTGTTCCGACTGGGGTGGACGGAGCCTCATTGTAGTTGAGTTTCCCAGATGGTGAGAGCTTTTCTTCTTTTGAGAATTTTATCAGTTCTGTAGCCATGCTTTGATTGGGTTGTCGTCTTGTTTGTTTTTGTTAAATTTTTTTTTTAAAGATTTATTTATTATATGTAAGTACACTGTAGCTGTCTTCAGACACACCAGAAGAGGGCGTCAGATCTCATTACAGATGGTTGTGAGCCACCATGTGGTTGCTGGGATTTGAACTCAGGACCTTTGGAAGAGCAGTCGGTGCTCTTAACCACTGAGCCATCTCTCCAGCCCGTTAAATTTTTAAAAGTTCTGCGTGTATTCCAGGTATTTGTCTGTCCTCCTAGTTTGTAGCTAGCAAAGATTTTTCCTTCTGTAGTCTGTCCCTTCATTTGATTAACTAGTTCCTTTGCCATGACATTTTCTTCTTCTTTGTGCAGTGTTGAGCTTGTCTCCTGCGAGCCTCCAGACCTGTTCCGACAGCCCTTGTCTCTGCCAGTTTCAGTCTCATTTCTTAAGCTAAGGTCTTGATCCATTTGGCATTGAATTTTGTGCATGGGGAGAGATAGTTTCATCTTTCTTTGTGTAGACATTAAATTTTCTCGATCCTGCTTGTTGAAAAGGCTAGTTTTTTCTCCCTTAAATATTTTGGAGTTAAAAAATCAAACTTTTGTCATCCTGTTAGAAGTCAGAGGTCAGTAGCTGTGGAGGTTTACGTCTGATCTTCTGTCTGCTCCACTGATTTACTTGACTGCTTTTGTGCAAGTACCAAACTGTTTCTGTTACAGTGCTTGAAAGATAACTCGAAATCAGCTCTGTCGATACCTCTATGTTACCGTGCCTGAAATATAACTTGAAATCAGGTCTATTGATACCTCTAGCATTGTTCTTTCTTGCTGAGGATTGTTTGGGCTGTCTGAGGCCTTTTGTGTTTCCAAATCAGTTTTGTTTTTTTTTTTTTTTTTTTTTGGTTTTTCGAGACAGGGTTTCTCTGTGTAGCCCTGGCTGTCCTGGAACTCACTTTGTAGACCAGGCTGGCCTGAACTCAGAAATCCACCTGCCTCTGCCTCCCAAGTGCTGGGATTAAAGGCGTGCGCCACCACTGCCCGGCTCCAAATCAGTTTTAAGGTGAAATCGTTTATTTACTTCTGTGACGAATGGTGTTTGAAATCTGGTTGGGAATCTTTAGATTACTTGCATTTTGAAAGCATTAAGGAGGGTGGAAGCTGCATTCTTGTTGGAGAACAAGATGAGTTCTTTAACAAGGCACTTAATTATCGTGTGAAAAGTGACCCGAGATACATAAGCAGTGTATTCTGTAAGTGTTCTTCAGTTGCTTCTCTTCAGTACACTTGGGATCTCAGTCAATTCTTGTTGTAGCAGTAATTTTATACGTAACAACTGCTGGTTTGTTTTTTTTTAAGTTATAAGGTATCACTATTCTTAATTCAAAGACAGAAATCAGCATCTTGTGAGACAGAAAAGATCATTAATACTTGTTATTGTAGCGATAATGCGATTGAACCTAAGGCTTCATGCTGTGTGTCCAGCTTAAATATGTTTGAAAACCCTGTGGTTCAACTCAAACTATGCTGCCAGTTTGTGAGTGTTTTTTTTTTAAATCCTGTTTTCCTTTATTAAAACTGATGTAAACAGCACTGAGAAATAGGGTTTGAGGTGTATTTGGATCACAAAAGAGAAGCCTTTTAACATTGTATAATGTCATCATGATACCCAACTTGCATTTTGTTTTATTCGTTACATGAAATGACCAACCTACCGACCTATTTTCCTTTCTTTTCCCTTCCTTTGTTTTTCTTCCTCCCCCCCATCCCTCCCAACCCCCCTTTTGTTCTTTCTCACAAAGGCAGTATGTTTATCTTATATGTTGAGATTTGCTGTTTGCTTCTGCTGGACTCAGGTGAGAGTAACCTTCCAAAATCAGGAGAAATGGGCTGTTTGTCATTGATCTTTGTACTTTTTTTTTTTAATAAAAAGCAAACATTTATACAGTTTTATTACATATAGAACATGTTTTACCAGGCTTGACTTAATAATGCTTTTGTTCCTCATAGATAGATAGATAGATAGATAGATAGATAGATAGATAGATAGATAGATAGATAGATAGAGATATAGATATAACATTTCTAATGTTTTCCCCTTTCCATGTCTCCTCTTTGGAAACCCCCATCCCATTCTCCTTCTCCCTGCCTCTATGAGGGCGCTCCCCCACCCACCCACTTCAGTCCTCCCGCCCTGGCATTCCCCTACCCTGGGGCATCGAACACCCTCAGGCTGGGTCCCTCTATGTGTACTCTTTGGTTGGTGGTCCAGCCCCCGGGAGCTCCAGGGGCTCTGGCCTGTTGACACTGTTGCTCCCTCCATGGGGCTGCAGACCCCTCAGCTCCTTCAGTCCCTTGTCCAATCCTCCATATGAAGCCTAAGAAGAAGGAAGACCAAAGTGTGGATGCTTCAGTGCTTTTTAGAGGGGTGAACAAAATACTTACAGGAGGAAATATGAAGACAAAGTGTGGAGCAGAGACTGAAGGAAAGGCCATCCAGAGACTGCCCCACCTGGGGATCCATCCCATCTACAGCCACCAAACCTAGACGTTATTGTGGATGCCGGGAAGTGCTTTCTGATGGAAGCCTGATATGGCTGTCTCCTGAGAGGCTCTGCCAGAGCTGGACAAATACAGAGGCAGACGCTTCCAGCCAACCATTGGACTGAACTCAGGGGTCCCCGATGGAGGAGTTGGAAAAGGGACTGAAGGATCTTTGTACTTTTAATGGATGATTTGGTGGTTGGTAGAAATGTTGTAAAATGGTCGAGGATTAGCGCTTGTAGCCAGGTAGAAAAGAATACTGAGTTGGTCAAGAATTGAGCTGCTGATGGGCGAGATGGCTCAGGGGCTAAAGGTGCTTGCTGCCAAGCTTGATGACCTGAGTTGAATCTCTAGACCCTACTTGGTAGAGGGAGAACCAACTCCCACAGGTTGTACTCTAACCTCCACATGAACATGCTGGCATGGTCGGTCGGTCTGTCGGTCGGTTGGTCTGTCTGTCTGTCTAATATGCCAGGTGTGGTGGCACACTCCTTTAACTCCTAATACTTGAGAGGCAGAGGCAGGTGAATCTCCATGAGTTTGAGACCAGCCTTGTCTATGTAGTAAGTCCCAGGCCTACCTGGGGCTGCATAGTGAGACCCTGTCTCAAGAAACAAAACCAAAAATGGGCTGGAGAAGTGCTTCTGCAGGAAGCTGAGGGCTTACATCTTGAACCACAAGCATAAAGCAGAGAGAACAAACTAGAAATGATATGAGTTTTTTAAAAATCTCAAAGTCTCTTTCTAGTGGCGTACTTCCTCCTAAGCCTCTCCGAGACAGCGCCACCAAGTTCAAATGCCCAGGATCAAGGAGATCATCTCCTTCAAACCCCCACACCTGTCAAATCTGTGTCTGTGTTCTTCTTTTCACAAACAGATGTTTCTGGAAAGACACACCTTTCTCTACCTGTGTGCTTTTGCTAATGATGAGTTTGCTCAATTGTGGCCCTGTTTCTCAGGACTCTTGATCCAGCAAGAAAGAAGTACCAGTTCATTCCTTTTAAACTTTGAACCTGGTTGCAAATCACGGCTTTTAAGCAGTGTTAACTCTTTGGTAAAGCCACCAAGTTCTGTGAGTAGCTGTATTTAGTTAGGCAACTCTCTCAAGTCCCTGCTTTAATCTGAAAAGTACATTGTCTTTTGCTCTTTTTCTCCTAATAACTCAACTTGGCTTCATACTGACTCATTCTGAAATTATTTTAAGATCCTAGCCACAGCTGAGGAGGGCTCAGTGAGTGGACGCTCCGAAGGCTGCGTCCTCCAGCTGTGGGCATGTGTCCTGAGGCAGCCTACAGCCTTGTACTTGGATATTGTACACTAGCTTTTGTGTGTGTGTCTACTTTTATTTTTATTTTTCAATAGTTTTTCCTATGGCATTTCAGTTTGGGATCTTCCTGCTCACAAATTCTTTGGTTTGACTCTCAGAAGACACATTTTTCATTTATTTGGGTATATTTAATGTCTTGTGTTGAGTTCAGTGCCTCCTTATAGTCCACAGCACATTAATCAGTTGTTTTGAATTCCTAGTTTGAGATTTCAGATTCTGTCATATCTTTGCTTTTCAGATCGTTTGTTCTCTTGCCTTTTACATGATTTCTTGTTGAAATATAGGTATAAATTTCTGAGTGTTAGGAACCCAGGTAAGTATATCTTTAATATAAAGTCTCATAGGAGTTGGGTCAGCAGCATATACATGTATTCTTAGGAAGTCTGTTGGTTTTTTGTTTGTTTGTTTTCTTGTTTTTCTTTTGCTTCTGCTTTTGATATGAGATCTATGAGGTCACTGCCTAAGACCAAGTCCTGAGGACTGACTTCATAGTTTGGTTTTATAGTTTTAGCTTCCTTCTTTGTTTTCCTACTTCATTCAAGCCCCAGTTGTTTAAGAGATTGTTCTCCCCCTGTTGAACTCACTTTTCCTTTTGTCAATGATCAGTTTACCATATTTCTGAGCATGTTGATGCACACTGACAATCACAGTATTTAGGAAGTAGATGCAGGAGGATCAGGGCCAGTCCCAGCCATATAAGGTGATTGAAGCTAGCCTGCATTACCTGTGATCCTGCCTCAACAAAACCAAAGACAAGCAGAAAAAAAAATATTAACATAGATTAGATGCTAATTTCTGTTCTGATTCCATTGCAGTGATCTTAGGCCCAAGTGTAGGAGTATTTCTTCTTGACTACTGTATTCTGTAGTATATTTTAAATCGGAGAAGTGTGAATTCTTCAGTATTGTTCAAGATTGCGTTGGGCTCTTGGGAACACCTTGTATTTCCATATGAATTTTGGGAACAAAAAAAGTGGGTTATATTTTTTGGGAAGGGCTGATGAATCTCTAGGTTAATTTGCCATCTTCATGTTTTATCTTTAATTCTTGATCATGGCTGTCATTTATTTAGATTCTCTTTAGCTTCTTTCATTGGTCGATTGTAGATTTTTTGTTCTTAGATCCTCTATCACTTTAGTTACATTTACCCTATACTCTTCCTCTGTTTTGTAGTAGTAGTAGTGTGTCAGTTACGCCTTTATAGGGCTTAAGAGTTTTATAGTTATTTCTCTGTTTAAATCAGAAGACAAAATTATAAAAAACATATTTACATAGTTTTCTAAATATTTTCTTAAAATATTTTTTACATTTTTATTTGGGGTGGGGGGGAATAGGTACCAGAGCACATGTGTGGAGGTCAGAGGACAGCATGTGGGAGTTGGTTCTCTTCTTCACCATGTGAGTTCTAGGGATTGAACTCAAGTGTTAGCCTAGGTGACCACGCATCTTTTCCTGCTAAGTACCTTGCCCAACCCGTTATTATTTCTTGGAGAGTAGAATGCTAATGACAAATTCTGTTTTTGTTTGAGAATTTATTTATTTATTTAATCCCAAATGTTGTCCCCCTCTTGGTCCCTCCTCGAAGACTTCTTCCCCCATCCCCTTTCCTTTGCCTCTGAGAGGGCACCTGGAATACCTCCACTAGGGGCATAGGTGCATCCTTTCCCACTGAGCCCAGACCAGGTACCCCTGTGCTACTATGTATCAGGGCCTCAGACCAGCCATGTATGCTCTTGGTTGGTGGCTCAGCCTCTGGGAGCTCCCAGGGGTCCAGGTTAGTTGACTCTGTTGGTCTTCCTGTGGGGTTGCCATCCCCTTTGGGGCCTTCAGTCCTTCCCCTAACACTTCCACGGGGGTTCCTGACCTCTGTCCAATGTTTGTCTGTGGGTATCTGCCTGTATCTCAGTCAGCTGCTGGATGGGGCTGCTATGCTAGGCTCATCTGCAAGCACACATAGCATCATGAATAGTGTGAGTGATTGATGCCTGCCCATGGAATGGGTCTCAAAATTGGCCAGTCACTGTCTGTCATTCCTTTAGTCTCTGCTCTGTCTTTTTCCCCTGCATTTCTTTTAGATAGGACCAATTTTTGGTCAAAAGTTTTGTAGGTGGGTGGTTGTACCCATCCTTCCACTGGGGGTTCTGTCTGGCTACTGGAGGTGGTCTCTTCAGGTTCCATAGCCCAAATGTTGGGCATTTCTGCTAAGGTCACATGCATTGACTCCTGAGAGCCTTTGGGACTTCTTAGAGAATCCTTCCATCCCCAACCCCTGGCAGCTGCATCATTTCCATTCATTCTCCTGGCCCTCTGGGACTTCAGTCTCTCCCCATCCTGATCCTGCCCCTTTCCCTAGCCATCTCCTCACCTCAGGTCCTTCCTGCCTCTACCTCCCATGGCTATTTTGTTCTCCCTTCTAAGTGGGATTTATTTGAGAATTTTTTAATTTCTCCTTTTTAAAAGTATAGTTTAGCTTGATAAAGAGTTTGCATTCTTTTCTGTTCAGCAGTTTGAGTACATTTTCCCACTGGGAGCTGACTTTCATAGTTTGGTTAAAGTCTACTGTTAATCTTGTTAGGTTAAATTATACTAATTGCTTAAAACAGTAACAGAGTTGTGTGGACATGGTGACATGAAGGCATGAGACATGATGAAAATAACAAAATATAGTGTGAGAAGTAAATAGGCTTTTAAAAGTTATATCTTAAATTACCAGAATGTGAAAAATACACTAATTTAAGACGGTAATGTCTGAAAGATATACTTTAAATTTATAAGACTGAAAGTTTAGTAGTAGTCAAACAATAAAAATAACAATGATAAATGGAACAGATGTGAAGATAATGGGCATCTATCTTTAATCCTAGTTGTTTCTGGTGTTCAGTGTTGGGCACAACTTAATTGAAAATACAGAAGAATTAATATTCCGTCTCACAGTATTGATCTTTGTGACTGTTACTTTTTATGTTATAGTGCCACAATATTTTTTTGCTTGTGTATATAAACAAATCCTACTATTTGAGCTTTTTCTGCTACACAATGCCTCAAACATTTGCCAGCTGTTGACTTACCTGTGTGTTATGAGCCATATTTGTGCTTGCAAACTTCCTTCTGCCAGATATCTCTTTGTCACTTCACAATAACTTTAGCCCTGTGTCTTAGTCAAGGTGTTGCTATAAAGAGACCATAACCACAGCACCTCTTATAAAGATAAACATTTAATTGGGGCTGGCTTACAGTTCAGAGGTTTAGTCCGTTATCAACATGGCTACATGCTGGGAGACACGGTTTGGAGAAGGAGCCAAACATTCTACATCAGGATTAGCAGGCAGGAGTTGGGGAGGGGAGGAGACAGACAGAGAGAGAGGGGGGGAGGGAGGGAGGAAGAGAGAGAGGGTCTAGGTTGAACCTTTGAAATCTCAAAGCCTACTCCCAGAGACACACTTCCTTCAACAAGGCCACACCTCCTAATAGTACCACTCTTTGAGCCTATGGGGGCTATTTTCATTCAGAACACTTTCTCCTTTGACCACTCACCTAAACATCAGACTGTTTTCAAGATAAAGTGTCTATCTACTTTATTGTATTTTATAATTTTAACATATGCAAAATCATGTTACACTTTTTGTTATTTTTTAACATGACAAAGGATTTGCATGTTATTTCCCATGTTCCCCTCTATAAGTCCTTTAAAACATTTTCCTTTGTTTTTATATTTTGTGGGTGTTTTGCCTACATCTTTGTTTGTATACCATGAACATGTGAATAACTTGTAAAGGCCAGAAAGTGTTCAATCCCCTGTAACAGGAGTTAAGACTAGTTGTAAGATGTGGGTGCTGGGCATGGAATCCAGGAAGAGCATCATTGTGCTCGCAAGCACTGAGCTATCTCTTCAGCCCCAGCACTTTTATCTCACATCTCATTTCCCTATCCATCCTTTGATTCATCATCTTTTTTGATTTTTTTCAAGGTAAGTGTAACCCTCTAATAACTGTCATAAGTATTTCTTTAGCTCGATCTGTGTACCACCTTTTATTGTGAACCACTGTTTTAATTGTCAGCTTGCTAAATGAGATGTGGTCAAATCAGAGATATGTGTCTGTGTTTCTCCTTGTGGAAGTTTAGGTAATAAGGTAGGTATAGCAAGGTTTCTCTGTGATGCTGGTTTTCTCTGTCCTAAATAGTAACCGTTTGGTGCTTTGTAATGGCAGCTCATTGCAGTTGTAATTTGCATTTTCTTGATGACTAATAGTGAAAACACTCCATGCCTGTGAGAACATTTGAAGTGAGGACAACTGTGATTTTTTTTCCCTACCTTATGGCTTTTCTTTGTGTTTAACTTACTTAAAAGTTTATTTTCTTTTGAATCTACAATTTTTTGACTTTCCAAGTTTGGGAGATTCTTAAGAATTATTTTTTTCTGCTCCATTCTTTTTCTCTTTTTCTGTCTGTCTTTTTCTCTTTTTCTTTCTTCCTTTCTTTTTTTTTCCCTTTGGATGGAAGATGGATCAGATCATATTTTCCTCTTTGAATAATAGATTTAAAAATCTCAATAACATTTAATATCATTTTAATGATTTTTTTTGTACTTTTCTGTGTTAATGGTTGCCTTGGCCCATGTATTCATTCATCTATTTCTGCTGAAATAAATCCATAAAACATTCTTTGGTAAGAGTCTGTAGTTCATAAATGATTACTTTTTTTTCCTTTTTTCCCCCCTTCCCTTTCTCCCTCTTGCTCCCCCGCCCCCTCACTCCAGGTCCCCTGCTTTATTTGTTTCTTGTTATGGATGGCTCTGAGCCACCATGTGGTTGCTTGGATTTGACTTCATGACCTCCAGAAGAGCAGACGGTGCTCTTAGCTGCTGAGCCATCTCACCAGCCCTAAATGATTAGTTTTTATTTGCCTTGATACCTCTTTCTTTTCTTCTCATTCTTACTGCTTCCCTTGGGCATTAAAGCTCAAGGCTGGCTGCTATTGCCATCAGTACTTTGACCTGTGCCCACCACTGGTTTTTGTCATGAGTTGTTGAGAGTGAATGTCAGCTGACAAATGTTAC
This sequence comes from Tokudaia tokunoshimensis, assembly GCA_036184795.1. Lineage (NCBI taxonomy): Eukaryota > Metazoa > Chordata > Mammalia > Rodentia > Muridae > Tokudaia > Tokudaia tokunoshimensis. The sequence goes on from BTHU01000022.1 coordinate 20,867,757, forward strand.
TTGTTGGTGGGTGCCTCTCCTCCTTGGTGACTTTTTACATTGTGCCTTTTATTGATTTTTCTCAATGAACCTTAAAAGATAAGTTAATGTTTAACCGTATCATGTTATACATTTCTATTTAGCAGTATATTTTTTAACTTTGGAAAATTACTAGATAAGTGAACTCAACAGAGTGGTGTGCCACTATTTCTTTGTGTGTGTGATTATGATCATCTTTTTATATAAAAAATACCTACTTATTAACAAAAAAGGTGCTGCCAGGTTCATAGGTCAGTGGGTAAAAGGTATTTGTGCAAGACTGGATTCCCCTGAACCCACTTAAGTAGGAGGAGAGGACAGTTGCGTGAAGTTTTCCTCTGATCTATACACGTCTACCCTCTCACAGTATGCTAATGGGCAGGAAGTAAATGCTGCAGTCCATTGAGTTTATCATCCAGAATGGATTCTTGGTACTGTTGATTTTGTTTTATATTTTAGGATTTTGCAACGTCAATTATTTTGCTGCTACTTCATAACTGTAATTTGTTACTGTTAGGAATCATAAGTAATCTGAGAAGTAGGCTATCTGATAAGACCCCTATGAAAAGGTCATTGACCCCACATCTACAAAAGAGTTGCAACCTATAGGTTGAGAACCTTGGTCTAGAGTTCTTTTTGGAGTTTCTAGGTCTTGCCTCAGGATAATTTGAAGAGTGTTGAAAATTTAGTGACTGGTCCATTAATAACTGGAAGAAGGAAGATTAATTGGGAGGTTGCCTCCATCGGTTGGTTGGCTTGCAGGCAAATCTGTTGGACATTTTATTAATTAGTATTAATAATTGATGTAAATGGGCCTACCTAGCCCACTCCCTCTCGGAGTGGTCCTGGGGTATATAAGAAAGCAGAGAGAGCAAGCCATGGGAGAGTAACAACATTCTTCCATGGCCTCTGCTCGAGGCCCTGCTCCAACTTTCCTTTGTGATGGAATGTTTCCTTAAGTGTAATATGAAAGCCCTTTCTGCCTTCTTGGTTTTGGTCATAGGGTTTATTGTAGAATAGAAAGCAAACCAGGACACCTCTGTTGTAGAGCTTTGTGAGGTTTTGTTTCTCTAAAGAAAACTTGTAGGCACCAGTGAGCGAGTACACAGTCACAGCCAGTGTTCTCCCAGTGAGCCTGTGCTGGTGTTGCTACACTGTAACAGCACAGGCTGCAGGGACCAGGTCACTGTCATCCTACTGTCGTCTCTGTCGTGGCCCCTTGCCTCACTCACAGTGGGCTCTTACTAGTAATCTTGGGAATTTCATTTCATTCCCTGCTTAACCTTTAGTTAACCTTTAGTTAAGCAAGGAAGGGCCTGCTATTTACTTAAGTCTTGTCTTTTCTTGGAATTCTATATCTGTGTATATAAACTTTAAAATCTTTTTTTTTCTAGTTTAAGAAATTGGATTGGAATGTGCCTTGAAATGTACTCAGTGTACCTACAGCTTTTAGAACAGCTGTTCTCAACCTGTGGATCTCAACCCCTTTGGAGGTCTGAACGACCCTTTCACAGGGGCCACCTAAGACCATTGGGAAACACAGTTATTTACATTATGATTCATAACAATGACAAAACTACATTTATGAGTAGCAATGAAAATAATTTTCTGGTCTATTTCCAGCTTTCTATTGCTGGAATATGAAATTGATTTTCTTAATATCCAGTTCCTCTTTTAATTTGGTTAATTTTAATACTTTGAATAGTTTCTGTGTTTTTTGTATGCATATAATTATACCAATTACAAATGAATGCATTGTTTTCTACTGTTGTACTGGTTATTTTTTGTTTTATATTAGGTTTTTAAAGACCTCCAAAACAATGTTTAACAGATACAAGCAACTCCTTGTTACTGTTTGAAATGGAAACGACTTCACTGATTTTTCACAGTATTGTTTTGTGTGGGGCTTGTATTGGAGTTAGGGGAAACAGTACCATACTTAAGACATTTCCTTTTCTTAACTTTTCTGGATGCCTTTGTGAGGAATCGTAGCTGAACATTATCAAATGACATAAAATCATACAATTGCCGACAAATTATAGATTTTAACAAATTGTATTCAATTTGCTGTTTCAGTTTTTGCACTTGTAGGTGTTTTGTATTTACCTCTGTCTTAAATCTCAGCTTCTATTGGTATTTATAAGTTTTTGAGATTTGTGTATTGTCCAGCTTGATAAAGCCTAGAGTCATCTGAGGCTGGAGTTGCCTGAGTCGGCGTGACCTGTTTGCAGGTCTGTGGGACTGTCTTGATAAACTGATGTAGCAACCTTTTAAACTCAAAAAACAAGGGAGCAAAAGAGGGACAGTGTGGGGAGAGAGAGGAAGGAGATCAGTGGGTGGAGCAAGACGAGAAAGGGTAAGGCTGATGCACACCATCAAATAATTATGCACAGAAGAATATGTCCTTTTTCTTTTTTCCCTCCCCCTTCCCTTTCTCCCTCTTGTCCAGCCCCGCTCGCTCCGCTCCCACTCACTCCGGCCCATAGGTTCTTTGTTTCTCTTTATGGATGAGAGCCACCATGTGGTTGCTGGGATTTGAACTCATGACCTCTGGAAGAGCAGTCGGTGCTCTTCCGCCCCTAAAAATATGTTCTAATAAAGCTGTCACATATCATTAATATATGCTACTGTAATCTTTCATTGTCTCTAAAACAGCCATTTAGGATATAGTTTCTTAAGTATAGAGGAACTCATGTGAGAAGTATTAAATAATACAAAATATGTTTCCAAGAGGACTAGGTGAAACTTCAGAACCCCCAAAATGGGATATGACTTCTTATTTGGATACAATGTCAAATTCATGAAAAATATTTGGAGTTGTTAATAAAATTATACTACAAAAAACATGTTGGAGTTTCTTTTCTTAAAGATTTAATTATTATTATATCTATGTACACTTTAGCTGTCTTCAGATGTACCAGAAGAGGACACCAGATTTCTCTACATATGGTTGTGAGCCACTGTGTAGTTGCTGGGATTTGAACTCAGGACCTTCGGAAGAGCAGTCAGTGTTCTTAACCGCTGAGCCATCTCTCCAGCCCCCCTGTTGGAGTTTCTATATGACTATTTTCTAAAACTGAGCAAACTGACAATTTACCTAAACAAGGGACTCTAATCTGCTAATTTATAAAATTAGAACAAAGTAATGTCCACAAAAAAATATACATGTTCTAGTTTGACATATCTCAAAATACTCTGACCAACTTGAGGAGAGAAGAGTTTATTTGACCTATACTTCAGACCAGTGTCATTGAGGGAAGTAAGGACAGGAGGCATGGGGGAACATAGCTTGTTGGCTCACTCCCCCCAAGCTCTTGTTTATCTTGCTGTCTCATAGCCTAGGGCCAGCTGCCTAGGGATAGTGGTGGGCTTGCCGCTTGTCCACACCTATCATCAGCCATTAGTGCTAATGCAGTTATGCTGTATCACTGAAGAAAATGTCTCCCAGGTTGTTGAGATAGCTTATTGGATTAAGTTATTGTTGTGCAAGCATGAAGGCCTGAGTTGAGATCTCCAGTACCCACCTAGACATGGCAGCTTTTGTCTGTCACTCCTGTGGTAGGTAGGGTTCTGGTAAAGGTGGATCTTGGAGGTTCACTTGTCCAACCACTCTAGCTAAAATGGCAAATTCAGTGAGAGACCCTGTCGCAAAATATAGAGGAAGATACCATTTGCCTTCAATAACCATTCTGACTGAAACAATAGAATCTCAAGAGTAGTTTTGATTTGCATTTCCCTCATGGCTAAGAATTTTGAACACTTTTTAAAAGTATTTTTTGGCCTTTATATTTCTTTTTGAGAATGCTGTTCAATTTCTTTTTGAGTAAGCACATGTTTTGATTGGTTGTCTTATTGTCTTTGTATATTGTAGATACTAATCTGTTGATGGTATAGCTGGCAGTGACTCAGAGTGTAGAGTGCTCCAATAACTGTTTTCTTTGCTGTATGAAAACTTTTTTTTTTTAATTTCATGTCTGTTTGCTGGCCTTATTTCCCAAATGACCGAGTCCTTTTCAGAAAGCCCTTGCCTAAGCCTGTATCTTGAAATATTTTACCTACTTTTTCCTCAAATGTTTTCAGTTTCAGGTCTTATGTTAAGGTCTTTGATACATACATTTGGTGTTGATTTGTTCATGGTGAAAGTACACATCTAGTCTTACTCTTCTACATGTAGACATCCAGTTTCCTACAGGCCATCTGTTAAAGGCTGTCTTTTCTCTCCTGAGTATTTTTTGGCATCTTTGTAAATACAGACAGACAAAACAAAACCCAGGTTAGCTCTCGATTTGTATCCGGCTCCCCGGTCTATTCACTGCAGTGTCTGTGTCTGGTGGTTGGTGGTTGTTGTCACTGCTGCGTTGCTAAAGCTCTGGAATGTAACTTAACATTAGCTGTGGTCAGAACATACAGCATTATTTTTGCTCGTGAATGCTTTGAATATCTGTCTCAGTCACTTTACATTTGCTAGGACAGAATAGCTGGGAAAAACAAGGACGCGAGGTTTGACTTGATTCACAGTCCAAGGTCATGGCCCGCTCCTGGGGGAGGATTTATGGCAGCAGGAGCTTGAAGCTGATGGTGACATTGCCCCCAAAGTTAGGAAATAAATGAATACTCAGTTCTCCTTCCGAGTTTTAGTCAGTCTAGAACCCCAGCCCCTGGGATGGCCCCCCACAGTGGGCAGATTGCTCCATCACAGTTCAACCCATCTGGATAATCTCTCACAGGTGTACTTTATTGTCCAAGCAGTTCTTGATTCCAAAAGGTTGAAAATAACTGTCAAACTGAGTGAGGTCTTTTTAATGTGTCTCATTATTTTTGTGTCTGTGTCACATGCTTGTTTGGTGTCCCTGGAGGCAGAAAAAGGGCATCAGTCTCTAAAACTGGAGTTACAGACAGTTGTGAGTTGCCATGTGGGTGCTAGGAATTGAACCTAGACCCTCCGGGTACTCTTAACTGCTGACCCAGCCACAGCCTGATTGAAGTCCTTTAAACTTATAAATGAAAATTAAGATAGATTTTTCAATCTCTATATAAAGAGTGGCATTGAAATGTTGAATCTCTAGATTACTTTTGGTTAGGGGAGTCATTTTACAGAATTGATTATTTCAAATCCATGACTATGGAAGGTCTTTCCATCTTCTCATATCTTCAGTTTTGAGTGTTTTAAAGTTTCCTGGATTGATGAGACAGTTCATCAAGTAAGGGTGATTGCTGACAAGCCTGACTACCTGAATTCATTACACGAACACGCACATGGTGGAAGGACACAGGCAACTTCTACTTACATGTTGTCTTTTGGTATCTATGTACACCATGTTACAAGTACCTGCACAGAGAAACATAAAAAAAATAAATGAAAAAAATGAATAAAAATACAGTTTTTCTTGTAAAGCTCTTTCACTTTGGTTAGTTTTTTTTTCAAGTTGTGTGTGTGTGTGTGTGTATGTATGTGTGTGTGCTGTGTGTCTTGTGTGTTTCCCACACTTCTGAATGGGATTATTTCCCTGATAGCTTTCTCAGCGTTGGTTTATATGAAGGTGACTGGGCTTTGTATGTTAATTTTGTATATTGCCACTTTCTTAGAAGTTTATCACTTCTAAGAGATTTCCCATGGAGTCTTTAGAGACTCTTATGTAAATTCATATCTTCTGTGAATAAAGATAGATTGACTTCTTTGCTATTTGTATCCATTTTGTTCAGTTTTTGTTTATTGCTTTATTTAGCTAAGACTTCAGTACAATATCGAATAAGAGTGAGTTGAACAGAGGGCAGCCTCGTCTTGTTCCTGGTTTTAGTGGAATGCTTTTGAGTCTTCACTATTTAGTGTAATGTTGACTATAAGTTTATCATACATAGTGTTTATTATGTTTCTGTAATTCTAGTGTCTTCAAGACTTTTATCATGAAATACTTTTAAAGACTTTTTCTGCATTTTGGGGGATGACCATGTGATTTCTCTACTTGTCCATTTATATAATTTGTAGTGTTTATTATAACCAACTATCCCTATGTCTCTGGAATTAAGCCAAGATGCTCATGGTCAATGGTCTCCTTGGTGTTTTGTAAAATTTAGTTGGCAAATGTTTTGGTGACCCCCCACCCCTTTGTATCTTTGTTGTCTTGGTTACTGTTCTTATTGTGAATAGATAACTATGACCAAGGCAGCTCTTATAAAAGAAGCATTTGTTTACAGTTTCAGAGCTTGGTCCATTGTCAATATGGCAAGGAATTTGGTGGCACATATGGGGCTGGAGAAGTAGCGGATCTTGAAGACACTGAGACTATAACTTAACATAATCATATATATATATATATATATATATATGATTGATATATATATATATATATATCATAATAATATATGATAAACCTATAGCCAACATTGCACTAAATAGGGAAGACTCAAAATCATCACACATGTCTGAAAGAAAGATTGGTCTATAGTTTTGTATTTTCAGTGTTTTTATCTGGTACCGGTATCAGAATTAATACTAGCTTTATAAAAATAATTTGGTACTGTTCTATCCCTTAGTTTAGGGAACTTTGGTGTTTGCTTTTGAAATTCTTTTTGGTTTTTCGAGACAGGGTTTCTCTGTATAGCCCTGGCTGTCCAGGAACTCACTTTGTAGACCAGGCTGGCCTCAAACTCAGAAATCCGCCTGCCTCTGCCTCCCAAGTGCTGGGATTAAAGGCGTGCGCCACCACTGCCCGGCTGCTTTTGAAATTCTTGTATTCAGCAATCTATTTGGTCTTGGATTTTGATTAATTGGCAGATGTTTTTAACTAAAATCTTTTGGCATTTATTTATAAGGGGCAGTGTGTGCTGTTCAGAGATTAGTTTGTGGGGAGTTAGATCTTTGTTCTATCATGTGGGCCGCAGCCACCTTCACCTGTGGAACCATTGTTGGCCATGGGAGGTCCCCCACTCCCCCACCCCCGCCCCAAGTTGTTTCTGTCTCACTATTTGTTATATAGATCTGTTTGAAATACTTGTCTCCTTTTGGTTTAAATTTGGTAGATCATACATATGTAGACATTATTTCTCCTAGATTTTCCAATTTTGTGGACTGTATGATGTTTTTAAGGTACATCTTTGCAGTTTTCTGAATTATGATGATATATGTTGGAAAGGAGTCTTTCTTTTGGTTAGTTTGATCAAGGATTTGTTTTTCTTAATCTTTTCAAAGAACTAACTTGGTGTCCTTAATAATGTATATTATTATTTGTTTCTAAGGTATATTGTGAGATACTTTTGAGATCTCTCAGATTTCTTCTTGGCATGTAGAATGTAGTATTGGCAATCTGTGTATATGGAGTCAGAGGAAACATGTGAAAGGCAATTCTCGCCTTCCACCATGTGAATGCCAAGGATTGAACTCAGTTATCAGACTTGGCTGTGAATGCCATCTCACCCACTGAGTCCTCTCTCCAGCCATTGCTAATATTTTAATGTATTTGTGAAGGATTACTATAGCTTACTGAATCTAGGTCTTATTGCTGGTTAATAGTTCTGTTTGTTGCTATGGAATACATTGTAATAACATTTCTGTGGCTACCTTAGGAGCCACAGTTTGGACTTGGTTCTAGTTCTGTTTTAGAGTGTTTAGTGATATGCCCATATCTGACTGTAATAACCTGCATTTCCTTTCCTTTGTTCTCCAACAGCTACATGGGAATTGGTCTTTCTGCTCAAGGTGTGAACATGAATAGACTACCAGGTACACTTGCTAGTGAATTATAGTATTGTTAGAGCCTGACATTTAGGACTGACGTTTTTGCTTAAAATTGTTAAGTAATTGAAATAGTTGAAAGGTAATAGCTTTTTAAATTTCGTCATATATATTATGTATTTTAAGTGGAAGTGAATTAAATTTCATGTTCCTCTATAGAATTTACATAACACAATACCTATGCTTTGTTTTTCTGTTAATGTTTCATCCTTTTTAACTTTGTATAGTTTATCAAGCCATTTGAAACATTCTTATGTCACTGGTTCTGTTGCCACCAGTCACATCCTGACCTTTAACCCATGTTAATTGTGTGCCCTTGTGAGAGTAGGGACAGATGACAGAAATGAGCTCAGGAGTGTGTGGATGATGTGGAGTGCTGTGTGAGACCAGGTAGCAGAAGGAATTGATTCTGTTTCCTGATGTTAAAAATCAATAGTAGCAGAAAGTTTTTATTTAAAAAGCTAACCGACCTCTGCAGAACGCTACAGTAAGTGCATTGAGTGGGAACATACCAAGCCAGTGCTGCCGTCTCCCTGGACTCTCGTGGAACTGGATGGGTGTTCATCATGTGTTAAAAGTTAGGAAGGGTTAAGTGAGGTCTTAATTGAAATAAGTAAGAATGTGTGTAATTGCATGTATAAAATGGTTACAAATTACATGACTTTTACCTATGTATCACCTGGAGAAATTTGCGGAGACTGAAAGTTATATTTAAATTAAAGCATGTGTGCGTTATTCAAATTAAAGCAAAATTCCTTTGCTATATTAACTAAGGAAGTAATGCATGGAAGAACATGTCCTGTCATGACTGCTGCGTTTATGTTCACAGTCCTGGTAGGAGTCCTTTCTCCTCAGTACTTGCTTTTACTGTTTTGTGTGGTGAGTTTATTTTCCTTAATGTTGTAAACAGCATTTTAATGCTGAAATCACTGTACAGTTTAGTTGTTGAGAATGTAGATGGTCATTTGGAGGTTTTATCTGTATAACATCTGTTGTGCTGTTCTGGGTTTTCTTAAAGCGTTAGTGATAAGTGACTGCTGAAGAGCCTTGTTCGTCATTTGTGAATATACTGAACCTGTCTCTCCAGGTTGGGATAAACATTCATATGGTTACCATGGGGATGATGGACATTCATTTTGTTCTTCTGGAACTGGACAACCGTATGGACCAACTTTTACAACTGGTGATGTCATTGGCTGTTGTGTTAATCTTATCAACAATACCTGCTTTTACACGAAGAATGGACATAGTTTAGGTACAGAAATGTTGTTTTGAATACAAAATAGCCAAATATTGTGATTATTTTACTAAGCATGATGGTTTTGTTTATTATGTAATTCTGTTTAATTATTCTATCCATGTCCACGTTAAGGAAGTGATAACAATTTGAATTCAGTTAAGGCTAATTTATGTACAGAAGTAATGCTAGAAGTAACTACCCAGTACTGAGCCATTCATTCTAGTGATAGAAATGCTAAATTTGGCTTGGAAAAAACTTTATTAGTTATATTCAATTCTCTAGTACAATTTAAAAAATTCAGTTCTAAGAATAGTTGGGGGAGCAGTTAAAGGAAGTGGACAGCTCAGTACTTTAGTAAGAACAGGGTGGACACTTAAAGCTTAGGCCTGCTGTTGGTGTTGCTGAAGGACAGTGTCCGAGACAACATCTGTGGCACAGGACAGAGTCAAGTAAATCATAGAAATAGAAAGACACGTGGGCTAAAGTATGGAAATGAAGCAGAATCGTGTTGTAGGAATAATGCAAAATGAAAGGCTCTAGCCAAATGTGCTTCTGCTCATTAGTAGCATTGCGTGTAGTTATTGTAATTTTTCCTGTTTAAAATATATGTGTTTTTATTGTATTTGTGTGTACATGTAGGTATGCTTTTGTGAATGTATGCCGTGTATGTGTGGGTGCTGGAGGAGGCCAGATGAGGTGTGGGACCTGCTGAGTTACTGGTGACGTGAGTTGATGAGTGTGGGTGCTGAGAACTGAACTTGGGTCTGCTGAGGAGCACGAAGAGTTCTTGACTGCTGAGCTGTCTCTCTAACCCACTTTTCTTTTTAAATTGCAAGAAATATAGAATGTAGTAAGACTACTGCTTTTTAAAACTTCATTTTTACCATTGGGAAAAGTATATGCTCACAGCAGATTATTTCTAATGGGCTCAAGTGGATAAAAAAAAAGTAAATAATCTTAGAGGGCAGAACCTGCTTTACTTCTGAACTGCATTTTAAAAGTTAGTAGTCTGCTTATGTATATAATGTAATATCTTAAATGGCGAGCTTTTGTGTTCCATTACATAGAAGATCTTAAGTTTCAGTTTGCATCGCAGCAGGCTTCTGTGGTACCACAGCATAGCCTATGTGTAAAGTCTTTGCATTCCTGTCCAGCTTAAGATTTTTGCTTAGATTTTTCTTTCTTCTTCTTCTTCTTTTTTTTTTAAAATTCTGACACTCTTCTCTTTTATGTGACTTAAAAGTTGTTACAGGTCTGAAAAAAAAAACCAAGTTATTCTCATCCACGTATTATTTAATGACCCCATGCAGACTATAATGAAGTAGTTAACTGACACTAGTCTCGAATCAGCTGCTTAAACTGTTTAAGATCATAAACTTAAGGGACGTCTGCTTTTAGGTTTGACAGCTCAAAAATGCAAAACAAGACATTTTTAGAAAACCACGATTAGCCTTTTTAACACTAATTTTTTAAACTTTTCAGAGAAGAAATTTTATTTTGGGAGATGGGAAGATCACAGGTGATGTGATTTTTTTTTCCTATTAGATTTTCACAAACATTTAAATCAAACCCTTTCATTGAATAAGAAAGCCATTTTAAAAGGTAAGATGCTTAAGAAAAGGGTACCTAATGATGGAATTCCGTTCTAATTTTCTGTAAATTTGAAATGTTTGATGGTATTCATAAATTCATAAATATTGAGCATATAGGTAATATAATAATGGTTAGTTGGACCCCTGCAGTCAGTCTTGACTGGGTTTAACTCAAGCGACTTCTTTGCCATGTGACTTTTGGCAACTTATTGGACATTGCTAAGTTTATAAAAACAGAATGCCTGTAACGACTGCCACAATAAGCTCATCAGGGAAACTGAAGTGATACCTGAACAGTTACAGATGCTAGGTACTTCTGTCTGGGGCTTTAGGCTGGGTGCCAGGGCTGGAGAGGTGACCTAGTTAACAGAAGTTGTCCTGTGAGCAGAGCCTCCCTAAGAGAGGCCTCTGAAGCTACTCTGGGCACATCAGTTACAGGGTGTCTGTGGCTGTTTTCTCGGGGCATCGGCAGAGTTGAATAGAGGTGACAGAGACATTGTTAGTGCCTAGAGAGTAACACCTAGTTGACCCCTTACAGAAAGGCCTTAATGCTTTTGGTCTGGACTCTAGAAGATAAAATGTTACTCAGCCCCTATTTGTTCCTATTCCCAAGGGTGTTTGTAAAGGGATAGTTCTAGAGGAATATTAGACTGGCAGAGTTGTGTTTCTGTCTGATGCAGAGTTTCCAAAATTGTACATGTACTTACTATATAAAGAAAAATGGAGAGGTTTTTATTTGGAAAAATGAGACTCTAAAGTATAGAACTTATGTAACGAGTTTTTGTTTTGTTTTGTTTAACTTTTTTTGAAATCAGACATCATTTATTGCTTGAAGATAACATTTCAGAAAGCTTCTTGGCAAGTCAGGAGCTTGAAAAGTAACATTTACATAGTTCTACCAGCTTCCTTTCTAGGCACCTGTTTGTGGCCCTCAACTGCGTAGGTGGGCATGCTTATTTGCACATGGCCAAAAGTGCTGGTCTCTGGAGCTAATCTGGAATTTAGTAATTACTGACAAAGAATTTTTAGTAAAACAATGTAAATTTAGAGACTTATAAGCACATATCTTTGAAAAAATAACTAGGCCACATTAAAAGTGTTTTAAAAAACGATATCTTGAATTGTTAAGATGTCCTCTCATTTTTTTTGTATTGTTTAATTTTCTGAAGATTTTTGAATAAGTTTTTATATTTGGCTCCTATCCACTATGGATGAAGCTATAGCGAGGATGTTCGGGATGGAGTGGCAAGGACAAAGCACTGAGCTTATTAGCCTGCCTTTTGACAGAGGCACCAGCTTGCTGATGGGTAAAAGTCATAAAGACAGAACTTAACCAGCCACAAGCATTATTTTTACATAAAAAAATAAATCACAAGTTAAATCTATCTTATCTGAAATGCTTAGGACCAAAAACATGGAAGATTTTGGATTGTAGGACATTTGTGTGTGTATATCTGTAGGGAGATACCTACGGGATAGAACCCAAGTATAAACGGGAAAAAAATCACTCCAGTTTCATATGTGCCTGACACATACACCTGAGAGTAATTTTATGCCCTGATTTTAGTATGCTTACATTTTGAACATGACCTATCACGTGTGTTGTGGTAGAACTCGACCCTAATGGCACCGTTAGTTTTAGAGTTTTGATTTTCAGCTTATAATTGTTCAGCCTATGATATTTATAGTCACTGTGTCATTTAACTTTATTATTATAATAAATAGAGTCAGATAGCTTAAGGTGAGATTGGTTTTCTCTTGGCACAACATAGTACTAGATGCTGTTACACCTTAGATGCTGTCAGAACAAGAAAGGTGCTGGTGCCAGGCTTGTTTGTGCCTCCAGTGCGTACAGAGGCCGTTTCATCAGCCCTTGCTTGAGATGTTACTTTTTTAAAATAGTACAGTGAGATGCTATAGGAATACTTGCCTCATTTGTTGTTTTCTTTTTAGTTAAGAATGCCAGTATACTTATGCCTTTACTGGTATTCCAGTTATATTTGGCACATGGCTATTTTGAAATTCCTGTTGTTGAGATATTCAGGAGCACTCTCCGTCCTTGAAGAAAGAATAGATGTGTTGTGTTGTATTGTGTTTTGAGACCAGGTCTTAGTCTATAGCTTAGACTGGCCTCATACAGAGACCCTTGTAACTCAGCTTCCTGAGTGCTAGGACAGCAGGCATGTATTACTGTGTTCTGTCAAGAAACTGGGTTTTGTTTTGTTGTTTTAGAAATAAGTACAATGTTTTCTTGTGTTCTTTTTTTTTTTTTAATAGAAAATGTCTTTCTTTTACCTAAAGTAGTCTTTATTTATTTTTGATTTGTGGAGACAGGGTCTCCACAAACTCAGATTGACTTTGCGGTGTTGCCAAGAATGACTTCATCTTGCCTCTGTCTTCCGAGTGCTGGGTTACAGGCATACACTTCAATGCTTAGCTCCCACCTCAAATTTTATAAAAGCTAAATCTGGACTAGCATTTTAGTGCTGAGGCAGATGAGGCAGCTTTTGGGTGAAACTGTCAAATCTGACACTGTTGCATCCAGTGTTCTCATCTAGCACTGAAGGTTTATCTAAGATCACTTTAAACTCTGGAGTTAATGCCAGTATCCCAGAAATAAAGTGTGTGTATGATCAGTAGGACTGATGATCTCCGTAGGACAGCATTCACACAAAATTAGGCCTCTCTTTCACCTTGTCTTCCTTTCCTGACGTCCCCCATTGCTTTAATTGGATAATTTAGTTTTTTGTTATTACCTGCCTTCGAAAAAAGCCACTAATACCTTTCTTTTTTTCTTTTAGGTATTGCTTTCACCGACTTACCGGTAAGACATAATTTTTTGAAAGATCTTATTTATTTTTAACTAAAAGAAGTTGAAACTAGAACTAGACATGTGGAGCAGCCTCACTCACTCGAAGTGCATGCATGTGCTGGGCATCAAACAGAGGGCCCTTCCCTAGTCCTCTGGAGCCTCAGAAAACTGCTCCAGATGCATTGCATCCTGCTGCTTAAGTGAGACGACCCAAAGTACCCAGAAAGCTTTGCTTGAGGACCTCTGGCTTCCCGTGCAATAAGCATTCCTTTACACTGAGCTATGCCCTCAGCCCCAAGACACTCTTTTGTTACTATGTGCTCATTTAAAATGTGGTTCTTGGTTATGTTTGAGCTTTTCAGCTAAGGTTGTACACTTGTAAAAGGTGTGTTGGAGACCTGTCATCATCAGCTCCTGTGCGGTTGGGTCAGTTAGCAGCCAGTAAAGATTTCTGGAGTTGGGTTTTGAGATTGGTATCTAAGGTAAGGAAATTTACAGAGTGAGCACATGAAAAATAGTGAATTGTTATATTTTGAAGTTTATGTACTTTGGAAAGAAAGAGTTGTAGAAGTTGTGTGCTTTGCTCAAAGTGGAACTCAAGCTGAGATTTTGACAGAGTAGGTCAGTGGATATGCAGGAGGGAGAGTATTTAAGGGAAGAGAAAAGTGGTCAGGCAGAGTCCAAGGCAGGGTTTGGAGGCTAAAGAGATGACTTATCAATTTCAGTTCCCAGAGTCCATGTCAGGCAGCACATAACTACCTGTAACTCTAGCTCCAAGGGATCTGACACCCCTTTCTGGCCTCTGTAATCTTGTATTCATACACATACACATAAATAAATCTGATTTTTAAAAAAGAAAGAGGACTTAAGAGAGTAGGCCTGAGGACCCTTTGAAAGAGTTAATGGTGGCGGTGGGACTGCCTGGTGATAAGCAGAGCAGTTTTCTTTGCCTATTGCTTTGTGTCTGAGGATCAGACCCCACACTCTTGTGCATGGGTGGCAAAGGCTTATCCCTGAACTCTACTCCAGGACTTGTTCTTTTAATCTGAAGACGGGAGTACTCCATGTTGTCCCATCTGCCCCATACTGCTCCTGCTTGAGCAACTGCTCAGGCATCCTTCTGCCATAACCTTCCTGGTAGACATCCACAACAGGAGTTTTTGGAACATTTTGGGAGGCAGGATGACTCTTAGTTGGGTAGAAGTCAAATATGGACACATACACAGTTGGGTTTGCAAACTGGAATTAAAGAGACTCATCTGCAGTAAGATTAAATGTTCAAGTTTTAAGTACATATGTAAACTGCAGGTGTGTGTTGACACAGAAGAGAAGTAGACAGGTTTCTAGGGCATGCTAAGTTTAGGAGAAAATAAGGAACTATCAAAAGGAAATTGAGAAGTAATTAGTGAGGTAAGAAAGAGTGCCTGGCTGGAAGCCAGATGAAGATAAAAATCTAGGGAAGGAGCTGTGTTACTTTCCAGTTGCTAAGATAAAGATAAGGGATAAACGTCACCACCAAAAGTGGCTTGTGGAAGAACTTGCTTTGGCTTCTGATGCCAAGGGATAGGAGTCTTATCATGGCAGGGAAGCTTGCAGCAGGCCAAGGGCATAGAGCTTTGTGGTGGTGACAGGCAGGGTAGCACAGTGTGAACGTGTAAATTATTTTGCACACGTACATACACACACACACACACAAGGCCAAAGTAAGAAAACAGGAGTCTTCCTCTATTGCTCTCACTGAACCTGAAGCTAGCTGTTTTCCAGTGAGCTTCTGCATATCCACCCTCTCTGCCCCAGTCATTGAGATTACATGCATGTAGAACTCCGCTTTTACATGGGTCCTGGGGGCTTGAACTCAGTGTCTCCTGCTTTCACAGCAAACTCTCTTATCCACTGAGCTTTTACTCTGTAGGTAAGATGATGGCATCTTTAACTCTTGGGGGAATCATAAAACCACTTGGAACTGTTACAGGGTTTTGTTGCTGGGCATTTTGCTGGTGATGCTCTGAGCATGTTAGACCGCATCACTGGGTGGTTGTTCTGTAGTAGTTCTCTGCCTCTTGGGTGGCCAGTGTAGTAGTGATCATTCAGCAGAGGTGTACCTGGTTTTAGGCAATGCATGGTTTTTGTCTGCTTGTAGTGATTTTCTGTCCCTCTTTGGTGTAGTGTGGCAGCCTTCCCCAGCCCCATGTAGAGTGAAGCAATGACAACTTTGTTGTCACTGAACAAGGGAAATAGCCTGGGAGTTCTTAGAGGTTTCCTTTGATGGCCTGCATCTCTATGGCTCTAAAGCCTTCTGGGACTTCTGCATGCTGCACTTAACTTTTCTACCGCAAGAATAAAGGAAACGCTAGTCGTTCCCTTAAAGGAATTGCTTAGAAAATACTTATATGTCCCTTATCTATGGTTTCTTTTGAGTTATTTGGAGCATTGAATCCTGGGGGAGTATATTTGCAAAAAGAAATCTCGTCCTTGACTGTATTATACTGTTCTTTGGTTGTAGCATCTTTGCACAGTTCTGACAACCTTACATCCGGTTGTTTTTTTTGAGGACCAGCTCGCCTGGAACCTATGATGATCTTTTCCCAGCCTCCTGGGACCTTATATAGGTTTCTACTAGGCCTTATATATTTTTTTAAAATATTTTTCCCTTGTTGGAGAAATACCTTTTAAAAACCAATTCAGTTTGAAATCAGGTACATATTCCTTTTGTTGTCATTAGCTGTTCTCCTTTAAGATTTATTTTTAATTTTAGGTATAGTCATGTTTTGCCTGCATGTATATCTGCATACCACATGCATGTTTGGTGCCATCAGAGGCTGCAAGGGCATAGGCTCCCCTGGAACTGGAGGTATAGACAGTTGTGAGCTGCCATGTGGGTGCTGGGAACTGAACCTGGGTCCTCTGCAAAAGCAACAAGAGCTGTTGGCGGCGCAGCCCTGCTCTGCCCCTGCTACTTTCCAAGGCTACAAGCTGACTTGAAATCTAGTTGCCACCGAGAAATTATTTGCTTTTGTTTTTTGTTGTTGCTGTTGTTTTGCTGTTTTTAGAAGAAATATTTATAATAGAACAAAACTTAAATTGTTGAATAGTCATCTGAATGGTTATGTGGTAGGAATAAAATGTTTAAGACGAGGTAGGCTCCTCTTTGTGTAGCCCTGGCTGTCCTAGAACTCTTTCTGTAGGAGCAGGCTGACCTGGAATTCACAGAGATCTATCTGCCTGCTGGTATTAACGTTGTTTGCCACCACTGCCTGGTAGGGATGATAACTTTAAAAAAGGAATTTCCTAACTATAGTCTAGATGTATATAAATGCATGGTAAGCCACACCTCCTTAAGCTTACAGTTTTTGTCCTGAAATTACAGAATTGTCTTGCCCCATTGTTGATGTCTTTGGTTCCTGATATTTTTGTTTTAAAAGTATCTATAATTCTGTGATAGATTTAAATGAAAAGTTTGTCATGCTAGAAGAATTTTTTTTCTTTTACACAATGCCATTAACAAACTGTTTGCTTTTGGATTGGGTCTCAGGTCTCAAGTTTTCTAAGTGTTGAAATGAGAAGACTGTATTGAGTATCTGACCTGCTTTGGGTTTAACTTTTTTAATGTGTTAATTCTGCTGATTATGAAAAGAGTTAAAGCTAGGCATGATGGGTCCCACCTGTAATCTTAACACCTGGGAGGCTGAGTGCAAGGCCACCCTGAGACTTGTGACAATAAAGTATAAGATACATGACCTAGGTTCGGTTCCCAGCACCCACATGGCAATTCACAGCTGTCTCCCTACCACAAAGAATCAATTTGTCTTATCATATATCTTAATAATCTAATAAAACTTTGTATTTATTTTGACATATTACTTTGTTTCTGATTTGTATTGCTTGTTGAAGTTATTTTTAAATATTTTGTAGTCTGCTACAAAATATATTTACCTTGTTTTGTAGTGAAGATACTTCTGATAACTACAAATAAAAGCAAAGAAACAAGGCACAAATTCAGACACTAAAGTGGGAGGGGTTGGAGTCCCAGGATAAAGATGAAACTTGCTCTAGTGTTGGCAGCCTGTGTGCCGAGTTTGCTTGTTGGTAGGAGAGCAGCCCTGGGCAAGTTATTTAACTTCAGGTTACCAGTTTGTGCGTCTGTGAAATAGCAGCAAGCACCACACAGGTGATTCTGGAGTGAGATTGGCATTGAGTGAACACTCAGTACATGATGTCTTTAGATGCAACAGTCAATAAGAGCAAAAGAAGGGATCTGGCATTTTGTCTGTGTGTATTTGAAGATAACTTTACATTTGATGAGGTTTTTTTCACTTTAATATCTTAGGGTATATTTGAATGCATTTCAGTTTGAATATTCAGACTTGTCTCTTCCTTTGAAATTATACATTTGAGGTTTTAGTTTTGCATTAAAAAATCCCCCAAAGTGTGCTTACTTTGGCAGCACATAAACTAAAATTGGAATGGTACAGAGAAGATTAGCATAGCCCCTGTGCAAGGAGGACCTGCAAATTCGTGAAGAGTTCCATGTTTTCAGAGAGAGAGAAAGGGGGTGGGGGAGAAGAAGGAGGGGGGATGAGGAGAGAGAGGGAGGAGAAAGAGAGAGAATGAATCTTTATAGTGACACTGTGTCTTGCTTAAAGCAAGTTTTTATCACTGTCTTTGTAAAGGCAGGCCTTACAAATGGTTGGGTAATGATTGTAGTGAATTTTAAATGTTACTTTCTGTGAACTAGTAAATGTACATTTAAAAAGCTGAGTTAATCTGAAAGCTTTATAACTGTTATATGATAGTCTGAAGAACATGGGTTAGATTTCCATGCATTAGAAATACAAGACTGTGTGGATTATGCAGCAGGGCCCCAGAGTGACCCATGTGGGTTTCTTAGTTGTTTACATTTTCTTGATGGTTAAAGAAAAGAACACTATTTCATGCAGCATATAATGTGTTTTGTTTTAGTTGTCCTCCGCTCATATTTAGATTGAGGTTTTAAAATGCTCATTAAAATAATTGATGTTTCTATTCTTGCATTGCAAAGGCAATGAAGTCTTTAGTGTACAATCAGTAGATATTTAAGGAAATATGTTGTCTTTACAGCCAAATTTGTATCCTACTGTGGGGCTTCAGACACCAGGAGAAGTGGTTGATGCCAACTTTGGGCAACATCCTTTTGTGTTTGATATAGAAGACTACATGCGAGAATGGAGAACCAAAATACAGGCCCAGATAGACCGCTTTCCTATCGGGGATCGAGAAGGAGAATGGCAGACCATGATCCAAAAGTAAGAGCAAGGAATTTTGAATGTACAGGTTTAAACACTGAATGTTTATAGGCAAACTATTTTTTGTATTCTAAGCTTATCTCCAGAAGTCTAGTTTAAATCCTAATCGTTTGTGTGTACTAGTGATTATGTTTTAATCTCAAAAAGTAATTCACCAATTGGAGTAAAATAGCGTTGATATAAAGCACTCAGAATTGTGTTTGTCCAACTTAACTGGATCTAAAGTGACACTTGATCATAAAAGTAGATTAATTCTCTTTTTTACCCTTAGTAATATGACTCAGTGAAGTCTATAAGCTATGCAGTCAAACTTCTAAAACTGTTGACAAAAAAGATAAGTTTAGCGTGCTGACCTAGATCGTACATTTGGGTTCTGTGATGTAGGAACGTGACCTTGAGCACCTTCCCCAGCAATAGTTTCAGATACATACGGAGGAAAAAGAATGGTTGTTGATGCTTCCTCTCAATGTGGAGAGGTGCGATGGTACAGCCAGAATGGGCACACAACATTTTCCAGGGCTGAGGCGTGTGGGTTGCTCTCTCTGTAAGAGTGTTAGCAGGGTGATTCTAATGATTGGAGCCAACCCCTTTACTTTGTATTTAGCATTTCAATTCAGGGAGACTTTAGTTGTTCCTATCCAGGAATCTACCCATAGGCTTCTACCCAAAAGACTTCAGAAATTAAATTAAAAATTAAAAAACTTGGGCAGGAAGATGGCAGAAAGACGGCTTGCTGCCAAGCTTTTTCTCCTAAGTTCTATTCCTGGGACCCACATACTGGAAGGAGAGAACACGCCCCTACAGAGTTGTCCTCTGACCTCCACATGTGTGCCATTGTGTGTGTATGCATCCTCACAATAAACAAATAAGTAAATGTAATTTTAGAAATTAAAAAGCCTTAGTAACTACTTTTAATGCTATTTCTTATATAAGTTACCATTAGACACTTAGGATAAGATAAAGGGAATGAAGACCAAGGAGCAGTGACTGGAGTTAGCCCAAGTGCAGCATAAATGCTTTGAATTCATTAATAATAATGGAGGATGGCAGCAGCAGAGAAGAAAGTAAGTGTTACATTTGTTATGAGGAAGAGCTTTGTAGTGGCTTTATATGTTTGTTTTATTTCATAGAATTTCATAAGGAGCAGCAGGAAAATTGAATTCCTGCGACACTCAACTTTTTTAGACTATACATCTGTCAAAAATCTAGAGGCAGTGTCTAGATATCACTAGTATTAAGTGACAGTTGTTAAACACTGATGTTGATTGCATATATACAAAAATTAAATACCATTAAATTAAACCATTCTGATTGTATAATGTAGGCCAGTAAAATAGCCAACATCTTCAAATATATCATCAGTGTGCCATGATTGTGAAAGGATATTTATAATTGCTTTAAAGGTTCTTCAATTTAAAATTTTAAGAAAACCTTTTTGTGTATTGTTTAGGGAAGATAGTGGTTGGAGATAACAGGTTTTTTATTAATATGTTGGATTGCCAGTTTTGCTAACTATATTTTAACCAGTTAGTGGCTTTTAAAAGCAAGCTTGTTGTCTTAGAAATATACCACAGTCTTTAAAGTCTTGCACAATTAATTTTCTGTCTAAACCATCAAATTGATGCAAGTCTGACTCCACATTGTTTAATTGTTCCCTTGTGGATTCTGTTCTGAGCAGTTCCCTCTCTGGCTAACATCAATATCTCTCCTCACACTTGAGATCTCACCTCATTTGCTGGATGAGCACAGAAAGTATTTGGAACTGCAGAACACCAAATATTAATTGGTTATCTCAAAATTGGGTGTTTTATACCAAACTAGCATGTTATTGGGATGTCTGTCATTAAGGTGAGATAGAAATTTTGGTTAGTAGGATTGAATAATAGGGACATAGATAAAGAACCAAGGTAATAGGACCCAAGAATTAAATGTAAGAAAGACGGTTTTAATGCCTTTCGTCTTATCTTAAATTATCTTTTGGACTATTCAGAACTAGAGCAAAATGATACTTTCAACTTATTTTAAAATTGAAGATTGAAGAGCCTGGCATCAAGGAAATAGATTGAATTTGTAATATCAAGTTGTACTTTGTTAACAGAAATTGTAGTCTGAACCATGTATTCTCCTGACTAAAAGATGTGTTTCTTCTTTTTGTTTTAAGAATGGTTTCATCTTATTTAGTCCACCATGGGTACTGTGCCACAGCAGAGGCCTTTGCCAGATCAACAGACCAGACTGTTCTAGAAGAATTAGCTTCCATTAAGAATAGACAAAGTAAGAATACCTTGGTACACAGCAAATGCTTGCTTTAAATAATAAGTTTGGTTGCTTTGACTTTTAGAAGACTTAATTAATTTTTATTAAAAATTTCCCCAATATATAGTTTCAAAGTGGATGCCTCCAAATCTATTTGCATTGACTTTTTGAGTTGTTTGTTTTTGTGAGTTTTTGTTTGTGGCAGGGTGAAAGCTCTTGTTTTTGAGGCAGGGTCTCATGTAGCTCAGGCTTGACCTTGAGCTTCTCATCTTCATGCCACACTCAGGACAGTTTTGAAAATTTGTTTTAAAAATTCACACTGGAGTTTTAAATGTAGAAATACATCTTAGAACTTTAAAAAGAAATGGTTTTTATTGTGTTTCCATTAATAAAAATGAACCTGCTTTCCTGTGGATTGGATTGAGGCTTTTGATGAGCCTGATGCTTTGGGTTTGGCGTCAGCAGCTGGTGGCAGAGGTTGGGGCAGGAAAGCCTTCTTAAGCTTTAAGAGATAAGAAGCACTTGATACAAAGGAAGTTTCCTTTTGTTGTTTTGGTACCAGTGTCGGTGAGGTAGTGGAGATATATATGAAATAAGTTTTTTCTTTGAAAGAAATTTAAGTATCTTCTAATTTGCTGCCTAAATTAAAGGTGGTATTGGTCCTAAGTATGTTATTGCTTAGTGCCTTGTGGCTGGTACTGTTTTCATCAGGGCAAGGCAGCCTGACAGCCGATGTAAGTTAGACATTCTAAAGTCAGTGCTGCTGGCCCATGAGTGTAGATCCCACCTGATGGGCAGGGTGGAAAGATGGAAGAGCAGACAGGCAACGGTACTCAGGGTGGACGAGTCTTCTAGGTGGGATGGCTAGGGTAATGCCAGTCGCAGTGTGTATGGTGTGAGCAGTGTGCCATGCACAGGGCCTGCTGCTCTCTCGCTGCCTTAATGCTCTCCTTCAGCAGAGGACGTGACTCACTCAGTGTTAGTCTAGCAAAGCTCCAACCTGTTCAAAGGCTGCTGCTCCAGGCCTGAGTCAGAAGGTCCAATAAGACATATTAAGTGTTGTTTTAAGCATAGTCTTTTAAATCTTACTGTTTGAAAATATAGTACAGTTCAATGGATGATTTACCTATAATATTTACATATTTCTTCATGATATTTTAAAGTAGTCTCCAAAGTAATTTGTGTTTTCTAATTTTTTTTCTTGGATTTCCTAATTTAGACTTAAAGATTTTAGACAAAGAGAGTTTGACAATAATTATTTAGAGGTTTTCACTGTTGCTTATTTTCTGGAGTGATTGAAGGTTGTCTGTTTTTGTAGAGTTTAATATTTTTGCTTTTATTCTGAATAGGAATTCAGAAGTTGGTGTTAGCAGGACGAATGGGAGAAGCCATTGAAACAACACAACAGTTATACCCAAGTTTACTTGAAAGAAATCCCAATCTCCTTTTCACATTAAAGTAAGTTTTAGTAAATGTTATTTTATATGTTATGCATCTTAAGTAATTAAAATTATCTTCATAATGTGTAGTTTTGATTTTTGTTCTCCCTTGTTTATTTACATATAATTATTATAATTTAGCATACTTACATGATATTTTAAAGAGCATGTGGAGCTAAGGATGTGTACCTGAGTAGCAGGTTATTGTGAATAATTCTGCTGTGAAAAAAGGTGTATAGGCATCCGCTTTTTTTTTTTTTTTAAAGATTTATTTATTTTAGTTGGGCAGTGGTGGCACATGCCTTTAATCCCATCACTTGGGAGGCAGAGCCAGGCAGATTTCTGAGTTCAAGGCCAACCTCGTCTACAGAGTGAGTTCCAGGACTATACAAAGAAACCCTTTCTGGAACCCCCTCCCCCCAAAATTTTTATTTATGTATGTGAGTACACTGTAGCTGTCTTCAGACACACCAGAAGATGGCATCAGATCCCATTACAGACAGTTGTGAGCCACCTGTGGTTGCTGGGAATTGAACTCAGGACCTCTGGAAGAGCAGCCAGTGCTCTTGACCACTGAGCCATCTCTCCAGCCCTACAGGCATCTGCTTCAATCCTGGCTTTCAATTCTTTGATAATTTACCCAAAAGTAGAATCTCTGACCCATTGCTGTGCTCAGCATTTTGAGGCTCCCGTGTCCTGTCCTCCTTGCTGTGTCCTCTGATTTACTTCCTGCAGAATCGAAGGTTTCCAGTCTTTCCACATCAGCATCAACACTTATTTTCTGCATTTTCGGTTTCTAGACATCCTAATTTGACATTAAAAAAAAAAAAAAAACCTTTGTTGTTTAAAAAGAATACCTTTAATCAATCCACCATAACACAGAGGCAGGTGGATCTCCGAAATTTCAAGGCCAGCCAGGGCTGCAGAGAGACCCCGTATCAAAAAAACAAAAAGGAAGTTGGGATCTACTGAGCCTAGGACTTCAGTCTTCTAAGTAATACAAAGTCACCTGAGGCCCATTTTGGCTGAGAGCTTGGTATGCAGCCTGGGCTGGGTAAGGAAGGGCCAGGAGAAGGCTGTGCAGGTACATGTGTGCCAGATCTTGCTTACTTAACTCACTTGATATGATACCAAGTAAAATACTGATTTTAAGTTTTAATACAGATCTAATGATCATACCTAAGTAAACTTTCTTTTTTCTTTCAGAGTACGTCAGTTTATAGAAATGGTGAATGGTACAGATAGTGAAGTGCGGTGTTTGGGAGGCCGAAGTCCAAAATCTCAAGACAGTTATCCCGTCAGTCCTCGGCCCTTTAGTAGTCCAAGCATGAGTCCCAGTCATGGACTGAGTATCCACAGCTTAGCGCCAGGCAAAAGCAGTACTGCACATTTTTCTGGTGAGATGACATCTTTTAAAGTTTTACTCTTCTTTATGTAATTTTGAGTTAAGCTTTTTTTAATCTAAATATTTTTGTACCTGTTTCACATGAGAGAACATGGACAGGACACTAATACCAGGAAGTCATGGGAACCTGAGGCTGTTACGGGATCTCCACAAATACACATCATCATTCAAAATAAGTTGTCACTAAAACCATTGACAATAGTGAGAAAATAATCATGGATTTAATACAGTGTGGACTTAACTGGGATCTGGCTGTGCTGTCCCACTGGTCACCAGGCCTGGCTGGGCCTCTCGACTCTTTCCTAACCAGCTCACTTCCTCCCCTTCCCCTTTTCAGCTTGCTTACTACTCGCCCTGGCCCTGGGGTTCTCTGAATTATAATTTCCTTTGTTGGCTCTCTTGCTATCACTCCTACAGATAGTTCTTTAATCCTCATTCTTCTCTTTTTGCATCTCTTTAATTCTTTCCCAACATGGACTCTTAGGTCTATGTATTTAACTTTATTTTTGTTGCTTTATTTTTTTTAAAGATTTATTTATATGAGTACTCTGTAGCTGTCTTCAGACACACCAGAGAGGGCAACAGATTCCATTACAGATGGTTGTGACCCACCATGTGGTTGCTGGGATTTGAACTCAGGACCTCTGGCAGAGCAGTCAGTGCTCTTGACCACTGAGCCATCTCTCCAGCCCCCTCATTCTTTATTCTTGAATCAGTGGATTAAGCAAGTAGTATTTCCCCAAGTACTATTTTAGAGATGTTAAGAAGTACCAACAAGTTTTACAAAGTTTGACCTCCTAAGTACAATTTTAATCCTTACTTATTATAAGCTATATATAATATTCATTTAATGTAGTAAGCTAAATACACACACAGTCTGCATATCCTGAACTACATGAGTGGTTTGAATAGCCACATACGGGTTTATTTAGGTAGATACTTCCACTGTGTCAGAAAAACACTATCCCAAATGCTTGTCTGTTATTTTTGCTACTGGAAGCATTTTCTTTCAGAAGCTTTAATTTTATCAAGGAAATTAAAACTTAACAAATATAAACGCAAGAAGATTTTAAATCAAAAGGCTCCTCAACACAGAAGTCCTAACATAAGACTTTTATTTCTTTTACAAAAAGACAGAACACTGCTCTTTTGAAAAGAATATTAGAGCAAAGGATCTGTTAAGACAGATAAACATTTTTATTAAAACTTGGTTCCTTAAGAAAGAAATTAGTCACTCTTTTTAATAACCTCTCAGCTCAGTTGTCTAAAACCTTCAGATGCATAGAGTCCAAGTCTCAACTACTTTATCAAAGTCAAAAGGACATTTAGATTTCACAAATTATGCACCTATGGCATACTGCTTGCAATGCACAAATGTACCTAAAGCATAAACCCTACTTCCCTTTTACATGTGGAACTGCATGCTTTGCAGTACTTTATCCTGGGTTTAGTCATTAAACTCCAGGAAGCAATTTGAATACGGCCAGATAAGGTAGGATGTTAAAAGCTTGGGTTAGGAATCTAAAACTGAAGACCTTTTCATTGCATGCTTATCGGGGCTACAATAGAAAACAGTTCTAATTTATGGCCTCCCCAGAAAATACCATAATTTTGGAAATTATTAATGGTGTCAAGATTAATGGTGTCAAAAGCTTTTCTAGTTTTTTGAATTCTTTATCCCTTTAAGTCTACAGCTCTAGTAAGCTTCCTTGGGTCCTTTTAAACTAAGTTCGGACTTGGCCTTGTCCTCCAGTAGAATTGTCTTGTGGGTGATTCTTAGTGATGAACTCCGATGAGCTTGTCAATAATATCCACTGATTCGGTGTAAGGACTCTGCTCATCCCCAAAGCCTTACACATACAGTGTAATCGATTAGGAAAAAAAAACAACTTTTTATTTTGTTCTACTTCCTGCTCCTCTAGTTTCTTTGTTTTCCTGTTCGTCTGCCGTGCTCCCTGCTCGTGAGCCTGACAAGCCTGTATCTAACTCTAGAGAGCGGATCAGGTAGCTTCCCTCCCCGTCAGTGTCGCCTCTGTCCTTTCTTCCCTGTAGTCAGGCTGCACTGCTTTACCTCAGGCATTTTGAGTCACTGTCCCATATGATGAGGATAAGACTTGCATGTCTTATGTCCTCAGTGACAAGATGACATCACTCTTGAATATCATAGATCAAAGGTGATGATTATAACATGCCACATAATGACATTTCTGTCAGTGACAAGCTATATAAAGTGGCCTCATGCATCTTGATGGAGCAGAACAACATCACAGAATCACATGGTATTTTTATTGTAATCTTTTCAATGTCAAAGTATGTAAGTATAGACCATTGCGTTCTCATTTCTTTCTTTAGAGAAAA
This sequence comes from Tokudaia tokunoshimensis, assembly GCA_036184795.1. Lineage (NCBI taxonomy): Eukaryota > Metazoa > Chordata > Mammalia > Rodentia > Muridae > Tokudaia > Tokudaia tokunoshimensis. The sequence goes on from BTHU01000022.1 coordinate 20,893,891, forward strand.
ATAGACATTTTCATTTTAATGTATGGGTATTTTGCCTGCATGTATATGTGCTTGTGTACACATGTGTGCATTGTCAGGAGAGGCCAGAGAGGGTGTTGGATCCCCTGGAACTGGAGTTATCAGATAATTATGAGGCACCATGTGGGTGGTGGAAATTGAGCCCAGGCCTTCTGCAAGAGTAGCTAGAGCTCTTAACTGCTGAGCCATCTCCAGTCCCATACTTTGATTTCTTATAGCATGTAGTATAGTAACATGATGTCCACATTTATAGCCTAGGAGGCTTAGGCTATCCTACATCGCCTAGATAAGCTGGACCATCTAGGTGTTTGTAAGAGTATTCAATGATGTTAGCACTCCAATGAAATCATTAACCCAGTTCTCATAATTTGTCCTTGTTATAAATAAACACTGTAGTGCCCTCATAACAGTGATTGTACACATTGAGTGATATCTGTAATTAATTAATTAATGTGATTAATTAATCTGAAATTAAACTCAGAGGAAGTAATACAATGAAGTTTTAATACATTATCAAGCTTTAAAAAAAAACCCATTTAAATACCCTATTGGCTTTCCTACATTTTAAAATTGTTAACTATAAAATCAAAATATAAAAGTATTATTTACAACCTAATCAAATTGCTGTTTGTTTCTATGTTGTACCTTCTTTTTCTGTTTTCTTCTCAGGTTTTGAAAGTTGTAGCAATGGTGTAATATCAAATAAAGCACATCAGTCATATTGCCATAGTAAACACCAGTTGTCCAGTTTGAATGTACCGGAACTAAACAGTATCAATGTCTCGAGGTCACAGCAAGTTAATAACTTCACCAGGTAATAAAGTGACTTCCCTCATTTCTGTATTACTAGGAATGGCCAGGGCATTGATGCCATCTTTACTGATAATGTCTGAAGAACTTCTGTACTCCACACTGCGGTCTGCAGGTCTGGGCTCTCAGAAAGTAAAAGGGTAGGGACTCTGTTTCCTATAGGCTTTTAACTTTCTCGTGTGTAGAGCTCTGGTCTATAGAGTAAGTTCCAGGAGAGCCAAGGCTGTGTAGAGAGAGACTGTCTCGAAAAACAAACAGAAGATATATATGTTAATGAACATACCATGTGCCTTTACACACTCAGATTTATCATTAATGGATTCTTAAAACCCATGCAATCTCTCGAATACAAGCATTTCTGAGCAAGTTTATAAGTATTCAGCCTGCCCAATGGCGTAGCGTTTCCTGTCCCTAAAAGTAGAAGCACTGCACTTTCCAGCAGTGTTGTGAGTTACTCATTGAAGGAGAGCCGACTGATACCGTGGGATCTCATAACAGATAATATTTTATTATATTTGAAATTTTGGAAAGACACTGAGGTTCCTAGGTTATCTATCACATATGACAGAAACTTTAAAGGATAAAAGGTACAGGATCTTGGGGCAGGGCACAAAAAAACTGAGAACAGTAGGAGAAAGAACGGCTGTAGAGGGTGGGGTACTCTTTCACAGTCAAGTCGACCTCTTAGAATTAAAATAGAACAAATTCTGAATGGGAAACTCAAATGTTAATTAGAACTTTATAGTTGGTATTTTGATTGTTGACAGAGTTCTGCCTTCGTTCTGTGGTGGTAAGTTTTCTGTTAGTCTGTGACCTTTTCTCTTAGATGCTGCCCATCTTGACAGGAAGTTGCTCAGTAGACCAATTATCACCTGCATTCTTGCTTAGCCACAGGGTTGATGATACAATATCCTCCTTTGCAGTAAAAAAGGAAAGACATTAAACTTAGCAAGTACTTTTAAAACTGCTAACCAGTAAAAAGTATTTGTACTTGAGTAATGACTTTTCTGAACCAATATTGTGAAGTTGATAAAGAAGGCATTAACTGTTTGAACCATTTTACAGATGTATAGCTGAATATCGGAAAGTAAATGCTGTTTCTTAAGGTCACTAATTAGGTAGTAAGTTGCAGAGCTGAAAGTCCTTACCAGGATTTCTGACTTAGGAACTTTGTCTGAAGCGCTCGACCCGCTCACTGCTGTTGTGCCCTGACGACACAGGCGCCGGTGTCTGCTCTTGGAGGTGTCAGCTGTCCTGTAGTCCTGAGTCCTTTACCTCATTTTGCCTGGTCTTTCTTTCTTTATCTTACAGATTTGTTGCACAGGAAAGTGGGTGTGGGATAGAGGTGGGGAGGTCTTAGTGTGATGGATGCGCACGTGTACGGCTCTGTTCAGCTGTTGGTGACGGGTTATCCTTACTAGGGTTTGGTTTTTGTTTTGATATGATACAGAATGAGCAAGTGTGGAGCCTGTTCAAAAATCATTTGGCTACTGTTTAAAAATAAAAGTGGTTGAGCTGAGAATGGTGGTACATACCTGTGATTTCAACTATTTAGGAGGTGGAGGCAGGGGATTGTAAGTTCAAGGCCTGGGCAACATAGATCATGTAAAAATAAAAATGAAAGTGAAGATTTAATAATCCTTTAGAGTCACTAGCCAAAAGACAGCCTGGACAGTAGTAGTGCTGTCTAGATCTAAGAAGGTGGAAACAGGTGAGACAGAGTACCTTGGATTTTGTTTGTTTTGTTTTGTTTATTAGTTACTTTTGAAACAGCATAGTCTTAAATAGCAAGGACTAATAGGTAACAAAAGCGAAGTTTCAGTAACATAGATACGGAAAAGTCTAGAAACTTGTAAAACGTCTAGAAGCATACCGAGTATTGAGGACAAGGAAGCAATACACTGGGTTCTTTGAGTCAGGTTTTATCAGTTTGGAGAGCAAAGTTTCTCCATTAAATCTTGGAAATGATTTTTGTGGGCAGTGGAGAGGGTTGTCTCAGAAAGACTCAGGCACAACAAAAAAGTACAGATCTGAGTTTGAAAAATAAGTATTATGCCAAAGCATGACTTTTCCATAGTAATGTAAAGGGACAAGAATTATTACACTTTTGCACGGGCCTCTGCTCCTTCCTCTCCAGGAGTGCAGATTTATTCAAGATCAGTCATGTGTGGTGATACATTTGAGAATTAACCTCATTTGCAGATTGCTATTGTCTTATGAAAATTAGTTTCTTACAGGCTACAAAGTTGTGTAGTAGTAACTTAAGCTAATTTCTAAAATTAGGTTTGTTTTCTTCATTTTCAGTAATGATGTAGACATGGAAACAGATCACTACTCCAATGGAGTTGGAGAAACTTCATCCAATGGTTTCCTAAATGGTAGCTCTAAACATGACCACGAAATGGAAGATTGTGACACCGAAATGGGTCTGCAGTGATATTTCTTACATTTTAAATAAAAAATGGTGGTTACAAGGTTATATTTTTACTTGGACTGATTTACAGCTAAGCATAAGCCAGATTTCAAGATGAAACATCTCACATAACATTTGTGAGCGTGGGTTGCTAGAATGAGCAACCTTTGGGCCCCTGAGGGAGGCGCCAGTCTTCCTGGCTCAGCTGTCCAGACCTTCACTGCCTCCGCGTGAAAGTTGGAGATAGAAAGCGTTTTTTACACTGATTTCAGTGTAGTCAGTGAGTCCACGTGGGTAGAAATTATGTTGTAACTTTCAACTAAGCTGATCTCTTAAATTGATTAAATGCAAACATATCGCATGTCTAGTGCCGTCCATATGTGTGACTTCTCCTTTAAAACAACACCTAAGGATGCATTCGAATGCCTCACTTTTCTCATCAAAAAGTGAAAATAATCTTACAAATTATTTGTTATAATTCGCTGTGGCATTAGATTTTTTTTGTATTTTGAAACTGAAAGATAATCACTGAAGTTGTTTAAGGGACAGTCTGTTCTTCCCTGTTGATGGAAGACCCTCTGTATCTAGAGATAGTTATATACACTAGATTGGGGCAAGAGTTCTAGAGCCAGATTTACCTGGATTTGAAAGCTGCAACTGCTACTTACTAGCTGCTTGACCTTGGACAGAACACGTAACTGCTCTGTGCCTCAGTTTTTTCATCTGTAAAATGGGTAAAAGAAATCTTAGTCACTGTGAAGAGCAGGTGAATTCATCTCTGAAAAGCTAATTATATCAAGTACTTGTTAATGTTAGCCATTTTCTTTATCATCATATAATTGCTGTTACTAATAGTGATTTTTATGAGTACATTGTATCAGTTACTAAGTATTAGTCAACATATATAATATAAAAATACTTCTAAAGGTAGCATTTCCCTTAAGTGTAATTGGTCGTTTTCATTAGTAAGATAAAATATCATCTGTGTTTTCTTTTGGGGCCTTAACTTCCAAGAACATTTTATTCTATTTCTGTTTGCTGTTTGCTGTCTGTTAAAGCCTGAGAGGGAATTACTGTCTCATCCCCACCCCATCCTGTTTCATATAGAGAGTTACATTGACTTTCCATGCAGACACTGACAGGCTCTCATCTCACAGCTGCACACTGAATGTCAGATTCCAGACTCTTAAGAAACATAAAATACAGCTTTGAGCTAGAACAGTGTACATAAAACATTTTTGAATTTCTGTGTTTAGCAGCCAGGTGTGGTGGTACATGCCTGTAACTCCAGCCCTTGGGCGGTCACTGCCAGCTGACATGGCCTTGTCTGGAGAATATTCATATATTTCTGTATTTAGATGAAGTACTAAAAGGTAGTTACTAAAGAATGCACGATGTGTTAATAATAAATGTGTATTCTCACTTGTATTCAGTAAGTAGTGAACTAGCGGTTGTTTTGCTTACAGAAGTTGACTGCAGTCAGTTAAGACGTCAGCTGTGTGGAGGGAGTCAGGCTGCCATAGAGAGGATGATTCACTTCGGCCGAGAGCTACAAGCCATGAGTGAGCAGCTGAGGAGAGAATGTGGCAAGAACACAGCAAATAAGAAAATGCTGAAGGTAAGAGTGCCGCTTGCTTTCGGGATAAATCCCTGGGGGCTGGGAGGCTTATTGTAGAGGTTTCAGTCTGTTCCCACTTGCCACCATTGTTCCTGGGGCTGTGGTAAGAGAGCACCTCAGTGCAGGGAACTCAGTAAAGCAGGGCTAAGGACAGATTATACCTTTTGCCAGCAAGCGTCCAGTGACCTCCCACTGACTTCAGTTCTGCCTGAGGACCTAGTCTTACACGCATGAGCTTTTGAGGGAATATTTCATATTCAAGCCATATCATGTGTTTCCCCTTGAGACTTATCAGTGTGTCAGAGGTACCAGATATAGTTTTGTTAAACATTGAGCAAAATGGTAGAAATTCTTGGGAATTACCCTGGGATTTGCCCTCAGAACTGTGCCCATTTGTGAGTCAGAACTCTTGATGGTATCAGGCAGCCATGACTTAGAACACTGGGTTTCACACACGTACAGTTGTAAGTAGCAGTGTGCTGCTGAACCACAAACTCGAGATGTGTTTTGTAGTAAACGTTCAGGCTTGCAGCAAGTTAAATTGGTTTTATGAGGATCAGTGAAGGATTAGATCATCTTTCATGTCTAGAATGGTTAAAGTACATTTTGAAGTCTCTTCTGGATATATCCATGGTCGATGGATGATAAGGATAAATTTCAGTAGAAAGTTAACCATGCTTTTGTGTATTAGTTGAAGATGGAGTACTTTGTTAAACTAGATTGCATTTAATTCTATTGATTTTTTTTTTTGAGTCTTTAAAAGTTGAACTGTTAGATATTCTTCAGGTGAGAACTCTTTGTGTAGCTCTGTACCCCATTTTTTAATAGGGTTACTTGCCTCTCTGGAGTTTAACTTCTTGAGTTCTTTGTATATCTTGGATATTAGCCCTCTGTCGGATGTAAGGTTGGTAAAGATCATTTCCCAGTTAGTTGGTTGCCGCTTTGTCTTTTTGACGGTGTCTTTTGCCTTGCAAAAACTTTGTAATTTAATGAGGTCCCATTTGTCTATTCTTGATCTTAGAGCATAAGCTATTGGAGTTCTGTTCAGGAAATTCTCCCCTGTGCCCATATGTTCAAGGTTCTTCCTTAGTTTCCCTTCTATTAGTTTCAGTGTGTCTGGTTTTATGTGGAGATCTTTGATCCACTTAGAATTGAGCTTAGTGCAAGGAGATAAGGATGGGTCAATTTGCATTCTTCTGCATGTTGACCTCCAGCTGAGCCAGCACCATTTGTTGAAAAGGCTATCTTTTTTTCCACTGGATGGTTTTAGCTCCTTTGTCAAAGATCAAGTGACCATAGGAGTGTGGATTCATTTCTGGGTCTTCAATTCTGTTCCATTGATCTACATGTCTGTTACTGTACCAATACCATGCAGTTTTTAACACTATTGCTCTGTAGTACAGCTTGAGGTCCGGGATACTGATTCCCCCAGAGGTTCTTTTACTCTTGAGAATAGTTTTAGCTATTCTGGGTTTTCTGTTATTCCAGATGAATTTTTGAATTGCTCTTTCTAACTCTATGAAGAATTGAGTTGGGATTTTGATGGGGATTGCATTGAATCTGTGTATTACTTTTGGTAAGATGCTCATTTTTACTATATTAATCCTGCCAATCCATGAGCATGGCAGATTTTTCCATCTTCTGAGGTCTTCTTCAATTTCTTTCTTCAGAGACTTGAAGTTCTTGTCATACAGATCTTTCACTTGTTTGGTTAGAGTCACGCCAAGATACTTAATATGGTTTGTGGCTATCGTAAAGGGTATTATTTCTCTTACTTCTTTCTCAGCCTGCTTATCCTTTGAGTATAGGAAGGCTTCTGACTTGCTTGAGTTGATTTTATATCCGGCCACTTTGCTGAAGTCGTTTATCAGCTGTAGGAGTTCTCTGGTGGAGTTCTTTGGGTCGCTTATGTATACTATCATATCGTCTGCAAATAGTGATAGTTTGACTTCTTCCTTTCCAATTTGTATCCCTTTGACCTCTTTTTGTTGTCTAATTGCTCTAGCTAGAACTTCAAGTACTATATTGAAAAGATATGGAGAGAGAGGGCAGGCTGAGAAGCACCTAAAGAGATGTTCATCATCCTTAGTCATTAGGGAAATGCAAATCAAAACAACCCTGAGATTCCATCTCACACCAGTCAGGATGGCTAAGATCAAAAACACAGGAGACAGCAGTTGTTGGCGAGGATGTGGAGAAAGAGGAACACTCCTCCACTGCTGGTGGAATTGCAGGCTGGTACAACCACTCTGGAAAGCAGTCTGGCGGTTCCTCAGAAAACTGGGCATGACACTCCCGGAGGATCCGGCTATACCACTCCTGGGCATATACCCAGAGACTTTACCTGCATGCAATAAGGACACATGCTCCACTATATTCATAGCAGCCTTATTTATAATAGCCAGAAGCTGGAAAGAACCCAGATGTCCCTCAACGGAGGAATGGATTCAGAAGATGTGGTATATTTACACAATGGAATACTACTCTGCAATTAAAAACAATGAATTCACGAAATTCCTAGGCAAATGGTCAGAACTTGAAAATATCATCCTTAGTGAGGTAACCCAATCACAAAAGAACACACATGGTATGCAGTCACTGATAAGGGGATATTGACCCAGAATCTCGGAATACCCTAGACACAATCAGCATATCAATAGATTTCTAAAAAGATGGAAGGAGAGACCCCTGGTCCTGGAAAGACTGGATGTAGGGGAACGCCAGGACAGAGTAACGAGAGGGGGTTGAATGGAGAAAAGAGGGAGGGAAGGGGGCTTATGGGACTTTCGGGGAGGGAGGAAACGGGAAAGGGGAAGTGATTTGGAATGTAAAATAAAAAAAAAATTGAACTGTTACAGATAAAATACCACACACCAAAATTACACACACTCATAGACTATAGTATATCTCAGTGGATGTTGGTGGTGTTAGAATTTCACAGACTCATAGACTATAGTTTATCTCAGTGGATGCTGGTATAGTTAGAATTACACAGACTCATAGACTATAGTATATCTCAGTCGATGTTGGTGTTGTTAGAATTACACAGACTCATAGACTATAGTATATCTCAGTGGATGTTGGTATTGTTAGAATTACACAGACTCGTAGACTATAGTATATCTCAGTGGATGTTGGTATTGTTAGAATTACACAGACTTGTAGACTATAGTATATCTCAGTGGATGTTGGTATAGTTAGCATAGCCGTTCTGATGCTCTGGGGCTTTACATTGGGTTTTTACATTTTCACTGTCAAATATATTTTTATGTATTCATCCACCACCATTAAAAACAAAAATTTATGAAAGAAGTAGAACTAGAAACATAGCTTTATATACTCTTCCATAACTCCTGTCTATTACTTGCATTCATCCCCAAGTCCTATTGATTCTGGCCCCTGTTAAGGCAGCATATCGTAAGCAGGAGCACATGGAAGAAGAGGCTTTCACCCCATGGCAGAGAAAAGCAAAGAGAAAGGAAGAAACTGGGATCATCTATATAAGTCAAAGACAAGGAGCCAGGAACCTACTTCCTGTAGCTAAGTCCTGTCTTCCCTAAGTTTCCAGGACTTCCAAAAATAGCAGTACCTGCTGAGATAGCCTGTGACAGACATTTCACATCCCAGCACGGCACAGCCTAGAAAGCACAGAGAAACACGTAATGGCCCTTGTGACTAATAATTAGAGATGACGTGAAAGGGCAAATGACTGCTTATATTTGTTCTGAACCTGAACTGAGAATTTAGTGATCAATACCTTGTGATAGTACCCAATACCTTATCCTTGGCATAAAGCCAGCACTAGTAAATATTTACTTGCACAGTAACCTCAGTCAAAGACTTGTCATACATTTCAGTAGCTGCAGTTGGATGAGAAATGTAGTCACCATACCACATCATCTGCTGTGTAACATGACAGTTGAATTTCTACTGGTAATCCTCAGCAATCAAGAAAGTTAAATTACTATTTCGTACTAGATATAGAAGAGTTGGTAGAACCACATAGTCATATATCAGGAAAGTGGCTGTCCACATTTGCCTTAGAGGATTTTCTGATGTCCAGATTATGTGTTTATATCTCTTCAGTGTTAAGTACATCTCTCTTGAGTACATTCCAGTCTACAGCACCAATACATATATCCCTGTCGAAGGACCTGGTGAGGGCTGTTATGAAAGTTAACATTTGGGCCTTTGTTCAATTTCTAGGCATCTGAACAGTACTTTGCAAGATGTTGAGGGCTGTTTTTGGGCATTGGTTCTTAATACTTCTGATGTTTCAATCCTTTAAAATTGTTGATGAAAGACAACAGTTCAGCTCAGTAGTTCAGCTCAGTGGTCAGGTGCTTACCTGAACTAGTGGAGGCTCTGGATTTTACACAAGCGTGCACACACGGGGGGGGGGGGGGGCGGTGCGAGGCATGAACAGTTTTGAGCTTGACACTCCTTGAAAGGAGCCTAAACACTGTCTCTGGACCACACTATTGGATATGTCTCATTTAGGTGATATTTGAGATATGAAATATACTCAAGAATTCTTAGGTCTTCTTATACTTGTCACCTGACTCTGTATACTCTCAAAATTTTGTGCTAATTGAGCTGGATGAAGGAATGTGTGGTTATCTACTATCCTTGCATACTTATGATTATATTCCCATAATCTCATTGTATCTTCAGTTTAACATGAAACTCAGAAAATGTCATAACATGACTACATCTCAGAAGTATTTTTTTTTATTATTTATTTTATTTTATTTTTTTAATTTACATTCCAAATCACTTCCCCTTTCCCGTTTCCTCCCTCCCCGAAAGTCCCATAAGCCCCCTTCCCTACCTCTTTTCTCCATTCAACCCCCTCTCGTTACTCTGTCCTGGCGTTCCCCTACATCCAGTCTTTCCAGGACCAGGGGTCTCTCCTTCCATCTTCAGAAGTATTTCTTGATTACACTGAATTATGTGAAAGTTCATTTTTGCCTAAAGATAACTGCACTTCTGACTTCTTTCCCCCTCGTTTTCCCAAAGTTACCTCACTTTGGCTAGGGCTAAGCGTCTTAACTAATGTATAAGAAGTCAAGTGGATATGAGGAAAAGAGAAATGTAGATGAGGTTCTGAAATTATTCCTTGTTATTCTTTATTTGGGGTTATATTTGATTGTGGGTTGTTTTTCCTTAGTGTTTGGGGATTTGGAGAACCTTCTAGATCACACATGTAGTTGTGTATCACTTGATGAAGAGGGTATGTTTTAAGAAATATATTAGACAATTTTATTCTTGTCCAAACATCATTGTACATGTAACCCAGACCTAGATGATTTAGCCTACTGCACAGCATGCTATATTCTGCTGTGTGTGCTTTCTACTTTCTGTTTCCTCACCACAGACACCGAGTAGTGCTGACATGATAGGAGTGATGTCAGTAGGTAATAGACATGCTCCATTATAAATCTTTTTTTCCTTTTTTTTAATCCATTTTTTATTGACTATATTCTTCATTTACATTTCAGATGTTATACCCCTTCCCAGTTCCCCCTTCCCGAAAACCCCTAACCCATCCTCCCACCCACTCCATTATAATCTTAAGAGATTACCTTGTATGTGGAGACTCTCAGTGGCCTAGACATGTTTATACAAAACAGCACACACAAAGAGAATGGTTTGAAGTTAAAGGTAAAACTTTGCTAATGCTTTTTGATTGTATGGAACAGTGTTCTGTTTCCCTTTATGCACCACCTGAAGTAAATGGCTAGGGAGTTCCTGCAGCTGTGGTTGACCCAACGTGTCCTCTGGACCTTTGTCCTTCCAGGTCTCCAGTCTTCCTTTCCTCTTTTCTTGTCATCTTTATTTTTTGTTCCTTATAGCCTATTCCTTCCAATGGCTCCCAGGGAAACTGCCTGGATTGGTTGTTTTGCCAACCATTTCTTGAATGTTAGCAGTGTGATTCAGTCATGGTCTCAAGGAGCTTTCAGTGCAGTGACTGACAGAGAAAGAGCCATCCACGATGCAGACTGTCTAGGAACAGTCAAAATTGAGTACTAGGTGATTCCCTCAGAAGTCACTAACATTGAGACAATCTTTTTTTTTCCTTAATGAAGTATAGCCTGTAGTGGCACTGTATTTCCTTCAAATGTGTGTCTTATGTCCCACATGAGTTGGCAATTACACCGGCACCTTTAAAACAGGGTCTCACTAGTATTTTACCCCTTTATCTACACATAGTTTTGAGGTGGCTGTGTGACTTGCTGTTTTCTGTGTATTGCTGTTGTGTTTTTGTGACACCTTTATATACATGCACCTCAGTTTCTTTGAAGATTTTTCAGTGAAATAAATGTTAGAAATTACTGAAAAGGGCTCAGAGTGGCTCCATGTGGCTCGTGCTCCTGTTAATAGACTGCAGTCCGGATCTTTTGTAGCAGGGAACCAGCAGTGGGAATGGATCACAGGAGTGATACTAGGGCCTTTGTCCGTCTTAGGGTAACACTCACTACAGTCTTACAAGGGGTTATTTCACAGCAGTCTCAGCAGAGGAAGAACATTCATATTGCTCTCCTGGTTTCATTTGTGTTCCTTAACCTTGAACTCTTCTAGGTGTTTATTATGCTTGGGAGTTTGATGCTGGCTTTCTTGCTTAGAATTTTACTGTTTCTAAGCCTGTAGCTCTCAACCCCTTTGGGGGTCACCTATCAGGTATCTTGCATATCAGATATTTACATTACAATTCAGAACAGTAGCAAAATTACAGTTACGAAGTAGCAATGAAATAATCTGTGATGAACTGATTTAAGGGTCACAGCATTAGGAAGGGTGAGATCCACTAGGCTATATTTTGTGGTGCTGCTCTGTGAGTCTTCTCAAATCAAGTCTAATACCTGTCAGGCTTCTTTTTCTAAAGTCCTATTGCCTCTCTATAGAAAACATATTTTCATCATCTGGTTTTGGAGTATTTTAGGATCTAGCGCCTCCTTAGCCATGTATTTTTTTTCCTTTCTCTTAGCCTCAGTTTATATGTTTCCGTTAGGTCAGTAGAAATATGCTAAAAGCACTGATTAGGTTCTGGTCGTTGCTGTTTGTGCCCTGTCTAGCAGCTGTACTCAACAAACTACAAGTAAAATTTTTGCTCTTATTAATATGTAGACTAGTAACTCAGTGGGAACCTCTATCTTACAGTACTATGTGATCTCATCTCTCATCTTAAACTAAGATGCCTCAGATAAAATCTGTAGGATGGGCATATATACCAACCTCCGGTGAACGCAGTTGAGGTGATCTTTTAGTGCCTGAAATGTTGTAGAATATTGGCCAACAATAATTTATTACAGATATCATTTCTGAGTTTTTATTTTCAAATACTAAAGGGGGTTGAGATTTCTGTGTTTTTGGTGGTGTCAGGGTATAGATCCATGCATAGTTTAAATTTAAGTCTATATACTAGTTGCTCATTGGACATATTCTTGGCAACTTTTAAAATGTAGCTGCACGGTAGGGATGCGACATCTCATCAAATGGCAGTGGTTTTCAGGGTAAATTAGTATTTATGAGAGTCTTGGAAATAATGAGTTAGCTCTGTGAGATAATGAACTGTTCCTTGAACAATAAGCTGAGGTTGAGTGTGGATAAGGAAGAGAACTATTTGGTCTGTTGGACACAAAAGCATGGTTAGTATCATAAAGAGCAGTTACTGTTACCACACAGGTCCATAGAAGCTTTCTTATACCCAAGACCTATGAGTAGTTACTGGTAACTCTAAATGGTATATTAAACTTCTGTGTTTCTAGAACTCTAATTGTGATTGGGCAGTCTAACCTGAATGAAATCTTCAGTACTAAAGGCTAGTGGATGAGTCATGTGTGTATTTAGAGGCATGTGTTTTCCATTTCTGTAGCCTCAGACTAACTTCAGATTGTGTCATGGGCTGTGTAGAAGCCATAACCCTGAATACAAGTGACCAAGAAGCATCTCGTGCCCCTAAGCCTGCTTTAGCAGACATGCAGTAATGCCGGATAAGGGAAATACGCTTCAGCAACTTGCTCTTGATGTTCTTCAGAAATTGCAGCATTCACCATTTTCAGGGTGCTGTGGTTCCCAGTGTAGAAGTTTACACCCCCTGTACTACTCTTCATTTGTCTGTGTCTGCACTGGAGTCTCTTGTCCGTTTTGTATGTAATTCCTTTGTGTGTGTGTGTGTGTGTGGAATATTATTCTAGGTCAGGCTATTGACTTGGCAAATACAAAAATACTGGAACTCTCTTAGTTGTCTTACTGTTGTTCTGTTGCTATGAAGAGATACCATGATCAAGGCAATTCTTAGAGTTTGATTGGGGGCTGGCTGACAGTTTTAAAGGGTTCATGATCATCATGTAAGAAGCAGGCAGGCGTGGTGCTGGAGCACTAGCTGAGAGCCTTACATCTTTGTCCACAGGCAGCAGCAGAGATACTAGGCTTTGGTGTAGACTTTTGAAATATCAAGGTCCAATCCCAGTAACTACCTCTTCCAGTGAGCACGCCTAATTCTCTTCAAATAGTTCCATTAACTGGGTACCAAGCTTTCAGACATAGCCTGCAGGGACTATTCTCATTCAAACCACCACAGGACATTGCTATTTTCATTGGTTCTCACACAATTCTTTCTCTCTCTTCTCTCTGTAATCACCCATAATCACAGTCAAATGATAAAACTGGCATTTAAGACAGTCTGGATTTTTTTTGGTAAAGGGTCACAAAGTTATCAAGTAGTATGAAGCCAGTGTCTGAAACTATCATGTGTCTTCCACGGAAGACAGAAGAGTAAAGAAGCTTATGTGCCAGTTGTTTTAAAACTGTAAGACAAGTTGCTTTAGGATAGTTGGAAATAATAGACTGGAGTCTACAAGGTCCAGCTAGGCTTTATTTTTCTACTACTAAATTTGAGATGGTATTCAATGAGCTCTCTCCAGTTCTCATATCTGTTCAAAAATAAGGCAGGGCTTTTCATTAGTGTGTCAAATTTACAGCAGTAGTCACATGTGATAAAGCATCTGGATGTTTCGTCTCTTCCTTCTTCATCAGTTTTCGCCCATTCCTTCAGAATTGGTTTAAATTTCCCCGTTTTGCTTGTGCTGTAGAAGTGGTGGAGGAATGGCAGAAATGAACAAGAAAAGAGGGTGCCAGTTAGACTGTGCTGTGTTCTGAAACATAAAAACATGGGTTTAAAGGATATAGTTAGTCACCCAGTGTTTTAAGACTGTATCTTAACCTTTCAACCTGGAGCCGCTATAAACATGCTGACATTGTTCTCAACAGGACGCATTCAGCTTACTAGCATATTCAGATCCTTGGAATAGTCCAGTTGGAAATCAACTTGACCCAATTCAGAGAGAACCTGTGTGCTCAGCTCTTAACAGTGCAATATTAGGTAAGTAACTAAAGCAAGTCAACTAGACTTCAGGTAAATTCTCTCAAGAGTTGAGAGGATATTGTCCTAACATTTGTTTCAGTAAAATAGGGACATATCATTCTTTTTAAAATACAGAAAATGTCCTCTATACCAAACAGATTACATGGATTCTGATAGAATAAAGTGGTAGATTCTGGAATGTATCTTGGAAAATGTTTTGCATATATATATATATACATACACACACACACACACACATATACATATATATATACACTAAATGAGTCTTCCCATTTAGAACGAGGTGTTTGGGCAGTCTTTGTGTCTGAATGAAAAACCGCACTATAAAGGCACTCTATCCATTTTGAGACTGGGAATCACAGGCATTCTTCTTTTAAACTCTCTCTTCTACTTGGCCTAAGCTCCTCCTCCTGTATGGAAGAGGATATGAACATAGCTGGGGAATAGCCTTTTGTTTGTCCAAGTGTACATCATTAGGGATAAGTTGTGGAAGAAGTAGGAAATACTGAGTTAACACATGACCTTGACTAGCTCAGGTGAGAAAAATGACTATATTGACAATATAGAAAGGTACAGAACCTTCTATGTCAGTAGCTATATTTAATAGACTGAGCAAAACTGAACTTGGCTGCTGTGAAATTTGGACATGTTTCCAGTGAGTTCTCATAGTTGCTCCACAGGAGGCTAGAAGGGAGTGCTTGAATAGATTACTCAGGACTCACAGCTAGAGCAACCCTGACCTTGTGCACCTTTTGACTCAAGGTGTTTAAAGGAGTAAGGAAGGGTACCTGAGCTCCCCGTATCATAGCTCCTGTGCTTAAGAAAGACATAAGCAGGGCAGGGGTGGCGCACGCCTTTAATCCCAGCACTTGGGAGGCAGAGGCAGGTGGATTTCTTGAGTTCGAGGCCAGCCTGGTCTACAGAGTGATTTCCAGGACTACCAGAGCTACACAGAGAAACCCTGTCTCGAAAAAAAGTCAAAAAAAAAAAAAAAGAAAGACATAAGCAGTACCAACAACCCCTGCTCTCAAACATTTGCTTTTAAACTAAGCAGACCAAGTAAGTAATAAAGGTTTTGTCAGTGTTTATGGGAAGTGGGATGCTGTTTGGTTTGTTTCTCTGTCATTGCAGTGATGATAATATTACATGCTGAATACTTTTATGCAAATTCTGTAGTTACACTCCTATGAAATGTCACAGGGTTGATCTACACATAAAGCTTAATTTCTAAGCTGTTTTCTTCAGAGGTAATTTAGATCAAGGGTTACTTTACATCTGACTTTTGGTACTTGGATTGAAGGCTAGTCATTACAAAAATGTAAAGGAAGCCATGGATGGAGTGTTTATCCTTAATCTGATGATAAGGGTCAATACTGCCATCTATATAAGAATAGTGGCTTTTGTGTTTCTTAAATTAGGATTTGTGTGTAGAATAAATAATACAAATTTGGTTTGTGTGTTGTATTTTCAATGACTAAATAAGATCAGCTGTGTTAGTAAAAATAAGAAAATGTAATAATAGTGCTGACATATGGGGAATTACAGCTTACTATAAATTTTTTTTTGTTTTGTTTTTGAAACTACTCTATTGCAGGGAGGGAGTCACAAATATCTGATTGCTGTTTTTAGGCAAAAGAAAGTGGCTAACTTTCTTGTAGCAGTTTTTAAATTTCTTGAATTCTTCAAATCTAATGCTTAAGAGGTGAGGCAAGCCGGGCGGTGGTGGCACACGCCTTTAATCCCAGCACTTGGGAGGCAGAGGCAGGAGGATTTCTGAGTTCGAGGCCAGCCTGGTCTACAAAGTGAGTTCCAGGACAGCCAGGGCTACACAGAGAAACCCTGTCTCGAAAAAACCAAAAGAAAAAAAAAAAGAGGTGAGGCAAGTAGGCAGGTCTCTGAGTTTGAAGCCAGCATGTTTTACATAAGAGACTTTCTGGCCAGTCTGGACTACAGAGTTAATTACACCTGGGGTGGGGTGGAGGTGGGAGGAATCTATGAAGGATGCATATTTGTATTAAAAATGATGAATTTAAACAGTCTTTTTGCTACTCATGAGCAGACATATATAATGCATAATGGAATACGTATCCTATATTATTATCTTAAAAGCTTAAAGATGATTAAAACCAGAGGCCTCCTTTAGTCAAACAGTATAATTAATGAATCCCCAGTGCTCACCTGAGAGCAAAGGTACTTCCTGTGATTCTTAAAACATCATTTTCCCTTTGTATTTATCAATAAATGAGTACTTCAAAAATCTTAGCCCTTAGACCACTTTTAATTAGACTGTATTTCCTGACCAGTCTGCTTCATTCCTTCAGAATTGTGTAAACTATGCTGAGGCTGTAGGCAGTGGGCTAGAGAGCTTGGCAGCCATGGTCACTGGTTTACCCCTGTGAATTTTGCCAGCAGAGGACTGAATAGTTTTTCTAAAGTTTGGACTCCATCTCCAAAGAGAAATTATGAGCATCTGAATTGGGTTCTGTGACCCTTAGTTCACGTCATCCTTTGTAATGACTGCACATTTATTCCCAGCACTCAGGAGGTAGATGCCAGCCTGGTCTACAGAGTGTGTCCTTATCATAAAACAAAATACACTTGTGTGAAGGTAGTGATGTGTAACACCCAAGAACATTCTATTTATTAAAATATCCGAACTAATTAGAGGTTAACCTCCTTGATTCTAGGATGGCTTTGCTCTGTACTCTTGACAGGCCTTCAGTTGCTTCTGAAAAACATTTACGAGCACACCTTAGAGGCAGCTCGACAGCCCTCACTGGACTCTATCTACAAGGGGTGGGGTATGATCACTGGAAACTCTGAATGAAAATCTGGTACTGCCTTTTCTTGTTACTGTTAGCTGACCTTGCCTACGTAGATGGATGGTAGAATTTCCTTATCTCAACCCCAGGTATCAGCTAGGTTACATCTTTCCATCAATGTTCACAGCAAATAAAAGGTTGAGTATATACTTTAACAAGGATCTCTGAATTCCAGGACAGAGATCATGTATCAAAAAATAAAATTTAAAAATATCAATCTGCTTTGCTAGTCAGTTCAGATCTTCAGACATTGATGTAACAAATATTGTATTGCTCTGATTGAAAGATGATTTTCTAAATGGTTAATTGCTATTTTCATTTTCTAATCCTTTTTCCTTAGAAACCCACAATCTGCCAAAGCAACCTCCACTTGCCCTAGCAATGGGACAGGCCACACAATGTCTAGGACTGATGGCTCGATCAGGAATTGGATCCTGTGCATTTGCCACAGTGGAAGACTACCTACACTAGCTATGCACTTCAAGAGCTCACACTTACATTGTGGCAAATAGTCAACATGGAAGTAGACCGGCTCTGCTGATTTGAAATTTAGATTTTTTTTAATTATGTACTGGGGACAGGTTTTTGTCGCTTTACATTGCTTCCTAGTTTACAGCATGATGCAAATGATTTTCTAACTTAGTGTTAGGAGAAAATATTTTCCATCTTTTAACCTCTTAGTTGTCTAAGAGTTAAATATTACTGAATTTCAGACGTTCAAATTGATCATCAGAAATCCTTTAAAACAATTACCTAAAAGAAACCAAAAATCCTGCCTTCTTTGTTGGGGGGAGAAGGGGGAAGGAAATGGAACAAGTTGTGTTTGTGTTAGCATGTGGGTGATGTAAACTACAAATTGGGAGCTGTTCCGACCCCCGCTCCTGTGTAAGCATTCAATCAGTGTAACTTGCAAAATGCATAAACATCCGACGGTTTGAATTTAATAGTGTTGATGGAAGAAATCATTTTTAATGTGTACTGTAAAACTTGAAATACTCAGGAGCTGAGTGAGTATGTTTGTTGCTACTTACAATCCCAACCTGTTAGTCCCAGTAGTTTTGTTTTAACATGGTCTTTTTCAACTTTGTTTCCTGTTTAACTACAGATGACTTCTGTTGTAGACTCACAAGTTTAACTGTTGTATTATAACAGTATTACATGTCAACAGTGTGGTTATGACCTTTATTTATATAAAAACCAAATATTTAGTCAATTTACCGTGTCTTAATTTAATCTTTGTACACCTTCCATTTTTAAGTGCTTAAATGAGTACTATATTGCAATAAAAATGTAGTGATATAATTAACCAGCCATTAAAAATTTACTTCTACAGATATTAGTGTCAGTTGAATTTATGTATTAGGTTCTTATATTCTGCTTACAGTCTTACTGTCAGTTCAAGTTCTACAGACCTAAGACTACCTTTAGGTAACTGCATTAGTTAAAACCCAACACTGTGCATGGAAATAGAAAAATAGGAATTTAACAAATAACTGTCAACCAAGTTAAACCCCCGAACTAGTTAACTGTATTCTAGAAAAGAAATGTAACCAGCTGTTTTCCCAAACAAAAATGTTTATGATTTTTATAATGATCCTTTACAATGATTTATCAATGACTAGATTTTGAGAAATGAATCCTCTCTACACCCAGTAACCTTAAAATCTATACATACAAAATACAGGTTCTTCATTTAACTTTACTTTTGATTCACTTATAGGTTTTCTTTTTCATCTTTCTGGCCATCCACCGTTTTTTAAACCTCTTGGCATTTTGTTGTTTCTGAGTACCTACAATAGAACAGAAAGCTCCAGGTGTAAAAATATTCAACAGGTATTCAAAACCCAAGAAACATAAAATTTGAGCATCTAGATTACATAAATGGATGCTATTAAAGTAGATCTTTCAACTTACACAATCATGACCCACCTCCTCCTTTTGTAAAAACTACCAAAGCCAACAGACGAAGGCTCCATCTTACCCCAGGTGCTATTCAGGAACTGGGCTGCAGCCTTTTTCACTGGTGACCTCTTACTGTTCAGAGACAGGAACTTGTTTACTAAAGGGAAGAATCCTGTATCATTGCTTTGTCATTGTGAGAAACTAAGGGACAGACAGACATAGTCCATAAGAAAATTACCAGTAGTCCTCTTGGATTCTGAACCATATAAACAAGTGTGGATGAAGTGCTTGGCTGCTTCTTGCCTTGAATCTCTCAGATTTTCATCTTTAAGCCTTACAGCCACGTAGCTTTTAGTCTGACTGGTGATCAATACAAAAGGTCAAAATAAATTGGGGGGCACATGCTTGTCCTATGTAACTGTGTGGTGCTGGGAGGGCCAACCCAAAGTGGCTCCCACACACTGAGTAAGCACCCACCACTCAGCCACATCCTTAAACCAGCTTTTCCACTCCTTATCCGGTTAGGATGGGGTCAAACCCAGGGCCTCACAAAAATGCAAGGCAGGGACTTGACTATGACTCCTAACTCCTACATGACTTCACTTTGAAAAGTCATATGCTATTTTATAAACAAACACATTTTAAGGCAGCAAATGTTACCATCAAAACTGATACTTTTCTACAAGTAATCTAATCTGATAAACTACCTTATCTTCATAAGCCAAAACTAATACGGAAACTGATTCCCACTGGGAAAAACAGAATGAAACTCATTACCCGACAGACTGCACTTTTTGTATTTTAACTTTCTTGGAGTTTCTTCCTTTTGCATGCTGTTCATTTTTCTTTTCCAAATTAACTGAAAAAATAAGATCCACTTTGTGAATGGTATTTATATAAATTAACACTTAATGGAAGTTATTCACTTCAGTGACTACGTGCAGGTTTTATTTTGAAGAAACAGTGGAGAACAGGCTTAAGCCAACTTTGGCCAGGCCTAAGGCCCACAAATAGCCAAAAATATCTGTAAATGCACTTTACAATTACATGAAGTTACTTAACCAAGGACAATTCATACCTTTTACATTTCCTGGTGATTTCTTTATGCTGTAGAGGAAGAAAAAACAAAAGATAGGACTGGCAGGCAGTTGAGTACCCAAGATCCTCTGTGGCTTTTATGACCTCTGCCCTTAACTCTTTATTCACTGAGCCACACAGCACTGCCCATCAGTGAACTAGCACGGCGTGTCCTCAGAACTTAAATCTGAACGCTGTTAGTAGGCGTCTGGCGAGTATGCTTAATAATACGAGAAACTCGAAACTGTCTGTTTAGCTTAGCATTCCAAATATCAAGTAAAGGCTGGTGCTAGGCCTCATGGATTAAAGATCTGAACAACTATGGAAAAGTAACCAACAACTTGGAACTATTATCCTGATTAAAAAAAGAAAAAGACTTAAGAACTTAGAATGTTCTGAGGCCACGTGTGGTGGCACACACCTTTAATCCCAGCACCAAGAGGCAGAGGCAGGCAAATCTGAGTTTGAGGCCAGCCTGGTCTGCAGAGGGAGTTACAGGACAGTCAGGGCTACACACAGACCCTGTCTAGAAAAAAACAAAAAGAATGCACCAAAGAGTGCTGAGGAGTAAATTCAGCAGGACTGACTTTATAAAGACAAATGTAACTCAAGCTTTGGGGTTTTAAGCGCTGAGCAACGCTGCTGAATGAAATGAACGCGCCAGGTAGAACAAGCTTAAGAAAGTCTGCGTTTTAGAAGTTTTAGTTAAGCGCCTGCTGCAACGTTAAATGTTCTCAGTCACTTTACCATCTATCTTGCTGGACAAAGTTCAGGAACTCCAAAACCACCGTGTAGCTTTTAAGTTTGGGAGAATTTCTTCAGGTATACAGACTATGTAAAAAGGCTTTATGCACGGAGAACCCCGTTACTTACTCAGCCTCTGAAGCTGTAGTTAGCTGCTCTAAAACAGCATCTGGAAGCAGCTTTCTTTTCTTTGGGGATAAAGACATTTGAAGACAAATTAAAGTGATGTACAGGTATGCCTGGAGATACTTTTAACGTTACTCATTTCGAACAGTCCTGCCTTCGGGCCAATCTGTGAATACTGCCCTGCTGCCTATAAGCCGACAACGAAAAGACTGGACTTATAAAGCCCAATACATTCTCTGTGATTTTACCCAAAGTAGCTCAACGTTCAAGTATCCCTGTTATGAATAGAAAGGCATTAGACAGCCGGGCGGTGGCGGCGCACGCCTTTAATCCCAGCACTTGGGAGGCAGAGGCAGGCGGATTTCTGAGTTCGAGGCTAGCCTGGTCTACAAAGTGAGTTCCAGGACAGCCAGGACTACACAGAGAAACCCTGTCTCAAAAAACCAAAAAAAAAAAAAAAGAAACCTTGTCGCACTAGACATGGCTACTCGAAATCAGATCTCTGGGGTGCTAAATAAGTAATCATTAGCTCCAGTTTAGAATTTTGAAAACTCAAGAAAACCTCACTATCTTTGGAAGCCTATAAGACCCAATGCCAGGGCCAAGTGAGTGTCAGCGCTTCCACGCCCACTTTGAATTAGGTAAGACTCCAAGAAACCTCAATGGCCCTTGAACCTCTCCAAAACCCTATCCTATAAACAGCAAGGGAACTCTAGCCCCGGCCATGTTTACAAAGTGACACGTCCCGTCTCCAACCTTCTGTTCGATGAACAGCTCCTCCCGCCGCTTCCTCTTCTGCTTCAACAGCGTTTTATCCCTGGAAGAAAAGGAGTCAGGTCAGCGCGGGCCAAATCTAGGGAGTCCCGAGGTGCCCGGTGCCCGTTCCCGGGCGCCGCACCTGCGAGCACTCTCGCGCACGCGCAGCTCCTCCTCCCTGGCTTCCGCCTGGGCGCTAGCGAAAGTCAGCTCCTCCGGGGCTTCGTCGTCCCCGTCCTCCTCCTCGTCCAGTGGCTCGGCGGCCGCGCCGCTGCTGGGCTGCGCGAGCAGCAAGCCGTGCTCCGCCTCCTCCTCCGAGGCCGCCTGGTCCTCGTCCACCATCGCCTCAGCCGGCGCGGGAATACGCGACGAGCGCGGCCGCAGCTGCACCATGACCAACGGAAAGACGGCCGTCTGACCCTTGACCCGGAAGCAGCCGCTCGCAGTGCGCGATGAGCGCTCTCCACGCCCCCTGCTGGTTCGGAGGCCGCGAGACGTGTGGAGGCGCGTGCGCAAGAGGGAGGGGCTACTCATGGCTGTGACCCGGAGACTGGGGAAGGGGGCGTGGCTTCGTGCTGCTCAGTGCCGCCTTTTTTTTTTTTTTTTGTCCCCCAGGTTGCTTAAATCTATGGAACAGAGGCAAGGATGTAATAACTACGGAATGAATGACCATCGCTGCTTCTTAGATGCATCCCTGTGTGTATTGTGTATGACACTCCCCCCACCCCCTGCCCATATATTTTCTGGGAATACATGGCCCACGCGATGTCTTTTACCCGTTATACAAAAGCAAATGATTCTTCATTCTCTAATCTATCCGTGCATTTGGAAGCGCTGTCCTCTCTGATATGTGTTCCCCTACACAGGACTGTTGACACTTTCAACGTCCCACCAGAGACCATGGCCCCCCCTGGAATGTTTAATTACACTATTCTCTAAACACTCAGTTCGCCTGGCTCTTGCTTCAACATTCTAAAATCATTGATTTCTAATGTCACACAGAATATGTTCAACAAATGGTTAGTTAACATAAATACTTCCTACTTTTAAAGCTTACTTCCCCCCCCCCTTGTTTAGAAGCAATTTCCAATTTAAAAAGAACAAAGTGTGGACAAAAAGATCAAAACAAGGCCTGTAGGTGGTGGCGTGTGCCTTAAATCCCAGTGCTGGGAGGCAGAGGCAGGAGGATCTCTGTGAGTCTAGGCCAGCCTGGTCTACAGAGTGAGTTCCAGGACAGCCAAGGCTACACAGAGAAACCTTTGTCTCAGAAACAAAACAAAACAAGAACTGCTAGAGACGGGGTAAGCAGAGAAGGAAGGGGAGGCAGAGAAGGAAGGGAAGGCTGTGAGCTGGATGGGAAGGGCGGCTCTGAAACCTCTGGGCTCTGTCAGATATCAAATACAAATGCAAAACATTCTCAGAGTCAGGCAGAGTAACACATGCCTGAAATCCCAGCACTCAGGAAGCTGAAGCGAGAACATCTTCAATTCCAGGCCAACCTGAGCTAAAGTGAAACCTATCTCAAGAAAGCAACCGTTTGCATCAGCGTGCTGCTCCCTATAGTATTAAGAAAGTGAAAAGCTGGAGCCCAGTGACCACCTCCTAAAAGCGCGAGATGGCCCATACATATAAAAGCCACACTAAAAGTGTCACAGAGGGCAGGAGAGATGGCTCAGCAGTTAAGAGAACTTACTGCTCTTCCAGAGAACCTGAGTTTGGTTTCTAGTACCTACGTCACGCAGCACATAACCACTTATAACTAGTTCCAGGGGCTCCAAGGGCTTTGGCCCCTACAGTATACATAGCCATTGCAGACACGCACACGCGCGCACACACGCGCACACACACACCTTCAAAAAGTATCACTGAAATTATAACCAGCTCCCTAGCTTTGGCTCACCACCTACAGTGTGACCCTCGGGCTGCCTTGCTAGCTAGTTCTTCAGACTGATTCCCAATTGGTCAGATCTTCTTCACACAAAGGACTTTTAGGATTTGTTACAAACGACTATCACAGGCAACTATCCCTTGTTGCCTGCGGTAGATCATTTGAAATGTCAACTTGATTGGACTAACAAACACCTGTGGGGAGCCACGCTGTCCCGAGTGAATGGTATTGTTGACATGGGCCCAGCTTCGTCAGTGTCAGGGACCCTAATGCCCCAGTGGCAAAGCCTTCCCTGGGTCAGGTTCAGGGAAACGGCAAAGGCTTTCCGTGCCAATGTTGACAGTGTGTGCAAAAACTAGCAAGCGTAGCTCCCTCCTTGTGGGTGACTGCATCCTGAGACTGTTCCCCTCAGTCTTCCCATAGAGACTGTTGAACCCCTACTCCTTCTGCTACACAGAATAAACTTGCTGAGTCCCCAAGTCGCATAGGAGGGCCACCATCAGAGTGACACCACCCACCCAACCCCAGCTTCCCTGCATGTCTTTCTGGTATTTGTTCCAATGTCAGTCATCAACTCAGTTCCAAGTTCCTCCCTTCAGCTTCCCAGCACCCAGCCACATAGGATTCGGCAAATCCTGAACACAACAGTGAGGCACACCTTCCCATGTGCCCATAGCGAGTTCCCAGAGAGGATTAACTGAGGAAGAAATACCCTGAATGTGAGGAGCAGACTGCAGTCTTAGGGAAAAGGGAAAGCAAATGGAGGTCTGGGAGTCCCTGTCTCTGCTTTCTGGGCAGCCGCAGACCAAGCATTCCTTGGTCTGCGATGCCCTTCCTCTCAACTGTGAGCCGAGATGGACCGTCCATTCTTTGTTTTCTCCAGTACTTTGGTTGTAGCCACTGAGCTATTGACAGAAACCCAGGGTATTAAAACAATGGAATTCTGAGAGGGGCTGAGGGGAGGGGACCAGGTGCATAGTTACCTGGAGAACTCATTGGATCCAAAGGAGAGCATTTCCTACCTACGCCCTTTATCCCCTTTGTTAGACGCCACAGCATCCCTCTAGGCCTCTCCTCCCTCTCATTCAGGCCCCTGCTGCATCAGCAGGTAGAGCTCAAAGACAGAACAGTGTTCTTGCTACTTTATTGCAAGGTAAAAAGGCCATCCTTTCGGGGACCCGTAGCTCCGGTAGAGGCTACCCGTGCCTTCTCTTAGGACACTGAGCAACGACCACCCATCACTATCTTCCCTTAGAGGCGGCATCTCTGCTTCATCCTGGATTTGCAGTGTTCCTGTCCTCATCCTGATGTCTCTACTCAGCCACTCCTTTTCTCGCCTTGCGTGAGATCTTGCTATAAGGGATTCCATAGTCTTTGAGGTAAGACATCCAAGTGAGGTAAATACTGAAAAGAAAAGGAAAAGAAGCCCCCAGCCAAGGCATCTCTTGGAGGAACATCCTTATACAATAAGTTACTAACTATATAGGATAGTTTCGTTTCTCAAAAAAAAAGAAGCTGGGCGGTGGTGGCGCACGCCTTTAATCCCAGCACTTGGGAGGCAGAGGCAGGAGGATTTCTGAGTTCAAGGACAACCTGGTCTACAAAGTGAGTTCCAGGACAGCCAGGGCTACACAGAGAAACCTTGTCTCGAAAAACCAAAAAACAAAAAAACAAAAAAACAAAAACAAAAAGAAAAATATGTACAAAAAGATAAATAAATAAATATGAAGGTTTAACTTTCAGGGTTTTAATTCTCTACTTCTGTCTTTGCCCAAGATGCAAACATACAATCAGGAAAATTACCTTTTTAAGCAATTTAATTACAAATTTTTCCCTTCCAGTAACTAACCAAAGATATCAAATCGAAATTACTCATATTTCAGTTCAAATCAAATAATATGGAAGAACTTGACAGCCTCTTCCAGATAAAACACATTTGCTGTTGGTATTTTGAAACCCATCACTTAACAGATTGCCTGCTAGGGGCTTGGAGGGTGTTTTTAGATTTTCCCAGAGTTAAGCTCACCATCCACAAAACCACTTCTCCTGTTAGTGCCCTGCTTCTGTACTCTGGGACAGTGTACACCAGGATCTTCTCTTTCCACAGGGCGATTAAGAAATCCTTTCAGTTTCATGAGGAGCAAGGGCTTCGGGAAGAGTTATCCCACAGGGTCCCGGAAAATGAAACCTAAACATAAGCCATACAGCAGAATTAGGAGGTGTGAGTTAGCAAAACAAACATACAACTACAGCCAATAACATACAACTAATGGTGTTTTAAATTTTTAATAGACTTTTCTTTTGACAGGATCTCATTATGTGACCCTTGCTAGCCTGGAACTTGTTGTGTAGACCAGGCTAGCATTGAACTCACAGAGATCAGCCAGTTTCTGCCTCCCAAATGCCAGGATTAAAGGTGTGTGTGGTGGTTTGAATATGCTTGGCCCAGGGAGTGGCACTATTAGGAGATGTAGTCTTGTTGGAGGAAGTGTGTCACTGTGGGGATGGGCTTTGAAACCTTCCTCCTAACCATGTGAGAGCCAGTCTTCTAGCTGCCTTTGGAATAAGAGGTAGAACTCTTTCTCAGCTCCTCCAGCGCCATGCCTTCCTGGACACTGCCATGCTTCCTGTCATAATGATAATGGACTGAACCTCTGAACCTGTAAGCCAGTCCCAATTAAATGTTGACCTTTATAAGAGTTGCCATGGTCATGGTGTCTGTTCATAGCAGTAAAACCCTAACCAAGACAGTGTTTGTGCTCCACCAAACCTGGCTTTCTTGAATTTCTTTAACTCAAGTTCTGACAGTACAAAATGTAACACATCACAGACAAAGTCTGTATGTTGTAAAACCTTTATTCTGACAGATGGAGGAGGCAGGATTGCAGTGTATTTTGCCAATGTAATGTCAAATTTATAATTGAAATAATATGTGTCCATATTTATATGTGAAAAAATAAATGGATAGAAAGATATCCCATGTTCATGGATTGGAAGAATTAATGCTGCTAAAATATCCACACTATGATATAATTCTTATTGCACTTCCAATGTCGTTTTTCACAGAGATATATAAAACAATCCAAAAACTCAGATACCCTCACAAACCTCAATTATTGATAAACTCATGAGCATAAAGAATGATGGTAGAGTCTCTGCAGGAAATGAGCTCCTTGCAACACGTACGAAGTGATAAAAATCAAAACAACACAATCCAGGCATAAAGATAGACACATCAACCAGCATTACAGAATATAGTCCAGAAATAAATCTGTAAGCCCATGCTCAAGTGACTTCACAAATCCAACAGTGATACAAAGGGAAAGGGGAGGTCTTTTTAATAAATGGCATTGGGAAATTAGACATCCACATGCTGAGAAGTGAAACTGAACCCTCATCTCACACAATATGCAAAAAGCAGTTCAAAACTATTAGAAAAAAAACAGAGGGAGGAAAACTCCACAACACTGGTATGGTGGTTTGAAAAGGTTTGGCCCACATAGACTCGTGGGTATGAATGCTTGGCCCATAGGGTGTGGCACTATTAGGAGGTGTGGCCTTATTGGAGTAGGTGTGGTCTTGTTGGAGGAAGTATGTCACTGTGGATGTGGGCTTTGGGGTCTCTGTGCTCAAGCTTTGCCCAGTATGGAATTCCAGAGCCTCCTCCTGGCTGCCTGTGAAGATAATTGCCTTCTGCTGCCTGCAAATCAAGATGTAGAACTCATAGCTCCTTTTCCAGCACCATGTCTGCCTTCAGGCTGTCATGCTTCCTGCCATGATGTAATGAACTAAACCTCTGAACCTGTAAGCCAGCCCCCATTAAATCTTGTCCTTTATAAGACTTGCCTTGGTCACGGTGTCTGTTCACAGCAGTAAAACCCTAAGGAAGACAAACAGCTACCCTCCAGCTGTAAATGCTGGCTCAGGAAGTCTGGGTGTCTATTCACAAGGGCTAGGGTGATCTGAATCTTTGGGAAGATTAAGGGAACAAGAGGAAAATTATGGGGATGAGGAAAGGTGGGCTCCTATTAGCCAAATCCATCTCAAATGGAAACCTGTGTGTTAACCAAAATCAGCAAGATAAAGCTAATAAGCATTCATTGTGCTTCATATATAATGTAATAATGATATAGATAATGAAATACATATATATACATATATAAAATTCAAGGCATACATTTGTCCTTTTTCTTTAGACTTCTCTTAAGTAAACTCTTAGATTAAGAGACCAATAGGTGCCCAGCTGCACAGACAGAGAAGGCCTTGCTGCCTACTCATGATGGGGCGGTCAGATGAGCATTCAACTACCCCATCAAATGTGGCCACTGGGACTTAAAAGCAAGGGCTCTTCAAATCCTTGATAAGTGACATGACATTACTGTTGTGATGGTTTATATATGCTCGTCCCAGGGAGGGGCACTATTAGAAGGTGTGGCCTTGTTGAAGGAAATGTGTCACTGTAGGGATGGGCTTGGAGATCTTCCTCCTAGACGCCTGAGGATGCCCAGTCTGTTCCTGGCTTCCTTGGATAAAGATGCACAACCCTCTGCTCCTCCTGCACCATGCCTGCCTGGATGCTGCCATGCTTCTCTCTTGATGACAATGGACTAAACCTCTGAACCTTTAAGCCAGCCCCAATTAAATGTTGTCTTTTATAAAATTTGCATTGGTCATGGCGTCTGTTCACAGCAGTAAAACCCTGAGTAAGACAACTGTCTACTTGGTTTTCAGGCTAATTCCTTAGACATCTAGTCTCCACCAGCAGTTAGTATTCAGCAGCAAGTACCTTTCCTTACCACATGCCAATGGGATACTTTATTAACCATAATCACCTCTCCTGGACTCTCCCCACTGACCATCCCTGCAGCCAGGGACCCCTTAGTGATCCCTATACTTCCCAGTGTGCATCTACCTTGGGCCTTTGTATCAGGTAGTCCCAGAATCTGGAAAGTTCTTTCAGTGTGTGTGTGTGTGTGTGTGTGTGTGTGTGTGTGTGTGTGTGAACATATACATACACATACACATACATAATTTCTTCGGACTTGACCTAAGGACCCCAAATTCTAATGCCCGTCTGCCCCCTACACCCCATCACACCAAGGCTCTCGCCGCCTCATCACCTCAGAAGCTGGATAATGTACCCACCACACGCATTGCTTACTGCCTGTCTTGACCGCCAGCATCTAATCTTCACAGGGTGGGTTTGGATTTGGGTTAGTGATCTAGCCTATCCTTGGGACTAAAGCACTGTCTGGTATACTTCAGGGAAGTTCTAAAGATTAGGCAACATGGTGGCTGAGGGCACTGAGGGGTCCAAGTGCTAAAAGGCCCCAAGCAGAGCTGCGGTGAGCACATATACCATCTCTGTGTAGCCACATGCAAATCTGACACTGCAAGGACTGAACCTGGGGTTCAGTCAGACAAAACATTGAGGGAGTCAGGAAATGTCCCACATTTACTGTAACAGCACTCACCCAAGAAAGCCATTCTGATGGCAAAGTGGCACCTGTCACCTACATGTAAAGGCCATTACCACATCTGTTTGAAAACTACAAACCCAAGTATAAAGTCGAGAGAAGAATATATCATGCCAATGGGACAAACAGAAGCTCTATGGAAACTCCCATGTAGCAAAGCACAGCCACCCAGTCTGCAGTTAATGGCGTTTTGTTCTTTCATAGAAGTCAAGTACAAATCAAACGAAAAGACACCAACTCTCTCTTTTGCCTGCATTCTCCTCTCTGGTCCTCCATGGAAATCAGAACTGTACAGTCTGTTGGGATGGCATCCCCAAGCCTACCCTCTACCACCCGTCACCCAGGTTGGTTGTCCCCGTACCTGAATCTGTCGGTGGCTGGGGTGGTTTCCGTGTTAAACTCAGCCACCGGGACTCCCCTGGAAGCCACCTGAGGGGCAAACATGGCAGCTGGGTAGACCACAGAGGACGTTCCCACCTGGAAAGCAAGGGGACGGTGACAGAACTGGGAGGAAAGAAAACACCAGGGAAACTTGCTCAGGCAGGGCCGGGGATGGAGGTGTGAGGAAAGGAGCTCTGGGTGACAGGTGACCAGAGGTGTAGGTGGAGACAAGCCAAAGGTGGAACTTGTTGGGTGCTCGGCAGGTCACTGGGAACGGGCAAGAACATGTGACACGAAGGGACAGTTACACAAGTGGCAGAGATCAAAGAAATGTCCCAAAGGACATGACTCAAGGGTAACATTTCTTCTGGTCTTTGAAGTTATACGAATGATCCATATTCTTTTTCTAAGGTGGGAAGTAGTCACAGTTAACCTTTGACCTGCACACACACCCTGCCTAGGAAAGCAAAGGCCAGAACACATTTTGGAAAGCGGGTTTCCTCACTGATGATCACCCTGGCCACAGGGGCTGCACGCCACAAGGGGTGTGTGCAGTAAATACAGAATGGAAATAGACCCACCGCCAAGACTCTCTGCTCTTAAAGACACATTAAAGAAGCTTGTTAACTCTCTGTGTTCCTTCCAGTTAAGTCCACATCCAGGGAATGTGTCCTTAGGAAACTGCCTGAGGAACATGCTAAGATTCCCATTGTCAGGTAGGCCTGCAACATTGCATCAAATGCCAAAAATGTGTAACAGTTGAGTGTAGGGTACACGCCTGTAATCCTAGCATGTGGGAGGTAGAGGCAGGAGGATGAAGAATTCAAGTCTGGTTTTTAGCTATGTAGTGATGTAATACTCTGCTGGGCTGCATTAGACCCTATTCAAAAAAACAGCCTAAACCAACCCAAATGTCCTGCAATAGGAATTTCTCACTATGTTATCTGTGTACCAAAAAAGCATGTGGTAGCTTTGCATATATTGATATGGGATAATGAAATATGCTAATTGAATCATTATATGAATAAAGCAGTCTCAATACAGAGTGTGTATCATGTATATTTTACATATATACATATACATATGCATATATGTATGCATGTATATATATATATATATATATATATATATAGAGAGAGAGAGAGAGAGAGAGAGAGAGAGAGAGAAGGGTTTAGACCAGAAGTTACCAGCTTAGCTGGGCGGTGGTGGCACACGCCTTTAATCCCAGCACTTGGGAGGCAGAGGCAGGTGGATTTCTGAGTTCGAGGCCAGCCTGGTCTACAAAGTGAATTCCAGGACAGCCAGGGCTACACAGAGAAACCCTGTCTCGAAAAAAACCAAAAAAAAAAAAAAGAAAAAGAAGTTACCAGCTTTCTTTGCAAAAGGAACCATACTGTTAAATTGTTAGGCTTTTAAAGCCATCCAGACTCTCCCACCAGGACTCAGCTCTCACACTGTGGGACAAAAGCAGCCGCAGTTAATGTGTAGAAAGACACAATTATTCTAACACAGCTATTTACAAAATGGTGTAAACTACACTAATCCAGAGACTGCAGTTCATTCACCCCTGCTCTAGAAGTAAAGATAAACATGCCACCGGGGATTATTTCCACATGGTATAATGTGGTGACTTCTAATTGCCTTCTTAGACTTTGATCCTTTCCTGTTTTATCAATGATGTTTAATAATGAGCGTGCGTTATATTTAAAATCTAGGCCAGGGCCAGTGAGACGGCCCGGCAGGTGGAGGAGCTTGCAGTAATGCCTGGCAACCTGAGTTCTGTCCTTAGAAACCATGTAAAGGTGGAAGGAGAGAACTGACTCCCTGAAGCTGTCCTCTGACCTCCACAAATGCACGTGGCACATTAAAATGCAATCATCATGCGTACACATATGATAGAGGAATAAAGAAAATCTGAGGCTCCCCCAATGACATTATGTTAGAATATTACATCTATAAATTTATACTGCTCTAAAAAAGCATGTTCCTTTTGGGTTTTTTTTTTTTTGGAGGGGGGAGGAGAAGGGAGGTGGCTCACAACTATTTGTAACTCCAGGGGTCCCAGAGCCCCTGACCTCCAAGGACACTGAGCCTATGTGCACACATGCACATGCTGATATGCACACCTAAACATAACTAAAAATAATAAAACAAATCTTTTTAAAAGACAAGCTCTTATTTATTGCTTCTCGGTTTTCTTCCAGGACACCAGACTTCCACACATGTGTTTCAGAGAGGGAGGGAAGGAGGGAGTGAAGAAGAAATGGAGGAAGAGGGGGTGGAAGGACAAGACAGAAGGGAGGAAGGAAGATGGCAGCCTGACACTCCACCCGAGTCTTTCCAGGGCCTGAAGACTAGGGACACATGTGACCTACCACTAGACACAGGTCACAGAGGGCGAGCTCTCTGTCCACCTCCTCCAGAACAGCAGGGTCCAGGTTTTCCCCAAACCACACCACGTGAGGTCGCAGCAAGCCTCCGCATCCTGCCTCCTCGCACCTGGAAGAAAACCATCCTTAGGTTGTCTCTGACCGCTTGGATCAGGACTGTCCAGGATCCCAGGGAAACTGGGCTGCCATGCAGGGACCACCTCTTTCCACCAATGACCTCCGTTTGCTCTCTCGGATCACTTGTTTCTTGAGACTGGTCTACACCCACGTGCTCCGTGCCAAAATCCTCTCTCTCTCTCTCTCTCTCTCTCTCTCTCCCTCCCTCCCTCCCTCCCTCCCTCCCTCCCTCTCTCTCTCTCTCTCTCTCTCTCTCTCTCCCTCCCTCCCTCTCCCTCCCTCCCTCCCTCCCTCTCCCTCCCTCCCTCCCTCCCTCTCCCTCCCTCCCTCCCTCTCTTGCTCTCTCTCTCTCTCTCTCTCTCTCCCTCTCTCTCACCTTGCTCTGCCTCTCGCTGTAACCTGGGCTCTGCATTCGGTAAAGCAGGAGTTCTAAATTCCTTTAGATTTTTGGCTCTCAGGTTGTTTGGCTAAATTGCCCCAGCTGACCCTTGAATACACTTGTGGCCAGGCCAGCCATGAACTTATGATCCTCCTGCCTCAACCCTTGAAATAGCAGTGATTACAAGCCTCGGCCAAAAGGCTAGCTTTAAAAAAAAAATCTCTCTTCTTGGCCAGGAGGTGGTGGTGCATGTCTTTAACCCCAGCACTCAGGAGGCAGAAGCAGGCAAATTTCTATGAGTTCGAGGCCAGCCTGCTCTACAAAGTGAGTTCCAGGACAGCTAAGGATACAAAGAGAAACCCTGTCTTGAACCCACCCACCCCCTAAAAAAAAAAAAGGGAGGGGTGTGTGGTTAAAATAAACCAAAGAGTATAAGCACTCTATAGAAAGCAGTAACTCAGGGTTGGAGTGATCTCTCAGTGAAGAAGCAACCGTTTGTAACTCAAGCTTAAGTCCAAATGCCTCTGACCTCCAAGGGCACTGCATCGCAGGTGTACATACCCACATGCAGGCATACACACATAGACAAAGTTTTAAAAGTGAAACCTTTCTTGAGGGGGGTTGGTTTGGTTTTGGTTTTCGGTTTTTAGATCCAGGGTCTCAGTATATAGCTCTGGCTGTCCTGGAACTCCCAGAGGTCCTCTTGCCTTGTTTTGTGCATGTACACATGTGCACCCGTGTGCTGTTGCTCTGACCTGCGCAGCCCAGAGGTCAACTAGGGTATCGGCTCCTATTGCCCTCCATATTATCTGCTGAGATAGGATTTCTCATTGAACATGGAGGTTGCTGTTTTGGCTAGACTGTCTGTCCAGCAAGCCCTAAGGATCTGTCTGTCAGCACTGGGGTTTTAGATACCATGGCAAGGCCTAGCTGGAAGTCTTGAGAATCTACGCTGAGGTTCTCTTGCTTGCCTAGTAAGCACTTAGGGACTGTTCATCTTCCAGGCCCCAAGGAACAACCTTTGGAAAAACCATTTCAATGTCTGGTATTGAAAAACCAACAACTTAAAAAAATCCTAGTGTACTTTATAACATACACATATATATTTTAATTATTTTATTTTATTCTTTGGTTTTTCAAGACAGGGTTTCTCTGTATAGCCCTGGCTATCCTGGAACTCACTCTGTAGACCAGGCTGGCCTCGAACTCAGAAATCTGCCTGCCTCTGCCTCTGCCTCCCAGGTGCTGGGATTAAAGGCGTGCGCCACCACTGCCAGGTCTAATTATTTTAGATTTATTTACTCTAAGTGTATGAGTGTTCTGACTGCATTTAAGTATGTGCATCATGAGCATGCAGTGCCCTCAAGGCCGGAAGAGAGCATCAGATCCCCCCGGAAATGGGGTTACAGGCAGTTGCTCGCTATCGTGTGGTGCTGGGAATTGAACCCAGGTCCTCTAGATCAGCAGCCAGTGCTCTTAACCGCTGAGTCATCTCTCCAGCCCCAGTTTCTTTAGTTCTGTAATTTCACCTTTGCAAGACCTCTGCCACCTCCTTAGTCTTGGACCGGGAGACAGGCTGAGGAAGAGGAAGAGGGCTACTTACTAATTATACTATAAATGCTCTATAATGATAATTATAGTGTGACACCGGTGTGCAGATCACCTCTGTTACGTAACTGCTTCAGAAACTTCCCAGACCCCAAGGGACCTGTCAGGACTCAGAGAGACCAAAGTCAGGCAGTATGTGTGTAGCTGCTTGGGCACCTGAGGCAAAAAGATCACTTGAGCCTAGGAGCTTGAGGCTAGCTTGGGCAACATAGGGAAACTGGCTCTCTAAAAAGGACCTGGAAGATGTTTCATCTTTTGTCCTTTGGTCCCTGGACTGAGAGGTCAGGGATCATTGCTACACTGGTATCCTTTATATGAGGACACCTTCGCTGTCTTCAGACACACCAGAAGAGGGCATCGAATCCCATGGCAGATGGTTGTGAGCTACCACGTGGTTGCTGGGAATTGAACTCAGGACCTCTGGAAGAGCAGTCAGTGCTCTTAACCATTGAGCCATCTTTCCAGCCCTGCATTGGTCCACTTAAAAGGCCTCTCCCTACACTGAAAAAAAAGTTAAGATTTTGATTTTTATACATTTTTTTTTTTACTTTACATTACATACATTGGTGCTCTGCCTGCCCTTATGTCTGTATGAGGGTAATGGATCCCCCCGAACTGGAATTATGAGCAGTTGTAAACTGCCGTGTGAGTGCTGGGAATCGAACATTTGGAAGAGCAGCCAGTGTTCCTACCCACTGAGCCGTCTCTCCTGCCCTTCTTTCCTCCAATCCTGAACACCAGATAGACATCAGTTTTTTACCTACCGGGGAAGTTTGTCGACTGGGATTCTGGCGTCTTGAGTTTCTGGTTCTGGGGCCCTGGAGTAAATAGTATTAAAGAGAATGAATACTAATGTTAAAGTCAAGGAACAGAGGAAGGACATAACATGGTCCTTCGTGCATTTGCCTGGTGGCACATGGTACAAAGTTTGCTCATGTGTGCTAACTTAGTAGGGTTAACCTGAAATACTATCAGTTTCGCTTCACGAGGGTATTTGGGTAGTGGAGTCTGAGTGGGATAATTCTGATGCTTCTCCAGTGACATCACATTAAGATTTTGCTTCTAGACATTTATACTGCTCTGAAATGGTTCAGAAGATATTTGTTTTCCAGTAGTTTAAGTTGACTCCTAAATTTTCCTAATTATAAACAATGATATACATCCCTCATAAAAAATGTTAGGAAACTCCCTATGAAATGAAGAAGAAACAAAAACTACCCATAATCCCTTCGTTCCTCATGGTCAAAATTAATCCTTTGCTGTGTTTTTCTTATGGTCTTTTCACTAATATACACATACGTGAAGACAGGGTGTGAACTTGTGAAAATAAGACTTTGGGATCACACCACAGCAAATAACTCTGGCACCTTACAGTTCTTACTTAGTGCGGGAAATTATGAGTCAAGTATTTCTTTCATCAAATATCTGTACCATGTCTAGTCTTGCGCTTTAGAAATAGACACTGGAAAAAAACAAAAAAAGGAAGAAAACTATCCACCGGAATCTTCAGTGAACATTCCGCATCCTCATCCTCATGGTCGGTTCGAGGATACTGCATTTATTCGGCAGTATGCTATAGTTACCCTTTTCCTGCTAAAGCTGGACAGATCGGACTCTTGTAGTTCTCAACAACAGTGCCACAAGAGGTACACCGAGTTTTAAATAAGGTTCCTGAAAGAAAAGACACGTGTCAAGCAAGTTCAGAACTCAGCATCGGCGGAGCAAAGTCTGCTTGTCTGAGAAGCTGGACAATAATTTGCCATCCTATGTTCATTTTTACGGTTGGGTCTACCCTAGGAATCACGGGAAATATAAAAACATGCTGTCTTAGTCACTATTCTATGGTTGTGAAGAGACCAAGGCAACCCCTATAACTAAAAGAATTTAACTGTGGGCTTGCTTACAGTTTCAGAGGGTTATTCTATTATTGTCAAGGCAGGGGCATGATGGGAGCACAGTGGGGGTATGGTGGGAGCACGGTGGGGGTACGGTGGGAGCACGGTGGGGGCACGGTGGGAGCACGGTGGGGGCACGGTGGGGGCACGGTGGGGGCACGGTGGGGGCACGGTGGGGGCACGGTGGGGGCACGGTGGGGGCACGGTGGGAGCACGGTGGGGGCATGGTGGGAGCACGGTGGGGGCATGGTGGGAGCACGGTGGGGGCATGGTGGGAGCACGTGGGGGCATGGTGGGAGCACGGTGGGGGCATGGTGGGAGCACGGTGGGGGCATGGTGGGAGCACGGTGGGGGCATGGTGGGAGCACGGTGGGGGCATGGTGGGAGCACGGTGGGGGCATGGTGGGAGCACGGTGGGGGCATGGTGGGAGCACGGTGGGGGCATGGTGGGAGCACGTGGGGGCATGGTGGGAGCACGGTGGGGGCATGGTGGGAGCACGGTGGGGGCATGGTGGGAGCACGGTGGGGGCATGGTGGGAGCACGGTGGGGGCATGGTGGGAGCACGGTTGGGGCATGGTGGGAGCACGGTGGGGGCATGGTGGGAGCACGGTGGGGGCACAGTGGACACATGTCAGCACTCATGACATTGGAACAGTAGTGGCTCCGCAGGCAGAGAGAAAGAAATACAGACTCTTGAAACCTCAAAACCCACCGCTAGTAATACACTTCCTCCAACAAGGACACACCTCCTAATTCTCCTCAAATAGTGCCAATCCTTAAGAGTTCAAATATATGGGCCGCTGGGGGCCATTTTTATTCAAAGCACCACACAGCTACTACTGTTTAACCCACCAAAACCAACAGATGCCTTCAAGGACATCACAACGGACAGAGGAAATAACTACATGGCTAACCTCACGCAGCTGGCCCTGGAGTGATGTCCAGACGTAGCTGGAGTGGTCTAGGGAGAAGCAACTGCTCAACCTGAAGCTAAGGGTCTGAGTTACTAAGTGCTTAATTACAAAAGGCCAACGGGCTGGGGAGACGTACAGCAGTTCAAGGTTTAGGCTCATACCTGAAAGTGCAATTGTTCAGAGCGTCCCCAAATCTTACCTTTGATTTAACAGAACTTGAACCTCTTCTAGCAAAGAAACTCACAAAATGGGCAATTAACTAACAAATACAGAGAAGAGCTAGCAATAGCAACCATTTACAGTGCGCTGTGGTGGCCACAGTTCAAACCATGGCTGCATGCTCAGGGTGTTCTGAGGTACATCCCCACCACAGCACACACAGACGCTTGCAGTATGCCTACTCTGCCTTCTTTAGGAACCATCTCTCCTCTTCCTCATGCTGAGAAGATGGAGTTATCAATCCCAGGGCAAACATAATCATGGCCACAGGCTCCTGACTAGCACATACAGAGTATGTGTCTCTGGCAGTGCATGCGACCCCAGAGGTATAATTTTCTGAGGGGCCAGCTGTGACGGTTAATCTTGACTGTCATCTCAGTACACTTTATAATCACCTAGCATATACACCTCTGAGCATGTCTGTGAAGGTGTTTCCAAAGAAATTTAGCTGAGGGAAGGCGGGGCTGGAGGGATGGCTCAGTGGTTAGGAGCGCTTGGTGTTCTTGCAGAGAATGTAAGCTCCATTCTCAGCACCCACATATATCTTAAAATCGTAATTGAATTTAATGAAATGAGGGAGCTTCCTCTATTTTTCTTACCTCAGGAAAATGTTCTCATCATTTGTAACAGAAAAAAAAAATCCCACCCAATTCGCACATGTGACCTTTTGTGATTCTTGAAAGAACTCTGTAAGGCAGGTGTCATTGACCCCACTCTATGCAAGGATAGGAAAATGAATGGCTCATGGGTTGACAATGTAGAGAAATAGACAGAGACATATGGCAAATGACACACAGCCAGCAGAGTTAAGTGTTGACCAGTGTGGTGGGACACACAGCCAGCAGAGTTAAGTGTTGACCAGTGTGGTGGTTTGAATAGGTATGGCCTTAGATGTTTGAATGCTCTGCCTATGGGAAGTGGCGCTATTAGGAGGTCTACCTTGTTGGAGGAAGTGCGTCACTGTGGTAGGCGGGATTTGAGGTTTCCTATGCTCAAGCTATGCCTAGTGTGGCTCACAGTCGCTTCTCCTGCCTGCTGATCAAGGTGTTGAACTCTTGGCTCCTCTAGCACTGTATCTGCCTGCACGCTTCCCACCATGATGATAATGGGCTAAACCTTTGGAACCGTAAGCCAGCCCCAATGAAATGTTTTCCTTTATAAGAGTTTCAATAAAACCCAACTAAGACAAGCAGAGGACAGATTTCTGTGTCAGGTGACCGTAGCTGGCTGAGTGTAGCACTCCATTGTACCTGTACAGAACAGACATGAATGGACTGCCTCTCAACCTGTTCATGAGGAAACCCATCCCTTGGGTCTGTAGATGCTAAAGCTAATGGCCTTGAGCAGGAATCCATAGAGGAAAGAACCCAGAGAAACTCGCAATGCAAGACAAACTTCATGGATGTTACAACAACATGGTGAGCTTGTTACAAAAAAGAACCTGGGTCAACACCTCCCTCAGACTCTATAGTGAGACAGGATGACTTCATCGGCAACTGCCCTACTGAGGACAAAGGATAAGTAAGTGCTCCCAGGATGTTGAAGTCACAGCCAGCCATGCCCAGTTCTGCTGAAGTCACAGCGATGCGAGCACCCAGGCCTGTCTGCTTCCCTCCATGGATAGCTGTGTCAAGCACTGCCTCCTTCAATAGATGCCCAAGGAACAGGGATTTGTGGCTGTGTAGGCAGCACATCTCTAGTGGACAGGAACACTGATACTACCCAGTGTGCGGTGGGGGCTGTGGGAGAAATGTGGGCTTTGTTTTGGTATGTCCAGGTAAGGCCTATCTAACTGAAACCCAGGAGTGTTGACACTATTGGTCTCAGTCCATCCTCCAATGACCAGGCTGAGAAAACAAGTGAGTTGTGCCAGTGGGCCAGGTGTCCCTTGTTACCAACTGTTCAGATGCTCTTGAGTACCACTGTGCCCCTGAGGAAAGCGCCACAGCATTTAGGGGAAGGACAGGTGTCTAGTACAGTAGGGTGGACAAGCTGTGTTTTAAAGTCTAGTTCTCCTCACCATGGATTTCCAGAAGGTTCTTGGTGCCAGCCTTGCGATGCAACTCATCGATGTTCTGGGTGATGACCACAACCCGTCTGCCCTGGTCATGCAGCCGGGCTTCACACTGGGCAATGGCCAGGTGCCCGGGGTTGGGTTCCTTGGTCCGCATGACCTCCCTCCGGTAGTGGTAAAACTCCCACACCTGTGATGGGTTTCGAGCAAAGGCCTGAGGGGTCGCCAGGTCCTGAGGGGAGAGAGGCAGAGGTCAGCGAGGGACCTGTGGAGATGGGAATGAGCAGCCAGTAGGTCAGGCTAGACTGTGTAGCACCGGCTTAAATCCCAGTCCTGGGACGAGTTGGTCACTCTTAACCTTTCTATTGATGAGATAGAAACAGTGCAGCGCCCCCCCCCACTCAGTTCACAAATTATGAACAGGAAGTCGAGTGACATGTGGGGAAGGATTGGGGGTTGGAATTCACCCCCCTCCCCCGGAGCTCTGAGAAATCAATTTCATTGTGCGGGATTTCCAAGAAAAACACGAAAGGAAAAATGCCCCAGTAAAATACATCAGGCTCATAAAGGAGCTCAGACATACAACTACACATACATGCACAGACACACATACCTACACACAACTAAAAGCACAGCATGTGCTCATACCACACAACTATACACATCTACACAACCACATACAATTATATGTATTGTGCACAAACTATACATGTTTGCATTAACATATACAGAGCTACAACCATACAGGTATTCATATTTATATACACATAATTATACACATATATGTAGTTTCATGTATTTATGCTAAAACTACATGTAGATGTTTGTATGTACACAATTGCATGCATATATACAGCCACGTGTATATAAGTATACAACACACATATGCATATATACCTATAAGTACA
Organism: Tokudaia tokunoshimensis; assembly: GCA_036184795.1. Lineage (NCBI taxonomy): Eukaryota > Metazoa > Chordata > Mammalia > Rodentia > Muridae > Tokudaia > Tokudaia tokunoshimensis. The sequence continues at coordinate 20,933,756 of BTHU01000022.1, forward strand.
TATAGTTGTACATACTTACATGTAAATCAGACACATATACACAACATTATGCATGTAGCCATATACAAACTACATGTATACACACTTAGACATAATTATACAATATATTCAGCTATATACATATGATTATATGTACTTAGAAGTATACATGTATACATGCATACAACTAAACATAAACATTTTGTTACATGTACTTATACATGAACAAATATATACACATATGCATACAACTACATATATACATGTTCTATCTACTTACACACAAATCACATGTATGTATGTGCATATAAAAACTACACACACATATATAGCTATATTCTAATAAACTACACATATATACATACATGTGAAGGAAGCTCAGGAGAACTTGGACCAATCTTGAAAATAGGGCCTGGTCCCTTTAAGAAAGGATGCTCCATGCTTGGGAGGGGGGATGGTCACACACACACACACACACACACACACACACACACACAGAGGAGACTGCCACTGCTAAACATGGCCAGCAGGGGAGGGCTTCCAGGAGCCTATAGAAAATCCGAATTAGAGACTCTGGCAGACTCCTGCCCCCAGGGCCCCTCCCATGCCCTGGATGGGAGCTGTTTGTTCTTGTAAAGTTTGTCCCTTTGGTTGGCTTCCTCTTTGTGGCTGGTCTTTCTTGTTCTGCCTCAACCTGTAACTTACTTTCACTCTATCAGCTGCTCCCAGGACGATAACCTCGCCTTCCCTCTGCTTTCCCCCTCAGGGGTCTCTGCTTTCAATTAGGGGCAGGACATAGCACGTCCCTGCCTTAGATCTCAGGCTGTCAGTGGTCTCGGTCTCTCTCTCTCTCTCTCTCTCTCTCTCTCTCTCTCTCTCTCTCTCTCTCTCTCTCTGTGTGTGTGTGTGTGTGTGTGTGTGTGTGACTTCGCTTTCCTGTCTCTCCAGGGCAAACAATTCTTTGTCCCATGAAATGAACCGGGTGATACCCCTCCCCCAAGACACCCATAACACACATTCATGCATACAAACAGCTCTATGTCCTTACAAACTGCATATATAACTGCCTGCACACTGAACCATACACATATATGAGAACAATAGGTATTAACGGAGTGCACGGAGTATCTGGACTTCAGGCACTAGCCCTCTTCCGAGACGGACAGTTCGTCCCCGTGACAGAGGCCCACAGCACAGCTGTCCCGGTTGGAAGCTGACAGGAAGTGCACAAGGAAACTCTTAACAGTCACAGAAATGTCCCATATCCTGCTGGTGTCACCTCAGGTCCTCACTGAACCGTACACACATCCAACGGGTTCCTTCCAGTCTATGTTAATGCTGAAATGAAGCACACCAAAGTTCCCCCCACACACACACACCCACACTCACAAGTACACCCCCAACCCAGACAGGGACAGTGGTCTTTCCCTTCAAAGTGCAATGTGTGGCCCTCAGGGGACCCTGGGACACCCTGGGCAGGAACACCCGTGCACTAACCTAGGAACTGTAAGCACATACAAGGGCCCTTGGTCGGAGTTGGAATCAAATATGCCCTCTGACCTCTCACCTTACTGGCAAACTCTGAACTTCCTCTGACACTGGAGCAGCACCCCCCCCCCCACACACACACACCCCAAGTCCTTCCTGCCACCCGCTGCTGTTCCCCAAGGATGCCTCTGGGGGCCTTCTTTCTTCCTGGACTCGAGGGGCTCTCCACCCTTCTCCCCTCCTGGGCCTAAGGAATGCCAGAGTATCCCACATTTCCACCTCCTTCAACCTATAGGAGGAAGGAAAGGACCGCGCATACGCTCTGCGCTCCCTGGGCAAGCTCTTTGAATTCTTCGAGGCTCACACTAAGGTGGTGCCAGCGTTCTGGGTCTGGGAGCATCACAGCGGATACTACACACGAAGTCCGCAGTTCTCTAAAACTAGGGATTTCCAGGATGCGAAAGATGCCTAGGCAGTTAAAGAGGGCCCAAGCACAGGTCCCAAAACGCACCTTAGGTCGCTCACAACCTCCTGTAACTGCAGCTACAGTAGACATAATGTCTTCCTCTGTCCTCGGACGGCACCACGCGGGTATGTACCTCCCCGCCCACATACACACAACTCAAAAGAGAAGTGAAATAAACATTTAAAACTAAGGATTTTAACTTAACTGAAGAAACAGTGCTATCGTTTGGATCTGCAATGTCTTCTAAAGGCCCCGCTGTCGGAGGTGCGGCTGCCCGCTTGGCACGAGAGAAAAGCTGTGAGCCTTTGAGAAGTGGGGTCTGACGAGAGCTGAGGTCACTGGGGCTAATGGGAAGCACTGGGAGAGGCCCTGTCACTTCATCTTTTTCTTTGGTTCTGAGTCATGAGGTGAATAGCCTTGCTCTGCTCTGTGTTCCCCATGCTCTCAGCCACGATGTATTTTCTCATCATGGGCCCCAAAGCCACAGGGACAATGGAACATGGAGGAGAACTTCCCAAACTTTGAATTAAAATCAATCTCTCTCTCTCTCTCTCTCTGGTTTACTTATTTATTTCAAATATGCGAGTACACTGTAGTTGTCTTCAGACACATCAGAAGAGGGCATCGGATCCCAGTACAGATGGTTGTGAGACACCATGTGGTTGCTGAGAATTGAACTCAGGACCTCTGGAAGAGCAGTCAGTGCTCTTAACCTGTGAGCCATCTCTCCAGCCCCTCAACCTTTTCTCTATATAATCCAAACATCTCAGATATCTGTTAAAGTAACAGAGAGGGCTTCTATAAGTATAGTTTGTATATATGTGCATGTAGTGTGTGTAGATGTGTATATATATATATATATATGTATATATATATACAGGTATATATATATACATATATATATATACATGTATATATATATATATATAGTTTGTAAGTACCTGTATATGTCTGTGTGTGTGTGTGTGTGTGTGGTGTGTGTCTGCATATATGTATGTAGTGGCTAGTTATTTATCGACTTGCCAAAAGCTAGACTCATCTGAGAAGAAAGATCAGTTGAGCAAAGGCCTCCATCAGATTGGCCTGTAGGCAAGACTATAGGACATTTTCCTGATTAACAGTTAATATGGAAGAGTCCAGCCCACTTGGGGTAGTAGCACCCCTGGGCCTTCGGTACTGGGTGACATAAGAAGCAGCATCCCTCCATGGCCTCTGCGTCAGTTCCTGCCTTGGGCTCTTGCTTTCCTTTCCTCAGTGATGAACTGTGACCTGAGAGTTATAAGATGACATGAACCCTTTACTTCCTGGAGCTGCATCACAGTCTTTATCACGGCAATAGAAACCTAACCAGGATAGCATATAACACAGAAACAGAAACGTCCTGTCTTATAACCATGGTGTTCACGATACAACTTCAACCATCTGCTGAAACTCACTGACTTGTACGCTAACCGTGGGTACATATGTCTTTGTCTGTTTTAACAAAAACTGAACGATAAAACAATAAATCAACCAAGCAGGGCTGGAGAGATAACCCAGTGGTTAAGAACACTTGCTTTTCTAGCAGAGAACCCAAGTTCAGTTCTCAGCATCCACACTAGATGACTGACAACTGCCTGTACCTCTAGCTTTGGAGGATCCGGCGCCCTCTTCTGGCTTCCTTGGGAACCCACACATATGTGTATCTACCCACACACAGATACATACACATACACATAAATAAAATGAAATAAATAATAAATCCTTTAAATGATAAATCCATTCACCTCCATGAAACTTATGTTGCAATGTTCTTCATGTAATTGTTTAAACACCAAGTTCTGAGCCTACAACAAGTTTCACAGAAGTTTTACAATGTTTAATACTTAATTCCAATTATCTTCAGATATTTATATCTACATTTACAGTTATGAATTGTGGTAACCAAGGTTTTCTGATTCTACCCTAAGGCAGTTCCTAAAGAACTGAATTGTCTTTAAAAAGAAAGAAAGAAAAGAAAAGATGAAATCTTTTCACATCTAGAAGGTAAAGAAAACTGCTGGGCAGTGGTGGCGCATGCCTTTAATTCCAGCACTTGGGAGGCAGAGGCAGGAGGATTTCTGAGTTCAGAGGCCAGCCTGGTCTACAGAGTGAGTTCCAGGACAGCCAGGGCTACACAGAGAAACCCTGTTTGCTCATCTGTGAGGTCTTCGAGATGCGACCTTGCCCAGGAGGGAAGGAGAGGCTCCAAAGCCTTAGGTGGTCAACAGGAGGCAACAAAAGGTCACATGTCCTAGACAAAAAACCCTGAAAGACCTTGAGGACCCAACCTCAGAGTAAAGGGAGTAAACAATTGCTATAAGGTGAGACTGACCATCCAGAGAGAACAATGCTCCCTGTGGAACTGCCTGCAAACCGTGTAGAGAAACTCTGGGGTCCTATGCACCACATGGGACACAGTTTTAGGGTCACACGGGTTGAGTTAAGCTTTCCAGCGATGTAGCTGATATTGAGTTATCCTGTTCCTTGTAAGTAACTCACTACGCCACCAAATTGGACAGTGGTGCAATCATTACTTTGGTCTGTCAGGGGTTCCTTTTCTGGGGTGAAGTGTGTGTATATGTGTGTGTGCGCGTGCATGTGTGTGTGTGTTTCACACATAATTATGCAATTGTATATACCTGTGCAGCAGAAGTATTCAGAAGCCAGAGGAGGTCACTGGGTGTCTTCCTGTTGCTCTCTACCTTCTTGCCTTGAGACACAGCCTCTCAGTGAACTAGAAGCTTGCTGTTTAGACTAGGCAAGCTTTCAGGAGCCTCCAGTCTCCCCTTCCCAGGGCTGGGTTTCAAGTATACCGAGCCGTGCCCAGCTCTTTCTGCGGGTGCTGGGATGCAGACTGCGGTCCTGATGCTTGATGCTCAGACAGCAGGTGCTCTTTATACTGCACCCGTCTCCCTGGCCCCAGATTTGCTGCCGTAGTCATCATAGATAGAGCGTGTGTTGACGGCAAAACCAAGCGGACAAAATGGTTACACTGCCCGTCTCAAGCGCTGTCCCTGAGCTTCTGTGTGGATGCTGAATCAAACTCCGTAAGAGCTTCATTCAGAAGAGCCTTTGGGCCTGGCGGTGGTGGCGCACGCCTTTAATCCCAGCACTTGGGAGGCAGAGGCAGGCGGATTTCTGAGTTCGAGGCCAGCCTGGTCTACAGAGCGAGTTCCAGGACAGCCAGGGCTATACAGAGAAACCCTGTCTCGAAAAACCAAAAAAGAGCCTTTGGTATTCCGGAAGCATTACTAACCTGAGCTTGCCATTTTCTCCAGTAACCTCCAGCTCCTCTGAAAGTCGGAACCCCGCTCTCCGCACTCACACCAGCCCCCGAGATGATGGCTATGTGCTTGGCATTCGCAAAACACTTCCGGAAATCTGCCATATCTAAACAGAAAATAAAACTCGTGTCAATCCAGAGTTCCAACCGGACATTTATATTCCACATCACCTGTGTATATCGTGAACCTTGACATTGAAAAGAAGTATACTGTGTGATACTCCAACAGGGGCTGTAAAAATGGTTCCACTCATAAGAGCACTTGTTACTCTAGTAGAGGACAGGGGTTCGGATCCCAGCACCTACATGGCAGTTCACAACCATCTGCAACTCCAGATCCAGGGGATCTGGTGCCTTCTGATCTCTGTGGGCACCTGGCACACACATGCACACATACAGGCAAACACTCATACATATTAAAATCAATAAATCTTTTTTAAAAAAGTATTTTGGATATTCCAATAAAAAGTATTCCACAGGGCTGGCGAGATGACTCAGGAAGGGCATTGCCACCAAGCCCGATGACCTGAGTTCAACCTCTGGAAGCCACGTGATGGTAGAAGATGGGACTTCTACAAGTTGTCCTCTGACCTCGACACACACCATGGCACATACATGTCCCTCACCCTTAAATAAATGAATATAAACGTTTTTAAAACGTTTCCTGTATCATGAAGATACAAGCTTAAGTTTTGGGCACACATTGGCTCAGTATCTAAGCTCCATCTCCGATACCTCCTTGTGATCTAATATACTTAGTCTCTCTATACATGGGTCCCTGGGCTGCTTGGTGTGTATGACCTGTTGCAGTGTAAAGCTGTGGAGATTTAAAAGGGTTCATGGATCCACATTTCTTGTGGAAAGACAACACCTTTGTGTTTGTGATTAAGCTGAACTGAGGCCTGCTAGGTACTAAATACTAAATTTCTCCTCCTATTCAAGCACCCTGTGAAAATCATGCTAAAGTTTCCCCAGCACAGTGGCCAATGCAGGCATGTCTAAGGATGACTCACTTGAACTTGGGCGAGCCATGGTGAGGCAGATCTTGCTCTGTGGGGAGGCTGGAGGCTTCAGTCTACAGCACAGCTGGGAAATGAATCGGCCAGGAGCAATCAGGAGTGGTTGCATCAGGTTTTCCTGGAAGTCTTTCTTCCCCAGGCGGGCTGTAGAAAAGTTATAAGGCGCATAGAAACAATCACAAGACATTTACACACATACTGTGTCTTTGTCTCGCTAGAGGTGTTGTTACATGTATATATGTACAAATATTTTGCTAGTTGATTCAAGACAACTAGTCCTATGTGGAAAAATCTCATGAATATACTCGCCAACAACAGAGCACTGTTAGTCCAGCCTACTTCAAACACACAACACCATGTCATGTGAAATCTGTGTTAGAATAAAGTACCAAACATATCACAATTTCTAATTTTATTTTGCTTTTTGTTTTTTGAGAGAGAGGAGTCTAGTTATGTATCACAGGGTAGCTTTGGATAATATTCATCCTATGGCAGACTCCCAAAGCCTGAGATGAGAAGCCCGTATGCCACCCTGCTGAGAGAAATATCTTTCAAGTTTTGGGGGATGGGTAAAGCCCAAGGCTTTGATTGTCCTGGGCATCAAGACCTCCACTCCAGATCCTTATCTTGTGATTTATTGAACATGGAACCAAGAAGGAAACATTGCACCCATAGAGCTAAAAACCCCTGAGTGAGGTCATAGGTCACGGTAAGTAAGGGACTGTATTGTTAAGAATACCCTTAACATGGTGGATGAGGGAGGAGCAGGAGTTCAAGGTCATCCTCAGGGAGTTCAGAGAGAGCCTGTCTCAACAAAACAAAACAAACAAAAAACTACCACAATAAAAAAACAAGACAAAATGACAAAAGATAAAATAAAAAGACATCCTTAACTGAAGTCGTTGGCAACAGAATTCTGATAGATATAGATTTTGTATTTATCGCCTGGACTACGGCTCAGACTTGCTGTGTTCAACTGGGGCTGCACACACAAGGTAGCATCTGAGAGTTTGAGGGATGCTCTCACCCCAGAGCAGAGTCAGACACTCGGCCAAGCCAACAAGCCACTGGGTAATCTTTTTTGTTTTGTTTGTTTGTTTTTTCAAGACAGGGTTTTTCTCTGTCTTAGCCCTGTCTGTCCTAGAACTCGATCTGAAGACCAGGCTGGCCCCAATCTCAGACCTCTTAACAATCTGCCTGCCTCTGCCTCTCAAGTGCTGGGGATTAAAGGCGTGCCCCAACACACACCATCAATGAGGGGAGGGGGCTCATGGTAAAAGGATAGAAATGGCCAGTCAGGCAGCCTAGCCAAACTCTCAAGTTCAAGATTCAGTGAGAAACCCTGCCTCCAAAAGTAAAGGGCCAGTGAGATAGTGCTTGTCGCCAAACCTGGTGACCTGAGTTTGATCTCCAGAACTCACATCATGGAACAAGAGAACTGACTCCTCCGTTAGCTGTCCCCTGACCATCACAGCGTGCTGTGGTATGAACACCCACATACACATAAATGCTTAAAAAGAATTAAATGAGGGGCTGGAGAGATGGCTCAGCAGTTAAGAGCACTGACTACTCTTCCAGAGGTCCTGAGTTCAATTCCCAGCAACCACATGGTGGCTCACAACCATCTGTAATGGAGTCCGATGCCCTCGTCTGGTGTATGTGAAGACAGCAGCACTGATTCTTTCTGATTCCTGACTGCAGACTCGGTGTGACTGGCTACCTCCCAATCCTGTTGTCATGTCTTCCCAGCCATGATGGTTTGACCCTCAAACTGTGAGCCAAAATAAACCCTTCCTTCTAAAGGCATGTAGTCACAGGGATAAGCAACTGAACTAAGGGTAAACTGTATTTTCTGTGTACTTTGACCAATTTTTTATTTGCTTGTTTATTATTTATTTTTGTTTTTGGAGACACCCTATTTATTTTTGTTTTTTGAGACAGGGTATCTCCGTGTAGCCCTGCCTGGAACTCAATCAACCATGCTGACCAGACATTGAACTCACCAAGATCTGTCTGCCTTTGCCTCCCTACTGTTGCAGTTAAAGGTGTTTGCCACCACCACCAGGATGTAACCAGTTTTTAAAAGTCAGAATGAGAGTTTTATATCATCTGATAGAGATCAACAGAACACATTGTTGGAGGGAAAAGGTTAATTACTGAGAGATAGGAATGACAAGAATTTGGTAATCCTAGCACTTGGGAGGCAGAGGCAGGTGGATTTCTGAGTTCAAGGCCAGCCTGGTCTACAGAGTGAGTTCCAGGACAGCCAGGGCTATACAGAGAAACCCTGTCTCAAGAAAAACCAAAAAAAAAAAAAAAAAGAATTTGGTACTTACTACAATGTTTAAAATTATGAATCCACAAGGAATTAGTGAAAGAATTAGGTGTGGGTAAGAAATAGTATATATGGAGATATGAAGAGAGGCCAGGCTTTCAATATCTATGTGAATATCTTATGTCGACTGTCAGTATCTTCCAGGCAGCACAAATCATAAATTACAGGGTGTTAATTGTTTAATATTTTTATTCAGATTTATTTATCTTATGTGCATGAATGTTTTGCTTGCACTCATGTACTTGTATATACCACGTGTGCCTGGTGCCCTAGTAGTTCAGAGGAGGGTGTCATATCCCTTGGAATGGGAGTTATGGATAGCTTTGGGCCACAGTGTGGGTGCTGAGAACTGAACCCGAGCCTACAAGAAAGCAAGCTACTTTGACTGGACATTATAGGGACATTACTGAAAAGAAGAAAGAGAGGTCGGTGCTGTGATTGCTGAAAAGCAGCAGGTTTTTGGATTCATGGTTTAGACAGGATTACTGAGTGGTCTGGATTTTTGTCCTGATTCATTGTGGTCACATGAAGACTTACCTGACGTTGGTATTTTATGGCATGGTTTATATTTAATAGAGCATCAAGACCCACCAGTTACAAGAAAGCCACCTAGTTTTAGAACTGAGCAGGGTACCTGTGTGGGTATTTCTCAAAGGAAGACATTGGGACAATGGAATTAAGCACAATGAACTATCACCACAAGTCTGCTGGAATTCTGTTATCAAAAAGACAAAAGCTAACATTAACAAGGATGTGGATGAAAAGGAACTGTGAGACAGTTAGCATAGCCATTTTGCAATATGGCGATTATTCAAAAAATTCAAACCAGAATTAGCGAGTACTCTAGCAAGCCCCCTCCTAGCTTGTCACGAAGGAATTGAAGGTCAACAAGAGCAGGGGCCTCTGCGATTGGGTGTTAATTTCAGTGTGTTACCCACGTGGAAACAATCTAGGTGTTAACCAACAGAGGAAAAAGGCCAAGTGTAGCCTGTGCACACATAGTGCAATATTAGAAGAACAGGTTCTATCATTTGGATGACCCTGCAACCATAAGTGAAATCAGCTAAGCACAGGAAGGCAGGCATACCGATTTCACACGAGGTGCATATAAAGGCCAAACTCACAGAAGCAAAGAACAGAAAGATGGTCAGCAGAGGCTGGGTGTTAGGAACAAGATGGGGGCAGGGTGATGTCTGTCAAGGGGCACAGACTCTCAGCTAGAGAGAGTAGTAAGTTTGACTGGTCTTTTGCAGGGCACAGTAACCAAAGTTGATAATAAAGTGATGTGCATTTCAAAACTTTGAAACGAGTGACCTAGCAAGGTTCTTGCTAAAAAATTGCAAGATGACAGACATGCTAATTAGCTTGACTATCTCTTCCTATAATATAATATATGCATATATCAAAACACCCCCATTGCGACCCAGAAATATACGCAATCAACTGAAATGCAGGAGTAGGCATAGGACAGAATGCACCGCAACTATACTGCAGAAACATTCACAGGACTTCCGTAAAGACTTTTTGGACCGAAAGCTCCCCAAATGACATCAGTACCCTAGTAGCTCCTGACCGGTTCCACTCACACCTGCTCCTGTCGGGGCTACCTGCCATTGAACCTAAAGAAGGGTACAGCCTAGGACCCAGCTGATCACCTCTCCGAACACGTGCCTGCCCAGCCTCCAGGCCCCACCCCACCCTCTGAGGGTTTTCCGCCCACCTCTCCAGCTATCGCTCCTTATCTCCCATCTTCCCAGAGTTGAAAAGTGCGCCACCCCACTCCGCCCCGCCCCGCTCGCAAAACTTTGGGGCACCATCCTCCTGGCTCGTGGCTTGGCTTTGACCTTTCCCCATCGCTCTGCTGCCATGATTATCAAATCCTGCCGGCACTACCTTCAGGCTGAGTCGCGATCCTACCCTTTCTGCACTCGCACCGCCACCGCTACAACTGGCCCCTGTCACCTTAGCCAAAGTGCCCTTCCTTCCGGTCACTACCTTCCCCGGCCCAGTTGCTCCCCTGGGTTTCTCTCCTACGCGTGGCCCATCCAGCCACACACAGGGTCGCCGCCGTTCCTACCGGCACCCAGCCGCGCATGCGCGGGATGGGGCGCGTGGAGCCGGGACAAAGCCGGGACCCCAACCAGGGCCAGAGACGCACCTGCAAAAGGCGGTGGGGACGGTGCAGCAGGAGAGGCCTGGGGTGGAGCGCTCTGCGTCCTGGTGTCACGCCCCGACTGCAGCGGCCCCTGCCGGAGACCAGGAGCGCGGCATAATATTGGTGGGAACACAAGTCAGTGGAGGGCGAGGCGACTTGCGTGTGTCTTTGTGATCTTCCAAGGTTCATTCCACTGCCCAAATAGGTCATGAACTACTGCCTGCTCTGTTGCCTCCTTGAGCACACTGTGGGGGGGGGGGGATGCAGTTTCAGTACAGAGCTTAGCAAAATCAGAGTCGATTCCCTTGAAAAATCTGTGGCCAACCCTGGTTAGTCGGTTCCTGGATAGCCCAAACCTCTCTAACCCAACCCAGAGGTTATGTTCACTACTGCTGGTGCAAGATGGACTGGCTTTAGGGACAGACTTCTCTGGTCAGGTTCATCAGCATGGCCTTTCTAAGACTGGAATTGGTGATGGAGCCAGGGAACCAGAAAGGGAAATAATCCGAGAATTTGGGAGCAAACAGTTCACTACTTGGAGGACACAGAGAGAGATTTAGCTTCTTATTGCAATTTTCCATGGTCCACAGACCCAATATGTAGCGCTCCATCACCACAGGTCTTTCCATTTCTGTGGCGTTGTATTTTGTCAAAGTCTAGAGGACTTCCCCCACATCCCAGCCCTGATGCCCCCTCCACTCCAACCTTTCTTCTAGGCTGGGAAAGGCTGCCTTTTCCCAACCTCACCACTCAAGAGATGGTCTGAAGTGGAAGTTTCAGGTTGTGTCACATGATGCAGACTCACAGACGTGGTGTCTTGCTGAGGCAAGACCCGTGGGAGGAACACCATAATCTTTGGAGAGAGTATATGTAGGATTTAACAGACAGTGGTGAGGTGCTTGCATAGCTGGCTTTGCAATGCCTCATTGGTCTTGAGTCTTTGCTGATCTTCATTTCATTGAGAGAGGCAAGGCCAAGAACTTTTCCTAGTGTCCCAGCTGGTCCAATTTGGCAGAGGCCTGGCAGTTTCTGCTGGATCATGCCTCCACTGCTGATTCTTGTTGGCATCCTGACACTACTGAACTGGACAGCCGGCATCCTGACAATGGAGACTGGAATTACCCCCAAAGAACGACTTCAAAGTAGGTCCACATCTCCTTGTCCTGTTTACCACTTTTTTTTCCTCCCCAACCTTTGAACAGTGGTCTAGAAGGAGGGTCGAAGCATTTGAGAATCCTTATTAGAAGTAGGTTTTGAAAAATCTAATGCTACAATGTTTCCTCATTTGGAATCAGTGGCCAAGAAAGTGTCACAGGACAAGAAATGGCAGTGACTGTGGTGAGATTTTTCCAGGCTCAGACTTTACTCAGGTCAGACTTCAAACTTGGTCATTCATTCCATGAGGGCGCACATGGTAAAAGATGCCACCTGAAGAGGCATCTGGGGAGCTGGGAGGGTATTAGAGAAGAGTCTCACAAGCAGGAACCAATTCCAGACCCCTGAAAAGCAATCCCTTCTCAGGAAAGACAATGGAAGGCATGTTGAGCAGCTGAGCGAGAATCAATGGTGGTTCTGAGGTTTGGGGGTGGGGGGAGTGGCAGTTCCAGGCACTGTGTGGTTATGGATTTTGACCCTGCCCCTTGACAATACAGGTGATTGAAAGTGGAAATGGCTGATATAAAACCAAAGCACTTGGCTCACTGGACTCTGCAGAGCTTGGATTCTGAGGAACTATTATTCCAGGACCTCTAGAGTGTACACTTTAAAAGAACTGGATTCATAGCCAAGCAGTGGTGGTGCACACCTTTAATCCCAGCAGGGCAGAGGCAGGTGGATCTCTGAGTTTGAGGCCTGCCTGGTCTACAGAGGGAGTTCCGGGACCGCAGGGGCTGCACACTACACAGAGGAACCCTGTCTTGAAAATGGAGGGAAAAAAAATCTGGATTTGTAACTCATTATCCATTACTGGGAAGCACTCGGGGGACATTGCCAAGCCAACTGCTGACAAAGGAGTGGTTTGGGGCTTGAGTATGCTCCTTGCCCCCTCCCTTGGACAAATAAAATAGCCTAGGACAAACAAAGAAGCCTAGGATGCTGTACTAATGTCGTGTGGATGTTTGGTTGACAGAAACAAGATCCTTTAAGTGATTACGTGACCTTGTTTGTTCTCCTCAGGTGATATTTGGGGACAGGCTCTAGAAGAAGAGCAGTCTGGGCCATGGCGAGCTACAGAAGCCACTGTTGAAGGGGTGGTATAATTAGAAAAACCGGCTTTGTTGATACTAGATAACAGCTGCTCCTACCCACCCCCCAAGTGGAAACAACTTCTGTTGGTCAGGGTTCTCTAGAGGAGCTGAGAGGCTGAATATATATTAAAGTGGGACTTATTGAATGTCAACTTGTCATAAGTTAAGGTCACCTGGAAAGAGGGAATCTAAATTGAGAAAATGTCTCTATCAGATTGGCCTGTAGACAAGTCTGTGAGGCATTTTCTTCATTAATGATTGATGTGGAAAGGGCCCAGCCCACTGCGGGTGGTATCACCCAGAGGCATACAATAAGAATGAGTATGTATGAACAAGCCAGTGAAAAGCATTCCTCCAGGGTCTCTGCTTCAGTTCCTGCCCTGACTCCCCTCAGCGATGGCCTGTGATGTGCAAGTGTAAAAGCCAAATAAATCCTTTCCTTTCCAAGTTGCTTTTGACTCGAGCGATCTCTCGCTGCACCAGAAAGCAAACTGATAGGACGATAGAGCCTGGGCCGTCCAACAATGGCTGTCTTCAGATTGGAGAGCTGGAGAACCCAGGAGCTGCTTCGCCCACCGGTGAGGTGGGATGCTTCAACAGAGCTGGGGGATAGGAGGGGGCGGGGCTAAAGGCCTTGAGGATTCCTGGAGAGCCAATCACCTTGCGTCTGTCCGTCTACAAGAAGGCTGAGAAAGCTGGAATCTGATATCAGGGAAGGAATGGAGAGGAATGGAGAAGAAAGCACCAAGACAGGACAGTTTGCAAACAGAGTAGACAAACTTGAAAGCAGGATAGATGAACCCTCCAGCGATATGTGGCAACAATCAGCAGAAACTTCTCTCTCAGACCTCCTTTTTTTCCTGAGCTGTCAGGAAGGGGGAGGGGGAAGATATGGAAGTAGGAGATGAACGAAGAGGGTTCACTGTTACTGGTTTTTGTCTTTCTGTGTGTCCGTGTGTGTCATGCTCACCTGCTGTGAAAGTTGTCTTTATAGTTGCCACTCAAATGTTAAATGTCTTTTCTTTCATAAGATTTATTTTATGTGTGTGCAATGTATGCATGCCGCGCCTGTGGAGGCCAGAAGAGGGTATCAAATTCTCCTAGAACTGGAGTTATGGATGGTTGAGAGCCACCATGTTGGTGCTGAGAATCAAACCCAGGCCCTCTGCAAATTCCCCTCAATCACTGAACCGTTCCTTCAGACCTCAGTAAGTTAACTTTCTTAAAGGTGGGGAATGTGGCTCAGTAGGGAAGAGTCGGTGTAGCATGCACCATGCACCGTATCCTGGGGTCGATCGATCTTCAGCACAGGAGAAGTAGTTCATCTGCATTTTCCATCACTGTTGGACAGAGCTCATTCTGGCTCCTTGTTACCACTGGTTGGTGCGCGTTTAAAGTCCAGAGCAGAAGCCTCTGACTGGCAGAACCTCTATGCCCTGGGTAAGGGAAAAGTTGGCAATGTTGCTTGTTGCTCAAGCGTGAGAGCCTAAGTTTGGATTCCCAGCACCTACGTAAAAAGTGGGGTGTGGGGCTGGAGAGATGGCTCAGCGGTTAAGAATACTGGCTGCTCTTCTAGAGGTCCTGAGTTCAAATCCCAGCAACTACATGGTGGCTCACAACCATGTGTAATGGGATCTGACGCCCTCTTCTGGTGTGTCTGAAGACAGCTATAGTGTGTACTCATATACATAAAAATTTTTTTTTTAAAAAGTGGGATGAGCGCTCACAAAAAGGAACCTAGCATGAAAGCATTCCAGACGACCCAACAAGCAGCTGAAAGAGTCAGGTGCAGATATTTGCACCCAACCAATGGACAGAAGCAGCCGACTCCTGCTGTTGAATTAGGGAAGGCTGAATGAAGCTGAGGGCAACCCTGTAGGAAGACCAGCAGTCTCAATTAATCTGGACTCCCGGGATCTCTCAAACACTGGACCACCAAACAGACAGCATGCACCAGCTGATATGAGGCTCCCAACACACATACAGTAAAGGACTGCTGGGTCTGTGTTCATTCAGAGATGATGCACTTAACCCTCAAGAGACTGGAGGCCCCAGGGAGTTTAGAGGTCAGGTGGGGTGGGGGGTGGGGACATCCACGTGGAGACAGGGGGAGGAGAGGAGGTATGGGATGTGGAATAGTCGGAGGGTGGACAGGGGTTGGGAATAAAATATGGAGTGTATAAAAATAATTAATAAAATATAATAATAATAATAATAAAATGTGGGATGTAGCAGTGTGTGCCTATCATCCCAGATCTTGGGAGGCAGAGACAGAAAGATTCTTGGGCCTTGCTGGCCAGCAATCTAACCAAATTGGTGGGCTCTGGGTTCAGTGAGAGAAACTGTCTCAAAAGTTAAGTTGGATACCAATCAAAGAAGACACTTGATTCCAGCTTCTGACCTACACATACACACACACACACACACACACAAAATCAGCCATGTCAAATTGCTTTGATACCCTCAGGGGGATTTGAGCAGAAGGCAAGAGCAGAAATATCCACTTACCCACTTAGATGTCCTTTGGCAAAAACCTTGCCTCAAAGGGAGGTTTTCCTCAATGCTTTAAATTTCACAGAACATCAAATCAGCACCTAAGTGCTTTATTTCCGTGCGGGCAATTGGCCGTCACGATTCACTTAGCTATCCATACATTATCGTAGGAAGACTGTTCTTTTTTTTTTAGTCTAACACTTGATACATCCTAAGTGCTTTCAAGTCATTAATAAGCTATCTCTCCGTGAATCTCCAGGTCAGTATCGACTTCATCCACTTCAAGGGCAGCTATCCAGACTCAGGGTTAAGTGGCAGGCCCAAGGTTAGAGAGTGGGCGGCCTTGAACCTTGGAGTGCAGGATCCCACCCCGAAAGACAAAAACCCAACACTGCATTATTCATTGGGCAAGAGGCTGGATTCAGTCAGGTCACTTTAAAAGTCAAAGGCAAGAGGAGGATTAATTGCATGCTGATTTGATTCCTTTTAAAATCCGTGGCCTAGGGTTGTGCTGGCCAATGTTAATTACCTGCCTGTCCCAAGACTTCTAAATCAATCCGGCAGAGAAATGCAGCCACAGACAGCGCAGTCACTGGACACCTCGCTCTGAGTGTTTATTTCGCCCTCACCCCTACAATTCTAGTGATGACTTGTTCTTGCTGTTTTTGTTTGAGGCAGGGTCTCATGTGGCCCAGGCTGGTCCCAAACTCACTATGTAGCCCAGGCTGACTTTGAAATCTTGCCCCCACGCCCCAGCCCCATCTCCCATTATTCTTGGCTATTCAAAAATCCCAATCTTAGGGATTAATGGAAAAGGGCATCTAGGCCCAGAATAATTACATTTTTAATCTTAATATAGAAGATTTTTCTTATGTTTAGATGTCTGTGTTACTGTGTGTGGTTATGTGCATATGAATGTAGGTGCCAAGAAGCTCAGAGGTGCCAGATCCCGGGGAGCTGGCGTTACTGGCACTTGAGAACTGCCTGACAAGGGTGCTGGGAACTGAACTTGGGTCCTCTGCAAGAACAATGTGAGTCATCTCCCTAGGCTAAAATCATTTTTAAAAATGAATTAAATAGCCAATATTCTGCTTATCATTTGTAAATGCGTTAGATAATCCACATTCTATTTAGTATAGACAGTTTAAGATATCTTTAGCTAAAAGTTATTATACTTTCGTGTAGAATTCTCGAAAAAAGGAGAAACGCCAGGCATGGAGGCTCATGGCTGTCATCTTAGCTCTTTGTATTCTAAGGCAGAGTGATGGGGATGGTGATGATGATGATGATGATGATAATGGTGACTTTGAAGGCAGTCTGCACTATGCAGTAAGTTGGAGGCCAGCCAGGGCTATCTAGTGAGACTCTGACTCTAGAAACTAAAAACTAGTGGAAGTTTGCTGGGCGGTGGTTCCAGGAAAGCCTGATCTACAGATCGAGTTCCAGGACAGCAAACACTGTTACACAGAGAAACCCTGTCTAGAAAAACAACAAACAAACAAGCAACACAAACAAAAAGAAATAGAAGAAAAATAAAACCTGAAAAAGGAGAAAGAACTCTCTCAGGAATGTCAGCCTGTTGCCTAAGCCTGGTGGGGGCTTTCATGGATCTTCAGGTGGACATTGGGTGGAGACCGAGGAGATCTTTGAGAGGGTCACTTTTAGCGCATCATGGGATGGGGCAGTCAGGAGCCTACACACTATGCACACTGCCTCAGCCCAGCCAGAAAGCGTCTCCTTCCTCCAGGAGTGCACTTATCTGGGCGACATGACTACAGCCCAGTCCACCATGGGCTTGCCCTCACTGCTAAGGACAGCCAGTTCCTGAACCAGTGAGCGGGGGCTCCTCGGGGATACAGTGCGGGGGCGGGGGGAGGAGGGGATGGCGTTGTTCAGTTGATCTACAGTGCTGGGATGATGTTATTCAGTTGTTCTTCCGTGTGGGGATGCTGCCGCTGTTCAGTTGTCCTCCTTAAGACCCCAGAGACCATGAAGGAAGCCCTAACAGGTATTTCAGATCAACTTCCACAAACTCCAGACTCAGTGAGAATGGCTCGTCCTGACTGCATCCTTCACGCTTGCATTCTATCCTTTCGGCACCGACCAAGGCTGCTAGCTCTTCTCTCTCTGTCTCTGTTTATGTCCCAGAGAGCACAAAACTGTAGGACAGGCAGGAACAACCCCACTGCGACACAAGGATGAGTCCAATGGCTGCGAGTCAAACGCACACAGATATCTGGGAGACACCAACTGGGCCTGCACTCAACATTTGATTTTTAAATGTCGCTGTGTTAGAACGTTTCTAAATGTTAAGGAACATGACACACCTTGATGTTTGTTAGGGTTCTGTCTAAGCTCCCACAATTACCTGGCAACAGCCAGGTATGCCCCGCCCCACAGTTACCTGGCAACTCTCACTCTCACTGCTCTTGCTTCTTATCTCTCTCTTGCCCCTCTTGGGCTCTCCTCCCCTCCCCCCTCTCTCCACATGGTCATGGCCGGCCCCTGCTTCTCTATTCTCTCCCTCTCTTTGCCTTTCTCTGCCTCCACTATCCCCCCCCCCTTAACTCCCCTCCCATGCCCTGAATAAACTCTACTCTATACTATGCGGTGTGTGTGTGGTCCCTCAGGGAAGGGATGCCTCGGCCTGGGCCCGCTGGGCACCCCCTTCCCCCACACCGCCGTATACCATATTCTCTAAACCTCTTTCTCTTTTTATGATCACAATGTTCAAACCCTTTGGTTCACTAGCATTTTCCTCGCGTCTCTCATACAATGCTTCCCAATGCAATGCCTTCCTCCTCCTCTTCTTCCTCCTCTTCTTCCTCCTCTTCCTCCTCCTCCTCCTCCATTATTGCTCCCCACTGTGGTGTGTGTGTGTATTCAGAGAATACTCTTCAGAGGTGCTTTTCATCTGCCACCTTGTTGAGGCTGTGTTTCTCTTGTTTCTCCCACAGTGTGAGCTGTGTTCCAAAAGCTAGTTGTCCTACATAAGACCCTGGACAGACAAATACAAATAAATTATGTCAGGAATGGTGGCATAGACTGCCAGTCTGGTTCCGCTTCTGCCCTCAGGGTGTCTTGACTGGACTCGGAGGAACAGAGTGTGGCAGGGCTGGTGGGATCCAGGATCTCAGGCAGCCTGAGTGCCAGGAGAAACAGCCTTCTTGGGGATGGTTTTCAGAGAAACAGCGCTCTGTTATTAGGGAGTAGGTAGGGGTTTCTGGGTTGAATATGCATTATTGGCTGGTACCGGAGGTGTTGAATGCTTCATTTGCATAAAGAGGAATTCCAGGTGCTTTTTGGACGTGTCCTTAGACAGAGGGATTTAAACCTGCAATCTGGCCACCAGGCTACATAGCAACCTCAAGAGTGACAGAGGTGGAGGGTCCTATGTTCTATGTGCTCTGGGACATGCAGACCCAGAGCAAGGAGGAAAACAATTTTACTCCTGCCAGCCTCAGGACATCAATTTTCAGGGTTTGGACAAGTCTTGGCCTCACTCTTGTTCCGGATTGGCTCCCGGAGCACGTGGCTATCTGCCCCCCCCCCCCCATGCACCGTTAATCCCAGCACTCCAGAGGCGGAAGCTGGTGGATCTTTATGAGAGTAAAATGAACCTTGGAATTCTACCTATGGAATTCCAGGCCAGTCAGAGCTTCATGGAGAGGCCCTGTTTTAGTTACTATTCTCTTGCTGTGAGGAAACACCATGATTCAGCAGCAACAGCAGCAGTGAGTCTTAATAAGGATGGCCTTATTAGAGGTGGTGTGGCTTTGTTGGAGGAGGTGTGTTAGTGGGGTTGGGCTTTAAAGCCTCACTCACACTCTCTCTTTCTGTCTGTCTGTCTCTCCCTGCTCACTGCTATGGATTAGTATGTAACACTCTCAGCCCCTGCCTCCAGCACCACGCCTGCCTGATTTCTGCCATGATGATCATAAACTAACTCTCTAAAACTGTAAGCAAAGCCCCAATAAATGCTTTCTTTTATAAGAGTTGTCTTGGTCGTGGTGTCTCTTCACGGCAATGGAACAGTAACCAAGACACTACTGAACATGGCCTTTTCTGGGTCATAACTCTGCAGAAACAGAATTTAACTGCTCTCCGAGGACTATATCGTACTTTGTAAACTCATTCACCTCCACAGAGGTTTGGACCACTTCTGGGTTCTTGCTTAACTCCTGTCATTTATGGTTTATGACTAAAGATGACACAATGAACATCTTTAAGGGAAACTATTTGGGGCTTTAGATTTTTCTTTCAAAGAACATTGGAATTCAAAGGACATTTGAGAGGTTTTCCAGATAGAGTTATTGACCACGAAGTGAGGCAGGAACCATCGGGGCAAATTTCCCCTACTAGTCCACCTTCAAAGGATGCCTTAATATATTTCCAGCTAAAAGTTCATGATAGAAGCTGAGCATGTGCAAAGACATTCCCGTCCGCCATTTTAACCTTAAACATGTGCCCCAGGATCTTGAGCTAAGCATGCTTACAAATAGGTCTGTTCTTGATCCTTAAATTATTACATTTGCAGACTGAGGTTCCTGGGGAATGTAGGGGCTTGGGGCAAGGGGGGGGGGCGGGGACAACTATATTAAAGATTCCACAAGGCTGAGGGACAAATTACAACTTCTGAGACTGTGGAGGGCTGGAAAGTTGCAGGTCCACAGCCAAATCATCCTGGGCTATCTCTGCCTTTTAAATAGTCCTTTATTGCACATGTCTGGGTGTAACCTAACATCCCTGTGACTATTTGGTAAATAGTTTCATGATTTATGAACAAGACCCCTAGCTTTTGCCAACTTAAAGGTTAAGAATGTCATCAGTTAGCACCTGAAGCCTATAACAGAGATCTACCCATCCTGCCTTTCTGTAACTGTTCTATCAACATTCCTACCAATGCATTTTTTCTTTCTTTTTTTTTTTGTTTTTCGAGACAGGGTTTCTCTGTGTAGCCTTGGCTGTCCTGGAATTCACTTTGTAGACCAGGCTGGCCTCGAACTCAGAAATCCTCCTGCCTCTGCCTCCCAAGTGCTGGGATTAAAGGCGTGCGCCACCACCGCCCGGCTGCATTTTTTCTTATTAACTTTTTTTTTACATTTATTTCTTTGTGCGTATGTGTGTTGGGGGTATGTGTGTGTCAGAGGATAATTCATGGCAGTTGTCTTTCTCCCCATGATTGAATCAGGCTTGTGGTGAGCACATTTACACACTGTGCCATATTGCTGATCTTCCAACGATGTATTTTTTATTTCATTTTAATTGTGTGTGTGTGTGTGTGTGTGTGTGTAAAATGATGATGGTGATGATGATGATATGTACATGTAGCATAAAAGCATTGTATGCAGTTAGAATCACATTAATAACCTGATTATTACCAGGCAATGGTGACTAACACCTTTAATCCCAGCACTTGGGAGGCAGAGGCAGGCAGATTGCTGAGTTTATGGTCAGCCTGGTCTAAGAGTGAGTTCCAGGCCAGCCAGGGCTATACAGAAAGATCCAGTCTCAGAAAAAGAAAAAAGAAAAAGAAAAAAAAAAGACCTGGCTATCTTAGAATATTTAGTTGACTTAAGAAAAGTAAACGACTGATAGACTAGTCTGAACTTGATTTTTCCTTGTATGTGGGCATCCAGTAGAATATTTCATTTATCTGAAAGCATTTACTGAAACTCAATATTCCTTGTGATGACTATCATCTGAGGGTCAGACATCCATTTTCTTTTCTCTGGGTAAACTGTTTTCAACATTTCCAAGAGGTTTCCCAGTGCAATTCAATGTTTAAAGTAACACATGCAGAGAGATGACATATGGCCACCTCAACCCCCACATTTATTTGAACAACTGGTTGCTGTGAGCCACAGGTCTATATCCACGCACAACTGATGGCAATGAGCCAGCCTCTGCAGGTGCCTGGCTCCCTGATCTTTTGGCAAGCCTTCCCAGCATCTAACAGCTCTCGATACAGAAGGTAAAACAAAAAATGAATAAATAAAAAAATCCTTTGTTGCGGCTCATTTGAAGCTCTTAGCCTGCCATGAAAATTCACTTTCTTTTGTATCGTGCTCAGTGGAGACAGAACAACAAGGCAGTATCCCTAGGAGATGATCTTTTTCTTTGTTTAACATTTGCCCGCACGGTGGACTCTCAACAAATAATTCCTGATTAGTGTTGATGTTTGAAATCTTTGACTAGAACCTGTTAGGCTTCCTCAGTCTAACTGAAATGGGCTGACCGTCTTCTCTTGCTTTTTTTCTTCTTTAAACTATTGTATCTTCTTCTATTTTCTGCTTCCAAGGGATCCTGGTCCTCTTGTCGGATAGTCTTCTAAACTGGGACAGAAAAGATCCAATCCCCCTGTGTCAGCCTTGCCCCAGAACTCTCCCATGGGTGGTAGAGTATCTTTAGCACCCTTGCCAGTAGTTTGCCCTGTCCACAGGAAGTACAGGAAGTTATGGACATGATTGTTTAGCATTACCACCCCTACCCCTCTCCCACCCCTGCCCACCCCCACCCCCACCACACACACAATTTGAATATTGTCTTAGTTAGGGTTTTACTGCTGTGAACAGATACCATGATCAAAGCACGTCCTATAAAGGACAAGATTTAGGTATACAATTCTTTTTTTTTTTTAATTTTTTTTTATTTTAGTTTATCAAGACAGGGTTTCTCTATGTAGCCCTGGCTGTCCAGGAACTTACTCTGTAGACCAGGCTGGTCTCGAACTCAGAAACCTGCCTGCCTCTGCCTCCCAAGTGCTGGGATTAAAGGTGTGTGCCACTACTGCCCGGCCAGGGCAACATTTAATTGGGGCTGGCTTACAGGTTCAGAGGTTCAGTCCATTACCATCAAGGCGGGAACATGGCAGCATCCAGGCAGGCATGGTGCAGGAGGAGCTGAGAGTTCTACATCTTCATCTGAAGGCTGCTAGCAGAATACTGACTTCCGGGCAGTTAGGAGTAGGATCTTAAAGCCCACACCCACAGAGACACATCTCCTCCAACAGGGCCACACCTCCAAATAGTGCCATTCCCTGGGCCAAGTATAAACAAACCATCACAAATATGAACTATCTCTCACAGGCTCATGAATTTGACCATTTGTTCTCCCGGTTGGTGGTACTATTTGGGGAGGTTGAGGAATCTCTGGACCTTGCTGGAATAAATGGGTCACTGGGGGGATAGGTCTTAGAACTTTGTAGCTCAGCCCTCCTTCCTGCCCTCTCTCTAATTCCTGGTCTGTGGAGATGTGAGCAAGCTTGTGTGTGTAGTCTGCAGATTCGCCTTTCCTGCCATGACGGATGGTGCCCTTAACCACAAGCTAAAGTCATCTCTTAAGACTGTTCTTGGCAGCTATTCGGTCACAGCAATGAGAAAAGTGCTTAACAGCTCCCTGATGTGTCATAGACTGAAATGAAGACAGCAGGTTGGGAAAAAAAAACCAAGGCTGGGGACAGAACTGGGTTCTCAGAGACAGACGTGGTGAGCACACACAATGCTTCACGGTAGTTTCAACAGTACCATCTTCTTTACAACACTCTCCAAAGATAACAGACAGACCCAGATGGCCATTGAAGTTTGTATAGAAATTTCAGAAGTTATTTGACAGTAAATCTGGTGAATTCCTGGTTATAGAGAAGAAAGAAACTATGCCCAGCCCCCCAATCCCCCCTCACATCCTCCACCTAGGCCATACTGGACCACATGAGCCCCAAGCAGGTTTTCCCAGTGTTTACCCTTCTGTGCAGATTCCCTTTCTCGTGTTCTTTTCCTGCAGCAAGTCAGACAGATTTCTTTCCATAAAAGCAAAGCTTTTGTATAACCAAAGCCCGGTTTATTTTTGCTTTCTTAATGAATGTCCGAGTAGATTTTTATTCTTACCACCGCCACCCCAAACCCAGTGTCTATTTTTTTCAGTCAACAGAAATTTGGTTCCTTTGTGTTTTTATATATCTTATTAAAAAATAAATAAACTTCGGGGGGGGGGATGGAACTCTACTAGTCATTCTTTCCCTGGGAATATCTAAGTCTCCAGATTGGGTGGATCAGAGTATGTGTTCATTCTGTCTCCACATAAGCACGTGCGTGGCACAGAGATCTACCCAGGATGGAAACAGGGACCCGTCATGTCACAAAAGAAGCCATTATCCCTGATTTCTAATGTTCCGGTATTTACTTTACAGACAACTGTGGACGGAGCTTGGGATGAATGTCCTGAAATACCCTCCCAGGAATTCATCTACTCAGCAGAAAGCATGCGGGACGCTTCCTTCCTCTCCTGTTCATTTCGAAGTTGTTTGATTAAGAGCAGTGCCATTCGTCCCCACCTTGGGCTATTTGCTTACATTCCTGCAGAGAAAAGAAAGACTCCGTTCATGAGGAGGTAGCCTGTGTGGCTCCCTCAGGAAGGGTGGCCCTCCTGGCCTGAAGGAGACAGGCAACCCAACCTCAGGCCCCACCCTGTCTTTCCAGTACTTCTTTGTGAGGCTAGTTCTGACTGTGGGATTTACCAGGAAAAGAAGGCACCAGGGCCATGGGCAGACTGGCCTTTCAGCCGTTCAGCTTTGTGTAAATGCTATTCCTTAGAATGCTTATTTGGTATTGAAGAAAATGGAAAAGGAAAAAAGAATATTGCAGTCTTTGCTGTGACCATGGAAAATAAGTCTTGCTGAGCTGTAAAATATAGATGCCAGTGCCCTGCCCTGGTCCCCTAGTGTCAGATGGGAGACTAGAGATTCATTCTTTAGAGAACCTGAAAGGCCCTGGTGGCCCTGTTGGGTTCTTTGTTGGGAGGTCTGCCTATGCTCAACAGATGCCTGACCCATCCTCACAGGAGCTCAGCAGCATATCCAACTTGTGACAACCACAAAAGTCTCCAGACATCGTCTCATAGCATTAGAGAAAGACGGAATGTCCCAGCAAAGTCTGAGTTTCAGAAAGATTCTGCAAGGCAGTGTTAGAGGTATTATCATCTGTGATTTATCTGATACTCAGACTTGAGTAGGGACCTTGGTCCATTATGGTTATCAGGAGGACTGGTGCATTGAGCCATGTGTTCAGTCTGTAAACCTTTCTCATTTTAACATCCCAGTTAGTGAAACGCTGTGCCAAGCTTTAAGCACAAGACAGTGCAATCCGACTCAAGGACAGACATATCAGTGGAGTAGAACTGAGGATCAAGAAAGAAATTGATATATCTATGGTCACATTTAATGAAAATGTCACAGTCATTCAAATGATCATGCATGGGTGGAAAGAGTAGAGTGTAACTTTAGATTTTTCTCAACCTAGTTTTAATAATGGTTCTAAAATGCTCTAACCTCCCTTCTAGCCCACCACCCACCAGCAGGAGTAGAAAAGAAAGGTTATTAGAATACGGGGAGTTCGTTGGGAGGGGAGTAGACCTGTTTAGAAATGGTTCTTTGGAGCAAATCCCATCTGCATTGTCAGGAAATCAGCAGTTCAATTCACAGGTCAGCAGCGGCAGCTCGGTCCACTCGCAAAACACTTCACAGGTACACCAGCAGTCCAGTGTGGTAGTGTTGGTATAGCAAACACGAATCAGCAGATTGGCAGAGGTGGCATGACCTAGCACATGTCAGACTGTGCTGAATCGGCACCAGTCGGCAAGAGAGGTTCGGATTGCCAGGAATGCCAGCAGAAGTTCTCGGCTGTGCCTCTCTCGATGAAGCAAAGATCAGTGAAGAAGCGAGACCAGCTTCTATTGTACAGCCTGCTCTATGAGCAAGCCAAGCCCAGCCTCCTGCACTATTTAGACTCCCTCCAAACATCACAGATCCTCCACGGGTCTTGCCTCAGCACATGAGGTTGTTTTAGTAAAACTCCAGGTGAGTCTGTATCAGCTGACATCACTCTGCCAATCAGCCCAAGTCCGAGGAAGTGGCAAGAAGTCACAGGAACCTTACGAGAAGTTTTTTTAGTGCATTTCTCTCTATGGAGTCATGACAAGTGGAGTTCAACAACACATGTAAGGTGAACCAATGCATGCATGTCATTATTGAAGAGCCCTTCATCACAAGTCCTTTCACTTGCTTGCTTTAGCAAAAACATCCTTCTACCTGTGTCTGCTTGAGCAAAACGGTCCTTCACGTGTCTGCCCCAGCAAAACACCATCTGACACAGCTGACATTCCAAAGAATCCAGACGTTTCCAATTCAGTAGACATTTCAACACAGGGTTTCAGATATGATTAATTGGACAGCTAGAGGCAAAGGAGTGAGATCCGATGTCTCACAACAAACAAAATAAAACGCACTCAAAATCACCCAACTACAATGGAAAGAGCAAAAAGTCTAAAATGCTGATAGATAAAATGTAAAATAGGAGGTGAAATCTTTAAAACAAAAACATTTTACCTTTGTGCATTTACCTGTATCTGCGTGGGCACACATGTACCGTGGCACACATGTGGAGATCAGAGGACAACCTACAGGAGCTGACTCTGTCCTTCCTCCATGTGGACGTTCCCACATGCTTCCCAGCATGAGAACCTGAGGACTCACTTAAAAAGCCTGCCGCTTGTAATCCCAGGACTGGGGAGACAGGGACAGGCAGATCAGCCAAGTCTATGTGGTAAGCTCAAAGCCAGTGAGAGATCTTGTGTCAAAAACCATAGGGATGAGGAATGAGTTGACCTCTGGTCTCCAGATGCATAGGCACACACATGTGGACATACACACACTTGTCCATACACACACACACACACACACACACACACCAGGATGTAGGTTTAATTCTGACAATGCAAAAAGAAATAATTGGTCTCCCCAAGATATTAAGGTCTTGAGACACTGGCTAGGTACACATCCTCTGTCCCCACAGCTGAGGTTAAGCATTCAGGACAAGTCAAAACACCATCGGTTGCTGTACTGGAGTCTCCTCAGACAGCTGATTCTTGAGGTAGGATTCTCAGAGTAGCAGCTTCGCCATTGCCTGGAAACAGTCCACGCAGATCCACAGATGGGGACTTTCTGGAGGTGGGCAGAGACACCTTGGTTTCATTGGATCCTCTAAGTGATACGGAGACACACAGACAGCTGAGAGCCTCTCACCTACAGACCACATCTGTCTCTCTACCAATGTGTTTGTAGCATTAGGAATGGCATCTGGTATGAGTCACAGAACAGGGATGAAGAATGAATGAGGTGAGGAAACCTTCAGTTTGAGCACTGGATCACCTATCTCTTCCCAAGTTGCTTTTCTTCACAGGTTATTTTTCTTTCCAAGACAGCCTGGTTGAGAGTGTGCAGCTGTAGTTTCCAGAGTTAGGGAAAGTTAGATCCTATTAAATACCAGAGGAAGCTTTGTGAAGAACAGAACATATTTTAGGGCAAGCCAACCCAGCAGAAGGGCATTATCATTATTTGTAGGAGAATTACTTTAAGGACTGAGAGAGCATGTTCAGTGGTAGACCATTTGCCTTGGTGTACAAGGCCCAGGAATTGACTGCCAGTATCTCAAACATGAAATAATATGTGTGTTCCAAGATGACATTAAAACTATATTTCTGAGCTGGGCGTGGTGGCGCATACCTTTAGCCTCAGCAGTTGGAGGAGGCAAAGAGAGCCAGATCTCTGAGTTTGAGATCAATCTGGTCTATAGAGAGGGTTCCAGAACAGCCAGGGCCTCACAGAGAAATCCTACCTCAATCTTTCTCTACACAAAAGACTACATACATATCTGTAGAGAAACCGTTCTTCTTGGGTTTTATTCTCCAGACATTGCCCATACCTAAAGAGAATAGAACCACCCTTCAGACTACAACGAATCTTTAAAGAACACATTTATGGAAATCAATGATTTTTTTCTCCTAATTTTCTGAAATAATAAAATTCAGGAAATGAAAGGAAGAAAATCAGCACTGTAGCCGATATTTTCTTTATGATTTGCATGAATAGTTTTAAGTTCTAGTGAGGAGCAAAATGAAAGGCCTGAGCAAAGCTCACAGTTCTAGAATTCTGAACAGACGTGATTTCAACACTCTTCTCCTTCAGTAAAGGTACAAATTGAGCTGTTTTTTGATAATGTGTGTGAGAGTCCATGCGCATTCTGAAAACATCAGGCACAATAGTAGGAAATTGCTTCTGGGAATGTTATCAGATCACTCTGGGAGAGTCAAGGTTGGTCAGGAGGAAGCTGAGTTAGTTACGCTGAAGGCAAAGCAAACTGCCCGTGCCAAGTTCTCTACATAGTCTCATGGCTAAGGAAAAGCTCTTTCCAAGTAGCCCGACTTCACTTCTGCAGTACAGCTTTTATTTTATTTTATTTTATCATTTTATTTTCATGTATGGGTGTTTTGCCTATATGGATGTCTATACACCATGTGCAGGCCTTCTATCTGAGGAGATCAGAAGTGGCATCAGACCCCCTGGGACTGGACTTAAGGTGGTTGTGAGCAGCCCTGGGGGGCTGTGAACCGAATGCAGGGTCCTCTGCAAGAGCAGCGGGTGCTCTTGACCTCAGAGCTGATAGAACTTCACACATTATGTTTCGCTTTGTTAGGATTGTGTCTAACTTTGGTTAAGTGACAGCATTTTGTGGGTGTTCAGCAAACAGCAAATACATGACTGAACCATAAACACTCCCTGTCACCCTCCATAGATGTCGAACAGTGGCTCACAGGGTGAACCTACCACTGTTTGTGTGTCTTGGCTGCTCCTAAAATAAGACAAATAATGAAAAGGAAAAGTACATTGTACTTTTATATTTTGGGATCAAACCCAGGAAAGATTTAAAGTTATAAAGCTAAGGCTTGAAGACCAAAGTCCAATATTCAATAGTCATTCTAGAAATAATCTACCATCCAGTAACATGCAACACACACACACACACACACACACACACACACACATCAGATGTATATATAACTGTATGCTCTCAACCTTACTTCCATACTGGGTAATGAACCCAGAACTTTGCACACGTAAGCAAGGGCTCTACACTGAGTTCTGACTCCAGCCCTTTAAAACAATTTTATTTTGTCACAAGGTCTTGCTCTGTGATCGAAGATAGCATTGAGTTTGGAATCCCCTCGCCTCAGTTTCTGCTTCCTGGGTGTCTGGGGTGATGGGCTTCTACCACTAAGACCGTCTGTATGCTTTTTGATTGAAACTAAGACCGAGCAAGTAAGTGGATTAGTCATGGCACTTTGCACAGTTTTCTGATTTTAGATCAAGGGCTATCGCAGCCCTTATCATGGAAGCCTGTTGTCCTGACTGCCTCTTGTGAGGCCCCCTGCAGACAGGGCTTTGCAGAATGTCCAGAAGGTATTTCCTTGTCCTAGTTAGGGTTACTATTGCTATGATGAAGCACCAAGGCCAAAAGCAAGTTGGGGAGGAAAGGGTTTATTCAACTCACACTTCCACATCATAGTCCATCACAGAAGGAAGCCAGGACAGTAACGTAAGCAGGGCAGGGTCTTGGAGGCAGGAGTTGATGCAGAGGCTATGGAGGGATGCTGCTTATTGACTTGTCCTCCATGGCTTGCTCAACCTGTTTTCTTATAGAATCCAGGACCACCAGCCCAGGATGAAACTACCCATAACAGGCAGGGTCTTCTCCCATCAATCACTAATGGGCAGGGTCCTCTTGCATCAATCACTCATTAAGAAAGCTGAGCTCACCTTACAGCTGAGCAGTGGTGGCGCACACCTTTAATCCCAGCACTTGGGAGGCAGAGGCAGGCGGATTTCTAAGTTCGAGGCCAGCCTGGTCTACAGAGTGAGTTCCAGGACAGCCAGGGCTACACAGAGAAATCCTGTCTTGAAAAACAAACAAACAAAAAAGTCTTACAGGCTTGCCTACAGCTCAGTCTTATGGAAGAATTTTCTTAATTGAGGCTCCCTCCTTTTAGATGACTTTAGCTTGTGTCAAATTGATACAAAATATCCAGAAACCTCTCTATTACAATTTTTTCTATTATATAGGATCCTTTCTTCGAAGCTCACGCCTATAATCTGCAATTGCCTGTAACTGCCAAATTCCAAAACCTTAAATCCAGCCATATATCTTTTTTTCCTGACCATATATCTTAAAGTGAAGTGATGAAAGACTGCTATGTGGTTCTGTCCCCTTTCATGTAAATATTTCTGTGCTGCTACAGGAATATTAATGAATTTATTCTTCCAACATTCACAACTTTCTAATTCTAAAGCATTGGTGATCATGGCCTATGTCAATAAGATGCCTGCTCAATTCAGGGAAATAACGGACAACTTTGGTTTCTGGTTTTGAAACTAGCCCTATTGTCTACTTTGTGGTAGTCCAGGTGATTGACACATGTGAACTCTACCCTGGATCAGTAGTTTTGGCATCACTGTGACCAAGATTCCTCCTAAAAGACAATGTTTAAGGAAAGCTAAGGTAGAGATTTCTTTTGACTCTTTTGAGTTTCTGGACTTTGGTCTATCACACAGCAGGCATGGTGGAGTGACTCCATTCGATATAGCATGATGCAGGCTGTCCACCTCTTAGACCAGAAAGCAGAGAGCGGTCAGGACTAGGGGTCAGCCTAATAACCTACAGGGCTCCTCCTACTACCTCCTTCCATTACTTATGCCCCACTGACTCTCCAAAAAGCTTTACAAAACTGAAAACTGAACACTCAAAACAGTAGCCTGTGGAGGAATCTAATTTAGAGTCGTTCCATAGCAACTCCCACCCCCACCCCCATCTCCATCCCACCTCCATCTCACACCCAAACCCATCCCACCTCCATTCCCACTAGGTCCCTTGGTCCTCCCTATTGAACACTATTTATAGACGGCCCTGCTGTTGGACTGGGCACCTGTATCCGGTCCAACAGAACAAAACAG
This sequence comes from Tokudaia tokunoshimensis, assembly GCA_036184795.1. Classification (NCBI taxonomy): domain Eukaryota; kingdom Metazoa; phylum Chordata; class Mammalia; order Rodentia; family Muridae; genus Tokudaia; species Tokudaia tokunoshimensis. The sequence goes on from BTHU01000022.1 coordinate 20,964,080, forward strand.
TAAAGTTTAATCTTAGTAAATGTGCATTGTCTGGCTGCAAAACACACTTGCAGCCAATTAACTGATTAAGCTGTAGATAACTAAGCTGTTGATTTGTGAGTGATCCCACCGGCGCTGATGTGGTTATTTTCTGTGTTCTGTTTTTTCTATAAATGCTGTCCAATTGAATCTTTGGCAGGAGTTTTCTGAGCCTTGTTCTGGCTTGGTTTGGGAACTGCCCAATTTCATGCATTGCTTTCTGGTACTCAGACAACCTCTACTGGGTTGGCTTGGTCTAAGGAATCTTCCTTTTAACATCGTGAATAACTGCTTTGGGAGAGCAATGCATGCTGGGCTTGTTCAAGGCCATCCTCCAAGTGCACAGCAGATAACTACCCTGCAGGCGGATGCTGTTGAAGCCAGATGGGGGAAAGTTCTATGGAATTCTGAGAACGGAGACGATGATTCGATGATTCGGATGAAGGAACTTGGTCGCTCTGCTGCTGTTCTCCTACGTTGCCTTTCTCTGCACTTGCTCGCACCCACTAGCAGTCCTCTGAGGTAACTTCCCAAAGGAGACGAGTCCCCGAGGGGATTTGCACAAAATGGTGTACGGTGGTGCCAGGCTTAATAATTCACGTGCAAATGACAATAGAAAAAGAAATGCTGGTTCCCCTCACCCTGGTTCACCCTGTCATTGCAGACTGCAAAGATTTCAGAAGCCCGGAGGATGTGAGAGAGGCAACTTCACTGGCTTGGACTGACCTAATGAAGGACCAAGCTGCAGACCTGAGATCTCAGCCCTGACTGTACAGCAGGCTCTCCCAAGCACCTCAGAAACACGATGGTCCTCAGGAGAGCAGGTAGCCCTGAGGCCCGGGAAAGGGCTCCCAGGTATCAGTGTTTCAAAACTTCCTTCCGGTAATTCTGCATTCAGTTCCGCCATAGCTAAGCAAGCCGCTGCCAGCTCCCTGTGAACTTTAAATAATAGCGATGCCCAGGTCCCCAAACCCGAAGAACCCTAGCCAGCTGACCTGGCATGGGGGATGGGACAAGTCTTTTTCCATTTTGAGATTCAGAGGAGTGATGATGGAAAAAAACAATACAAAAACTAAACAAAAAATTCTTAGTAGGGCTGGTGAGATGGCTCAAGGGTTAAGAGCACTGACTGCTCTTCCAAAGGTCCTGAGTTCAAATCCCAGCAACCACATGGTGGCTCGCAACCATCCGTGATGAGATCTGACACCTTCTTCTGGTGTGTCTAAAGACAGCTACAGTGTACTCACATATAATGATAAATAAATCTTTGAAAGAAATTCTTAATAATGAAGATGAAGAAGATGAGACAGGACGAGAGGAGAAAGCTGCTTTGTGTGGAGTGTTTTCAAACAACCCTGGATAGGGAATATTTGAGGGGTTGTCTGAATGTCTAGAGATTAAGACCAAAGACAATTCCAGGCTTGATACCACCAGTTTTGAAGGACTGCGTTGAAATGTCTACAGGTGCCTTCCCTTTTCAATTAAGCACCAACTGGAAGGGGGCAGTCATCGAGTACATTCCACTGCCCAATCAGGGCCCTTGAGGACCGGCTGCCTGGCTGCCACAATTTCTGAAGCCGGGATGAGATGAGGAAGTAAGGTTGTGATAGCCAAGAGAATCAACAAAATATCTCCTCTACACACAAACCTTCCCATGTGCACTGACCACACAACTAGTAACCCAAATATGTCCCCTCCCCAAGGTCCCCAGTCCTTGATGCTTTTGAATCATTCATAAACCCCTCAAGTCTTTTCTGTGAGAAGAATGAAGGTGATTTCTGTTAACTGCCACTCAACCAGAGACAGACGTACTTACTGTGTGTATTTATTATTGCCTCTTCCGATAAGCCTGCAGGCTCCTGGGCCTGGTTACCATTTAGAAGTGTGTAGGCATAATGTTTTTGTGCACTGTGTAAAGGTTATCCTTGTGTTGTTTAAATGCAGATTTCTCTGCCTTCATATCTTGTTTCAATCTAGACATGGCATTGTAATGCTTATGTCTAGGATCTCCTGTCTCAAGTTTGTATAAACAATTCTTACCAAGTATTCTTTGCCTTGTTTGCAGATCACCAAATGGCTGGGCAGGAGAGAGAATAGGGCAGGACTTAGGAGAGCCACTCAGAGACCTCAAACACCACCCCCTAGTGATGCATTTCTCCTGCCAGCCTGGAGGAGAGAGAGGAGGGGGAGGGTGTGAGGCAGAGGAAGGGGAGGGAGGAGAGGGAGAGGGAGAGAGATTCAGATCAATCATGATGAGGAGTTAGAATTGGAGCTATGAGGAGAGAATCAGAGAAGACACCATGGGAAGAAACATCCAAAGCAGACAGAGCTAGAATCACATTAAACTGCAAGTATCATGGGGCTGGGCCTGGGAGGCAGCCAGATTAACATAGAGGGTTAAGGTAGAGCATTTAACTGCCCAGCTATTGGGGTGTAGCTTGAAATAAATCTTGGTTTCTCTCTGTAGTTATTGGGGGCTATCATAAAATAAAGACCTACAGTGCCAGATTAATTTGTTATTTATACTTATAATTCATTTTATAGACGTGTAATAGTTGAGAGAGGAGAGCAAAGTGTCATTAATAGTGCAAAACTGGAGGATAGAACACTCCAGACTTATAACAGTATATCTGAGACTCTGTGGTCCTAGAATGTGGGCTGCATTCTGTTTTAGCATTATACAAAAGAACTGTCTGTTTGAGAGCTGTTTCTTGTCAAACAGTGAGAAGGCTCTGATATGAAAGGTAAAGTACCTCAGGAGATGAAGCCCCTCTCTACAGTTGACAACCTTTGCAGTGGTCTGAATGAATAGGGTTTGAATGACCCTCTTAGACTCAGAAAGTGATGTTATTGGAGGTGTGGCCTTGTTAGAGTAGGCATGGCTTTGTTGAAGGAAGTACATCACTAGAGGGTGGGCTTTGAGATCTCTGAAGCTCAAGCCGGGTCTAGTGCTCTCTCACTCTTCCTGCTGCCTGTAGTTTGGACATAGAACTCTCAGTTACTTCAGTATCATGTCTGCCTACGTGTCACCATGTTTCCCACCATGAAAATAATGGCTGAACCTCTGAACTGTAAGCCAGCCCCAATGTTTTCCTTTATAAGAGTTGTCATGGTCTTGGTGTCTCTTTGCAGCAGTAAAGCCCTACCTAAGACAACCATTTCCTTCGCACAGACACACATAGAAGCATGCAGACAAACACACATAGATGCACACAGACACACAGATATACACACCCTCCTTTTTCATTCTGCTCCTTCCCCAGTCTACCCAGGTGTCATTGCAAAAACAGCTGTCATTGAAGTTCTGAGATGCTGGGTCTCCTAAGGCCTCTGGCACACTCTGGGACGGCCACCAAAGCATTTGAGGCCTTTTAGCTGGGCCCCAAGCATTCCTTCTGTTGTGAGGACTTTTTATTTAAAAAAAAAAAACCTTTTTGTTTTGTTTTACATTTCTTTCTTTTTTTATTTTGTGCATGAATGTATATGCATGTGCCAAAACATACATGTACAACTCGGGACGACCTGTGAAAGTCGCTTCCCTCCTATCGTCCCTGTTGGACAGAGAGAAATCAGACCACCGGGCTGTTGACAAAGCACCTTTAGCCCCTTTACCAGGTTGCGCCATCTCCAGCCCCAGCCTATTGTTTAGAAGTCTCCTTCTGCTATGTGTCTTCCTGTTTACCAGCAACCCCTCCTCCCCTGCACCTTTCCCATAGTAACAGCTGCTGCGGGAGCCGCCCTGTCCTCTTGCCTCCTACTGTAGCATAAAGGCTCGGTAGCATCACCTGCCAGGTGTCACCTCAGTAGAGGTGTTGGTACAGACGCTGTCACTTCTGCTTGCATGACATCCAGATGCTGTAGGACCCAGGAATCTGGAAGCAGAGCCAGTCTGGATGGTCTCTGTCCCTGAGTTCCTGCACTGAATCATTTTAAGAAAGCAAAGCCAGAAACGCTGAGAGTAAAACACGCATGAAGAGGAGAATGGTATTTGGATGCGGCTTTGTCTCATTCTTCTGAGGGAGAAGCTTTGTTATCTTTTTACTTTATTGATATACCACTGACAAAAATGTATGTATTCAAAGTATACAGTATACACGGTGATAATCTGATGCATATATACATTGTGAAATGATTATCCAAGATCAAAGTGATTAACGAGCATGTCTATCACAGCACAAAGGTTGTGATTGTGTGTGTGTGTGTCTGTGTGTGTGTATGTGTGAGCTGGCAAGAGAATTTAAGATGAACTCTCTGTAAATTTCAAGTATGCAACACAACATTTTTGATGTTTGTTTTATTTTTCCTTTTTAAAACAGGATCTCTCTGTGTAGCCCTGGCTGTCCTGGAGCTCACTCTGTAGACCAGGCTGGCCTCAAACTCAGAAATCCACCTGCCTCTGCCTCCCAAGTGCTGGGATTAAAGGCGTGCTCCACCACTGCCCGGCCACTGGAACTCTTTACATAGACCAGGCTGCCCTCGAACTCACAGAGACACATCTGCCTCTGCGTCCTGAGTGTTAGGAATAAAGGTATGCACCACTATGCCTGGCACAATTCAGAGTTGTTAGCAGTAACTACTGTTTCCAGACTGTGTGCTGGAAGACCAGAGTTTATTCCTTTCCTTTCTTTTATTAAGAACAGGGTCCTATGTTTGTGACACTTGCCTGGAACTCACTATGTAGGCAAGGATGGTTGAATTTCTGATCCTCTACCTCCCTGTTCACACTGTGCTGGGTATCAAAGCCAGGACTTCATACATCTAAGCAAGCAATCTGCTCAGGGAGCTATACCCTGAGCCCTTACTTTTTTTTTTTTTTTTTTTATAATCATTGAAACAGACACTGGGATCGACATCTCCCCAATTCCTTCTCTGCCTCTGGTAACTTCGTCCTATTGTCTGCTTCTGTACATTTATTTTCAGTTTGGCCTCTAAATGAGACCATGTCTGGCTTATTTCACTTTACATAATGTCTACCAGGCTCATTCACGTTGTTATTCGTGGCAAGGTTTCCTTCTTCTTTTTTTCCTAAGAATTATTTATTTTATGTATATGAGTACACTGTCGCTGTCTTCAGACACACCAGAAGAGGGCATCAGATCCCATTACAGATGGTTGTGAGCCACCATGTGGTTGCTGGGAATTGAACTCGGGACCTCTGGAAGAGCAGTAAGTGCTCTTAACTGCCAAGCCATCTCTCCAGCCCTGGTTTCCTTCTTTTTATGGCTGAATAACATTACCCTGGCCATGTGCATCACACACACACACACACACCCATTGTTTTTATTCATTCATCTGTCCATAGGCATTAAGCTGTCTCTTGATCTTGGCTACTGTCTGACATTTCAGTGAACTTGGGAATGTGGACATATCTTTTTTTTTTTGGTTTTTCAAGACAGGGTTTCTCTGTGTAGCCCAGGCCATCCTGGAACTCACTCTGTAGACCACGCTGGCCTCAAACTCAGAAATCCACCTGCCTCTGCCTCCCAAGTGCTGGGATTAAAGGCATGTACCACTACTGCCCGCCCGAGGTCATATCATAAAACATAAAGATACTAATTGCATCCCTTCGGATTTAGATTCTTGTGATTTGGGTTTGGCTCTTACCCTGGGTGATCATACAGGCAATTCAGTCCCATAGCCCCATAGCTACCTGACACCGTACTGTGCCACGCTGCTAAGTGAGGCTTTTTGGAAGATTTAATGGATTAAGTGCATTTCAGCCCAGGACTCTGTGAACTTGCCACGTGCTTCTATACACACATGGTAAATCAAAGGGCAACTATACACCCCAAAAGTAGCGTTGCTGAGTGCTCTGGTGGGAGGGGCAGCAAATGAACCCTCCTTGGTCTCTTGAAGCTTGGCCAGGAGTTCCGATGACACCTTTGCCCCAAGAAGAGGAACACTGTGTAGCCTGGGGGGGGAGGGGAAGAAATGCCAGAAGTATTGACACTCTCTTTAGTATGCTGTTTATGCAAATCAGCTGCATTTAAAGCAGGCGCTGAGGCACCATGGCTCTGCTGAAGAAGCAGTCTGTGTTCAATGGTTGGCTTTAAACCGCAGCCTGGGAGGAGTCAGGCCCAGAACCCTTCTGGTTATTTCCGTGTGCCTCCAACAGGCTTCCTGTTCATTTTGCCTTTCTCTGTAATGAAGGCGATGGCGGTCCCTAAGATCTCTGTGGCAGCTTTCCCGGGTTGCTCACTGCCTGCCGGCTTCCTGGAGCATCCTGCTGATGGAGACTTCTGCAGAGGGGACCGAAGGGTCAGAAGAGCCGCACAGGAAATGGTCCTAGCCCATCCTAGGAAGCTGTCCCACTCCCGCTCCGTCAGTCACTCGTCCCCAGTGACACATTTCTGTCCTTTGTCCCGCTGTGGTTTGTTCTGGAACGTCCCCTAGAGGCCCATGGGAGGAAGAGTTGGTCTTCAGCTTGGTGCGACTGGGAGGCAGTGGAGTTTCCAGAAGGTGGGGCCCCGGGGTGGGGGGGAGGTTTTAGTTTGTTGTGGGCATAGCGCTTCCCAGGTGAACACGTGATGAGCAGACTAGGTGCCACCCGTTGCTTTCTGGTTCACCACAAGCCCAGAAGCACATGCCTACCGACCATAGCCAGGGACCTCTGGAACCACGGCTCAACAACCTTTCCTTCTTATAAAGTAAAGGCATCGGTTACTTTGTCACAGTGCTGAATAAGAACCTGCTCTCACATCCCTTCAGATCTAGAGGAGGCAGCTACTCCCAGCATCTGCCATCTCTGGAGCCACTCACTCCCTTCTAGCTTCCTCCAGTCCTGCCCACACTTCCGTAATGCAACTGTCTCATTATCTGTTTTTTGCAGTTAAATACTTTGAGATATTCCCTCTGTTTCCTGTCAGGCTCTGGTCACTGTTGTTTGTCAAGAACCTTCTTTTCATTTTGGCTTTACAGTCACCTGGGTATCGTCTGTCTACAGATTTCATCGTTGAAACCTGCAGTTTCCGGCTTTGCGCTGGGCTTTCAATAAATACCCTACGACAAGGTCCTAATGTACGCATGCGCGCACGCGCATAAGCCCGGCATTAACCTTAGGGATTCCTTCCTCAGGAACGATCAGCCTTGTTTGGTTTTGGTTCAAATGGGATCTTTCACCGGCCTGGAGCTCCCTGATTCTATCAGGTTGCCTGATCAGCAAACTCCAGAGATCCTTCTAGCTCTGCTCCCCATCCCTGGGATTACAAATGGCGCCATTATATCTGGGTTGGGGTTGGGGGTCGCGGGGTGAGTTCAGACCCTCAGCTTGGCCTGAGGGTACCTTGCTAACTGAGCCGTACCACGCCCTCTCCTTCCTTCCTTTTGTGTGTTTATGTTGAAGGACCACTTTCTAATTCACACTGCAGCACAGGTCCTCCCGCCTCCACCTCCTGAGGAGCAGGGATTGCAGACCTGTGCTCCTAAGACCCCATTGCTACCTCTGGTGGACCTTCCAAACTTTTCTCTTGGGATTCTCACCTGTTTATTACTCTGTTTCCTGGCTGGGCTCCTGGTTTGTCGTGATACCTGACGAGGAAATTTTTATGTATCAGTAGCGTTGTGTCGCTATGTGACGGAAGCGATTGTGCTTAATCTCCTCGAGCCTTAGTTTTCCTCATCCCTACAAGTGACATTAGAGAGCTACTTTAAGTGCTAGGGTTTACCTGAAGGCTAACTAAATTCAGCCTGTGAGGCAGAAGCGAAGTCCTAACAGTGTCACTTCATGGCAACTATTATTTTACCGGACAGGACTTTACTTGGTATTACAGGAAAGGGTTTGCATTCCAGCTTTGGCCCTTAGGGCTGTTGCATAAGCTCTTTGAAGTTTAAGTTTCTACATTCTTAGGGTGGGGTTAACACTACTAGGCTCGCTTATCAGTTGTCAGACAAGAATGTGATAATGTGTGAGATGTTTGGAGACTTGAAAGCACTGTACAAACGGAAGAGCCTGCTCACAAACGGCCACAGAGTCCTTCTTGCCCGAAGGGGGTGTTTGCTGGGTTTCCTCCTTGGCTGCCCCACACCGGGTGGTGGTGGTTCTGGGTTTTCTGAGGGAGCTCGTGATGGGGATGGAGGGAATGGCAGGTAAGGTACTATTGCTCTGGCAGCTTTCTGAAGGTCCCTTGTTTCTTAGATGCCCGATGCTGGCACTGGCTGATTTGTCTGCAATGAGAACCAGAATGGCAGACCCACACCAGACCTTGAATGTTTGGTAGTCAGGAGGCAGACAGCCCACCCCAGCAGGGTTGGATAGGGAGTGATAGGGTGCTGCACAAGCCTTTCTGGTTAACTGAGGGTCACAGATCAGCAGTCACGGGTGACTTAGCCTACGTGGAACCCGGGGCCATGTGGGAGTCTAAGGCCCTGCCCCATGTGACGAGTGATTGTGGTTCCTTCTAAATGGGGCTCTCTATACAAACTGCTGACTGGGGAGCACAGGTTCCCTGTCCCCAGGTGACTCTTTGCCCACAGGCATTGCTGGAAGAGGGACAGGGTCATCCTCTCAGGAAGATTTCTGGAAGATTCTGCTGCCTCAGCTCCTCTGTGATTTTGCTGACTTCCTAGCGTGTGGCCTGAGACCATGGGACTCCCGTCAGCCTTCCTGGGGTCCCAGTGGCCAGACACAAATACTGTGGCTGGCAAGGGACCAAAGGCACATATGAGGCTCTCCTTGCTCTGTCTTCTCAGGGCTATTGTGCCAGCATTTGAGTGACCCAGATACATATTTGCTTCCTCTTCGGTCCTTTCTCCTGTAGTGTGTGCATCTCCTCTTGCCATGGGGTGACAGCAGGAGTCTATGGCCCTGCATAGAAATTTTTAGAAGGAACGTGGCTGATGCATTCTCCCCTTTCCAGAATCTTTCTTCTTTTCTGTTTTTTTTCTATCTCTACTTCAATTTCTTTTTTAGACACTGCCATTCATTCTTCCTTCCCGGTTTATTTTTTCTTTGTTCTTTCTTTTTAAGACTTTATATTTGTTTGTTTTAAGATTTATTTATTATTACATGTAAGTACACTGTAGCTGTCTTCAGACACACCAGAAGAGGGCGTCAGATCTCGTTATGGATGGTTGTGAGCCACCATGTGGTTCCTGGGATTTGAACTCAGGACCTTCGGAAGAACAGTCAGTGCTCTTAACTGCTGAGCCATCTCACCAGCCCTGTTTTGGTTTTTTTTTCAAGACAGAATTTCTCTGTGTGGCTCTGGCTGTCCCAGAACCCACTTTGCAGACCAGACTGGCCTTGGACTAGGAGATCTGCCTGCCTCTGCCTCCTGAGTGCTGGGAGTAAAGCTGTGCTCCACTACTCCTGGCTCAGTTTTAATTGTGTGTATATGTGTGTGCCTGTGTGTGGATTTGTTGTCTATGAGTGCAGTGTTCTTGGGAGCCGGAAGAGAATCCTCGAGATGGAATTACAGATGACTGTGAGCTGCCTGATACAGGAGCTGGGAACCAAACCTGGATCCTCTACAAAAACAGCATCTTCACGATCTTAACCACGGAGCCAACTTTCCAGACCCTGCTTCCCTCCATCCCTCCCTTCCTCCCTCCCTCCCTCCCTCCCTCCCTCACAGAAATGCCAGCCTGGAGAAGGGAAAGCAAAGGACAGAACTGAGCATTCAGTTTACTTTTGGGGCATCAGACACTAGATATGAAGGGGAAAGCGGGGTCTGGGACAAGTGCTCTGATTTCAGGTCTCCTCAAAGGGTACTCAGGCGCCTCCGGTATACCACCCAGAAAGGAAGTCAGGAGCAGGGAGTCTAAGGTTCACATTTCCCCTCAGGGAGTCTGCACACCAGGCAAGAGGAAAGCAGATCCCAGGACGAGCAGGGATCCAGTCGAATTGGGATGGAGTACTGAGTACTGGGTGGGGCAAAGAAGAGAAAAAGTCTTCTTCTAGAGTCTTAGGCACAGCTCATTTAGGCAAAGGCCTTCCCTGTGGAGATCTTTAATGAAGCAGCTCTCTGAGATGATTCTTGCTTGTTCATATTGCTTTATTGGGGGTGGATGTGGACACACACACTTTATTTGGAGGTGAACCAGGGATTATAGACCTCTCGAGGAAGAAAGGAAATGAGAATACTGAGGAACGAAAGGTCATTAGCTGAAGGTTAAGGCTATCTAGACACCTCATTAATATGGAGAAGAACTCTAGGTGTTATGCTATGTGACTAAGTGCCCGTGGTCCTATTGTTCAGTGGTCTCAGAGCAAGCATTGGAGGCTGGGAGAGGGCAGCTCCACTCCTACCACCTCATATCTCTGAGATTCCTGGGGTTCGAACACACCCCACTTCAACAGTTCTTTATGCCTGCCTGATAGCATGGTCTCCCGTGCCCTGCACCTTCCTTCCTTTCATTTTTTGAGACAGGATCTTACTACGTAACCCACTGACTGATTCACTCCTTCCAGGTGTATTCTCTCTATTTGTGTCTTGGTCTGTCTGTCTGTCTGTCTGTCTGTCTGTCTGTCTGTCTGTCTATCTATCTATCTATCATCTATCTCACTTTGTAGCCCAGGCTGATGTGTAACTCAAAACAATCTTCCTGCTTCAATTTCCCCAAATGCTGAGAGTATAGACATGACTTTTTCACTTTTCATTTACTGAAGACACCTGCTGAGTGCTGGGAATCTGCAACTTGGCTTTTCATGCTGCCCCAGTTAGTAGAACACCACTGGAGAGTGCTGTGTCAGGGATCCACCTATGGCTTGGTGGGACATAGATCTTGGCCTGCCCATGGCACATATTCCAGAACAGAGATGGTCAGGTATAGATGAAAAGACTGAAATATTAAAACTAGGCACTGGGAGAGTATCCCCCAAACTGCCTACTGATTTCCTCTTTTATTTCTAAGTTTCTAAATCATGTGTCCAATCCCATCTTTAAAGCCCACTTGTGGACCTCTATGCCTGGCAAAGAACTTCTTTCTTCTCTCTCTCTCTCTCTCTCTCCTTTTATATGCATTGGTGTTTTGCCTGCATATAAGTCTATGTGAGAGTGTCAAATCTTGTATTTGCAGACAATTGTGGGCTGCCATGTAGGTGTTGGGATTTGAACCCAACTCCTCTGAAAGAGCAGTCAATACCCTGAACTGATCCATCTCTCCAGCCCCTGCCAAGGACTTCTTTGTTGGGGGCCTGTCCCAGCTGGAATGGATTGAAATGGGACACAGCATCTGACATAGGCCAAAATACGGATGCTCTCAGGCCTTGTAGGAAATTTAACTCTTTCCTGTTGATCTGTGCTAAAAACTTAACTCTCTCTTACTGTTCTATGCTTCATTAAGCTTTGAGGAAACTTAACTTTTTATCTCTTTTTTTTTTTTTTTTTGGGGTTTTTCAAGACAGGGTTTCTCTGTGTAGCCCCGGCTGTCCTGGAACTCACTTTGTATACCAGGCTGGCCTCGAACTCAGAAATCCTCCTGCCTCTGCCTCCCAAGTGCTGGGATTAAAGGCGTGCACCACCACTGCCCGGCCTTTTTATCTCTTTTATTATTTACCTCATAACTCTCTGTGCTTGAATAAGCACTGGAAAACTTAACTCTTACTTTATAAACTTACTTTACAATTTGTCAGGAGCCATCAAGGAGAAGCTAAAAACTAGCAAGTGATATTCCAGAGATGGTTCTGCCATGGACTGTTAAAGCTAATGATGAATTTGCTTCTGTAGACAAGGCTGAGAAGATTACATTTTAGGAATTATTCCTGCTATTAATTTGCTTTTCCTATTGTTATTATTAAGTATACATAAAAATCACTAGATATTAGCTCCCTTTTTGAGCAGATTTCTGCAGAACAACGAAGATCTTGTAGTGATACTGTATAGACAAATAGATGATTTCTTAATTCTTAATGATGATCCTATAAGAGTTCCTAAAAGTATACTAGTAACTATTAAGATATTTTATAATAGGATAACTATTAAGTCCTTTCTGATGTCAAAACTGCATGAGAACTCTGCAAGTCTTCAAATGTCATGAGTTAATTGCTTCTGAGATAGCAAGCAGGCATCTACAACTTAGAGCACATTTTAAGAAGTTATAGAACCATCAACCCAAGGTCATAATAAGGGAACTAATGATTTACTATAGGTGCAAGGACAGAAGATAAAATATTGACTGGGTTTATCTATACAAAACTTCAATGATAACTGAGTTATAGTCTTTAACTCTCCATGAACCTGTTGAGCTTGTGACAGATATCGAATATTTACCCAGATAATTACTCTCAACGGAAAAGCATGTAAATATTCTCTGTTTGTAAACTTCTTATTCGATTTATGATTTGAATTTACATGTAAACTTGTGGTGAACATTTTTTTTAACCATGTGGTCATGTATTTTGAAAGATGCATATGTGCTGAAAACAAGGAGAAAAGAGAGAAATGAAGAACTTTTTAGAGAGATCCTCCCTTTCTTAGAGAACTTTCATAGGAAACTTAGAAATAAAGGCAAAAATCATTTTTCAAAGTGTCCCTTTCTCTTCCTGCAACTTCAGCTAGCATGCTGGGAATTAGAGCTACGCAGTTCCTGCCAAGATAGACCAAAGGCTACTTTACTAGTACCCCTCCTGCTGTTTTACTATGAGGTGCTAAACACCAGAGACTGCAGTTTCTGGCTCAGATGAACTCAGTAGGTCAGCTACTGCAGCAAAGTGACTTAGATTTAAGACAGGTAAGTGTTTTATTATTAAACAGCAACCCTAAATATGTTGCAAAACCAAGTCTTACCTCTACTGATACTCTTCCTCATCTGGTACCTTAAGAGAAAACTAAGAAGAAAGAACTACTGGGACTGACCATGGCAATAATTCTTTGGCAATAGACATATGCTGTATAGCAGCAGAGGAATTCAGTAGCAGTAGAGGGTATATTGCTAAGGCTCCTTTCTCTCTTGCCTGGAAGCCTCCTAGATGCTGGTATCTCACTGGCCAAGCAAGAGGAATGCTTGCAGCAAGTAACTTTTAGTGAACCAGGAAAAGAAAATCATGCTTGCAGAAAGAAAAACTTTTACACAAGCAAATATGCATAGACATAGACATATTGATATACACACATAGACACATTCGCATATTTGTTGGGCACAACCATCTGTCTCATCAATTTCACTAGTATTCATGTATGCTTATATGCACACACCTATATTTACATATGTGTATATATGCATATATATACATATATATGAGTGTCTGTGTATTTGTGTGTATGTGTGTGTGTGTGTTTATTTAGTGGGTGGAACAAAAGCCCCCCTGAGCAGGTTTCATTGAGCTGGTGCCAACGCAGAAAGAATGTACCCATTCTGGATGAAAAATAAGCTTTAACCTTTATTGCTTAGAGAAAGAAAAAACTTCTGCCTTTTTATTGAATATGAAAAGGCCCTGTCCTTGTCAGTAAGAAGAAACTTGCTGTTAAGAAAGAGCCTTTCTCATGGTAAGGAAAACCTGCCTGCTGCTCTCTCGTCTCTGCTCATCTTCTGCTCTGCTCTGCTCTCCATGTTCTGCTTCTATTTTGTTTCTACTCTTCTTCTTCTGCTCTTATCATCATCATTCCAAGTTTTTCAGGATACAGGATCACATGGTATTTTAAGCATCTTTTTTTTTCTAAATTTCGCAACAAGTTCCAACATAAATTCAAATCATAAATTGAATTAGAAGTAACAGCAGAGATGTTTATGTGTGTTTCTATTAAGACAAGTTATCTAACTAGACATTCATTATCTCACGAACTTCACAGGTTCTTTGAGAGTTTAAAACAATAATTCTTATGTCTAAGTTAGTACAGTTCGTCAAGAGGCAAATCATCTGCCTAGTGGCTCATTATTATCGAAGTGTTGTATAGCTAAATCCAGTCAATATTTTATTTTCTGTCCTTACACCTACAATAAATTGTTCACTCCCAGTTTAGAACCTTTAGTTATCAGATAATGGATTCATATTCAGCCTGAAAGGAATCTTTTTCCTGATCATAAATCTGCTTCAAGCCTGATTTCTATCTTAGTGTAATTAGCTAGTGACACATGAAGGTTTACAGAGCCATAACTGCAGCCTTCATACTTAGAGGGCTCAAAATTACCTGTACATCTTTAGGGATCCTATAGAATCATTATTAGGAATTAAGAAATCACCTATTTGTCTACATAACATTGCTACAAGATAGTACAGAAAATCTGCCCAATAGGATAGGCTAATGCCCAGGAATTCTTATATTAATATAATAATGATAAGAAATGGATATCAACCATAAGAATCAATCTTGAGATAAGATTCCTGAAAGACTTGGAGTTCAGAATTATCCATCGCAGCCATGCAAAACGAGGTGTCATCTCCAGGAGAGTCACTTGTTAGTATTTGCCTTTCTCAGGTGGCTCCTGACTCTTCTTAAATGGCTGGAGGGCAATAAAGAACAAAGAAACACATTTTGGGCTGGGGAAAGCAAAGAACCTAATTTTGTGCATTTAGTCAGCATAACAGGGGTTGGCCACGTGCTGCTCCATGGAACACACATGGGGCCCCTGTGTGTCAGACTGTGTGGTGCCTTCCTCCGTGTGACCTATGGAATCTGAGCTCACCCAGGTTCCCCACAGTGGCAAGCAGGTGGGACAGCTGCCCACAGGGGAGTTTTGCAGGGCACATGTTTAAGAAGGACCTCAGCCTTAGTGCAGACACCTACCAAACAGAGCTCAGGGCAAATGTCTAGAAATCTTGGAACTCTGTTTTGAATGTCTGCTTTAAAGACTGGATCTAAGGTCTGGAGAGATGGCTCAGCAGTTAAGAGAACTTAACTTGCAGAGGACCTGAGGTTAATTCCCAGCACCCACATGGTGGCTCCCAGTAATCTATAACTCCCAAGCACTCCTGTGGTGCACATACATAAATGTAAAGAGGGCATATATTGGACAAGTAGGATCTAAAATCTAACATCAAGTCAAACACCTAACTTAATTTTTTCTAGATGAGATCTCACTGTATATCTCAAACTGGTCTGGAAATTGTTATTTATCACAAGCTAGCCCCAAACTTTGGAACCCTTCTTGTTTCTGCCTCCTAGATGCTGGTATTATAGACTCATGTTCCTACAACTGGTTCTTAACTCTCCAATTCCATACAGTGGTCATTATTACCACCAGAAAACAAGCAAGCATTAGATACATCACGTCACCCTGAGTACAAAACTAAAAATCCACAATTAAAGGCAACCCAGGCCTGGGATGTAGCTTAATGCCAAGTCTGTGCAAGGTCCTGGATTCCACTCTAGAATCCCCCAATTAAATTTAATAATAATAATAAAAAAAGGCTGGCAAGATATCTCACTTTTTTCATTCATTATGTTTGAAATTTGTCCGTATCATCTCCTATAATAATAGTTCATTTATTCTCTTGGCTACTTATTATCCTATTGTGTAAACATACTGACTTATTTGCAAATATTTACATTTACAAATAAATGGCTTTTTATTGCAAACTCCTAAAAGTTATTTACATTTGTGCATGTGAGAGAGAGAAAGACTGAGTCTCACTATATAGCCTTGGATTTCCTGAATTCATTATGTATACCAGGTTGGCCTCAAACTCACAGAGTTCTGCCTACCTCTGGGATTAAAGGCTTGTGACACCAGGCCTAGCAGTTATTTACCTTTTTTTAAAAAAATATTTATTTATTTATTATATGTAAGTACACCATAGCTGTCTTCAGACACGCCAGAAGAGGGCATCAGAACTCATTACAGATGGTTGTAAGCCACCATGTGGTTGCTGGGATTTGAACTCAGGACCTCCTGAAAAACAGTCAGTGCTCTTAACCGCTGAGCCATCTCTCCAGCCCCAGTTATTTACCTTTTAAACTGGGATATCTTAACAATTTTCTCAGCTAGCTATTAGCCTTCACACTCTCTTACATAAAGAGTTAATTGGTTATATGGAAACCTTACTAATCTTGGCAGGAAATCTGTTGAAGAGCCTAGGGGGCGCTAGAGAGCTTGTTCTTCCCTGTCGGGCAAAAGACTGCTTTCAAAGTTTTCTTGCAGTGAGGCAGATGCCAAGTTCTTCTGGGCCACTATAATGGATGTGTTAGCATTCTCTGAAAAACTTCTCCACTTCCCACTTCCAACAGTTATTAGAGAACAGAGACACTGAAGCTTCCAGTCTGGTATCTGTCTTACGGCTGGGGATGGAGGTCGGGTGCTAGGAGCATGCTCTGTCCTGAGCTTCGCCCACGGCCTTTATTTTTTTTTCTGTCTCTCAAACCTGTTCCATTTCTTGGTGCAACTATGATTATATTGGAGAGTTGCTTATTTGCTTAGGTGTCTGTGAGTGGCATTGCTTTAATATTGGCGATAGGAGTCTCTCTGTGTCTTTCCTTTGTTCTATTGAAAACCGAGGGAGGAGATTAGATCCAGGCCTTCCATGCTCTGCAATGACCATCTCAGATTACTTCTCAGATGTTTTGGCAACAAGGCAATCCCCAGTGTATTGTGCTTGGAGCACGTTTACACTTCTGGGGTTGATTTGTTTTTTGGTTTTTGTTTTTTTTTTCCTTCAAATCTGTAGTTTGGAAAGAAATTCTGTCCTTGGCCTTTGGTTAATGCTAATCTTCACTCACTCAAATGGTGTTTGTGGAAAAGAAACTTGCAAGAAACCTGTAAGACATTAAAAATCACTCTGTTTACCTTTTACTAGAAACGGAGGAGGTAGCTGCCAAGAATAAAGAATAAAGGATACAATGACTTTGTAACACCTCTGGGCATCACAGCTCAAAGTCGAACATTTTTGTAGCTCATGGTCCTGCCCGTTTCATCCCACAGTGTACACAGGGTAGGTGCAGAGTTTGGCAGCAAGAATCCTCCTACAAGGGTGAACCAGAGTAATCTCAAATTGCAAACAAACCAGAATGAATTTCCGTGAATGACAGAGGGGACCAAAGGATGGACTGTTACACAGCAAGCAAATGGACAAAAGCTGGCCTTTCTGCCTCTGCCTCTTGGGGACTGGGACTTTAGGCCCTGTGCCGCCACACTTGGTTTTATGAGGTGCTGAGGACCAGACCCTCAGATAGTTTGAGGCACACATACATTCTACCTACAGTTTTATCTCCAGGACACTTAACATATTTTTTTAAAAAACATTTTTGATAGTAAAAAAAAAAATAGTAAAACAAAACAAAAGCAAGTGCATTAAACATCCTAAGTGTTAATATTTTAGAGATAAACTGAAGTTTGAGAAAATATACTTCTTTCCTCATATCCCAGCCCCTTCATCTAATAGAAAATAGCCTCCACTGTTGTAAGGTTCACGATTCACTGAAAAGTGATACCCCAGACTCAAATAGTATGTAAATGCAAAGAGTGTTTTATTCTACAGAAGTCCAGCATGCTGAGGTCTACGATCTACAAAGATAGAAGGACTCTGAAGTAAGCTCACAAGCCAGATTTAAAGCACTTTAGGGGAATTCCAGGGAGGGGTAGGTGACCTCTATCTCAATCTTGGCTCTATCTCTAGAGACATTCCAGAACCATTGCTGGGGCCTGGGGGGCTAGAAACTGTCGCTGGGGAGGTCTGGAAACTGTTGCTGAGGAACTCTGGAAACTGCTGCTGACGCATTGTCCTTGCCTCAGGCCAGGTGTCAGGACAGCTTCTGAGGCCTGGACTTGCCTAGTTCTTGGAAACAGAGATTTAGACCTAGTCTCCTGAACTGCCAGTTTGAAGCTTGTCATGGAGTCAGCCTGGCCTTCTCACCGTAAACTGCATGACTGTGTGCTGTAAACATTTTGAATGAACACAGATATATTTAGTATGTTCTTTAGGTTCAAACATTAATAATTTAGTGTGTTCAATTTTGGTTAGAACAAAATAATTCAGCTGGTTATCACTATCACAGCAAGGAACCATTGTTGCTCTTGCCATAGATCAGATTTTTTTTTAATGTGTCCTTTGTTCTTATTTCGTGTGTGTGTGTGTGTGTGTGTGTGTGTGTGTGTGTGTGTGTGAGATGTGTTGCTTGCATGTATGTCTACGCACCATGGGCATGTCTGGTATCTGCAGAGACTAAAACAGAGCATCAGGTCTCTTGGAACTAGAGTTACAGATGACTGTGATCTGCCATATGGATACAGGGAGCCGCCCTGTGGATGCTGGGAATTGAACCTGGTCCTCTGGAGGAGTGGCCAGTGTCCTTATCCATTGAGCCATCTCTCAAGCCCCAATAATGGTCTTCTTATAATTCATTAAAATATTCCTTTTGCCGGGCGGTGGTGGCGCACGCCTTTAATCCCAGCACTTGGGAGGCGGAGGCAGGAGGATTTCTGAGTTCGAGGCCAGCCTGGTCTACAAAGTGAATTCCAGGACAGCCAGGGCTACACAGAGAAACCCTGTCTCGAAAAACCAAAAAAAAAAAAAAAAAAAAAATATTCCTTTCTCTGTTAGTTAAAAAGAACTCATCTTTAGAGAGTTTGTCTCTCATTTCATGCAATACAGTTTTCTGACTCTTGGCAAAGTCTTAACATAAAATTAAGTATATGGAGAGAAAAGATCTACATCTTCAAATAATGATATAGATACAATCATCCTTTCAACCCTCAGTCTTCATTTCCACAAATTCAATGAACCTTGGACCAAGAGTGGTTGAAAGAATTCCAGAAAATTCCAAAAAACGTAAAGCTTGAATTTGCTGTTCTCTGAGTCTAGCTATGATCCCACAAGTGTGGGACAATGAGCAGGAGCACCTAGAGGTCATTCCCCACACATTTCCCAAGGGCACACCCCCCTTCTACATGGTTTTTGAATATTTTCTCAACTATCAACCCTATACTGTGTGGTTAGAACTACTAAAGTTGGTGTATTTTTATTGAACAAGTGTTTTCCTTGTCGTTATTTCTTAAGCAATGTAATAGAATAGAGATTTGCATAGCATTTTCATTGTCTGAAGTATCATAAATAACCAAGAGATGACTCACGTGTATGGGAAGGTATGGGGGCTTAGTGCAAACACCATGGCACTTTAAACAAGATTTGTTTGTTTTTATTTTGTGTATATGTTTCCTGCCTGTATGTATATATTTATATTGTGTGTATGACTGGTGCCCAAAGAGAACAAATCCCAAAGAACTAGAATTACAGACAATAGAGAGTTGTGAACTACCATGTGGTATAGGGAACTGAACCCAGGTTCTCTGCAAAAGCATCAAGTGCTCTTAACCCCTGAACCATCTCTCTAGCCCCGCACCATGGCATTTTATGTAAAGGACTTGAGGGACTAGAGAGATGGCTCAGTGATTAAGAACATACTGCTCTTGTAGAGGACCTGAGCTCAATCCCCAAGTATCCACGTTGCCCAGTCTACAACTCCTTGAAACTCCAGCTTCAGAGGATCTGATGCCCTAGTATCCATGAGTACCTGCACTTGTGTGCACATACCCCTCCCACCACATACACATAATTAAACAACAAATCCCATGTAAAGGACTTGAGCATTGACAGGTTTTGATATCTGTGTGTATGGGACAGGGGTGGGGTGGGGGGTAAGGGGGAGGCAGGACTGAGCTGAAACCAGTCTCTGAGAAGAGGGAGGATTGCTTTTGAGTTCTGTGCATGACAGCTGTTTACTGATGAGCCACATTCCTGCTAAGGGTGATGGTGTATTGAGTTCTTGGGTGCTGAAACCAACAATCTGAGTCTTCCTTCACAGTTTCAGAATCTTTTGAGAGCATACATTAGTGATGTTGGCACTTCATCTGGTCCTGGTGTATTTGTGTGGTTCTGTCTATACTTGGTGGATATGGTAATAAGTGCTTCTGTTGTTCTCTGAAGGGGGAAAGTGTGTTTATAGTGCTTGGGATCCAGCTCTCAAGGCGTGTTTCACTGAGCCACAAATCTGTGTACACACAGGTGTGGTAAATATCTGATGGCCAGATGGAACCACAAGGAACAAACAAAATGGCAGACCTGTGTCTCTTTCACTGAAGTCTGGACCCATCTGGACATCTACCACAGACTGTATTTTTTATGTGTATTGTTTTAATCCAGGGCTGGTGAGATGACTCAGCATGTAAAGATGCTTGTCACCAAGCCTGATGACCTGTTTCATCCTCAGAACCCACCTGGTGGAAGGAGAGAACCAACCCCCATGAGTTGTCTCCCATCCTCTGGACACATCCTCACATGCACAAGTGTATATACACATGTGCACATCCCCAATATCACACACACCCATACACACACTCTCCTCCCAAAATACAATATTTTTGAGAAATTAGTTGACTCAGTGACTTGCACTGTTTCTCTCTTCTCCCAAGACCCTTGAAGTTGCAGAATGGTCCAGCGCCATGCCAGGAAGTTGTTTGCTGTTTTGTAATAGCTACTAGCTCATGAAAGCTCTCTGAGGAGATGCCCATGAGCACAATCCCCTCCTCTCTCAGCTAATGGATCCGCAGGCCAGGACAATCAACAGTCACTGACCACAGAGATGGAGAGAGAAGGCTGTGCCCTTCTATGGCCAATCAGCTTCCACCTTCTCGATGGTAGAGTAGGGCTGATGGCTCATGCACTGGTTGGGAAGCTGATCCAGGGATCAGGGCTTCCCTCCTTTGGCTTTGAGTACAGTGCCTAGCACAGTTCTCCGTGGACATTTGAGTGATGAATTCTGTAGGGAACGTCATACTGTGTACTGTATGGATGCAACACCTGTCAATTAAAGCTGATTGGCCTATAGCTGAGGTAGGAAATAGGAGGTGGAATATCTGGAAGGCAGAAAGGATTCTGGGATAGAGCCAGGTATGGGAGAGTCACCAGGGAAGATGTGACGAAGACAAACGCTTGGTACCTAAGCAGAGGTAACCAGCCATGTGGCAGAATGAAGGTGAGTATAAATGTTTAAGTTTTTAAGCTAGCCAGGGAACTAGCCTAGCTATATGGCTTAGGTATCTGTAAATATATTTTGAGTCTGAGTCATTATTGCAGGAGCTTGGGGTCTGGAGGAAAGACACCCACTTTAACAGACTACGTGTGGGTTTTTAGAAAATGAGTGCTAACTGGACGAGGCCACAGTCCAGGTCTTCTCAGTCTCGTTACCACTGCCCAGATGTGTGGAAAGAAAATGCCTCTAGAAGCTTCTCAGTCTTCCATTCTCAAAGCTTGCCTCAGAACCCACAATTTGCAATGCTGCCAATAAAAGTCCTGTACTAAGTGTCTGTCTGTGTGCACCTGTGTGAACAGGTGCCCATGCATGTGGAAGTCTGATGACAATCTTGGGTGACATTCCTTAAGAGCCAGTTTTCTTGTGTGTACGTGTGTGTGTGTGTGTGTGTGTGTGTGTGTGTGTGTCTGTCTGTCTCTCTCTCTCTCTCTCTCTCTCTCTCTCTGTGTGTGTGTGTGTGTGTGTGTGTGTGTGTGTGTGTGAGACACCCTACCTGACAATCTCAGGTCCTCATGCCTGGGATGCCATTACTGACCGAGTCATCTCCCCAGCCCTCCACCTCATTTTGAAACGAAGTCTAGGCTATGTGGTTAGCAAACCCAGGAGTCTTCCTGTCTTCTCCCCAGTGCTGGGAATAACACACATTCTCCTGACTCTTCTTGCCCCATGCAAGAAAAATAAAGCTCTGTATTCCTGAGAGCTGGGAAAGAGCTAGATAGACTTCAGAGGTTGAAAATGACCAAAGCCAAAGCTTGTCAGGAAAAGGTAGGACTCCTGGGCCACTTAAGGACCAGTTAACTAATGATGAGACAGGTACTTCTATTTCTATAGTGTGGTGTGGCCATGGTATCCTGAGCAACCCTTGATTTGCTTTTATTGTAAGTGCTCAGAGATCGATGGACCTGGCAGGAGCACTCAGGTAAGCTCAGAGCACTGCGGGCATGCTGTATCCTCCATGAATGCCAGTCTTGTTTCAGAAAGGAGCCTAAATATGCGAGCAATGCTGCATACCTTCAGAGGAGATGTTGAAAGAAAACACATGGCTTCTGAATAAGAGAACAGTCCACTCATCCAAGGGAAACACACTTAGAACGCCTATAAATAAGCATAACATTATCTTACTACACACCATCCAATGTTGAACTATAGTACAACACATTATATTCGTGTCTTTTTTTTTTTAATTTGGTGTTGGTATAAATAAAATGTATGTTGATCCGGGAACAGAACACAGTAGTAGATGCTGGTCACCATTCCCAGTTCTGCACATAGAAATGAAATGAATAAATTAAATAAATAAAAGTCTGTTTGTGGTTGAAAACTTGGGGGTTTATTAGTTTCCAGGAAGCAGGGCCCTTCCTGGAGACAATAAGCCACAGAGATGTTGGTCAAGGGCGTCTGAAGGCTCTTGTTGTCTGCGTTACTGAGGGGAATGGAAGTGTAAACCAGTACAGCTTTTCCAGAGGGGAGGGGGGCTGGCAGTATATCTCAAAGTTATTAAAATGGAGCCATCCCTGAAGCTAGCATCTTTACTTCAGAAAGCAATACAAAGATAAATATGTGTGTATAAATTTTTCCTTATGACTATTTGTGGGTTTTTTTTTCCTTTTATATTTCTGACAGGGTCTCATTGCCTTGTTTGCATTGAACACACAGACGTCCATTTTCCTCTGCCAAGCAACAATATCTGTTTCTTTTATTATCATTATTAAATTTATTTATTTATTCACTTTATAACCCAATATCAGCTCTTCCTCTCCTCCCAGTACCCCCTCATATAAGTCCTCTTCCATTCTCCTTAGAAGGGGAAGCCCCCTCTTGGTGTCAACCTCCCCCATCCCCCTTCCTACCCCACATATCCTCTCCCACTGAGGCCAGACAAGGCTGTCCATTTAGGGGTGTGGGATCCATAGGCAAGCAGCTAGGCAATAGCCTCAGGGACAGCCCCTGCTTCAGTTCTTTGGAGGACCCACATGAAGACCAAGCTGCTCATCTGCTACATGTGTGCAGGGGGCCTAGGTCCAGCCTGTGCTTGCCTTTTAGGTAGTGATTCAATCTCTAGGAGCCCTGAAGTTTCCAAGCTAGTCGACTCTATTCGTTTTCCTATACAGTCCCTGTCTTCAGGTCCCTCAATCTTTCTCCCAACTCTTCTGTAAGACTCCCCTTGCCCCATCTACTGTTTGGGTGTGAGTCTCTGCATCTCTTTCCATTGGCGGTTGGGTGGAGCCTCTCAGAGGACAGTTCTTGTCTACAAGCATAACGGAGTATTATTATACTGTTGGGGATTGCTTCTTGCCCATTGGATGGGTCTCAATTTGGGGCAGTCATTGGTTGGCCACTCCCCCAGACTCTGCTCTATCTTTGTCCCTGCACATCTTGTAGGCAGGACACATTTTGGGTCGAAGGCTTTGTGGGTGGATTGCTCTCTTATCCTTCCACCGTGAGTCTTGCCTGGCTACAGGAAGTGGCCACTTCAGGGTCCATATCCCCCACTGCTAGGAATCTTTGCTATAGTCACCCCCATAGACCCTCTGGAGCCTCTTGCCATCCCAGGTCTCTGGCACGTCCTAGTGTTTGCCACCACTCTTCCTCCAACAACCGATCCCCAATATCTGTTTCTTAAAAGCCAAACTAACATCCCCTGCCAACTGCAGCACTTAGGAGAGCGGGCCCTGCAGCTCACCTGGGCAGCACAGTAGAGCTGGCCCTGGTGGAGGGGGTGCAGGTGAACTACTCCCAAGGGTGAGACTGATCAGCTGGCCCCACCACTCCCACTCTTGGCATGAGTGTGGGGGTGGTGCTCTTCCTCCCACCTTGCCACCTATGGTGGCCTAGTCAGGAGAGCTGGCTCTGAGGGCATGAGACAGGGAGAGCTAGCCCTGCTCCCTCACTAACTGAAGCACTCCAGAGAGCAGGCTCTGCACCTGGCCTGGGTGTAGAGGGTAGCTGGCCCTGATGGCAAGGCTCCAGTGAGCTAGCCATTAGGGTATGAGAGCGAGAGAGCTGACCCTTCCTCCGTCTGATGGCAGCATTCTGAAGGAAGATGAATGAGTGCTTGCCCTGGTAATACTGGTGATCTGACTAGCTCTGCTACCACCCAGGCCCAGATCCAGGGCTCTGAGATGGCCCACCCCAAAATCTCTATCATCTGCAAATGATTGGAACATATGAAAGGGTCAGTCCTACTGTTCTAAAGCTGCAGGATCTCCATGACACAGGGCAACAACAGGATAACTGAGAGGAGTCCCGGTGAGGATCCAATATGGATGGTGTCACAGAAGTCAAAGATCTTGAACCAGACCAATGACTCATTGCCATGAATATTTGCAAGTGAAGATGTGTGGACAGAGGGATAGACTGTGGGACACACTGTGACACACTACAGCTTCCACGATGAGATGCTTTCTATGATTTTGTTGTTGTTGTTATTTGTGTGTCTTTTACTTTGAGGGGGAGGTTGCAAGGGTGAAGGGAAGATATGAGGGGATGGGGAGATGAGATGGATTGGGGTACATGATATGAAACTCACAAAGAATTAATAAAAAGTTAAAAAAGACATTCAAACTAACGCAGGAAACAAATTACAGTCATTGAGCAAGGGATGGGCTGGTGCTGGACAAATAGCTCAGTGTTAAGAGAACTGAAAGCTTTTGCTTAGGACTAGAGTTCAGTTCCCTGGGCCACACTGGGCAGCCCACAACTGCCTGTGACTCTAGCTCCAGAGGATATGACACTCTTTTCTGGCTTCCATGGATCCCCACATTCATGTACACACACACACACACACACACACACACACACACACACACACGCATGCACACACACACACACACACACACACACGCACGCACATGCACGCACATGCACACACACCACACTCATACACATATATAAAAATAAATGTTTTCAAGTTAATAATAGGGGACTTGTTAAATATATTTAACTTTTAACTCAAGAGATTTTCTGAAACCTTAGTCTGGAATGATATTGATATAGATAGATGCCTATTAATATCATCATAAGAATGGAGCCAAGGCTAGCTCAGGTGGTAAGAACTTGCCTAGCATGCATGAAGTCCTGAATTTTATCATCAGCACTGCATACTCCGTGCTGATGCACAGTTGTAATTCCAGCACCTGGAGTTAGAGACAGGAAGATCCAAAATTCAAGGTTGTCCTCAGCTAAAAGCAAGTTCAAGGCTAGCCCAAGCTACAGGAGACTCTGTCTCAATAACAACAGCAAAGTATCCTGAGAAAAGCAAGATGAAACTGGTGGTGTGTGCTTAAAATCTCAGCACTTGGGAGGCTGAGGCGGGAGGACCATAAGTTTGAGATCAACCTAACCTACATAGTAAGATCTAGGCCAGCCTGATCCACAGAGTGAGACTCTGCCTCCACACCATGATCCTGAAAAGACAGGGTGGATTTATAAAGTGTGGAGAGTTGTTGGATGTGGTGGCATATAACTGTAATCCCAGCAGGGAGAAGCAGAGAATTTTGAGTTTTAGGCTAGCCTTAGGTACATAGTGAGATCCTGTCTCAAATAAAAAAAAAAACAGACAGAGAGGAAGTATATGTGTACACAGTATGTGTCTGTGTATATTGAAGAAGAGTTTAGGAATAGGTACACAAAAAAAATGTCAATTATGGTGGAACTGATAAGGAGTATTTATTTTCTTTGTACTTTACTCCCTGAATTTTATATAGTAGACACATTTGGGGAGAGATTTTTTTTTAAAATATGAATAATAACACATCAACCTGATAACCACAAGCTGGAAATGCTGACTGACAGAACTTTGTTATATTTCAATATTGCTTCTCTCAGCTTCTTACTGAATTTCTGTTTGGCCTCAAACTAACTGGCAATTTGTTCTGATCTTCTGGCTCCTTCTTATCTTCTGGCTTCGACTGCCTCTGCTGACCTGCACTGAAATGCAAGAAGTCACGATCCAACTCAACTCCACTGCATTACACTCACTACGCCCACTCCCAGCTGACTGGACAGAGCTGCCCCCACTCTCTCTCCCTGCACTGCTCTTTTTTTTTTAAGCATTTCTTTTTTTTTTTTTTTTTTTGGTTTTTCGAGACAGGGTTTCTCTGTGTAGCCCTGGCTGTCCTGGAACTCACTTTGTAGACCAGGCTGGCCTCGAACTCAGAAATCCTCCTGCCTCTGCCTCCCAAGTGCTGGGATTAAAGGCGTGCGCCACCACCGCCCGGCTCCTGCACTGCTCTTAAATAAATTCTCTTTTCTGTGCTGTTCTCGTGAGAGTTGAGCATATCTTATCTCTGTTTCATTCTGTCAAATCAAATCTTTCTCTGATTCATCACTTTGTCTGCCCCTCAATTAGACATCACTATCCAACATGGCTGCTTCCTTCTGCAAACTAATTTTACCTACATTGTTAGGGAAGATGTGTTCTAAGGGCGTATCTGAATTCAGCAGCTGTGTTGCTGGATTAAAGTTCCTCTACAAAAATATTCATGTCTCAGGTCTAAAGATTTAATTTTTGTTCATCTTATCTTTTAAAAAAGTCTAAAGTTCATTATTGGGATATCAAGTATATTGAGAGACCAAATTTTTTGGATTTAGACTCCATCTTAGAGAACCTGACCTAAGTTTGAACTAAGTAAACTGACAGACTGGTACCTAGCACCAGTTTCCAGGTTATCCCCCAACAAACCCAGCATCTAGCACCAGTCTCCAGGTTACTCCCCACAAATCTGCACCCCTAGGTTAGAAGCCTGCCCCTGCCTAACAACCACCAATCAGGAGGAAAGCAGAAGTTAAGTTTATGGTTTGGCTCCCACACCAGTCAATTATACTAAAGGCCACAGTAGCCCCCAATTAGGTGCTTGCCAGGCTAGAAACACTCACCCCTTCATTGCCATTTTCTATGAAACCTCATCCTCTTGAGTGTTCAAGGCTTTTTTCCACCGGAACCATCCTGGGGATAGGTGGTGAGTTAAGTCCAAGCTCCAGCTTATGAATAAAGACCCTTGTGCATTGGATCAGTTCCTGATTGGTCTCTTGGGGTTCATGGATGCTTCTCGGTACTACAATATTTCAGTTACTTACTGCTACACAAAACATGACCCCCAACATTTAGTAGCTTAGAGCCACATTTATTACCCCATCGGTTCTAGGGGTCAGGAATCTGGGGTTTAGCTTCTTTCCCACAGCTAAAAGCTGTTCATGATATGTCAATTATCCTCTACAGACTGAATTGTGGTGGTGTTTGGAAGTAAGACCTTTGGGAAATATTTAGGTGTAGATGATGTCATGGGAATGAGCCACATGATGGGTTTAATGCCCTCAGAAGGACAGGAAGAGATCACTTCCCCACAGGCCACATCAGAAAACAGGTCCTCTTCAGACACTGGATCTAGCAGCACCTCAATCCCAGACCTTCCACCTCCGGAGCTCTGAGAAGTGTGTGTTGTTCAGCCATCGGGGCTGTGGCATTTTTTTCAGCAGATTAAGAAGACTGAGACACATCTGAGGTCTACTGGAGGTATATTTCAAAGAAGGTTGTCTAGAAGCCCCTCTCTTTCCCAGGGTCACCCTCCACCAGGCTGCCTGGGGTCCTCACGACTTGGTAGCTGGTTTTCCTGATTCAAGATGAGTATAAGAGCCAAAAACCGCAGTTCCTTTTATGACATAGCTTCCAAGGTCACACACTTACTTTTACTCCTGTAGTGAGTCACTAAGTCTAGCCACACTCAGTGGACGGGGAAACCCATCCGGCATCTTAAAGGGAAGGATGATTTCCAAAGACCTGTGACACTTAACAATCCGCCCTGGTTAGAAAGCTGTGGCCTCCACCCCTACTCAAGCCGGCCCTGCTCACTTTGCTTTCCACACCCACCCTTCCTCACGAACACAACTGACATTTCCTTTGTGAAAACATTTATTTTCATTTATTTTTACCCATTAGGGGTGTTTTGCCTGCATGTATGTCTGTGCACAATGTGAGGGCAGTTGCCAAGGAGGCCAGAAAAGTGTGGTGGATCCCATGGGAATGCAGTTATGTGTTCATGAGCTACCACTTGTGATTGCTAAGAATCGAACCCAGTCTGCTAGAAGAGAAACCAATGTTTTTAACCACTGAGAAATCTCATCACCGCCGCCGCCTCCTCCTCCTCCTCCTTCTCTTCCACTTTCTCCCTTTTCATCCTTCTCCTCCACGCTGCTCCCCCCACACCCCACCCTTGGAGACAAGGTATTACTATTTAGCCCTGGCAGGCCTGGAAAGTACTATGCAGACCATGCTGACCTCAAATTGGAGGACGATGTTGAGTACTATTAGCTTCTGGGGACAAAGAGGAAAGGAGATAGATCCAGCAGAGATCCTGCAGGTGAGAACTTTAGTAAGGGACTCCTTAATGCTAGCCACAGTGTGGGGCACTGAAGAGAGACTTCTTTCCCACCAAACAAAGCAAGATGTCCATTCTTAAAGGCTTCAAGGGGTAAAGTGGGCCTAAGGTTTAGTTGATAAGTGGCCTACTCTATGTATTTGCAGTCACCTTACCCCTGATTCCCCAGGGGCAGGGGTGTGTGGCCTGACCTGTGTGGGACCCGGGAGCTAACAGGTGGCAGGAGGGAGTGTTTGTATCCTGATTTTAATCAAATGTGTTTGTACTTTCACCAGGAGCTATGGAGTTATTTCGGTTGGTTTCAAAAATCAAGTTAAGTTTTCTAGTTTAGACTTGTATGTGGTTTTTTTTTTAAGGTTTATTTTATGCATGAGTACACTGTAGTTGTCTTCAGACATGCCAGAAGAGGACATTGGATCCCATTACAGATGGTCATGAGCCACCATGTGGTTGCTGGGAATTGAACTCAGGACCTCTGAAAGAGCAGTCAGTGCTCATAACTGCTGAGCCATCTCTCCAGCCTAATATGGTTTTTTTTCCTAAAGATTTGTTATGTGATATGCATGCCTGGTGCCTCTGGAGGCCGGAAGATATGGTTGTAGCTCTTCTGGGACTGGATTCACAGATAGTTGTGAGCCACATGAGGCAAATCTCTGAGTTAAAGGCCATCCTGGTCTACAGAGCAAGTTCTGAGATAGCCAGGGTTACACAGAGAAACTCTGCCTTGGGGAAAAATATACAAAACTTGTTTTCCTTTCTTGAAGACATTTGGCTGGCCATCCAATTATTTTAATAATCACTGTCACATACACACTTTCCGATTCTTCTTGGGGTCAACATAATTTATATAGTTCTATAAAGTCCATTTAATTAAAGTTTCAAAACCATAGCATAGACTTTACCGTCTTTCAATCCTGATGTTTTTTATTTTGCTTTTCTCCAGAGATGTGTCTATTCTACCTAATAGTAATTTATTTTATTTTAAATTCACTTTGTGTATTATTACTGTGTGTGTATGAGTTAGGAGGTGCATATCATAGTGTGTGTATGAGTGTGAGTGTGTGTGTGTAGGTCAGAGGACAACTTTTGGGGGTCCATTCTCTCCTGTATTTATGTAAATTCAGAGGATCAATTCAGGTGGCCCAGCTTGACCACCAATCAGTTCTAACCACTGAGCCACCTCACTAGTTCCTTAATTAATAATTTTACCATTATTAATTTTTTCCATTATTAATTTTTATATTCTTGGGTTTTATTCTATTATTTTAGTATTTATATTTATTTCTCTATTCACCTAAATTTTGGGTGTGTGTTTGTCATTTTCTCCTTCTGAGTTGTATGAATAACTCATTAAGTTTAAAATGTATTTTGTATCTACAGAATGTACTTAAGATCTACATTTCTCATTGGGTACAATTTTTAGCTGACCGGTGTATATTTTTGTAATGCATGATTTCATTGCATTCCATTCTAAATATTTCTTTTTCATCATAGTTTTCTTTTTAGTATAGAGACTATTTAGGGGGTATTTTTAGTTGTCAGACTTATGGGATAGAAGAATGCATTTCTATTTCTGGTTTCTATTTCCAGTGTATTGTGGTAAAAGAACAGGAATCAATGACATCATTCCTTTGGAATGTCTTGTGATTTCCTTTGTGGTCCGATACATGACGGGGTGTATGAGTGTTCCGGGTTGGCTATTCTCCAATCCTGGGATTGGAGCACATGATTAGGTGTGTGTTGAGCAGGTGCAATGATCAGCAAGCACACTTAGAGGTGTCCAGGGGTCTTGACCATGCTCATTTTCTCTGCCAGTTAAAAAAAAAATTAAAAGGTAGGAAAAGTCTTGAGCTGGATAGGTAGCAGCAGAAAAACTCTTAAACTCAGCAAACAGGAGCGGCCAGAATCAATAATGGAAGAGAATCGGAACACACACACATACACACACACATACTCACACATACTCACACATACACACACATACATACACACACTCACACACTCACACACACACACATACTCACACACACGTACTCACACATACTCACACATACATACACACATTCACACACTCACACATACTCACACATACACACACACACTCACACATACTCACACATACACACACTCACACACTCACACATACACTCACACACACACACTCACTCACACACACACACTCACACATACTCACACATACATACACACACACACACTCACACATACTCACACACATACACACACACATACATACACACACTCACACACACACACATACATACACACACACACACTCACACATTCACACACATACATACACACACTCACACACTCACACATACTCACACATACACACACACACACACACTCACACATACATACTCACACATACACACACTCACACACACTCACACACACACATACTCACACATACACGCACTCTCACACACGCACACATACATACTCACACATACACACACATACATACACACACTCACACACTCACACATACACTCACTCACACACACATACTCACACACACGTACTCACACACACACACACTCACACATACACACACATACATACACACACTCACACACTCACACACACACATACTCACTCACACACACGTACTCACACACACTCACACACACACTCACACATACACACACTCACACACTCACACACATACACACATACTCACACACATGTACTCACACACACTCACACACACATACATATACACACACATTCATACTCACTCACATACATACACACACACACTCACACACACACACACACACACACTAACACACTTACATGCACGATTTGACCTGGGAAGCCAAAACTCCAGTCTCATTGAGAGGTCCAGGGTTTTTAAAGCCTCTGAAGGTTTCCTCTCCTAATTTAGTGTTGATCAGTTTGAAGAAAGACAGGATGGCTGATAGGCCCACAGCTGTGTAACAAGTCTTGATCTGACCTTGGGCTTTGATTAGGCAGTGTATCAGCAGGGAAGCTTCTGTCAGGAGAAAGAGCCTTCAAGCTCTTAAGCTACTGGCTTTTGTCTCAGGTCAGGAGGGGAAGAAGAAGTCAGCCATCTTGGAAGTTCATTATCTTTATTACTGAGTCATGGTCTCTCTCCCTATCTGCCGCTTGCCAGGAAATCCTAGTCCCCAAAGTTACCTTTGCTTATTTGCTTTGGGAATATCCTTCCTAAAATTCATGGTTTTTGTAATAAACAGTATTATTATTTGGTAAAAGAGAAAAAAAACAGCTCTTAGGAGCCTGGCTTTATCAGGAGAGAAATAAAGGCCTGCAGTGTTAAACCCTGAAGGATAATCTGTCTGGACAGCCTAGAGGAATAGTCCAGGAGACACGGACTTTTGGTCTGGGTGAGGGACATCTAAGGCTATGAAACGGACAGACAGGCACCCAGAGAAGTAGCTTCCTTCAGTCGGCGCGCCTCACACACCAATCTCACAGGAGCAATTGGTTGGGCCTAAGCCTCTGCCAATGCTCATCACGACAACTCAACACCTTGAAGCTCGCTCCACACAAGTCTGCACTAGGGTGTTTGTATGTCCTTGTGTCAGCAGGAAGAGGAGAATACTTTTCTGCTTTAAGGCTACAAGGAAAAAAGCTTTCAAATGTCCACTGTTTTTGTGTCTTTTCCTCTCTTTTCTACCACACAGAATCACAAATAGAAATCATTTGCGTTCTTTTAAAAATATTTTATTTTTATTTTAAAATTGTGTGTGTGTGTATACATGTGTTTGTGTGTACATGAGAGTACCATTGCCTTGCAAGGTCAGAGGAAGGCATCCCTTGGAGCTAAAGTTTCAGGCCTTTAATGAGCTTTTCAGCATGGGTGCTGGGAACTGAACTAGGGTCCTCTGCAGGAGCAGGGCACACTCAGAGCTGTTGAGCCATGTCTCCAGCCTCCTCGGTTAAGACCTTCAGATTAAAGTTGCATCTCTCTCCTCTCTCTCTCTCTCTCTTCTCTGTCTCTCTGTCTCTCTGTCTGTCTGTCTCTCTCTCTCTTCCTTTCTGTTTAAATTTTGAGTTTTGTGGGGCTGGTTTTGAACTCATGCTCCTCCTGCCTCTGCATCCTGAGCTCTGGGATATAGGGATGGACCATTATGCCCAATATACTTTGGCCTTCGGTGCTGTATTGCAATGCTCTATTTGCTGGGTGGAAGGAGCAATAAGGAACACCATGGAATCTGTCGTCTCTGCGCCGTGTCTGTAGTCCCTTAGTTTGTTTCTTATGTTTTAAAATGTTTGTCACATAATAATTATACAAATGTGAGGGATGATGTGATAGGATGCTCTTAGACTTGAATCGCAAAGACCACACCAGCGTCTTTCAGTTTAAAATTAAAAACTAGACAGGTGGTGTGTGCCTCGATTCCAGCACTGGGGGGCAAAGACAGGTGGAGCTCTGTGAGTCTGAAGCCTGGGCAGCGTAGCAAATTCCAGGCCAGCCAAAGGCTACAGAGGGAAAGCCTTTGTCTGTCTGTCTGTCTGTCTGTCTGTCTGTCTGTCTGTCTGTCTGTCTATCTATCTATCTATCTATCTATCTATCTCTTTAGGTATTTATATATCTATGTATCTATCTGTGTATCTATTTTTATATCTATGTATTTATCTATGTATCTATGTATGTATGTATCTATCATATACCTATCACCTATGTATCTATCTAGTTATCCATCTATCTATCTATCTATCTCTATCTGTTTATGCATATGTATGTATATGTATGTATACATATTAGTTTTTGCCATCCCTCCCTCCCTCCATCCCTCCCTCCATCCCTCCCTCTCTCCTTCCCTCTCTTTTGCCCTCCCTCCCAAGCAGCTTTTGCTCATGTTTGTCGAGCTGTACAGACAGCACACCACACTTGCTTCCTTTTTACTTACACAGCAATCGCGTGCCATCCCCCTCCCCAGCAGAGGCAGGAAAGTTAACAGAACAGCATTAACGCAGAGAAATCACACACTGAGAGGCGCCAAGTGTGCTGAGGACTTTCACACCTCAGTATGAAAAGCTCAGAATTATTCCCAGCAGTTCCCAGGACACTCCTGTGCATTCACAGGGGCTTCCCCTTGCCCAGGTTCCTCTTCCTATAGTTCCCCTTGTCCAGGCTCCAGCTCTGTCTGAAAATACTGAATGGAAAATTCCAGAAACAAACAGCTCATAAGCTCATAAGTTGTTGTTGTTGTTTTGTCTTGTCTTGATTTGGTTTTTCGAGATAGGGTTTCTCTGTGTAGTTCTGGCTGTCCTAAAACTCACTT
Source organism: Tokudaia tokunoshimensis (assembly GCA_036184795.1). Lineage (NCBI taxonomy): Eukaryota > Metazoa > Chordata > Mammalia > Rodentia > Muridae > Tokudaia > Tokudaia tokunoshimensis. The sequence continues at coordinate 20,997,671 of BTHU01000022.1, forward strand.
TGTAGATTAAGCTGGCCTCCAACCCACAGAGATCCCACTGCCTCTGCCTCCCAGTGCTGGGATCAAAGGTGTACGTCACCATGCCTGACTCAGTTCATAAATTTTAAGAAATTTGTATTTCAGCATATTATAGTAATTATTATTGTTTTTATTAGTTACTGGTCGCGTGCCTAGTCTAAGGTTATTTTTGCTGGTGGGTATGTATGTACAGTATGGAAAAAAAAAAGAGCAAGCAGGGTTCAGCATGGCCCCAGCTCTGAGGTCTCCCTCCCAGGCCACCTCGGATGTATCTGAATCTAAAGATGGGTTCCCGATGTACTTTAAACTCATTCTTACCCTCCCAGAGCCCAAAGTGACTCCCCTCTTGGGCTAAAGAGTGACATTCATAAGCTTCTGGTGGCAAACAGGACACAGCAGAACACCCAGAGACTCCTCCCCATGATGCATCCATATATACAGGGCCCTGAGGTGGGACTAGAGGCACAAGCTCCCAGCCACGGGGCCAAGGACAAGAAGGCCCTTTACACAGCCAAATGCTTTTTCTTCACTGTGACAGTAAGACAAAAGGGGGAACAGAAGTACAGAGGGATAGGCACTGCTCTTTATTCTATTTCTTCTTAAATACACAGGTGTATAGTTGTGTGGCCTACACAAGAGAGAGCATGTGTAACCATGGGCACCTGTACCTTTAAAAATAAAGAAAACAAGGGGCTAAAATGTACGGTGGAATGCTTTTTGGTAAACCTAGTTAATTGATGTATTTGTGTGTGTGTGCATTCTTGTGCCATTGTGTGTGTGTAGGTCAGAGGACAGCTCTAAGGAGTCAGTCCTCTCTTTCCATCATGGGTTCCTGGGATCCCACTCAGGCCATCGGGCTTGTGTGGGCAGCACTTTTACATACCGAGCCCCCTGAGTGGATATTTATTTATTTACTTTTGAGTATCATTCGTCCATAAAGAATGAAATTGACATAGAAATGAATGGGACTGGAGTTTATCATGTTTGGTAAAAGGAGCCAGACCCAAAAAGACAAATATCATGTTCTCTCTCTGTGATGGTTTGTATATGCTCATCCCAGGGAGTGGCACTATTAGAAGGTGTGGCCCTGTTGGAGGAAGTGTGTCACTGTGGGGGTGGGCTTGGAGATCTCCTAGATGCCTGAGCATGTCCAGTCTGTTCCTGGCTTCCTTTGGATAAAGACATAGACTCCTCAGCTCCTCCTGCACCATGCCTGCCTGGATGCTGCCATGTTTCTACCTTGATGACAATGGACTGAACCTCTGAACCTGTAAGCCAGCCCCAATTAAATATTGTCATTTATACGACTTGCCTTGACCATGGTGTCTGTTCACAGCAGTAAAACCCTAACTAAGACACTCTCATACACATAATCTATTTTTGCAACATGTATGCAACATGACTATATATGTGACATGAGATTGAAAGGTAGATTATCTGGAGAGAAGGGACCCAGCAAGTAGGGGAGGGGATTGGGAGAGTGGGGACCACCAGAGAGGAAGGATAACATCTATGCAGAGAAATGTCATGATAAAACCCATTATTTTTGTTTGCTGACAAAAAATGTTTTTAAGTGAAAAGAAAGAAAGAGGGTCAGCAAGATGGTGCAGTGTGTGAAGGAGCTTGCTGCCAAAACTGATGTCCCAAGTTTAATACTCAAGATTCACACGGTGGAAGGAGAGAACTAACTCCCATACGTTGGCCTTTGTGCATCTATGGCTAAATTATTTATTCAAAATGAGGCAGGAAGGACTGCGTGAGGCTCTGGGATGTAGCTGTCAGTGAGCCAGTTTGAGTTCTTGCTGGAAGGTGCTTACATTCTATCTGGGGAACACATCAATGCATTGAACCAAAGACCATGACAAGTACTGCACATGGAACTAAACGGTGTGGCTGGAGAGCACCTGTTGGGGGTTGGAGAGGACTGTGAACTAGGCGGACTCGCTTCTTACTACAGTTTAGGGTCATCATGGAGGAGAAAGGCAGAAACACAGGAAGGCTGGTCACATATTTGCAGTCAGAAAGCAGAGAGCAGGTGGCAGGGGGGTGGCCAGGAGGGGATCTAACAGCAGAGGTAATTTAAGCCCAGGTCCTATGGTTTAAGATCAGGTGGGCTAGATAACCTCAGGAGTATCCCTAAGAACACCTAGAAACTCCTGCAAAGTGAATGGATGAGCCCACACTCACTAGACCAGCACGAGTGTTTTTATTAAGGTTTTATTGGTGTAAAGAGAAGTGACCACAGCAACTCCTTTTGTTTTGTGTACATGTCCAGCCACTTTGGTTGAACTAGGTACCTGAAAGGGAGGCTGGAAATGCAAAAGTACAGGTTCGAGAGAAAGCTGAAGCCAAGGCAAAAGTTTCTGATCAAGGCTCAAAGTTTAATTTTCAGCTCTGCTGTTTATACAGGGAAAACCCACAGGCCCATCCTTTGTTTCAGCTGGATTGAATTGCAAAGCAAGCTCAGCAGGCGGTCTACTCCTGTAGGAAATTTACTCCACCTGGGTTGTTGAGGTCCAACTGTGGCAAACACTTAAGGTCTATTTAGCCTGCTTAAGGCTGAGAGGAAGGGTACAGTTTTGTTTTTGTTTTTTTTCTAGGACAGAGTTTCTCTGTGTAATCCTGGCTGTCTTAGAACTTGCTTGTAGACCAGGCTAGCCTTGAACTTAGAGATCTGCCTGCCTCTACCTCTTGGGTTCTGGGATTAAAAGAGTGTGCCACCACTACCCAGCATCCATGGCAACTCTTATTAAAACAAACAAGCAAGCAAACAAACAAACATTTATTTGGGGCTGGCTTACAGTTTAGAGGCTCAGTTTATTATCATCCTGGAGGGAAGCATGGCGGCATGCAGGCAGACATGGTGCTGAAGAGGTAAATGATAGTTCTACATTTGAATCTACAGGCAGCAGGAAAAGACTGTCACATGTTAGGGTTAGCGTTAGGGTTAGGGTTAGAGATTGTCATACTAGCCAGGCTTCTGAACCTCAAAGCCCACCCCTAGAGACAAGAGCACACCCCCAATAGTGCCAGTCCCTGAGCTTATGGGGACACATTTTAATTCAAAGTACCATAAATAATCATGTCCCTGTTAATGCTCTTGCCTCTGGTGATCCTGTGTGCTCAAGCCTATCAGATACTGGCTTCCTTCCTCAAACCAACTCCTCTAATATCTTCCCAGCTCCTCTGCAGTCTTGATCAGGCCTAGGGAAGGTCTGGGTATAATGCTAGCTGACCAAGTCAGGGTTGCAGTAACCAGTGGCCCATTTCCATCAAAAAAGCCACAGACCCAATTCAATTTGTAGCTTTTGAAGACACAACAGACTCAGCTCCAGTGGTAAGCTCTAGTACCCCCTCCCACTTTGTAGATCCATCTGCAGCTCAAACTCCCATCAAAGAGGCAGCCTGCATCCACAGCTGCATCTCCTACCCCAGATGATGCTCACAGCACACCTGCATCCCCAGGCTAGTTCTGGAGGGGAAGCTGAGAGTTCTACCTCTGAATTCAGTTCTGGGATCAAGGTCTCTTTAAAGATTTCACAGCTCCCTGGATACTGTGTTGTTTCCTAATATTGCCCAGCCCTATTCACCCCAAGGTTATTTCTAGGAACTCTTTGGTCCTTGTAAAGACAGTAGTGAACCAATAAGAGGCAACATCACAAAAAAGGACTGAGTGATAGGCCCAGGTCATTCCTCTGTCTATAAGGGGGTGGGTGTAGTGGTGCCTGCTTAGTCCTGAAGATCCCTAGGTGAGGTTTTGGATTTTGCTCATGTTTCTGAATGTACCAGTTTTCAACCTGAAAAAAAATCAAGCAAGCAAGCAAGGCAGCAAGGCAGCAAGCAAGGCGGCAAGCAGAGAATAGACAGAAAGTAGAACCATGCCAAGAAACCTGAAGGCCTCTTTCCTTTAGGAAGTCTCCAGCTTCTAAATGTTCTGCAACCTTCCAAGACTGGGTCACCTTCTGGCCACAAGATGTTCAAACATTGGAGCCTGTGAGGGACATTTCACATTCAAACCACAATAGCCTACTAACTGCAGAGGGTGGGGGCCAACAGTGGACCAGCTCTGAAGACGAAGGATAGAAGGAAAAGTCTTCCTAGAGTCAGGAACGGAAAGTACAAATGCCCTGTGGTAGAAAGGAATCAGGTAAGCCTCAGGGACCAAGGCAGAGCAAGCATGACAGGAACAAAAGGGACATTGGGTCAAAAGCACTCTGTGTTGATCAGAGTGGTGGAGCTGCACACAGAGCCTTAGCCATCTTTTGAGGGATTTAGATGGATTGCAACTGAGATAGTAGGGTTTTAAGTCTGTCAGTGACTACCCAATGCTTATGAAGCTCTCTGATTTCCTATGAATCACAGAAGCAAAAGCATGAAGGGTTGTCCTATAAGGAGTCCAGGGTAGACCAGATGGTCGCTACCCAAGAGCAGCAGTGGCAAAGATCTTTTCCTGACTTAGATGGCTTGTTCGTGTGACCCTCCTCAGGAGAATTAAGTGTGATTTCCTTCTCTCAGGGAATGGAATGCTAGGTATGGGAGGGAGGTCCATAGTAGGAGCTTAGTATCTGGTGTTGTCATGGGCTGCATATTTCCTGAATATGGAATCAAGGGACTAAAGTCTAATTGTGTGTGTGTGTGTGCATTTGTGTATATTTGTATGAGTGTATATATTTGTATGAGTGTATGTATTTGTATGAGTGTATGTGTATGAGTGTATATATTTACTTGAGTGTATGTTTGTGTGTGTGTGTTCTCATGTAGTCCAAGTTATCCTTCAACTCACTACATAGCCAAGAATGAGGATGATCTTGAACTTCTGGTCTTCCTGCTAAGTGACAGGGGATTACAGGTGTGCGTTGCTACCTTTCCTGGCTTTAGTCGGCGCTGGGAACTAAATCAAGGCTTCGTGCATGTTAGGCAAGCAAAGCAACTGAGCTATGCTGCCAGCCCCAAGTTACTCAAATCTCAAAATCAGTTTCTTAGGTGGAATGGTGGAGAGAGTGTGTCTGCCTGAAGGAGCCAGGAAGAGTCGCACGTTCTGCCAGACGAACTTAGTGTCCCACACAGGACAAGCACTCGTCAAGTGGCAGCCGTATTGGAGAGGAAAAATTAAAGAGTTGAAAATTAAAGATGAAGCCGGGCAGTGGTGGCGCATGCTTTTAATCCCAGCACTTGGGAGGCAGAGGCAGGCAGATTTCTGAGTTCCAGGTTAGCCTGGTCTACAGAGTGAGTTCCAGGACAGCCAGGGCTACACAGAGAAACCCTGTCTCAAAAGAAGGAAAGAAAGAAAGAAAGAAAGAAAGAAAGAAAGAAAGAAAGAAAGAAAGAAAGAAAGAAAGAAAGAAAGAAAGAAAGAAAGAAAGAAAGAAAGTTAAAGATGAATGGATACTTTCAAAAACTCAACTACCGGAAGCCAGCTTAGCACTCAGCCTCAGTACCGAGTTTGCAAACTGCTTGTTGGCCTGTGGTACTGCTTCTAGCATCAGAGCTTGAGTTCTGAAAAGCCAAAAGCATGTCACAAGGCAGATATTATTTATAACGTTATTGCCTATTTGTGACCACTCGGTTAAAAATAACCAAAGTCTGTTTCCATTCTGTGCCCAAAAAGGAACAAAACTCATATCTGAAAGCATGACATTCTTCATCTGTATTTTACCACAATACTAACATATTTCCTAAAATCATCAAGCATAGAAACCCAAGTGTGTACAGTGATTCTGTCAGTGTGGAGTGACATGTCCCATTTTCCATCTTTTCTGGAGGTGGAGCAGGTTTTGCTTTCGATTGTGAGACAAGATCTCGCTATGTGCCCTGTGCTAATTTTGAACTGTGACCCTCTTGTCTTCACTCAAAGCATGCTAAAATCATAGATGAACACCACCCTGTCAGGCCTTATCATATCTTTTTCTGAAATTCCCAAAATATTTACAAATGTTTTTTCTACAAAATTATTCCTGAACTTTTAATATATAATATACAATAAATATATATTATGATATATGATATATAAATATGTTATATACAATGTATAATATATAATAACTGAACAGTTAAATGATTACTCACCTATTTTAATATGAGAAGAAATTCCAAGTCAGCATCCTTCTAGAAGCATGAAAATAACTCCTATTTTTATTTCTTTTAGATTCAGCTTTTATGTGTATGGATATTTGCGTGTGACTGCACAGTCTGGGAGTGTGTATAGATCCTCCGGTATTGGAGTTATTAGTTATTAGAGGGTCATAAGCTGATAGTTGTGTGTGCTAGGAACTGCACTCAGGTCTTCTGGAAGAACAACATGTGCTCTTAGCCTCTAAGCCATCTCTCTAGCTTCTCCATTTTTATCAATACTCCATTAAAATGACAAAAAGTCCTAAATTTTAGAGTCATGTGATAATTATTTTTGTGTGCATGTGGGTATATGTTTTTGTGTGTATGCATGTAGGGTGTGCATATATGTATATGCACATACATGGGGAGGCCAGAACTGAATACTGAATGTTTTCTTCAATCATTCTCTATTCTATTTTTTAAAGATTTATTTATTTATGTTATATAGATAGACAGATAGATAGATAGATATATAGATAGACAGACAGACAGCTGGCTGGATAGATAGATAGGTATTGTTTGCACACCATAAGAGGGCATCAGCTCTTATCATAGGTGGTCATAAACTGCCATGAGGTTTATGGGAATTGAACTCGGAACCTCGGAAAGAGCAGCCAGTTCTCTTACTCACTGAGCCTTCTCTGCAGGCCCTCTACCTTATTTTTTTGAGACAAGGTCACCAGTTGAGCTAGCCTACTCCTCACTAGCCCTGAGGTTACCGATATATGCCACTGCAGCCAGTTTTTTTTTTATATTTATTTATTTATTATATGTAAGTACACTGTAGCTGTGTTCAGACACTCCAGAAGAGGGCGTCAGATCTCATTATAGATGGTTGTGAGCCACCATGTGGTTGCTGGGATTTGAACTCAGGACCTTCCAAAGAGCAGTCGGTGCTCTTAACTGCTGAGCCATCTCTCCAGCCCCACTGCAGCCAGTTTTAATCTCAACTCTAGACCTCCTACTTGTGTGAGAAGCACAATTATCTTTCAGCCCCATAGTATTTTAAATTACACTCAAATAGGGCTAAATTCTTTGCCTAAAGTAGCAGAAAGCAGTAGCTCAATCATGATTAAAGGGGGTATGTTAGTCAGGCTTTTTGTGACTTTTGTTTTTGTTTGCTTTTTTTTGTAATATGTTAAGATATCTGAGATAATTAGTCAAGAGAAAAAAAAAAGATTTGTTTTGGGCTCTTGGTTCTGGAGACCCCAGATCATGTTTAAGTAGCTGTCTTACTTTGGTGAAATGTCAGGTATAAATGACACAGAGTGAGAATGGTCATCTCATGACCAGGAAACAAAAAGAAAGGGAGAGAGAGGCCAGGATTCCACATAGTCCCTGTCTTAGTCAGGGTTTCTATTGCTGTGACAAAACATGATGACCAAAAAGCAAGTTGGGGAGGAAAGGGTTTATTCAGCTTACATTTCCAGATCCATTACTGGAGGAAGTCAGGACAGGAAGTCAAGCAGGGCAGGAACCTGGAAGCAGGAGCTGATGTAGAGGCCATGGAGGGTGTTGCTTACTGGCTTGCTTCCCATGGCTTGCTCAGCCTGCTTTCTTATAGAACCCAGGATCCAGGGATAACACCATCCATCATGGACTGGGCCCTCCCCTATTGATCACTAATTGAGAAAATGCCTTGCAGGTGGACCTCATGGAGGCATTTCCTCAACTGAGGCTCCTTCTTCTTTGAGGACTCTAGCTTGTGTCAAGTTAACACTCAAAATCAGCCATTATCACCCCCTATAAGAGCGCGGCTCCATGGCTTAAGAACCTCCCACTAGGCCTAAACTCCCAAAGACTCCAATACTTCCCCACACACTGTGGGGACCAAGCCTTGAGCACAAGGGACCATGGTAGATCATTCAACGTCCAGATGATAGCAAGAAGGGGAAAGATAATCTTAGGCTTGTTTTCAACAGTTTTTTTTTTAAATATATTTTTTCATTTCTTTATGCATGTGTGCACACACATGCAAATACATGCCTCTGTGTGTGTGTGTGTGTGTGTCTGTGTGTGTGTGTGTGTGTGAGACGCATGTGCACAAGCATGTGCATAGAACCACTGGGTCCACAAGAGGGCATTGCCTCCACTGGAGCTGGAGTACAGGTGATTGTGAACCACCTGAAAGGGTCACTGGGAGCCAAATTCAAGTGTTTTGGGTTTTTGTTTGTTTGATTGGTTGGGTTTTCAAGACAGTGTTTCTCCATATAGCCCTGGCTGCCTTGGAACTCACTCTGTAGACCAGGCTAGCCTCTGAACTCAGAAATCCTCCTGCCTCTGCCTCCCAAGTGCTGGGATGAAAGGCGTGCGCCCCCACTGCCTGGCCCAAACTCAAGTATTTTACAAGATCAGTACAAGCTCTTTACGAGACATCTCCCTGGCTCCTTCAGCACTGTTTTAAAATGTCTAAATATCAGGTTGGATTAGGTGGAATCCCAGGCCAGGCTTTCGCATGAGAACAGTAAAGAATATCGCACAGATAATTTTAAAAACAAAAACAAATACCAAAGCCCAAAACTGTGTGTATGCTTACACTGTCCATTCAAATGGTTGTATTGTTGGGGCCTGGGGTGGAGGCACACTCAAAGTCATCCTGTGCCTGGAGCAGATGAAGCAAGACCTACCAAACCAGAAGGACACAAGAGCACACCCAGATGACACCCACTGCCCGTGAGGACCCACCTCAGAGCACACCCAGATGACACCCACTGCCCGTGAGGAGCCACCTCAGAGCACACCCAGATGACACCCACTGCCCGTGAGGAGCCACCTCAGAGCACACCCAGATGACACCCACTGCCCGTGAGGAGCCACCTCAGAGCACATCCAGATGACACCCACTGCCCGTGAGGACCCACCTCACTTCTTTTCACTGAGTGTGTCCATCTGCCGCCAGACCTTTCTTCCTTTCAGTTCGGGGTGACTACACGAGTCTCTCTCAGGGCCGTGTCTCAAGCCCCTCACAAGCTACCCATCACACTGGAGGCTAAAAGACGTGGTTTAAATCTTTCAGCAATTCTAGGTCATATCTCAGCCACCTCCACAGGCTCCCCTTTCCACCTTATGTATGGTCTCCATCAGTCTAGAAAATTCTCACTTCTAACTCCAGCACACCTCCTGAAACCCAGGTCCAGCTCTCTTTTCTGTCCGTACCTGTTTGCAGGCTTTCCTCTTCAACTTCAAAGACCTCATGTACACCCACATGAACTCCTGCTGCCCCTGCCAGGTTGTCTTAATGTATGTCCTAAACCAACAGGTATCCTAAGGTTAGCATCTGAGGGAGAGGTGGTCTGACACTTCCAGTGTCCAAATGTGCACTCATGCATACATGTTTGGCTAAGTTCTAAAAACTTTATTCTTCCCCCAATCAGAGTCTTCTCTTGCTAATAACACAATGACACATAACAGGTAAACATAAAGAAAAGAGGTTTGTCTTAGCTCAGGGTTTGGTCCAAGGATGAGGGTCACATTTGGGGATGCTGGCCTGCTAGCAATGTCTTGGAGTGGAACCAGGCATCATTGGAAAGAGACAGATAACATACATTTTTGCCTTTTCTGGTCTCTCTCCTTCTATGAAGCCTCCAGAATTCAATCATGGTGCTCCATTCTGATGACCTTATCAAGCCCTAGTAAGCTCCCAAAGGCCAAAGGTCAAATGTCTACCAGTACTGGACAATCAGAAGTGAAGGAGACAGGCATACTTCCAACCTCAGTGAGTCTGCAGCCTGTTAGGTAAGTGGATGATAAACAGGCAATGTAGAAGGGAAGCAGTGGTAAAGGATTTTTGTGACAAGGAGGTTACTTTAGATGAGGTGGTCAGCAAGGCCTGATCTAAGGAGAGGAGGACATCTGAGCACAAGCTGGAGTAAAGTGAGCAGTAGGATTCTGTTGTCTGTCTGTCTGTCTCTCTCTCTCTCTCTGTGTGTGTGTGTGTGTGTGTATAGATGCAGGTACTATAAAGGCCTTGAGACAAGAGCAGAGCTAGGAGGTCAACCTTCTGGAGCCCAGTCTGTAGCTGGAAGTGGTTAAACACTAAGATATGCAAGATCAGAGAGAGGTCAAGTGAGATTACGTAGGGTCTTTCAGGTTCCCTAAGGATATGTGTGACTCAAATCCATGGTAGCTGTGGGACATGAGATGACTCACCTTGGAAGAGATCACTTAGCTCACTCTGGCCGCTGAGCCTCTGGAGAATATGGAGTGAGCTCAGGGAGACTGGCAAGGACAGTGTCCAGCTACTGATAACCCTGACATGAACAGCCCAGCAGGGGCATTCAAAGGGTGGCCTCTCTTTGAAAGACATATGTAAAAGTCCCTCTTATCTCCTTTGTGGATAACGGGGAATGGTAGTGTTACAGGGGACTGAGAAGGTATACATATGCCCATACCTGTGGTATAGGCTTGGGAGGTGGAGACAGGAGGATCAAATTTTAATAAAGGTCATCCTCCCCTGGATAGAGTGTTGGATTCTAGCCTGGGCGATAGAAGACCTTATCTCAAAACAAAAACAAAAACCCAAATAAACCAAACCAAACAAACAAACAAACAAAAAAAACCCCCGAAACAACAAACAGTGACTGGAAAGATGTCTCAGCAGGTAAAAGTGCTCACAGTCCTTTCAGAGGACTTAAGTTCTGTTTCTGATACTCATATAGAATGGTTCACATCCACCCGTAGCTCCTGCTCCAGCAGATCCAATCAATGCCCTCTTCTGACCTCCAAGGACATATGCATCCATGTGGGATATACCCACACCCGTACATATAAATAATATTAAAATCCATATAAATCTCAAAATAGAGGGCATATATATCACATAGAACATTTCTTCTTTTTTAAAGATTTACTTATTTTATGTGTATGAGTACACTGTAGCTGTACAGATGGTTGTGAGTCACCATGTGGTTGCTGGAAATTGAACTCAGGACCTCTGCTCACTCCTCCGACCCAAAGATTTATTTATTATTATATGTAAGTACACTGTAGCTTTCTTGAGAAAGACCAGAAGAGGGTGTCGGATCTCATTTATTTATTATTATTTCTAAGTACATTGTAGCTGTCTTGAGAAAGACCAGAAGAGGGTGTCGGATCTCATTATGGATGGTTGTGAGCCACCATGTGGTTGCTGGGATTTGAACTCAGGACCTTCGGAAGAGCAGTCAGTACACTTAACACTGAGCCCTCTCTCCAGCCCCCACATAGAACATTTCTAGGGAATATCCTTCTCAGGACATCACAACTGTCAAATCACATGGTCCTCTCTAGTGTTAGCTATTGTCCCCCTTTACAGGTGGACACAGAGAAGATATTTGTCCCAGGTCCCACAGGGTGAAAACGGCAGAGCCAGGAGTCAGCTCCAGCTTCTGACTCTGCAAGCCAAGGGGCGCACACCGTGCATCTGTCCAGGGGCGACATACCATGGCTCGCGCTCTGCTCCAAAGCAGCAGCCTGGCCACACCCACGTCTTCCTTAGCACCTCTCAGCTAACCATCAGCAGGCATATCTTGTCTGCTCTTTGTCTGACCCTATTCAGGCTGTTGCCAACCTCAGAGCACTTTGTCCTTTTTACTAATGTTGTCCTGAGGTCAACTTTGCCTCCTCCCATTGCCACGCCATCCTTTTCTGTGGACGGCTCTTTCCAGGAGCCCCGCCTCACCACCAGTTCTTACAAGTTGCTTTAAACGCTCCAGAGTATCATGTTTTCCACGCTTATGTTGAAGCAGGACACGTGTCTCTTCAGCTGGGTGCTAAAGGCCAGGGGTGAACAAGACAGAGAGTAGTAACCTGACCTTTCCAGACACTCTGAACTAGAGAGGGCAGGTTCCCTTGCCCTTTGGCATTGACTCCTTCCTCCCGGCACAAAGACAGGGGGTGAACATCCATCCAGTTGTGTATTTAGTCGAGTGCCTAACTATCTCGTTAGGGCCTGTGATAAGTGTCGAGGATATGCTGAGAAATCCGAGGCTCACTCGGTCACCACCGCAGTTAGGGTTTTCCATGCATCTCGGTCTGAGGGTCCCCAGCATCCTCCTGAGGTCAGATGTAGTAAAGGCCAAGAGCAGCGCTGTGCCTAGGAACTGAAGCCGACAGAGGGCAGCGGCCAGGAGTGGCAGACAGCCAGAAGTAAACAAGCATTTGGAAGACCAGACTCCGGACACACGTGTCGCAGCCACCGTGGAGCCTCCAATCTGGGTGAGGTCGCTTGTGCCACATGGGGCACAAGCATGGGGTAGGTGACCAGTGCACTCTCTTCAAGAGCGGAGTTGGCTTGGGACTGGAACACTCGCGAGGCAGAACTCTAGGAGTTCAGCGCCGAGATGCCGGTGTCTGCCTTCCGATCCTCGCACCGTTGTTTATGTGTGTCACCTTGAGCAAATCCTTTAACCTCTGCGGCGGAGCTCACTTTTTCATCAATGAAACGAATTTCCAATAACCTCAGGGTTAAGAGTCTTGAAAGCTTCTCTAGTGCGGTGGCGAGCACAGAAAAATACTCGGGAGAGGAGACTGTGATCCACGCTGCTCACACCTCGTGGGGTCCTCCGGCCTCCCCGGGGTCTCAGCATCCGCCAATCTTTTCCAAAGAACCCAGTCCTAGCCCACTAAGGGCGCGTCCTGCTTTGATAGATTTATTTGCTTGCTTGGGCGGAGCTTGGAGCACAACGAGGAGGAGGCGGCGGCCGCTGAGGCTGAGAGCACAGAGAAAGGGAAGCCACTCGGGGGCGGCCGGCGGGCCAGGCGGGGCTGGGGAGGAGTCAAAGCGGGTTCCAGGGGCCGGGCGCTGAGCGCAACCAGAGCCTTCGGCGGTGGAGACAAGGGCGGGGGCGACGCTTGGCGGCCAATGGAGCGCGGCGCTACCGCAAGGGCGGTGCAGGAACCCCGGCCGCTGACAGTCAAAGTCGCCAACTCCGCCCTCGTACCCGAGGGATCCCGGAGCCGGAGCCCGAGCCTGAGCGGGGCCGAGGCCGCCCAAGGCGCGCTGCGAGCGAGCGAACATGGCAGCAGAATGAGGAGCCTGGCGCCGGGTGGTGGCCGCCGCTGCGGTGCTGCTGCTCGCGATCAGCGCCTGGTACACTACGAGCCTCATCCTTAGTCGGCCTCCGGGTGGCCTCTGGCTTCCATTCGTTACCAAGGACCTGGGGAAAAAGGAGATCCGCAGCCCAGAGAGGGTGGCGAAGAGGGAGCGCCACCCGAGAGAGAGATTCTGCGGGGATGAGCCGGCCATGGGGCGGCCTCGGCGGGGCGCACGGAGCCGGCCGGCGCTGCCGCGGGAGCGCTGCCTGAGCCCGGGCTCCACGGGGCTTCGGGGCCTCGTGCGTCCTGGCGGAGTCCCTGCCGCTGTCTCCGGAAAGGACACGAGCCCCGAGTGGCGAGTACTGCAGCAGTCACCGCTCTGAGGGCTCCCGGAGCCTGCAGGGTCTGTGGTTCGGCGCGCTGTCACGCCGCCGCACGCGGGCGCCTTGCCCGGGGCTCGGCGGCTGGCGCAGCTCAGCAAGATCGGCTGCAAGAGCCGGGGACTGCGGGACTGGCCGGAGAGGCGTGCGCGCGGGTGTTCGACTGGAGATCCCGGCAACTGCAGAACCGGGCGGACCTGAGCAGCCATGCTTCCCGGGGTGGGCGTGTTCGGCACCAGCCTCACGGCCCGAGTCATCATCCCGCTGCTGAAAGATGAGGGTTTCGCGGTGAAGGCGCTGTGGGGCCGCACGCAGGAAGAAGCCGAGGAGCTGGCCAAGGAGATGAGCGTTCCTTTCTACACCAGCCGCATCGACGAGGTGCTGCTGCACCAGGATGTGGACTTGGTGTGCATCAACCTGCCTCCGCCGCTCACTCGGCAGATCGCTGTCAAAACCTTGGGTGAGAGACCCCCTCCCCCAGCCCTCTCTTCTTTAGCTCCGGTCTTCTGCTTCGCTCCCTCTCCAATTGCAGACACCCCAGGAATCCCAGACCCACGCCTGTTACTCCCAGCTTTCCCTTTCCCAGTCGGTGGCCTCCTCCACCTCCACGCTTCGCTCCAGGTACCAGCTGGAAGCGCATCCCCACGTGTGTGGTGCGGAGGCTGGACAAGGCTTGGGTTCTAGGTTTAGGAACCGAATGGGTCAGATGCAGAAGCCGGGTGGCTGTTCCGGGAGAGAAACTCGGTACCCAGCTGTATGTGTGTGTTAGTGCTCTGGTGTGTTGGTGCGCGTGCGTCTGGAAGACGAGAGCGCGTGGCCAGGAACCCTTAAATAAAGGGCCGCACACGTGGCAGGGTTTCTCCTGGGTGTACCTGTTGTGAGCGGCCGTGGCACCCAGTTTGGGTGGTTTTGTTTCCCTCCGCTGTAAGTGAGTTTAGTGTGAGATTAGAGACCTGACAGCTGGCTGGAATTATCTCTTCTGCTCTAGAAGGAAGCAAGCGAGAGTGGGCGGGGCTATCAGAACACTCTCAGATGTGTCAGAGGTTAGTAAAGATTGTAATTTAACCTTTGGGCACAGTCTCCCAAGAGTAGGCTTCTACTCCAGTTGAGAATAATATACCTTGTGTTCTTAGGAGATGGGAATTGTAGTTTCAGAGGCAGAGATGCTTTTGGGGGTGCGGCGGGGGGGGGGGGAGGCCAGACGCTGCAGTTTCCTTTGGAGGTGCGATGGCACCTCCGTATATTGCCTCAGGAATATTCCCAAGACACATTGTGTTTACAGGCAGGCTGGGGGGGGGGTGTCTTTCTGTGCTCAGACGAATGTCTTGAGCAAGTCAGTCTATCATCAGCTCTCTTCCATACCTAAAACAACCCCGCTCGCCTATTCCCAGACGTCTCATATCTACCCTTGGAAGTCAGGAATCCTGGAGTAGAGAAAAAGCTCCTAACAAACTAGGGTGGAGAAATTCTAAAGTGGGGGGCTACCGGTCTTTCCTTTGCTCATTAATTGTATTATGCTTCTGGCGTTTGGAGCCTGGTTTCTTTAGCTTTGAACTTGAAGTCTATTGACTTTTGGCCAATGTTTCTTTTCTGTCTCACGGCTGGTTTATACTGGGTAGCTACCTCCCTTATTTACATTGGATTTGTGTGTCAAGTAGGTGATAAACAAGCTATAGTATAAAACCTATTAGGGCCATCTCTATAACATGGGTTCCTCTTGGGCCCATCTATGTAAGCTAGAGGCTCAGGTCTGGTCCTATTTAAAAGCTTGTTGGAGCATTCTCTTCTCCTCTCTGGTGGCATTTCTCCATGGAGCAAGCCCGGAACGGGGGGGGGGGCGGGGGGGCGACAATTACAGAACATGATCTGATGATCTCTGGTACACACTGTCATTGTTGTTTGAGGCGGGGTCTCATGTATCCTAGACTGACCTCCAACTCTCTGTTGAGCTGAGGATGACCTTGAACCTCTGATTCTCCTGACCCTACTTCCTGAATGCTGAGACTCCATACCTAGTTTATTTGGTTCTGGGGATCAGACCCAGGGTTTCTTCTTGCATGCCAGATAAGTATTTCAGTAACTGAGCTACAGCCCCAGCCTTTATCTCCTACTTTGGCCACCGAAGTGTTTAGGGATGTGGACCATTGTTATACTTTTCTGGATACTTCTGTGATGATGGTGATGGTGATGATGTCTGTGTGAGGACTTGGGGTGCGGCACCATGGTAGAACACCTGTCTGGCATGCACAGGCATCTGGTTGCAATGCTCAACACTGGAGTAAAGAATCCATTTAAGTTCTTGTTTTGCACTGACAAGGCTGATAGGAGTTTCTCCTCAGAGCGAAGCTTGGGAGACTCCATTAACTGAGTTTACTAAGCCAGATAAGAGGATAGCCCGGGGTTCATCCTTTCACGATGGGCTGTAGGTTTTCTTCTTTTCCTTTTAAGTTTGTTTGCCAGTGACTCAAGGTAGTCCACGATTATGGAAAAATGTAGAGGCACCGAACTGAATTTAGAAGTGGTTGCACAGGTGTTAAGACCTCACTGGAAGACTTTAGTGAGGCTTCTTCCGATTGTACCTTCCAGGCCACTCCTGACTGACTTCACAGTCATGGTTAAGAGGTTCTGCACACATAACACAGGAAGTGGAAAACCCCAAACAGTTATCAGACTGGCCCTGGCTGTTGGAGGTTTGCACATATTAGCGTTTACCTGGGACTGAGAAGAGCCAACCCTTTAATGAGTCCTGGTGAAGGGTCCTTCTTTCTCCACTGTCGGCAAGACTGACCCGTGGCTCAGTCCACGTCATGACCTGATAAGGAGAAGGCAAATTGAAATTGAACCGGTGGCATTGTACACGTCTTCTTTTGATTTCCAGAAACTTCCTTCAAAGTCCTACTGCTATGAGACTTTGGGTCACAGTCTATGTATGCAAGTCAGGTTCAACCATAAACCCATTAAAACAGACAGACGCAGTCATCGCAGAAAAGGAGGTTTATTCAGCCTTGAGAAGAGGGACAAATGGGACCAGTGACCCTCCAAGTTGGTTCCTGTCTGGTGCAGGCCACCCCTCATTGTTTTGGCTCTGTCCTCCTGCCAGGTGGGTTGGCAAATTGCAAATCGCTTTCCTGGAGAAAAGTCTCCCCTCTGGGGGACCCAAGCTCAAGCTTTCTCGTCTCCCAGTGTGAGATTCTGGGGGGGATGGGGGTGGGGCGGAGGTGAGGATTCCAGTTTCTTGGTGGTCCATTGTTTTAACAGTCTGGTAGACAAGGTGAGGGATGTTTCTTTAGACTGTGTTCATTCTTTTCAAGGAGGTTCCACTGCCTCAGTGGCATTTCTGCTGTAGAGATATTTCTGCCACACACGGTTTGTATGTCATTTATAACTATAACTGAGAACCTCTTGGGGGCCAGCCGGTGTGGTAGTTTGTTGTGTATAAAGCATTTTAACGTGATGAAGACAAGTACCCAAGGTAGACATCTGGCTGATTTTACAAATGAAGGTACCCAGATTCAGAGAGCCGAGTTCCAGTTACCCATGACCACACAGCTAGAAACCGCCAGCAGCCTCTCCAGTCCCTTCTTCTGCCACCTCCTAAGCCTGCTCCATTCCCACATTTCCTTTCCTTCTATCAGAGATGGCTCTGTGTGTGTGTATGTGTGTGTGTGTGTGTTCGTCCATCCATCCATCTGTCCTGTGTTGCTTTCTATCCCACCCTTGGAATTGGTTCCCCCATAATATCAATTCCATCTCCTGAATCTTTCTGTCTTTGTTACCCTTTCTGAGTCCTGGCTCATCCCCAGTGGGTTCATTTCTGATTGTGATTCGGAGTATAGTAGGGAACCAGAGACACAGTCCCCTTTGCTTTGCTTTTAGGAAAAGCCTTCTTATTAGCTCGATGGCACAGTAAGCAAGAACTGGCCTCTAATGAGCCTGGCCAGCCTCCTGTCCTGCAAGGCATCCAAAAATCCATCGAGATGGCTCAGTGGGTAGAGATGCTTGCCACACAAGCCTGTAGAACCGAGTTTGATCCTTGGAACCCACAAGGAGATGGAATGAGAGAGCTGATTTCATGGGATTGTCCTTTGACTCTCAGATATGTACTATAGCATGAGTGTGTGCTTGTGCGAGTGTGTGTGCGTGCACACACACACACACACACACACACAAACACAAACTTCATGAGCTACAATTAACATACCAGTGGAGTGTGTAGGAGAGACTCCTGGTTCTTATGTTCAAGCTTCTGTCAGGATCACCATTTGACCCTGCAGCTGGATTAAGAACTGTGCAGCCTTCCCGACCAATCATCTGTTAGCACCTCCTGAATCTTCTACTTCTGCTTCTCACCTCCGCCCCCTCCTTGGTGTACCCTTCAAGGCCCTCAGTACCACGAACCTTTGTACTTTCTAGAACTAATTTGAATGTGTTTGTTTAAAATCGCATTCAGTTAGCTTGAATAGGTTATATATTTACATGGCACAAATTTCAAAATACATAGTCAGTGTACCCTATTCTGAGGTCATCAACTTTACTACTTTTTTCAATGTCTTCTATCAAGGTTTTTTTTTTTTTTGAATAGGGTAGTAAATATACATGTAAGAACTCACTCTGTAGACCAGGCTGAACTCAGAGATCTGTATGCTTCTGCCTCGACACCATGGCAAGCTGCATGTAAGAATTTTCATTTCTTTTAGGTGATGAGTAAAGTTCCATTCATGCTACTGGAAATCCACTATCTATCATTTGACAGTGCTAGCTTGTATATCTATCAACTATCTATTAAAAGCATTTTAATATTATATAAAATTTCAGTGTATCAGATAGCTACATATTCAGTTGGCCCTCAGGTTTGTGAGTTCTGCATTTGTGTATTCAACCAATCATGGAACAAAAATACTTGAAAAACAAAGAAAAGAAACTGTACCTCTACTGGACAAATACAAATTTTTTCTTTTTGTCATCGCTCCCTAAACTGTATAGTAAGACAACTACATTCAGCATTCTATCCCATTAGCTACTCTAGGCTAATAGGTTAAAAGCTGGGACAATAATGTAGATTACACACAAATACTCAGCTGTTTTATGTAAGGGACTTGAACATCCCTGAGCCTTTGTACCTATGGGGATTCTGGGAACAATTGCCTGCTGATAAGGATAACTAAATGCATATATATGTTTATGTAACATATTTGTTTTATACAAATATACACACTGCGCCTAAACATACTTACATATATTTAGAATGTGACTGTATCCTTAGTCATACTTTGGGCTATATAAGATCTCCCTGTATGGGTGAAATGAAAGTGGATTTGACCCGGCCTCTATTATTTGACATTTTGGTTGTTTCCCATCTTACACAAACATGGAATGAGTCATCTTGAGGCCCTGCTGTTTTGTACATACTAGTGTGTTTGTAGCATAAATGCATAAACCGAGAGCTGGTCAGGGAGTATATATCATTTGACATAGATACTGCCAGATGGGCTGGCACCAGACACTGCATTTGGTCAGTTTCCTTCAGAGCTGTTCCTTGCAGTGCCTCAGACTACAGATACCTAGAGGTTTCTTGGCTTGAGGATGCCTAGAATACAGTTTGGTTCACACTGTTAAGTCCAGAGTGACTAGCAGCTCAGGACAACATCACTTCCCAGCTAGCCTTGGGTCAGTCAGAACCTGCCAAAGCATTGTCCCCCTGCCTCTGTCCCCTCTCCGTAGCTAATGCTGTCTGGCTGCCTGCCTAGGCTCTGTCTATTCTCTGTACCATGGGAAAGGTGAATGAATGTGTAGGAGTCTGTACATAAATCACACCTGCAAATGGCATTTCAGTGGGTCCTAAGGAAGTTGGACTAACACCCATGCTTAGGAGGTACTGGGCTTCGCGTTGTCTTGCCTCCACTGTGCCTTTTATGTCTTTGGCAATTGAGCCGACTCTTAGATGCACCACCCTCCAAGACTAAGGCCTCTGTTGTGTTCCTGGAATTCCCCGGCTTATCTGACTCTTTGCATCGGCTCTGGATGGTCGTCTAGACTGTTCTCTCTCCTCCCTTTGAATGGCTGGACTGCTCTCTCTCCTCCCTTTGAATGGCTAACTCTTTCTCTACAGATCCAGTTTGAGTGTTATTTTGAGGGAGTGACTTTTCTGGACTTCTCATTCCATCCAAGTCCCTCTTCCAGTTCTGGGTCTTTCTGTGTCTCTTGTCTCCTTTCTGTCCCTGGTGACACTCTCACAGCCGATGAGTCTCATCGCTGCTCTCGTTGTCCCTCTGTTGGAAGGCAGCTCTTCCAGGGCTGAGCTTTAAGTCTGTCTTCTTTACCCTCTCTAGACAGTGCCAAATACAAATTCATCTAGCAGTCGGCCGCATATACCTGTAGACTGACCAGTGAATGCGGAGGACCTTTTCATTGTGTAGGACTCGTGATCTCAGGAATCACAGGTTAGGGACAAGACACATCGATCAACCCAGCATTTCTGTGCTGGGTGTGGTATTCTGCACCCCTTTCCAACTTTACTGTGTATTGTTATTACCCAGAGAGCCCTTTAAAATGCAGATTCCTGGGTGGTATTGGAGACTCACGGTTTCTACCTAGCCCAAGGTTGCAATACTGGACCAGTTAGACACTGCAGTTCTGCCCGCACTCTGCCCCTGGAAGCAGAGGGGGCCTCCCTCTATGAGTCATTATCACCTTACTGGTGAACTGTGCCAAAAATACCTGTTGCCTTGTGTGGAATGGGTTGCCACTTGCTGTCTTGCTCCCTGTCCCCATGTTTGGAGGTAGCTGTGAAGACCCATGGGAATAGAAGCTTTACTCACCCTGGGGCAGTGAGAAAAAACTGGAGGCTTTCCTTGACCTCTGATCTTCACTTACGTGGACTCTTGCCCCAACTCGCTCGGCATTTGGCATCATTAGCTAAGGACCTGGGGCAGTCCACCCTTTCCTGGCAGCTGTGGTGACTTTAGCACGGAGGAGGGCTGCTGGGATAGAGGTGAGAACTGACATCTCCGGCCATTGTTGCCACACCAGGGATCATATGGACTTCAGATAACGCCAAGGGCAGACTTGGACGGGAGGGGATCCATGCTGAAATCCCAGAAGACCCTGCATTTCCAGTTCTTCCCCCGGAGTTTCTTTTGGATCTCTTCCTATCTTAACACTGCAAAAAAAGAAGTGATTGCGTTCCCTGGGTTCCTGCCCCTGTGCACAGCAGGAAATGATTTTTGGTTTACCAGTTAGGTGTAGAATTGAGGAAGCCCTTGGGGATTATGTAAATGGGAGAAATGTTTAGGGTTAGGAAGACTGGAGCGGTGGTGACCAGGCTCATTGCATCGAACTGATATTGGGTACAATCGAATGATCGATCGATCGAGGGATGCGTTGGGCTTTGGAAACGGATGATTTTGTAGAGGTTTAGCTTGGTGGGACAAAGTAAGTGAAGTTGGGCATTTTGCTACCTGAACTGGGAGGCTGACGATGAAAGAGGAAGTAAAGTGTGCTTAATATGCAGGCCTATTGTGACATACTTGCTAGCGGTGACTTAGGAAGGAGCGCCGTCATACAAAGTGCTGTGTGTGTGTGGCTAAAGTAACCAGTTACAGGAACTGGCTGGTGGGCCACTACTGTGGGACTTTGGGAGAAGTGTTTGTTTTAAAATTTATTTATTATTACTTAAATATTTTTTAAAATGTTATTATAGTGTGTATGTGGCGGTCAGAGAACACCTTGAGGGAGTTGGTCTCCTTTTCTATTGTTACGTGGGTTCTGGGAATTGAACTCTGGTCTTCAGGCCTGTATAGTGAACACTTTTACTCACTGGGTCATCTATCTCACCAGCCCTTTCAACACTGCTATCGTGTGCAGGTGTGTGTGTGTCACAGTAAGCGTGTGGAGGTTCGAGGACAAGGGTAGAGGTCAGTTCTCTACTTCCATCTTCAAGGCCAGAGCCTTCTCACCGGCCACACCCAGTGCCCATTGTTCTTCAGCCTGGGTTGTCTCACCAGTGAAATGGAACAAAGGATACACCACGTGGGGCAGTTAAAATGAGAAGGATTATGTCAAAACCAGGCCTCATGTCCCCACTTGTTATATGTACTGGATCAATAAACATTCATTTCTCACTATTTCTCATGGGACCAGTTCTCTAGCTAGTTTATACATATCATGTTTTTTTCATGGGGAGGGGGTAGGAGTTGAGACAGGCTGAGTTATAGTCCAGACTGCCCTTGTACTTGGGGCAATCCTCCTGGTTCAGCCTCCTAGGTACTGGGTGGGATTACAGATATGAGTCACCATCATTTATGCCTGGGTTGAATAGCCCTTATTTTATTTTTCAGTTAAAAGCATTTCTTTATGAGACCTCATCTTGTTTATCCCAGGCTGGCCTTGAACTCACTATGTAGTTGAAGATGACTTTGAGCTTCTGATCTCTTGTCTCTACCTCCTGTACTGGGCTTACAGGTATACACTGCCATACCTGGTTTTATGCATTGCCGGAGGACCAAATGCACAGGTCTTTGTCAATGCCAGGCAAGTACCCTACCAAGCCCCCAATGGTGCTTTTGAAATGTTTTTCTAGCTGGAGAGATGGCTCAGCAGTTAAGAGCCCTGACTGCTCTTCCCAAGGTCCTGAGTTCAAATCTCAGCAACCACATGGTGGCTGACAACCATCTGTAATGAGATCTGACTCCCTCTTCTGGAGTGTCTGAAGACAACTACAGTGTACTCACATATAATAAATAAATAAACCTAAAAAAAAAGAAATGTTTTTCATATTTCCTGCCAGTTCAGAAAATAACATTTAAAAGTTTTCTTCCCTCCCTCCCTCTCTCCCTCCATCCCTCCCTCACTCCCTCTCTTCCTTCCTTCCTTTTTTTTCTCCCCCCAAACAGAAGGTTATCTAAGCCAAGTTTTTCATCTTGTCTTTGCTGCAAACTCAGTACAGTCAGTACTCTTCATGGTCTATGGATTCTACATGCTCAGGTCAATACATTACAGGTTGAAATTATCCATAAAAAGAATCCACACCTGTGCCCAACACATGCAAACCTTTTTGTGTTGTCGACCCCCTGCCAATGCAATGGGACAGTGGCTTATGCACACCTTACATCTAGCTGGGATTTAAAGTGCGTATGTCATGTATGTAGATTCCATGCGAACACTGTGCTGTTACAAAAGGGGTTTAAGCACTGTATTAGTTTGGGTTTTACTGTTGTGAACAGACACCAATGACCAATGCAAGTTTTATAAAAGACATTTACTTGGGGATGGCTTACAGGTTCAGAGGTTTAGTCCATTGTCATCAAGGCAGAAACATGGCAACATCCAGGTAGGCATGGTGCAGAGGAGCTGAGGGTTCTACATCTTTATCCAAAGGAAACCAGGAACAGACTGGGCATCCTCAGGCATCCAGGAGGAAGATCTCTAAGCCCAACCCCCCAGTAACACACTTCCTTCAACAAAGCCATACCTTCTAATAGTGCCACTCCCTGAGATGAACATACACAAACCACCACAAGCACCCAAAGATTTTGGTACCCTCCAGGATGTCAGAACCAGTGCTGAAGATACTGAGGGACCATCACAGCAGCCTCATAGATGGGGGCAGCAGAAGGCAAGTCCTCACTGTGCTCCTGAGACTGACCCTTTGTGATTGGGATGTGGGGCATCTCATGCAAGCCCGGAGCTGGTCTTGGGTACCTGGGCTGTGTATTCCTAGAGTTAGTTTTGCTTCTCTGTGTGTCAGCAACGTTGCCCGCCCATCCCTTCTCACGCCAGCCTCCAATACTTCCAATGTGGTAGACAATTCTGTCGGCAGTTTCCTGCTACCTAGAAAGAGCAGCCCCTCCCCACTTCCCAGGTGTCTCTGCTTCTGTCTGCTGCTGGCTCCTGGCTGGCGTTTCTATGGTTACCTTCAGTGTTTGGATTGAGAAAAAACCTGCTGTGAGGATTACTCAGCTGGAGGGTGACAGGAGTAGAGGGAGTAAGGATGCTTTTTCTTAGCGCAGCCTCACTCCTAAGCTGAGGAGAACAGACTTGGTTGGTATTTGCGTGAATGTAGATGTCTCTTTAACTTTTAAAGCTTTATTTATTTTATGTGTAGGGGTGTTTTGCCCCTGTAAATGTTATGTGCAGCATGTGAGTGTGGTCCCCATAGAAGCCAGAAGAGGGAGTTAGATCCCCTGGAACTGGAGTTTTGGATGGTTGTGAGCCTCCATGTGGGTGCTGGGAACCAAACCTAGGTCCTCTGCCTGAGCAGCAGTAAGTGCTTTTAACCTGAGTCTCTGGCCCTTAGACAATTATGTTACATTGTTATTTATGAAATACATTGTTGCATTACTTTTCTAATTGACTATAACAAAGCAATGAAAAGAAACAATGTATATATGAGATCTAGAAAGACCAATCTTATTAAATATAAGATCATATATATGTTTATATATGCATAGACACATGGGCACATGCTGAGGATGAAGCCCAAGGCTTTGAACATACGAGGCGAGTACTCTAGTGTAATTGTCCTGGAGGGATGATAATCTAAAGACTTAATACCTTCAGCTATCAGTGTACTCAAACAATGGCCCTCAAAGAATTAGAATTCCTCCAGGAATGCTTGTTGGAAGAAGGAAAAGGCTGATGACTGTGTATCAGCCAGAATGGGGAACTTGTCTCCCAGGAAGCTGTGAAAACCTGTCTGACCACCTTACAAGAGAAACTGGAGCCAGACAATGTTGGGAGTCAGGCATGCCCACACCTTAGCCAGGATGGCTTAGTTATGCATGCTTCTTGCCTTGTATTTAAGTTTAAACCTCCTGTTGGAACCTGGAAGATGGACTTGCTGGGATGGGGTGGGGTGAGATGGGGTGCGTGTCACTCCACCACCTCTCGTTGCTCTTTCCAATATGATCTCGATCTCTCTCTCTCTCTCTCTCTCTCTCTCTCTCTCTCTCTCTCTCTCTCTCGGCTTATATATTTTTATGTGTATGTGGGTGTGCCTACATGTATGTTTGTATATATACTAAGTGTGTACCCGCTACCCACAGAAGCCAGGATAGGGCATTGGATCTCCTAGAATTGGAGTTACCAGGCATTGTGAACTCCCATGTGGGTGCTGGGAACCGACCCCTTTGCAAGAGCAGCGAGTGCTCTTACCCAGTGATCTCCAGCCTCTAGCCCCCCTCCCCCTCTTCTCTGCTTTTCACTACTGCTTACCTTTAATTGGAGTGTAGAGGGTGGATGGCTGAGTCTAGTTTGTTGGGTCTTGGGATGAATTTGTGCTTACAATGGATCAAGAAGAGACGGTGGGACTTAATTTTTTTTTTTTAAAGTGTGAGTTGGGCTTAGTAGAGTTTGCCTGTAACTCTAGCATTTGGGAGACCGAGGCAAGAAGGTCAGCTCAGTCTACACCAGTGGTTCTCAACCTTCCTAATGCTTTGACCCTTCAGTACAGTTCTTCTTGTTGTGACCCCCCCCAACCATAAAATTATTTCCATTGCTACTTTAGAACTGTAATTTTACTACTGTTATGAATTGGAATGCAAATATCTATGTTTTCTGATGGTCTCAGGCTATGCCTGTGTAAGGATCATTCGACCAGCAAAGGGGTTGCTATCCACAAGTTGAGAACTGTAGGCTTACACAATGAGACCCTGTCTCTAAATAAATGAATGAATATATACACGAGGGGCTGGAGAGATGGCTCTGCAGTTAAGAGTGCTTACTGCTCTTTCGGAAGACCTAGTTCCTAGCACCTACCTGGCAGCTCACATCCACCTGCACCTCTACTCCCAGGGTCTCTGATGCCTTCTTCTGGCCTTGCAAGTAGTGAATACATGTGGTGCACATACATACAGACAAACACTTGCATACGTTAAAAAAAGCGAATGAATCAATAATGAAAGTACATACATATATACATATACATCATATACCTATACCTCTACATCTTATAGATACAGATACACATACATATATACACATACATCTTAAAGAGCAAACTCTATGGGTGGGGTCATCTCAAGGAACCGCCCAGCTCTGCTGAGCTCTAGTGACGGCCTAGGATGCAGTGGATTGAGAATGTCCAGCTTTCTCAACAGTCCGTTATCTATTTCAAGAAACTCAGAAGTGAAGAGTTTGAAGGTTCTCTACTCCGAGAATGGATCAGAGTTGAAGCAAAGGCTAATTACCCTGATTTGACCATCATGCATGAAGAGCTGTGTCAAATTATCACTCTACAGTCTCTCTGTATTCATTCATGTCAGTCACAACATTTTAAAGAATGCCCAAAATTTTAAAAAAAAATGTATATGTGAGCGTCTGTCAGTACTCCTTAAGTTATTCTCTCTCTTCAGGCCCCGATTAATGATAGTAACACGTGACAGATGTTTGGGGTCAGCAAGGGACACCGGTATCAGGAGTGTTGGAAGCAGGTCAAGAGGGGCCCAAATGGCTGCCTTATTGAGTGTGAGAAGCCACGCAAGAATGGATGCATCCTGAAACATTTAAGGACGGTGCTCCACGTGGGGCAGGGTGGGGGTGGGGATGGGGATGAGAGAGTGTTGTGAAGGGGCTCGGCCTGGCCTGTGCTGCTGTGGTTCATCTCTTGGGAACTCATGTTGAAATTTAATCTCCATAATAAGATTTAAGATGTGGGACCTCTAAGGGACAACTGGGGCTCTGCCTTCAATAC
The DNA here is from genome assembly GCA_036184795.1 of Tokudaia tokunoshimensis. Lineage (NCBI taxonomy): Eukaryota > Metazoa > Chordata > Mammalia > Rodentia > Muridae > Tokudaia > Tokudaia tokunoshimensis. The sequence goes on from BTHU01000022.1 coordinate 21,023,882, forward strand.
AAGATTAATCCACTCATGTGTGTTTCACTTTTTCCAAGGGATGGAGTGATAGGGCGCGTATACACTGGGGTGTTGGTGTCTCAGAACTAATTAGTGGAGGTTTCACAAGGTCTAAACACAGCCCTCGCAGTGTATTAGTAAGGACTCTATTATTAATCAGAAGGAAATGTGCTATGGGAACTTTTCCTAAATTCATCCTGCGATATTGGAGATGAACGTGCTCCCTCCCTGAGCACCAGCTCTGTAAAGATTGGGCTTTCTCTGTCACTGTAGACTTAGAAGCAAAGAAACAAAGGGATTTCACATGCAGGAGGGCAGCTACCAGTCCGACTCCACCCTCAGTGCGCATTCTCGGAGGTCAGAGCTCAGTTTTGGTACTGCCCATGTTGTGTTATGAGGCAGGGTCTCTCTGTTGATCTGGTACTCTAAGCAAGCTAGACAGGCTGGCCAGTGAGCCCCAGAGATCTGCCTGTCTCCACCTTCCAAGTGATGGATTCCAAGTGCACCATGGTACATGACTGTTTACGTGGGCCCTGAGGATCAAACTTGCACAACAAGTGTTTTATCAATATGGCCATCTCCCCAGCTCAGTTCCAGGCCTCTTGTTGTTGTTCTGGTTCTTGGTTTGTTTGTTTGTTTTTGAGACAGGGTTTCTTTGTGCAACCCTGGCTGTCCTAGAACTCTATTTGTAGACTAGAGATCTGCCTGCTTCTGCCTCCTGAGTTGGAGAATTGAAGGCATGCCCAGCTAGTGCCAGGTCCCCTGATCCTGCAAAAATTTGTGAGCACACTTGGCAGCCAGGTCCTGGGGTCTGAGAAAAAGTGGGTTTCACAGTAAACATCATTGCTGCCTCCTGCCAGCATGTTGGAAGACTCCAGGGAAAGAAAGCCTTCGTTCTTCCTTTCTCCGTTATCACCTGAGGGGAGAGGCTTGGCGATCTAGAGCACAAAGCCTCTAAGGGTCCTTACTGTTTGGATGATTCTAATGCCCTGCCACCTTTGAATCCTGCTAATAATGCGGTGGCAGCAACATCCATTGGTGTGAACATTCCTTAGGGAGCACGGGCTGTTGTGTCCCAGCTTGTCAGAGCTTGGAGGGGGTAGGGAAGAGTCAGAGAGGAGAGAGCATGTGTGTGCGGGGTGTGGCGATGGTGGTGATGGGGTGGGGTGGTGGTGATATGGCGGTGGTATTAGGGGAGGATGAGGCGGGGGGAGGAGGGGGAGGAGGAGGGATGGCAGTGGTGGTGTGAAGTGTGCATTTGAGTGTGTGAACACATGTGACGAACAGAGTTGAGTATCTGCAGAGAGACTCTCCATTGAGGCCAAGTACACAGTACCCCATTTGCATTGCTCTTTCTTTGGAGGTGCTCCGGGGAGCTCTGCTCCCCTCCTACATGAATATGAATAACTGGGTGACAGAGGATGATGCCCTTCTGATTGGTTTCCTCTATTTTTCTTAGAGCCAGGGCGGGAGGAGAAAAGAGCAGTAGCCATACAAACAGAGGAGGGAGACCTCATGGCTTGTTTGCAAATGCTTCTGTTTCCGCCAGCACAGCTTCGAGGGACAATTGTTTACACCCCATGATGATGTTGCTCTCAGAGAGTCCTGGGAGACAAGTGTGGGAGCCCTAAGGGATGCGCTTGTCTGATTTAATATGCAGGGCTATTCACATCTAGAGTACAGAAAGCCTGGCTCTCCCCCTAAGGCCCATGAGTACCACAATGCTATGTTTGTCTGTGGAAGGGAGATTTAGTCACTCCTTCTGACTGAATGCAGCTGCTTCTCATCTACAGCCCGGGGCATGGGGGGATTCCAGAGTCATGTGTATCCGGAGCCCACCCCAGCTCTTTCCAGCTTCTTGGTCTCTAGTGGAATTATACTGGTTCCCTCAGGTCCAAAGGAGACCTGCATTGAATTTCCTGGTTCCTAGCTTCAACATGTGACTGTGACTGTTTGGTTTTTGTTTTTTGTTAGATTTATTCTTTATTTTTAATTGTGTGGGTATATGTGTTTATATGAGTATGTGCAGGTGACTGTTGAGACCAGAAGAGGACATTGAATCTCCTGGAGCTAGAGTTATAGATAGTTGTGAGCAGAGGATGTGGGTGTTGGGAACTGAACCCAGTCCCCATTGTAAAAAAAAAAAAATATGGCCAATTAAATGGCCAGCATTTGTGTAAAGTACAAAAAGAAAGCACTTGATGTTTGCCTGTGTCTGTACTGGGGTGGTCTGGGGGAACGTATGATGGTTCTGTTTGTTGGGTTTAATAGGGATATGGCTGGCGCTGCTATACTGTCCCTAAGGACCGTGGTGGAACATAATAGCTATGGGGCAGATGGCCATGAGAAGAGACACAGGCAACCCCCTTCCTCACATGCTGAATTCTGGGAAGTTCCCAAGTGCAAGCCTGGATATGTTTATTACTGTCGTAGTACCCTGTGGCCATCTCTCGCAGTCATAAGGAAGCTTGTGGGAATCCGTAGCTGACCTGAATTATGGAAGCTGCAGCGAGGACCAGGAAGCTGGAGGAGGAGGAAGAGGAACAGCCAGTCCCACCACTGGGCTTTCTTTGTACACCACTCATTTGCAGATCCATGCTTAAATCCTACCATGGGCTTTAACTAAGTCATTTTCCTGGAGAGCTATCTGAAAAGCAGAGAAGAGGAGGGACTAGAGAGGAGATCTGATGCCTTAGACAGGAAGCCCTGTGGAATAATGGAAAGAGAATCCTGCTGGCAGTTTCGACACCTCAGGCAGGTCCTGGGGGTTGGGGGAGGGGCGCTGTCACACCTGTCTCCTGAACAGTGCCTCGGGAAACTAAGTCTCTACCAAGTTGAGCGGCTTGTCAAGGTTCTTAGACCTAATCGCTAACAACCACATCAGGACCAAACCCAGGTCTCCTGAGAGGAGTCTCCTGTGCTAGGGGATTAGTTTGTCTGTTAGCACGTGCCTTTCTCTAACAGGGAGGAAAATGAGGAGCTGACTTCTAGGAAGTTTTCCTAAGGAAATAAAATAACAGCAACAAGGACATCTGCCTAGCCAGTCATGTTCAGTGAACTCTTGTTTATAATTAGTAAAGCTCTAGAAACTTAGGGTTCCATGGTGGAGAACACTATGTAACATGGAAAATGCACCGATTAGATACTACATGTAGCCATTGGAAGTCTGCATTAGGAGGAGTGTAGCAAAAAAAAAAAGGAAACTTCAGCATTACAAGTAAAGGAAAAAGGATACAGATATTTGTATCTATTGATGATTATATAAACTGACTTGACCTCTTTGGTATTAGGTCACAGCAGGTTCTTGTGACACAGATGAGTCTGGAGACCAGCAGTAATACAGTATGCTAAGAGGCACCACAGCTAGCCATTTGTCCCTCTGCCTTTTGGAGCTTTCTTTGGACCTGACAATAATAACCTTGTTTAATACAACCCCCACCCCACACCCCTCATACACACACCCTTAACCAAGTAATGAAAGCCCCATAGGTGATAGGCCTAAATCCTGATCATGGTTTGTACAGTAGTAAGAGTGTGGATTATTTCCCTAGATTTTGACTTTATAAAAACATGTCCGTTGTCCTGTTTAGCCCTTTGTTAGCTTCTGGGAAGAGGGAATCTCAGTTCAGAACTCTCCCCTCCCCCCCCCCCCCCCCCCCCCCCGTCATATTCACTTGTGGAACTCCTTGATTAATGACTGTGGTGGAAAGGCCCAGTTTCCTATGGGCGGTGCCACCCCTGGGCAGGTGGTCTTGGGCAAGCCACGGACAGCAACCCAGTAAGCAGCATTCCTCCCCGGCCTCTTCTTCAGTTCCTACCTCCAGGTTTCTGCCCTGCTTTGGCCTCCTCCAGGTTTCTCTCCTTCTTTGGCCTCCCTCAGTGATTGACTGTGATCCGGAAGTACAAGCTAAACAAACCCTTTCCTCTCCGGATAACTCGTGGTCATGGAGTTTATCACAGCAATAGAAACCTAACTAGGACAGAAATAATGGGAAAAAATACATTTTCCAGGGAGAGACAAGCCAGGGGGTGTGACTTAATGCTCCCAGCACCGTAAAGCACAGACAGGAAATCAGGGGGTGGGGCGGGGAGGGGCGGGGGTGATGAATGTGACTCCCTAGTCCTCTGATTCTGTAGCCCTCTGAGCCAGGGACATCTGGGCGACCCAAACACACACGTGTTTAGCACAGGAAAAGGAATCCAGCATTGGCCAAAGGAAAAAGACAAGACTTCTCAAAGTACAAGGTAATGAATCAGTCACTCGGAGCCTCTGGTGTTTCTGTGAGTGACATATGCCTGACTCTCACTTTAGGGGAGGACGCTAGGCTCCTGACTGACTATTTATAAACGGAACGTTGTGTGGCCCAAACCCAAGCACAGCTGGAAGGAGCTAATCTGTTCTTATCCTGTCCTTTGTTGCTCGAATTTGAACCTGTGTTTAAAAAAAAATAAATAAAGATTTTGTTAACCTCTCCCTTCAAAGAATATAGGGATGAGACAGGGGGCATGCGTTATGAAAGATAATGTGGCGAAAGGGGTAGCTGGTGGGGCCATGGCAAGGCGTACCCCTGAATAATTACATCATGCAACAGTAAGCTAACAGCACAGTGTAGACGGCAATCTCAGCACTGAGGAGGCAGAGGCAGGAGCGTCAGGAGATCAAGAGCATCCTTAGCCGCATAGCAGATTTGATGTCAGCCTGGGCTAAGTGAGATACTGACAAAACAAACAGACAAACAAACAGCCCAGCAGGTGGGTTAAGTGCCAGGACTGGGCCACATTTTCATCATGGATGGGGGAAGGGCTCACAAAGCTGCCTTTCTCCTAAGGGGACTGTTGGCAGTTAGTGGTTGTTAGGGGAGGGTGCCATTTTCTTCAATGATGTAGCCACAGCTAAACTGCCCTTGATCCACTAAATCGCCTTCCTTCCACGCACACTTGGGTAGGTGCTCTTACTAAACTCCAGTGGGTCACACACACACACACACACAAAAGACATGAGAGGAGGAAATGGAGAGTAAGAATTCCTGTGGGAGAAAGTGGGGGATGGGACAGCAGAACGGGTTGAAAATGACTATGACTGACAAGACTGTCAAACAATGAAAAAGATTAAAACAAAGCGAACAAGAAAATAACAAAAACAAAAAAAAACTCGTATAACAAGAACCTTGCTGCTTGAGAGTCCTGTGTAGCAAGTTGAAGGACCAAAAGGGTGTAGGCGTGGGAGCCTGCAAGTGTCTCAACCTTACACTGATTCGCTGTAGACCTTGGGCAGGTGGCCTTCTCAAAACTCAGCTTGCTTTCTTATAGAAGGCAGGTGCTAGAGTGGATTTTAAAACCATCTCTCGTTTCCACTTTGAATATCAATTTGAATAACTTGCACCAATGGACCAAATTATTTGTTTCTGTAGCTATTTGAGGGGCAGTTTCATTGCTATCACCATCATGTAGTTTATTAGTTTGGCTTCTACTTCTTTTTTAATTCTTTATATAAACACACAACGGTTCTGCTCTGTACCAGGATGCAACAACCTTCCTTCTCTCTGTGAGGGAGGAGATGAATTCCTACAGCAGAGTCACAGAGCTTAGTGGAAATGCTGCTTGCTAGTACTGTGTGTGTGTGTGTGTGTGTCTGTGTGTCTGTGTGTGTGTGTGTGTGTGTGTCTGTGTGTGTGCATGTGCGCATGCACATGCATTGTATGTATATGCATGCATGTGCACACATATGTGTGTACCCACCCACATGTGTTATACCCTCAGGGTATTTTTTGGATTTCTTTAAGTACACTGCCGAGAACATATGCGTGTGGGTAGCTGCTCCCACCAGCTGTCAAGCCAGCAGTTCAGTGGGGTTCTGTCTAGTTTCTGGGCACAGATTTTTATCAGCACAGTAGGTGTTGGGGATGTGTTAGCGTCCTCTTCTGTTAGATCCTCATTGAGCGTAGGCTTCACTGGATGGAGGAACAATGTGCTTTTGACAAAGAAACCCTGAGCAGATCAGGGGTCATTGGTTGCAGTCTCACCTGGGTCAGACACCCAATAACCGCTGTAGTCGCAGAGGTGTTGAACACCCCTATGTCATGCTGGAGGCTGGTAAACGCTGTCATCTGCTGCAACTGAGCTCTCAGGAGTGTCCTTACCATTTCTAAAAGCCAGAGGACATTGGCCTGCTCACCTCTGGGGAGGAGAAGCCTGTTCTACTGATTCAGGAAATCAGCGTGTTCTCTCTCTCTCTCTCTCTCTCTCTTTCTCTCTCCTGCCTTCTCCTAACTGAAATGAAAACCCAGGCCATATGGCCACCCACAGAAGGCACAGTATTGCCTCGTAGCTTCCAAAAAAGTTACATAACAGTGAGTCACGAGGCTCAGCAGAGAGCCAAGGAGCCAATGGGAGCTCATCTGCTGCCACACAGGTCACATTTGGGTCACCCTACACAAGGGGTGGCACTCATCTTTCCCCGGGACTCATTTTTCACATCGTTTCAGCATTTCATGGTTATTATACATGACCAGGCTTCCTATGATCTCACTTAAATGGAGTCATTCTTTTTATGTTAGTGAACCCTGAGGATTCTTCTTGATCTATGAGATATTTGGTGTGGTGATACTGACCTAATCCAGCCGGGTGTTGGGTAATCCAGGGGTTCCATGTGTGTGTGCGTGCGTGCACATGTGTGTGCATATGTGTGTGCATATTTATGTGTATGCATGTACATGTGTGTATGTGTGCATGAACTCTGCTGAGATGTCCACCTCTTGTCTGTGGGCAGGGGAGCCCTGATGGGTACATGAAGCTGCTCAGTTGCCTGGTCTGTGCCCAGAGGACATAGATTCTAGGGGAAGTCCATGGAAAACTAATGTTCGGAACAGGCCCTGTGTCTCATCTGCTCGGGATCAGTCACATGGAAAGGGGCAAGTGAGTAAGTGTGAGCGCACTCAGACACCTGGGCACAAGCAGCATGCTGCCGTGGGGAACGAGTTTATGTTATAGATACACCTGTACATGACCTATAGGATACATATATCTAATAGATGAACAAGGTGGAATCTAGGTTTCATGACACAATACCCTTCTTCCACTGACGTGTGATATTTTATGGAATGTTCTAGTTATTCATTTTACTAAAAGAAGAGTGGCTGGCCATAACACCAGGTGGATGGATACCTGCTGAGAAATAAGAGCCTTCAGTCCTGAGGTAGGGCTGTGGAAGCAGAACGGCACTACACAGTGGCCACTTCCATGTTGATGAACAGCTCTTCTGTCCAGGAGAGGGGTTCCCCCCCCCACCTCAACTCCCCCAATTGTAGTCAGCACAAAGGATGAACCGGATTTAAGTTTTAGTTCATTGAAACTTAATTTTTAGCTTGTTTAAATTATTTAAATTTAAATTTTGTTTCATTTAAATTGATCTGTGGCTCCTGTGACTGATAGGCTAGGTTCAGGGTACTGCCTAGCCCCCCTCCCCAAAATGGCAATAATGTCCCAAGTTCATACAAACTCTCTAAGCAAAACTCTGTGGGGGTTTTCCTTCCTGCATTCTGGAGTCTGGAGAGTCAGGCTGGAGATGCTTCTGCAGGGATACAGTTAATGACGCGTGCTGAGCGGCGTTGCGGGTCACCGTGTTTTGCACCTTTACATGCTCCTGGAACCTTTCCCATCTGCGGTGCTTAATTGCTTGCCTGTGATACTGGGCCTGAAAAGACAGGTCCTCTCCACCTGATGACATCTTGCAGAGCCCCCTGTGCACTGGCTGGCTACCTGAGCTCTGAGATGGCATTCGTGAAGACTGAGGGATGTTGGAGGTGGATTGCTATGGTAGGTTGCTCTTTTTATGGCAAGGTCTCATGTAGCCTAGGGTGGCTTCCTATTACTCCCTATGTAGCTGAAGATGACTTTGAACTTCTGATCTTCTTGCTTTTGCCTCCCAGTGCTGGGACTAGAGGTGTGTGTGTGTGTGTGTGTGTCTGCCTTGCATCTGGCTTATGAGCTGCCTGGCTCATGTGCAAACCATCTGCTAGACAAGCACTTCACCCCCTGAGCCGCACTTCCAGTCCCATCAGTTGCTTTCTGATGAAGAACAAGCCAGACTGAAGATGGCCCAGGATGAGGATGGGAACCGGGTGCCTGGGTTGAGCTACCTGTCTGTCAAATCCCTATGCAGTTTGTGAGCCAGTGATTCAGTTGGAATTTGAGTTTGTTCAAATCCCAGTCTTTGGAAATGGAACAGGCCAGGTCTTCCCCTTGAGTCCGGAATCCTGCTGGGGAAATTAAGTGACAGGATCAGGGGTGGGAGGATCTTCCTCATCTAAAAACATAGTTCCTGTGTACCTCAACCAAGGGTTGGGTTGGCAGAGCCTACAGTTCTATGTGCTTGGCTTTTGAGAGTCTGGATTCTGCTCCCAAGCCCTAAGGTTTGACAAGTGACATGACGTGACAGGAAGATGCTATCTATATTTTGGCTCTATGGAGGATGTCTGCCTATGAGGAAGGGTGGTATACTTCTAAATCTCTTGAAGTATCACGTGGTGGTATCACCGCACATGTTAATGATACTGTCTGTCCTTTCTCCTGCTAATCTACTACCTGTGGTCACTTCAGTAAACAGATTGGAACCTTCAAGGGAGGAGGAAAGGTTGATGACCCTGGAGGGGAAACACCTAGGGACTAGTATTCGGCTTTCAAGGTCAATTTGGTTTTGTGTTACCCAGACTCAAACTAGTGTCACCTGGCAAGGTAGAACCACATTTGAGAAATCGCCTCTATCAGATTAGCCTGTAGGCATTCTTGATTGTTGATCGATAGGGGAGGGTTCACTGTGGTTAAGTTAGTTTATTGTCACTCCAAGGCTGGTGGTCCCTGGAGGCTTAGAAACATAGAGGAAGAGCCTGGTTTCTGCTTGGGTTCCTACCAGGACTTCCCTCAGAGGCGAGCTGTGATGTGGTGATGGAACTAACCCTTTCCTCCCCAAGTTGCTTTCAGTGAGTGTTTATCACAGCCTAAAAGTAAATCAGGACACCTGGTGTTCCAGACGCCAGTACAACTGGAAGGAGCGCAAACCTGTTTGTTGAGGATTTTGAAATGTCATCTTGACTCTCTGAGGCCTGCCTAGGGCGCTAACAAACATTCACCGATTCAGGGTCCCTGTTACACCCAGTATGTGGGAAAGTCACAGTAGCCATCCTTCTGAGAGGTGGGATACCCTCTGAGCTGTGGCAGGGGCCCGGCTGCTGTGTTTTCTGGAAATTGCTGAGTGTGGAGTGCGGCTGAGGGATGGATGAGTGTCAGCCCCACACTGCAGAGTTCTTGTCCACGCAGGCGAACCCAGGCTTCTTGACTTTGCCGCAGAGAAGAACTTGGAGATGAGCCTGTAGGAAGGACAGTTGAAATTTAAAAAGAGACTTTAACAGTTTAACACGGGAGTTAGCAGAAAGCCGTGCTCAGGGAAAGGATTAGCCCAACCATCCTTCCAAAAGGCACGCAAATGATTGAGGCCACCCAGAACCGAGTCAGTGGAAGACCTCACGGTCATTTTTTTTCTTGCAAGCCTGGCTCTTCCCTACTTGTGGAGAACATAAGGCATGGGGTTCTTTATTCATAGAGATTAGCTTCATGCTCCGCGTGACATTAGGCTGTTGGTTACAGATGGCTGTGACATCTGAACTCCATCAGTAATCGGTCGTGTTTATGGTTACAGAAGAGACGCCAAGCATTGTCCAGACCAGGTTCCATCATACTTGGGTGCTTCTCAAAGTGCATCCCAGAACTGCGTCATGAGGACCCTGGCTGAGGGTTGCCATGGTGACTCTCCATCCTTCCACCAGAATCTCAGGGGCTACTGCAAGTGAGCAGTCAAGCTCCTTCCCTCCCGGCCACTGGCTGACTTATCCTCACCCACAAAGAGTTACTAAGCATCTGCTACCCACAGAACACAGTTCTGGGTGTCATGGGTCTTTCTAGCCATTGTTCTTCCATTTTTAGGTTGTGGAAAATTCCAGGTCATGGCTCAGATCCCTGGCAGGTGCCCATTTGCTTCTGGCAAAGTCTGAGTCAGGATATGCAGGAGGGATCCTGACTGGGAAGGTTGTGCCGACCTTGCCGTCTTCCCTACTTCCTAAGCTGGGCCATGTGTCTGAACTCTGTGGAGTTGTGGGCAGAGGAGCCCTGACCATGTGTTTCTTATTACAGCAGAAGGGTTCTGTCTTTGATTTCCCTGAGCCTGCTAACCTACCTGTTAGTTAACGGGAACAGGAAGGAACTGACGTGTTCCCTGCATTTCACCAGAATTTCTCTGGATGGACTCCCCCTTCCCAGCTCTTGGATCTCTGAGTGCTGCAGGACATAGCCCTGCATCCTCCCACCAGAATATCAGGGTCAGTGTTGCTCCCTTCTAGATCCCCAGATTTGACCTGGGAACTGTTTTTTCTTCTCAATAGTTTCTGGGTGACTGAGTAGGACAACTTTTACCTCAGTAGTCTTCTGAGGCCTTCTCAAGAGTCTGCAAAGCCCAGGTTCTTGAGGTCACAGGTCAAGCAAGAGTCAACACCTGCTCAGCATTAATCTGTAGCAAACGAACAATCAAGTTCTGCATATATGTGTGTTTTGATTCTTGCTTCAGTGGGCAGTTAAACAACTAACCTGTCTGTATTCAGTGGACCAAAAGCAAGCGGAACTTGTCTGTATCCATGGCAACATTGATAAAAATTTCCTGGACAGGAGAGGACAGGGTCTCTCTGTCTCTGTCCGTCTTTGTCTGTTTGTCTGTCTATCTGTCTCTCTGATTCTCTGTCTCTCTTTCTCTCTCTCTGAATCCCTCCTTCTCTTACTCAAGGTTCCTGAGTCCTGGGAAGGCAGGTATATATAAACACATTTGCCTTTCCTTTTGTTTTTCTTCTTTGAGACAGGGTTTCTCTGTGTGTAGAACTCACTCAGGTCTGCAGACCAGGTTGACCTGGCTGCCTCTGCCTCCTGAGTGCTGGGATTAAAGGCCCGTGCCACCACACCCAGCTAAAGACTCCAGTTTTTTGGTATGTGTGGTACTAGGGATAGAGCCTTGTGTGTGTTAGTCAGGTGAACAATCACTAAGCTATACTCTGGCCCAGAAACTTCACATTGCTTTTACCCTGTGGGAACTAACTGCAAGGTAGTATCATTGTCTTGGGCTTTATCCTGCACGCCACGCCCGTCTTGACTGCATTGGGTGGGAGCTAGGCTGAGTGTGCAGAGAGCTCCCAGCCCTGGGTGGCTGTGCCCGGATCATGTCCAGCAATATGTGCTCAGGAATCCAAACAGCAGTCAAGCTAGAGGAGTGATGGAGCCAAGTCCTGTCTTGTTTGGAAGTACTGCCGAAGGGAGCCGGGGTAGTGTGGATCATAGATATCTGATCTCCCTTCCTTTTTTCCTGGCACACATCCTCAGATCCTTAGCTCTCACTGTGCTGAGTGGCTTTTGAGAGCTAATGAATGGACAGAAGGCTGGCAGCCCCTCCATGGCTTCAGGGTGAGGACAGTCACAGGAAGGGTTAGAGAGGTGGGGTTTTAGGCACAACCCACTGCCTCAGGAAGAGGGAAAGGTTGAAGGCCAAGTTGATTGGCGATGGCTTTCATCACCAAGTCTTCTTAATGAAGTGTCTGTAACCCCCCATTCTTCTGGGTAGCAGAACACATCAGGCGGGAGTGGCACTTCCAGAGATGGGTGGGGGCACTCCAAGCCCCACCCCCAAAGGATTAGTGTCCTTTGTAATTCCTGTGTGTGTGTTGGGGATTGAATTTAGGGCCTCATTCAAATGAGGCAAGTGCTTTGTCTCCCAGCCCTACAAATCCTTTCTGATAAACCAATAGATGCGTTTCCCAGGGTTCTGTGAACCGGACAAGTAAATTAATTGAACCAGAGGAGGAGGTGACAGGAACCTAGTTTAGTTAATTAACTAATCCCGGCTTAAATAATTAATTTTGAGCCACTCTCTCCCTGGCCTTAAGCATGCAATCCTTGTTGTCTGTACCCACCAAATGATGGGGTACAAGTGAGCTCTGTTATACTGGGATACAGAATCAGGACTCATTCATTCATTCATTCATTCTTTCTTTCATATGTTGGTTTTGTTTGTTTCAAAAATGGTGCTAGGGATTGAGCCCAGGGTCATGTATGTGTTCTCTTATTAAGCTATTTCATAGCCTAGTTATTATTATTTTTTACTATTTTTAATACAACCCTGGTTTAAAGCAGGTGGATCAGAGGCAGGCAGGATAGCCTGGGCTTGTGTGTTTGTATGTGGAGGCAGTCCTGGCGCTCAGCCCTTAACCTATGGGACCTGACACCAATTCTGGGCTCATTCTGTGAGAATAGCATGAAATGAGCGCACACCCGGCTGGTGTTTGCAGCTGCAGCTATGACTTGCTTATGGGTGGGGGAAACCCCACACACAAACCTGACATCACAAGTCTGCAGAGAGAGAGTGAGGAATTGAATCTCCTTCTAGTGGCCTCCAGAGTGACTGGCTGGGAATGCAGGAGGTGATGGTGGGGGCAGATTCAAGTGTGTGGGTGTGGGAAGAAGTAGTGTGGGTAAGTGATGTCACGATTTCACCTTTGACCCCCCCCCTGCTCTGTGTGTGGGTGTCTGTGCTTAATTGGGCAGAGCTGTTTGTTTCCTCTCTGAATGGGCTTCTTGAATTCAGACAGGATGTCAGGTGCTGGCGGGACCTGGGATTTGCTTAATGATACCCCTTCCTGTATCTCTGACATCCCTGTCAAACTGTCACAGTATTGGTGAGTTAGGACGGGGTTTCCTCTTTAAAATAACACTCGCTGTGGTCTGGTGCCTGCACAACAGTGACAAGATGGCTTTTCCACTCACTAGGAGCCTGAGTTTCTCTGAGCCTGGGGTTGGCTTTCTCTTTCAGTAAACCAAAACCCTTGAAGGCTGAAGGGCAGGCAGGATCTGGAATTACTACTCTGATTCAGTGATAGAGACTCCTGAGAGAAGCAATTGGTGATGTACCCTCTGTTGTATTGGGTCAGAAACCTGACCTACACACACACACACACACACACACACACACACACACACACACACACCCCTCTACATGCATCCACTCACTGCCAAGCTTCCAGAGTTGTTAAGGAGACACACATTTCTACTAGATGCTTGCAAGGCCAAGAGCTGGGGGCCAGGAATGCACGTGTGTTTGGAGACGCTCAGAGGTCTGAGAGCTTCAGATGACTAAACTCTATGAGAAACACAGAATATGGTGGCAGAAAATCTTAGCTGCAGGCATTCACTGTGTATTCTAAGGTTTTCACGGCAGGGCAAAGCAGAACTTTTCTGTCAGTGGCAGCTAGAGGTGAAGCCAAGGTCTTGGGGTCTGAAGAGCTTCCTCTGAGTCCCTTGTAGAGCCACCCTGCATAGGAAGGTAGGTTGCAGGATCTGATGGCCAGGGCTGGCTGGCTGCATGTCTTTGTGCAGTGTGTCTGCCTTACTTCCACATCAGCAAATGGGCAGATTAAAACAAAAGTGATTGACAGCTTCAACAGAAACTGAGGAAATTCAAAAACCATCAGATCCTACTATAAAAACCTATATTCAACAAAACTGGAAAATCTGGGTGAAATGGACAATTTTCTAGACAGATATCAAATACCTAAGTTTAATCAGAATCAGATAAGCCATCTAAATAGTCCCATAACCCCTAAAGAAATAGAAGCAGTCATTAACGTCTACCAACCAAAAAATGCCCAGGACCAGATAGGCTTAGTGCAGAATTCTATCAGACCTTCAAAGAAGACCTAATAACAATACTCTTCAAACTATTCCACAAAATAGAAACAGAAGGAACACTACCCAATTCATTCTATGAAGCCACAGTTACACCGTGTATTCTCCCTTGGAGATGGAACAGTTTCTGTCTAATCAGGAACCTGTCACAATTTCCTTTCACAGACGACTTCATAAGAGATTTTTTTTTCCTTCTTCTATCATGTCTAATGTTCCAAATAGATTTTTAAAACTGGTTGAGTGCATACTGCTTCAGAAGACATCGTGTATTTTTAAGAGGCATTTAACTATTATAAGTTATTTTGATGACTTAAAAAATGTCAATACTGAGTTGTACATTTTAAAATAAATTTTATTAGTTTAGTAAAAAGAGAAATTAAAAACAAACCATTTGGCTTACTGTAGCTCTTCCCTGAATGTAAGCTGCTGCTGTTGCCTTATGTTTACTCTTTGATCTCGGGCAGTGGTTGTCACCATTCCTAATGCTACAATCCTTTAATATAGCTGTGGTGACCCCCAAACGTAACTACTACAGTTAGGCTACTTCCTAACTGTAATTTTGCTACTGTTATGAATCATAGTATAAATATCTGTGTTTCGTGATGGTCTTAGGCGACCTCTGTGAAAGGGTCTTTGGATCCCTCAAAGGGGTTGAGCCCCTCAGGTTGAGAACCGCTGGTATAGATTCTCGCTGTGGCACTTGGGCAGGCCTTGAACTCACGTTCCTCCTGCTTCAGTCTTTCAACTGCGGGATTACAGGTATGCGCCACATTGCCTGGCTTCCTGATGTTATTTCCATCCCTACTAGTTTGCGTGTTCTTTTGATGTTATAAAAACATACTATTATTGAGGAAACCCGGACAAATATGCTTTGAAAGAAGAAAGGACACTACTGCCTGTATTTCTGATCTATATATCTTCAAATGATTCAATAATTGTCCCTGCAGGGAATCTGCAAGGATCTGTTGTATTTTGAATATTGAAAAAATTACCTTTGTAGCCGGTTCCCTTCATGTAATAAACATGTATTCAAGCTCCGCTATGCACAAAGCACTTTGTTCGATGCTGAAGTGACTACAAAACTGCAGAGATAGCGGGCTCTGGGTCTGAGATGCACGGAGCTGAGTGAGAGGTGGTGATGGAAGGGGAGAGGCTGTCTGCACCCTGTGGCTCTGGACCAATCAAAGCAGTCTTTGAGACATCCTCATGGGAACAAAGACAGTTCCTACTCCTCAATCTGCATTTTAAAAAGGCAACAGAAAGTTACCTAGAAATGGAGTATTTTTTCCCCCTTCGGTAGTTTTGATGCAAACACATGCTCACAAAATTGGAGATGAACTCTGACGGGAGGCAGCATATCATTTTTTTTTTCCTGTTTTCCACATGACATAGAATGTTCAGGAAGTTCTCTGCAGTGAAACGGGGGTGATGCGTGTCTGTTTCTCTCTTGTATAATGGTCAAAGTGGAGGTTCTGGGTGTGGTCTAGTGGACAGAACACACAGCATGAACCTCCACATCAGCATAGGAAGTATCCTCCCTCTGGGGGTGAATGTAACCTGCTGAATGTCCTTAGCCCGAGTCCAGTGCCTTTGGAGTGAACATCCCTGCCCTTCGGTCTCTGCTCAGCCTAATGCCTTTGGTTCCATGGTTGGTCTGCACCATTGTCCCTTGAAATGGCAGTGAAGCCAGCACACCCAGGTCCCAGGCAAGCAAGTTTTGTCCTTCTCTGGTCTTCACCCCTTAAGCATCTGGGAGGTCTTCTCACATCAAGCGCCAAGCCACCCCCTGGGGGCTCCTTGTTTTTCGGGATAGCCTGACCTTGATAGAGTCCCTCTTCCTTCTGGAATCTTGTTCCTCGTGGCTGACATCCCAGCCCTTCTCCTTGACCTCACCAGGCCCAGGTAGTCAAGCCAGGCTACGGCCTCGACCAGGCCGCTCCTCTGAACTGTATGTCGGTTCCCTTCCTTCTAGACCCAGGGCCATGGATTAGGGCTCAGCCAGCATCAAAATCCCCTCTAAGGTTGGGGAGGCGGCTCAGTGAGTAATTTGCCTGCTACTCAAGCACAAGACTTCAGATCCCAGGTACCCATGTAGAAGTTGGGCATGACAATGTTCACCTGTAATTCCAGCACTGGGGGGGGGGGGGTGTGAGGGTAGAGACAGGAGGATCCCTGGGATGTACTGGTTAGTCAGTCTAGTCAAACCAGCGAGCTCCGGGGTTTGTAAGTGACTCCTTCTCAAATAATAAGGTTAAGGGTGATAGACAAAGATACTCAAAGTCACCTTCTGGCCTCTAGATGCACATACACGGATACAGCACACACACACAAACATGCGCATGCAAAACCCTTCCTGTGTCTAGGCTAGGAGCATCTGGCAAAGGAGAAAGTTCCTTAACAGTAGACTTAACCTCGTTTTTATTCCTCATTCATATTCCCAGGGGAATGACCCTGAACTTCTTTCAAGGCTCCACCCCCACCCCCACCCCCATCCCCGCACTTCTGAGAAACTTTAATGTCCCTTAACAATCTGTCCAGGATTGTCACAGGTGGTCCCCAAGCATGAGCATCACAGCCTCACACCAGATTGGACCAGCCACAGGTCCGATAATGTTGAGTTCTGGCAAGATGACTACCCGTCCTGAGATTTGGGATTCAACCGTGTGGCTTGGAAGGGTCTCCTTGTAGGCGTGAGACCTGCTACTGGTGCACAGTAGTTCCCTTTGCTAACCAATAGGCTGAGCTCCCTGGTGCCTAGATCCTGAAAAAAAAATGGTCCGCCAGACACCCACTTTCCACTGGGGAGTCAGGACTCCAGGGATGGTACAAGCAGGACAGACACAGTAACAACCCCAGGAAACAAGTCTGTAATGTAAGAGTTGGATTTGTGACAAACATACTGGGTAGAGAGCCCGTCACACTCCTGGTCACATGTAAGTGCTGGGGAGAACTGAGCCATCCTATGTGAGTGGTTAGGAGTGGATTCTTAGTCACTGCCTGCTCTAATAGGAATGCCGGATTGTTAAGGATCGCGACTGCAGGGCAGGAGCTGCAGCTCCGTTGGTAGAGTCCTTGTCCAGAATGCAGGAAGCTCTGGGTTCAATTCTGCAGACTTTTAAAAACTGGGTGGGAAACACCTGGGGCAAGTCAGTAAGGAAATCATGACCTAGCTGGATGTTCTAGAACATGGGGGGACGTGTCTAGAACAGAATTGCTTAGAGGGTGGTGGTGGTGGTAATAGTAGTAGTAGTAGTAGTAGTATATATATGTGTGCGCATGCGCATGTGCATGCGCGCCTGCCTACCTGCCCGCCCTCTAGCTTCACTCTGGTGGTCACTGGAGGATTGTTTAGCAGCTCCATAGCTATACATGCTCCAGAAACCCAGCCTTATGTAAATTGGGAAGTATATTTCTGAAAGACAACTCAGGAGCAAGTGTGGTGTCTCCAATAAGCGTGCTCAAGGCAGTAGCCATGACTTTTGACAACGTTGTATACCTGTTCCTCAGAGCTCTAGGGACTCATCAGAGTTCTGTTGGGGATGGGGATTTGAGCCCAGAGTGACAAGAACTGTTGACAACCACTCAAGCTCTCATATCTGGCTGCCTTATCTTTTAAGGACCACAAGAAACCAAGTCTCAATACAGATAGTCTGGCTTAATGGTTCTATCTAATGATATATTTTTTTAAATTTGCTATAGTGGGAAGGCAGTATGCATTTAGTAAGAAGCATACTTAGGATTATGGTCTTCCCCGGGTAGTGATAAGCGTTCCAGGTCTCTCTTGTGATTCTGAGTCATGGTAGCAAACAAAGTTCCTGGTCAACCCCACGATCTTAACTCTGCGGGATCATCTTCTTAGTGTCTAAGCTAGAATGTCTTCTAGGCTAGGTACCTTCAATGGTGCACTTTGGGGCTTAGGATATTATTTTGTTTACAATGATTTTTATGGAATAGGACATGAGTGCTCTGTAAGCTGAGAAGTGTCTGGTTGATTCCTCAGGCAATTCCTTTTTTGCTTACAGTTGGTCCAAGTTGCCCCCAGTTGCCCCGATGTTTGACTTTCCAAGGTCAGAAGGAATCATTCCACCGGGCTTTGTATCCCAGCATTTAAAATTAGCCCTGCTGTAGAGAGCCTTTGGCTCAGTCTCCGCAGGCGGGGCTGGACGTCAGCTTAATGACATTCAGGCTCTCACCTCCAACCCCAGGTTGAAGTGTCACTTCCCATGGGTGCACTGACAGGTTGTACATTCCAGGGCAGTTTAGTAGCAGAAGTCACTGGCTTTGCCTGAAATCACCAGACTGATTACAAACAGCGTTCAGGGAGGCAGCAGACGCTGCCTCTCTTGGCATTTGTGAGGAAGGCTGAGTGTTGCTATGGCATTTGGAAACTTCCATTTCCTTTTTAGAATCGTTCTCAATATCCTTATTTGGTGGGCGACCAGTAAGACCAAAAACAGCGAGGGGGCGGGGATTTGAGCCCCCCTCCTTCCTCCAAGTGACTTAACAGGTGCAGGTGGCAGAGACAGAGTGGATATGCTGGACAAAGGCGTGACTCACATCCTGGGTGGTTCGGAGTGGGATGTGGCTAGATTTCGTCACAGCACACAATTTAAAACTCACACAAATTGTTTATTTCTGGAATTTTCCATGTAATATCTTTGGACTGTGATTAGCCATGAATATTGAAACTGCAGAAACCAAGTTCAGATACGAGGGTCTGCCATGTTTCTATATATTCCTCTCCCTCTTCCTCTTCCTCCTCCCCCCCCCCCCCGTCCTCCTCCTCCTCAAGATGTAATGCACTCATCCCCTGCCTCAGGTCCTCGGAGCTTCTTTAGCTAGCTGACCTTGTCTGCTGCTGTCATGAGACAGGACTTAGCTTGTGACATTGGCTCATGTATGTTGTTGCATGCACCTTTCCCTCATACCTATTTCATGTCTTCCTAGTGACTTTGCCTGGAAGACTCCTACATATTGGTTAGTATATACATTCAGCTATAAAGAAGTATCAGTTTCTGCCATGTGTGGCGACGTGGACAGCAGACATGACCGTAGGCCCAGTAAAGTAAACCAGGCACAGAAAGAGATAGACCACCTGGTCTAATGTGTAAAAAACGAAGAGTTGGGCTGAGGGTGTGGTGAAGCTATGGGGGTGTGGCTTAGCTGTAGAGTTGGGGGTGTGGCTTCACTGTAGAGCTGGGGGTGTGGCTTAGCTATAGGGGTGTGGCTTAACTGTGGAGAGCTTGCCCCAGCAGGCACAAAGTCCAGCTTTCAATTCCACAAGAAAAAAGAAAAATAAAAGGTGAAAACCCTTCCAGAAGCTGGGGAGAGGCATAGGATGTTTTTCCTTTCGTATCTCCCAAGAGGAATCAGACGGGCCCACACTTACTCTTAGATCTCTAGGCTCTAGCTCTGCGAGACTGCCGTACTTTGCCCCAGCAGCCCTTGCCAACCATCACGCCTTCCACCTTGAATCTTCTCTGGTCCTTTGTAATGGTGGTAAAATCAGTGAACTGCTTACTTTAGCATCTAGGCTTAAAGTTCTAGCACACAGCTTCCAACAGTCTTCCTTTCAGATGAGCAGACATTTGTCCCTCCTCTTAGCCACCTAAAGCTGGATGGCTCCAGAATTCTGGGCAGCTAGAAGGTGGACAGAGAAGAGTCTGGTGACAATAGGGGAAGTGACAGTAGCCGGTGGTGACATGAAAAAAAGACTTGGCATGTGCATGTGGTTTCTGAAATCCCTTACCCCGACTGGCGAGACAGGCAAGTGGCGGCGTGTCAGACTTCTTAGAATCCTACTTTCTTGTTCTGGTTTGAATCTGAAATGCAACCCTCTCCACCACCCAACAGGCTCATGTTTTGAATGTTCATCCCCCCCTCCCCCAGTCGATGGCACTATTATAGGAAGCTGTAAGAGTTTGGGGAGCTTGGGCCTGAATGGTAGAAGCTGGTCACTAGGGGTATGTCTTTGAAGGCCATAACCTAGCACTTGGTTCTGGCATGGTCTCTGCCTCCTGGTCAGTTATGATATGTATGGCTTCCATGACATATTCTACTATACTATAGTGATGCCACACACCCAGTCTCTACTATGTTCTTTCTAGCATGATGGATGAAAATCTAAAACCACAAGCTTAAATAAGTCCTCTAGAGAACTAGTTCTAGAAAGTGTTTGGGTCAGACCAAGAGCTTCTAATGTATGTGCTTCCCTTCCACTCACACAGATCATGCATGTAGATGTGTGGAGTAGATGTGATAAATTGCCCACGGCAGGAGGGTGTCTGATAGACAGCGTTGTTTAGGTCACCATGATGGGCTAGGGAGATGGTTCAGTTAATAAAGTACTTGCCCAAGAAGCACGAGGACCTGTGTTTGATCCCTAAAACCATGCAAAGCTAGGCCTAGTGTCACACATGTGTGATGTCATTGCTAGGGAAGCAGAAACAGTTGGATCTCTGGGACTGGCTGGCTGGCCTAGCCCACTGAATGAGTTCCAGGCTAGTGAGAGTTCTTATCTTAAAAGCAAAGATGAAGACAGCTCAGGGATGTCACCTAAGCTTGTCCTCTGGCCTCCACGTGCGGGTACACACATATGCACGCACACCTTTTCACACACAGGTACTCACATGACTGCATACATGCACGCTCACATGAAAGTCATCGTGAGACTCAGATGACCAAAGCCAGGCCCTGTTCCCTCCACTTCCTGGCCTGGTCTGACTGTACCTGCACCCCAGGTTCTTCCTGGGCTGAATGGCTTTCTCAGAAGGCCCCTCCTTCCTACAGTGCAACAGCTTCCACAGAGGATGGCTGTGTGATCCAGTCCCACAACCTCACACCTCTCTTCTATGATTACTCTGGTCCTGCAGGGCCAGTTAGCATGTTGGTTCTTGGAGCAGAGTTTTGGAAGCCTCAGCAAACGGACACATGTTTGAGCTACTTATTAATTTCTTTATTCATCTACCTAACTAATTATTCATTTATTTGTCCATCTGTTTATTGGTTTTATTTATTATTTAGTTTAAGCACAGGGTCTTGCTATGTGTAGTTCTGGCTGATCTGGAATTTTCTATGTAGTTCAGACACTGATCTGGAACTCACAGAGATCCACCTGCCTTTGCCTCCTGAGTGCTGGGACTAAAGGTGTGTGTCACCACACTTGGCCCATGTTTGAGCATATAGTTTGAAAAGAATTCCACTTATTGATTCAAGTCTTTGAGAGACCTGTCCCTGCGAGACTGGAGTCTTCATAGTTTCTGGTTCATGGCCAGATTCGGCCGGGAGCACTGCTGAGCTTGTCAGCAAAGTGAACAATACCATGGGTGTGAAGTCCAGTATGGTGGCTTTGATCCCCTCTTCCTCATGCCCTCTCCCTCATCACTTTCTGCTTTATCCCGTTGAGCAAACAGATCTGCAGTCTCCCTTCTGTCACCTAGCCCTCCTCCTCCCCTCCTCCTTCTCCTCCTCCTCCCCTTCTTCCTCTTCAGGAAGGGGGTCTCACTGGAATGCACACTAGCCTTAAACTCATCATATAGTCAAGGATGACCATGCACTCCTGCTCTTCCTCCTTACCTGCACATATCTTCTCAGATGGCTTCCATTCCTGCTACTCTCAGAGGATGCTGTCTTGGGTGATCAGATCCACACGGTGGTGTCAAGCTCCAGAGGGTCACATGGTCTGCTGAGGGACATATGGACAACCCTGTGTCCCACGTGGCCTGATGTTGCTGGTCTCTTTAAGCTTAGATGTGTGTTTGAGATGTTGCCCAGAGGCACGAAGACTCCTTGCTGTAGACTAAACACAAAACACAAGGATGCTGCTGTTTATTTTAAAGCAGGCCTGGCTAGCGAGAGTCCAGACCCTGCTCTCTCTCCCTCCTGCTCTTTGGCTGTAACAGTCTTTTCTTGATTTCTGAGCCATGGATTTGAGACTCCAGAAAGCAGGCGTTGCTGAAGGACATGAGCTACATGCCCTTGGTTCTGAAACGTATCCAGCAGCAGCTTAGAACATTTTAATTCTGTGGCTATTTGGATACAGAGGCACATCGGGCATTAAGGGCACAGTGCAAGTGCAGACTATCACTAAGGAGACCGAAAGGGAGAGAACACAGTCAGGGTGGCCTGGAGATCTCATTTCGATGCATATTATTTTCTCTTCACTCGAATGTGAGTAGAAATGGCCCTCAAGAACGTCAGGGAGTCTGGCCCCTTGGGAGGACAGGATCTGCTGTGTGTCTATCAAGATTGGAAAGCTGCCATCCAGGGACACTGGAATGCAAGCTGCTGCCCCTTCTACTCACCCACGCCACCTGTGGCAGCTACTGAGCCTATTGCTTTTACTGTGATTAGTTTCTGCTCACGTATGCAGGTGTCCCCATGTCACCCTGTAACTGACAGCAGTGCTGTCATAGCAGGATTGATATTTATATTATAATCATCATATATGCATATTATATATACACACATATATGATATATATATCCTCTTCCTCCTGACAGTTATTTCTAAGGTGAAATATACACACACACACACACACACACACACATATCCATAACTTGATTAACATCTTTGTGGTGAGGATGTTAAAAACCGTCTCTTCTCCAAGCATCATTTTACTCCTCCAGTCTAGAGGGAGCTTTGCTTCCTTTGAGCAGCCTCTCCCCTTTGTTCCATTCCTCCTCCTCTTGTCCCCCAGCCTCTGGGAACACCCTTTCTACTTTTCTTGTGAGGCTGACTTGCTGTAACCCTACCTGTAAGCACTGTATTTATGTTTTGGGGTTTGGCTTTATCACTTAGTTTTATGTCCCTTCATTTATCCACTCAAATTGTCTTGTGTATCAAAGGTCTTTTTAAAAATGATTTTTTAAATTTTTTTTAAAATTTTGTGTATAGTATATGTGTCTGTCTTGTGTATGTGTGTGTGTGTGTGTGTGTGTGTGTTATATATGAATGTAGGTGCCAGTCATCCAGTCCTCTGGAACTGGAGTAACGGATGGTCATGAATTGCCCCATTGTGGATGCTAGAAACCAAATCTGAATCCTCTACAAGAGCATTAGGTGCTCCTAACTGCTGAGCCATCTCTCCAGTCCCACCAAACTGTCATTTTAAAAGTCTATATGGCTAGGCATAGTAGCACATGACTTTAATCTCAGCACATGGGAGACAGAGGAAAACTCTCTGTAAGTCTGAGGCTAGCCTGGTCTACATAGTAAGTTCCAGGACAACCAGAGCTACAATGTAAGACCCAGTATCCCCCCCCCCAAACAACAACAACAACATTATTTATACCCTATTTTCTTTATTTGTTCATCCATTGGTGGACACACTGATTTCATATCTCGGCTTTTGTGACTAACGCTGAATTGAAATGCAGAGTACAGGTGTCTCTTCAACCCGAGGACTGAAATCCCTTTGCATGTGACTAGAAATGACTAGAAATGACGGTTGCTCGGTTGTACTGTATTGCTTTGAAATACACATGCGTTGTGGAATGGTTAAAGTAAGCTAATACCTGTCCATCCATAAGTGCAGGGGTTCCTACCTGTCTGTGGGGAGGATCAGAAGGCTGGAGAACAGACATATACCAGGGTGATTTTGGCAAAAGATCAGGGCAGAAGCATCTATTCTCAAGTGTTTCAAGGGCTCTGCATGTTTTAAACTAGTGATGCTTAGATAAAAATCTCTCTCTCTCTCTCTCTCTCTCTCTCTCTCTCTCTCTCTGTTTACATTGAAAACTGTTCTTTGATTTAATAGGAAACATATCTGCTTCTGAATTCTGAAAACATCATTTGCTAGCAAAATGGCTTCCAGCAGACCAAGTCAGCCCAGGGGTAGAAGGAGTCAAAACTCAAGATCTAGAGATAAGGAGAGCTGGCCAGAGAGCTCTGTGGGCAGCCTTGGAGCATGGCTACTTTGATCCAGGATCACTCAGGTCCAGGAGGATGGTACTTTAAAAACAAAGGACCATGGTATGGAACAGACCTTCAACTACACAGGAGTGTTGGGTAATCTGAGATTGCAGAGTTGGTCTTACATTCCCTGGAACTATTTGTACTGATTTTTTAGAACACCCCCCCCCCCAATTCTTCATTTCAACTTGGACGGCAATGTCTGGCAAGCAGTGATGATCTCAGGTTGGGAATGGTGAGACCCGGGTGCAAAGAGAATCCCCGGCATAGACTTGGTCCTGAGGAGTGGCTTGCAGTCTTTTTGTTTGTGTACTGGGAATGAAACCCAGGGCCTTGCAAACGCTAGGCAAACTGGAGCATAATTCAGACTGGTGGGGGAAGTCTAGCGGGCTGGTGGAATGTACCCTTAAGACCACAGTAGAAAGAAAATAAGCTTGTTTGGTACATTTCCAGAAAAGCCGTAAGCATAAGGTAATGGGTGAGGCAGGGAGGCCTTCAGTTTGAGAGAGTCCATGTTGCTGTGGTTAGATGAACCACTTTGCATTAATTTTCCCTCAGTAACTCCAGTCACATAAATGAAGGCAGTCCTCGCTGGTTGGTGTTCCGTCCTGGGCCATTTTTTAGGGTGAGCTGCCATGAATGTCATTTCCCAGCATGCACCGCCTGCCGTGCGGAAGAGGGCAGCTGTGTGGAATATATAGCGCTCATTTTGCCTGGCCTCACCCTTCTGCAGTTCCACTGTTTGGATGGAACAGAGCCACGATCGGTGGCCTTGCTTTGTCCGTTTTGTTTTCTGTTTGGGGGACACTTTCCTCAGTCTGGCACTGAGGACTTTTTGTTGTCGTTGCTTGGTCATGGCCTTCTTCCCCCCACCCCCACCCCCCCAACACTGATTAACCTAAGAATCCCCCTGGGAGCCCCTGCAACTGCGACTGCCCAGTCTCCATCCTGAAACAAGGACCTACAGGAACCTCTGAGTGTGGGACAGATGCCTCCAGAAGCCCTGGTTAAGTTAGACCGCGACACTGCACAGCTCGGTGCTCCCTCGAAAGAGGGGATCTGGTATCTAACACGAATGGTTATGTCGACAGAATACAGCGCATGCGTGCCGCTTCATTCACTGCCCAGATCCTGGGAAGCGCTGGGCAAAGGCCAGTCTACATCACTAGCTCGGCCTCCCTGAGGGTCAAATAAAACTCCTGAAAAACAAGCAGGGTGTCCCTCATAGCTACTAAAGGGAAGGCATCGGGTTTATTTGAGACAGACAAGCAGACGGACAGACTCACAGACTCTAAGCCCTAAGTGGTGTTGCATTTCTGAGCTGAGTTTTTGAGCATCTATGGGCTTGGCTTCTTCAGGACAGTCATCCAGTTGCTTCCTTGCTTTCTCAGACCTGCAAGCACCCAGCAGTCTATTTGGAATGGCAGGTGATCTTTATTTGTTGGTTGGTTCGTTCATTTCTTCCTTTTTTCTGAATGTCTGTACGATATGTATGCTTATATGATGTGTGTGGGTTGTGTGCGTGAATGCGTGCGCGCTCACTCGCTCGTGCTTGTGTGAATGAAGGCATGAACACTTTGTAAAGTATATGTGAAGGTTCAGGTGGTCCTCCTTGCCTTCCACCATGTTTAAGGTGGAGATTGGGGTGGGGTGAAGGTAGGGGGGATGTCTCCTTGATGTTTCTTTCTCCCCTTAGTGTTCCAGGCTTTCTGGCCCCTCCAGATTCCATTCTGGCTTTTATGTGGGTTCTGGGATTCGAACTGAGATCCTCAGGCTCACACAGCAAGCTTTTTTCCCCCACCGAGCCATTCCTTCAGTCCTTCATTCCCTTTCAGTTGTTTACTTTCTGGTTCTCCATCTCTGCTGCCAGGATGTTGGGATAAGTATTAAAGAATGATACTACTGGGGCTGTGGACGTGGCTGGGCGGCAGAGGGCATGGTCAGCATGAGGAAGGCCCTGGGCTTAATCCCTCATCATCAATAAATAAGTACAAACTTGAAAAGTAAGATAGATACTGGCTGGGGAGACAGTTCAGTTGATAAAGTGCTTGTCTTGCATGTGTGAGTTCAAACCCCAGGCCCGTATAAACCACAACTGGTGGCACATGCATGTAATCCCAAGGGAGACAGGGCATCAGAATTCCAAGAGCATCCTGGGCTTGACTTCAGGGACAGTCTGGGACCGAGATCTTGTCACCAAATAAAGGGTGGGGGTGCTAATTGAGTTCCACCTTCAGCTACCTTGACCTTGATTTATTTGGACTGAAAAGTCACCTATAAGAACCAGTAGACTCGCTCCGGCTGACAGGAGCTGCCAGCCATAGATCATCCTTTGCATTTTAATTAATTAAAATAGGATGAAAGACTCAGCTTCTCCAGCCTCATTCCAAGTAGCGCCTTCCTAGGACTCAGTGGTCACACGGGCTGGAGGCTCCCATGCGGGGCTTGAGGAGAGAAAACAGCTCCAGCTTTCTAGACTATCCTGAAGGCCAGTCTCCTGCAGAGGAGTGAGGGCAGATCAAGGTAAAATCCAGTGCAGGGACAAAGAGTGCGCAGCAGAAACCTAGGATGAGCACAGGACCTGGAGGTGGGCTCTGGACTGATTCTGATCGCCTGCCCTGCACTTGCCCTTTGGGATGGACTGGTCCCTCTTCTCATCACATGACCTTCATCTCTCGACAACATACGTAGATTTTTCTCTGAAAATGGCTAAGCATGGAATCCTCCAGAATGCTAGATGCACAGGCCCTGCTTACCCAGAGCTTCTGAGAGTGACAGGTGACTGACCAGCAATCTGCCCTCAGTGCGAGCTGACCCAGGCAGGGCTCTCGAGTAGGAGTTCCACACTAACACAGTGTCTTTACTCGGTGTCCCGTAGGAATATCCTCCTGCTACTTCTTAGGCTGACGAGACATTTATAGGGTAACTGGAGAGCCTGTCAATACATTCCCTCATTTACAAATGGAGAAAATAAAGCCACAGAATAATGAAGTAGGTGCCTGACAAGTGGGCAACCGGCGAGAGAGAGAGAGAGAGAGAGAGAGAGAGAGAGAGAGAGAGAGAGAGAGAGAGAGAGAGAGGAAAACCACACCACCCGTCACCACTGCAAATCGACTTCTGGGAATTTACTTAGCCGCATGAACGCAACTATGTATTGCAACATTGGTTATGATATTGAATAATTGAAGCAGTTATCCCCTCTCTGTCTAGGTGTAAGAGAGTGTATTAAGTGAACCGTGTCACAGTAATATAATATTACAAAGGCCAGAGAAACTTACTTAGATTGGCATATCCTGGCTTGTCTGATGTGTTTGTTGGTTTGAGTAGGAATGGCCCCCATAGACTCATGTTTGGATGTTTGTCCCTGGTTGGTGGAAGGGTTAGGTGATCTAACCACATCTTTGGAGAGGATGTGTCTCTGTGGGTGGGCTTTGAGGTTTCAAAAATCCACACCATTCCCAATTAGTTCTCTCTGTCTTATGATTGTGGATCAAGATGGAAGTTCTTAGCTACTACTCCAGCACCGTCCATCCGTCCCTCCGTCCGTCCCTCCGTCCATCCGTCCGTCCGTCCGCCCGCCCGCCCGCCCGCCTGCCTGCCTGCCTGTCTGCTGTCATGCTACCCACTATGAAGGTGATGGACTCTTCCTGGAACCATGAGGCCCAAATTGAACCCTTTCTTTTATTAGTTGCCTTGGTCATGGGTTTTTTTTGTCACGGCAACAGGAAAGTCAGGAAGACAACATCTAAGGCATATTAAGTGAAAACGTAAGACTTGAAATTTCAAAATAGGTAGATGATGCTTATTTTCCATTCCCAGGATTGAACTTAGTGCCTCATATGTACATGCTAGATGACGCTCTACTACTGACTACCAAGCTATATACCCAGTTGCATTTCCTTTTTGAGATAAAATCTCACTGAATTGTCCAGGATGGCCTTGTATTCGCTCTGTAGCCCAGGCAGGCCTTGAACTTATGATCCTTGTAACTGGGACAGCAGACCTGGTCCTTTGAGTTAATTATTCATTGGTGTGTGTGCGGTGTATGTGTTTTCATGTGTGTGCAGAAGCGCAGCCTCATGTGTACCTGGGAGGCTATCAGTCAGCATTGGGTGTCTTTATTACTATGCACCTTATTTTTTGAGATAGAATCTTTTCTCTGGACTTGGGGCTTGCCATATCAGCTAGGCTGTCTGTCTGTCCAGCCGGCAAGTTTTAGGGATCTGCCTGTCTCTGTCTTTCTTTTGCTAGGATTCCTCTCCCTTCTGGATGGTTCTTCCTTCTACCATGTGGCTCTTGGAATGGAGCAATCATGCTTACTGACTGTCCTTTGACCTTCGTGTATGCCACGGCACATGTGACCATATGTGTACACATGCATACGATATAAAAATAAATTAGTGTTAGGGAAAAAAAGAGAAAAAAAAAGCTATAGGGAGCTGCAGAGTCAAAGCACCTTTTTAGCTAAAACTGGTCTTGAATGGAGTTCAATGTGTGTTTGGAAGTGCTCAGACAAAGAAGGTTCTAGAAAGAGGCAGCCCTGGCTGGTTGGTAGTGGCCTACACCTTTAACCTCAGCATTTGGGATGCAGAGGCAGGTGGATCTCTTAGTTTGAGGCCAGCCTCGTCTATGGGATTTGAATTCCAGGATAGTCAGGGCTAAACAGAGAAACCGTGTCTTGAAAAGAGTCAGCTCTGAAGATGGCCCTGGGCATGTTTGGTTTGAGCCTGTGCCCTGTGGCTTTATGACTTGTGTAAGACTTGTGATCTGCTGAGGTGAGCGGGATGCCACCTGAGTGTGGGGCAATCTCATGAGACAGGGTTGTATCCCCCGGTTTCAGCCTCACTACGTGGCTATGGATGGTCTTGAACTTCTTTACTCTCCTGACTCCACCTCCCACGTACCGGGAGATTCCAGGTGTAAACCCCACACCACGTTTATGTGCTTCTGGGGATTGAACTCATGGCTTCATGTATGCCAGGCTAGTACTCTACCAACTGAGTCACCTCTCAGGCTCTCCCATCATATCTTGCGTCCACATTCGTTTGGCTGGTTCGCTGCCTCCTAGCTGCTGTCCTGTGAACACAGTATACTTTCCTTAACCTATTTGGTGGAATGCCCACCCTATTCCATCTTCTCTCTGCTTCTGGGTGGTCGTGTAAGATCCGGCCTGAATATCTGCTTTTTTTTTTCTTTTTCTTGCTCTTCCTTTCCTCTTATACCAAGAATCGGGAGCTTACCGTCAGTATTCCCATGGTGCTTTGAGCTAGGCGTCTGCGCTCCCATGCCCGTGCTAGGTTGTGACACTGTCTGTAACCATTGTTTTCCTTGGCTCTGGGGCTGTTCTCGACCATGCTTACTTCATCTTGGTATTCATGCAAGAAGAAAAGGGTTGGATTCTGCTGCTGTTTGATAAAAGTTAATGACGCAGAAGACATGGTAACGGGAGGAGAAAGAGCTTGCTTTCTTTCCAGAGGGGAGCCTCGGGTCGCAAATGGTTCCTTTGAAATTCATAGCGTGGCTGTGCCAGATGTTGGGTAAGTGGGAGAGGGCTTTGCTTATGAAGAATATTCTCCCACTCTGCCTGCAAGCATGCAGAGATCTCCCCAAATGTAGAAGCTGCATCTTTTTTTCTCTGTTTATGGCCTGTTCTTCCTGTCGTGGTGGTCAGTAAGAATCTTTAGCTTAATGGTTAGGTCTGCAAAGGAGACAGGTGCAGTAGGAGGGGCAGATTCCAGGTCTTCTCATGCTGTCCCACAGACCCTGTTGGGCACCCACTGGTCTGTGGTCACCAATCCATGAAAAGCCACCCAGGTGAGGGTCATCATCCTAGCCGCACAGCAGGGCTGCGATATGTAGCAAATGGGGGCGGGGGACAGTGAGGTAGAATCCAGGTAGACAGGGCTTCGTGTGGCTGTGTGGAACATAGCCCTGTGTTCTAGCTAACACAGCCCTGTGTGTGACTGATGACACTCTGGAGCATTTTATGACCAGACACAAGGAGAGGAAGTGCGTGGGGCGGAGGGACAGCTTTGCTTGCGCTCCCCGCCTTCTCTCCCCATTGGCCTCACTTGGGTGGAAGATGTGGCCAGAGGGTGAGAGAGGCTTCCAAGGCGGAGTAGGCTCTGAGGACAGGCTGTGGCTTCCTGCTGCTGCCCCTCCAGCAACACCCACGGTGGGTGGTAGGTGGTGGGTGGTGGGATGTGACAGGCTAGAAGCCTTGAGGGAGACCTCAGGACAGAAAGGGGTGTTGATGAGAGGAAGGTGAGGGGACTGGATGGGTTTACCTTTTTCTTCTTTTCTCTCTCATCCTTGAAATGTCGCATTAGCGGAAGTGTCACGGTTGTTTCTGTCTTCTGTTTTCTTCCAAGCGCTCTCCTCTGTGGGACACCATATAACCTGGGTTGGGATCTGGTGGCAGGTTTTGCAGTGATGGTAGCTTCCTGCCTGCAGACAGAGCCACACTCATTGTTTTGACTTTGGGTCCTGCAGCTGTATGATGGCTCGGAAACCACCCTGCAGAGCTAGGCAGCCTGGGGAGGAGTGGCTGAGAAGCTAGGGGCTCCCCCCACCCCTACCCCTATGTGGAGAGAGTAGAATGAGGGTGCTACCAGGGAGTGGCCTTGCCTCGGTGGTTTTGACTCTTGCAGCGGGGAAGCTGCTGTTTAAACGGAATGTGCTTCTGTGCCACAGGCACCAAGCAAGCAGCTGTTTGAGAGCTTTAGATTTTGAAGATGAGTGAAAGGACTTTGGTGAGAGGAGTTTCATCAGTGGTTCTTAACCAGGGATACCTCATACCTGAGTGTCCCCAGGAGGCAAATGTAAATGCTCATTCAAGTTTGTATTAAGACATAAGACTATTTTCTTAGGATTTTTCTCATAATTAATGAAGAGTTTTTTATTCTTTTTAAAAAAGATTTATTTATTTATTTTATGTATATGAGTACATGGTAGCTGTACAGATGGTTGTGAGCCATCATGTGGTTGCTGGGATTTGAACTCAGGACCTCTGGAAGAGCAGTCAGTGATCTTAACTGCTGAGCCATTATCACCAGCCTGAGTTTTTTTAATTCTTAAGATGCAATGTATAGGGGGCCAGGAGATTGTTCAGTTGGACCTGGGTTCCATACCCAGAACTTTTTTTTTTTTTTAATTTAAAGCCAGTCATAGTGATAAGTCCTTGCAATGGTAACTCTGGGGAGACAGAGACAGGCAGGTCTCTGGGGCTTGCTCTCCAGCCAGCTTAGCTTAATTTGTGGGTCCCAGGCCACTGAAAGACCCTGTCTGTAGAAATAAAGTAGGTTGCTGCGTGTGGTGGTACACACCTTAAACTCCAGCACTTGGGTGGTAGAGGCAGGCAGGTCTCTGAGTTCGAGGTTATCTTGTTCTACTTAGCAAATTCCAGATAAGCCGGGTGTACACAGTGAGACCCTTATATGTATTTTAGATAAGCGTCTAAGACAATATGTTTCCCTATGTCTTTTCAAGCATCCTTAGCTCCCTCTAGATTACACCCCCTTTGCTTTCCTACTTAAAACCTACTCCGTGTTTCCCCCTTTCCCCTTCATAGCACCCAGATCATATTATCTCCATCTCTAGAGTTCCTTCCTCCCCCTTGTCCTCCATGGTCCTATCTGCTTTCATGGCCTTTGCAGTTCTTAGGTTATGTATGTATGTATGTGTGTACACACACACACACACACACACACACACACACATCCAAAGGTTCAGAGCCAGGACCCACGAACAGGAGAGAACATGCAGACTTTGTTTTTCTGGCCCTATGTCACCTCACTCAGCACATTTTCCAGCTCCACCCATTTATTTTCAAGTTTTATGATTTTTGTTTAATCCATTCGTGGCAATTCTGGTACATAAGCCATACCACCAGCTGGGACTTAGAGCAGCGGTTCTCAACCTGTGGGTCTCGACCCTTGGAAAACCATCATCTCCGTAGATGTTTACATTATAATTCATAACAGTATCATAATTACAGTTATAAAGTAGCAATGAAATACTTTTATGGTTGGGGAGGGGGTCACCACAACACGAGGAACTGTATTAAAGGGTGACACAGCATTAGGAAGGTTGAGAACCGCTGGCTTTGAGTCTGAGGGAGACACAGGTAGGCAGTGGTCTGGGTTATTTACCAGGCTAAGCTGGTGCTACCTTGCCTGAGGTAGGTCTCCTGGGATTGTGGGGGCCACACAGTGGGGATCTGAGTCGCTCACTTGGCTGGGTCAGTCAGTGTATAAACTGTGACCCCAGCTGAGTGTGGGGGTCACCCAGGCAGCACACGTAGGGAACCTAGGGCATTCACCTGGCTGGACTGGTGCTGCTAAACCTGGGGGTGTGGGGACATCATAGTAGATGAAGTTCTGGGCAACAGGCTGTGAGACTTGGGCTGGGGCCTGTGAGATGCCTGACTTGATGGCCGACATCCCGTACGGTGCTGGTTGTTTATTTTAGTAGACAGACATCTGGGTTTGTGAAGCACCTCACAGATGGTGTGGGGGAAGAAGGCCCAGCATGAACAAGTCACTTGGGTTTTCTACTCTCTGACATTTCATCTTAGACGGTATATTGGGGTTATGTGATTGTTAGGACCTATTAATAAGTCCTGGGTTGTGTGAGCTCTTGCAAATGTGTCTTGATGGAAAAGACCCTGTGAAGTGGCCATTTTTTATCACATCTTCCCTTTCCTTTATTTCTCATGGTCACCATCCTCTTTCCCTTTGCCTTGTAGTTGCTGTGAGTGATATATATATGATGTGAGTGATATATATATGATATATAATATATAATGTATAATATATAATATAATATATAATAAATATATATATATATATATAGAGAGAGAGAGAGAGAGAGAGAGACCAGAGACAGACTGACCCCTAACTTTCATCTTCCACAGACAGATCTCTGTCTTTACATTTTTATTGGGCTTTTTCCTGGTTTCCTCTGGGAGCCCCTTCCCTGGAACACCACTTCACAAACACGGCTCAAGAGATTGGAGAGTGTAGCTCAGTGGAAAAGTCCTTGCCTAGCGCGGGGGCCCTGGGGTCCATCCTCAAGACAAATGAAAAGTTAAAAAAGTGAGAGATAAGTTGGGCTCACATTCTCGGGGCTTTACGTGAGTTTCCAGCAGGTTAGTGCGCATGTTCAGGGACTGTGGTGTCAGTGAAAACATTTGCTACCATTTTTTTTTTCATGCGCCTAAGAAGATGGATTCTCAACATGTGCTTGCTAAGCAGTTCAGATCAAAAGCAGACCAGCAGCACACATCTTAAGATACTCCATGGGCCTTGTCACTAGGATGTCTGAATAATCAGCGAGTCCCCCTGCTCCTGAAGGAGGACCAATGGGAGGGACTTCCTGCCGATGGCAGCAGGCTGTGGTGTTCCCATAGAGTGGGGTCAAAGGCATGTTGCAGGAGTGTGGGTCATAAAAGTACGTTATTCAAAGTGTGAACTCATAATGAACCCACGATATAATAATGAGTGAGGCCTAGGGCGATGCCTTAGTTGGTGCTTGCTGTATGAGCAGGAGGGCATGACTTTGATCCCCTAGAACCCACATAAGACATACCAAGCACAGTGGCATGCGTTTATGATCTCAGCCTGGTGAGGTAGATGGATACAGGTGTGTCCCTAGGGCTTACTGTCCAGTCAGCCTAGCCTACTTGGTGAGTATCAGGCCTGAGAGACTCCTCTCCAAAAAAACCAAGGTGGCCTGTCGCCTGACAGCTGAGGTTGTCCACTGGCCTCCACAAAGACATGTGCATGTACATGATGAACGTTTGCACACAAGATATGACAAATATAAAATAAGGAAAAAAATTGAGATGATAAATGAGATAATGAAAATAAGTAGGAAAAAATTTAAATGAGACATCATTTTACCACCCACCCCCACCCCAGCCCACCCCCCCCACCCCACCCCCACCCCCAGGCTAGGTGACCTCTGTGGATTCCTTAGAGAGGAGCGGTGTGCTGGCTTTGGGGCATAAGATTTTAGCTTGGAGCCTTCACTAGAAGTCCCCGGGTGTGAAGGGCTGTGAAAATGAACAGGTAGGATGTGCTCAGGCTGGGGCCTGAGATTGGCGGTTAGGAAAATGTGAATGTCAAGTTTGTGTTTCCACTGCTAGCCCCAAGGGCCTCAGGTGGTACCCCACCCCCAACTATGTATCCTCCTCACTTCCTCCCCATCCCCCCAGCCCTCACAGGGCATAGCACCGTGAGTGTCTCTCTAGGTTAAGAGGAGCTCACATCTTGTCAAAAGCTTCGCTAGGACCAGAACAGGGAACAGCCTGAGAGGTACCAAAAGGACCTTGCCTCCTAATGACCACTTGAGTGACTGTCTTTTAACTTTGTGATTCTAAGGAGTTACGTTCAGGTTACTTCCTGGGCTGGAGATATAGCTCAGAGGTAGAGTTGCCTGCCCAGCATGCAACAGGCAACAAACAAAGAAACAGACAAACAAAACCAAAGAAACATTGTTTCCATCAGGACTTTGCATCCCCAAGGTACGTAGTCTATCTTGGTTAGATTTCTGTTGCTGTGGTAAAACACCTTGATCAAAAGCCACTCAGGAAGGAAAGGGTTCATTTCCCTTGCACTTGCAGATAACAGTCTGTCACCCGTGGAAGTCAGGGAAGGAACTGAAGGGGGTCATCGAGGTCTGCTGTTTACTGGATTGCTCAGCCCGCTTTCTTATACAATCCAAGACTACGTATATGCCCAGGGGTAGCATTGCCCACAGTGAGCTGAGCTCTCCCATGTCAATCACTAATCAAGACAACACCCCCACAGATTTGCCTATAGGCTGATCTTATGGGAGCATGTTCTCCATGAAGATTCCTTCTCTCAGCTGTCTCTAGGTTTGTATCAAGTTGACAAAACCAACCGGTACACAGCCCTACCAGTCTTTGGGTATTGCTTGTGTGCAAATAGCTTGCGGTGCTCAGGCCTCAGTGCACAGCCAAAATGTAGCAGCCTTTGGAAAGGTTGTCATCCATAGATAGCTTCCCTCCAGGACTGGTTGTTCTTCTGTTGTGGTCAAAGTGATCTCAAAACATAGTCTTTTCCCACAACTGGTGGCCACAGAGTCATGAGGCTCAGCCTGGTGTCCTGGGGCCTGTTAAAGATACCTTAGAGTCTAGAAAGGTATCATTCAAGGACACCCGGAGTCTGGGTGCACACGTCTAAGGAAGTACCAGGCCCAGCAGAGAGCGGGGTAAAACTTTTATTAGCCCATGGGATATGACATTCCTGAGTGTAGCTATCAGAATTAAAACAGACTTCAGAAAGACACAAGAAAAGCTTGCTATAGAGGCAGTTTATTTTATTTTTATTTTAAAAATTATTTGTTTGTTTGTTTGTTTATTTGTTTATTTATGTGCATTGGTGTTTTGCTGAATGTATGTCTGTAAAAAGTTATCAGATCCTGGAACTGGAGTTAAAGACGGGTATGAGCTGTCATGCGGGTGTTGGCCATTGAATCCAGGTCTTCTGGAAGAGCAGCCAGTGTTCTTAACTCTGAGCTGTCTCTCCCGCTCTTACTTACTTTTTAATCATCACGTTTTAAAACTCTTCCTGGTTCTCTCTGGTCTTCTCATTTGCCTTCTCCCATCTGTCAAATGTTTGCCAAGGTATTGGATTTTCTGAAAGCCACGCCCTCCTGCAGACGTGTCCTCTTTTCAGAGGTATGAGACAAACTCCTGTTGTGGCTTCTATAAAGCGTGTGTGGCCTTGGAAGTGTGGCTTAGAGAGGCAACCGCAAAGACTGGGACAATACAGCCGTCTGTCACCTCCGTTGTATCCCATGGGATGTCAGGACACAGCGTCATGGTGTCGCCGACTGCTTTGCGGTTTACAAAAAGATGCCCTGCCATGCTTTGGCTTTTCACAACTATACAAGAGTGTTCTACAGGCAAATATGGAAGGGCGGAGAGGTGCAGGGGCGTGTCTCAAGATGCAGATAAGGAACAGAGCTTATCTGCAGCCACCAGGGCTATGCTCTCTTCCCGATGGACACAGCCAGCCTTTGCCAGAGCAAAAGAAACCTGAGGAGAGTCTGAAGATTGGCAAATGGCTCACTCCGCCCTCAGGCGTCTCTCTCCCTGTCTCTGTTTGCCTGTAAACTCTGTTCCTAGTTCAAGGACTGGCTCCTCCAGTGACCCAGGCCTCTGCTTCTGGGTTCTCAGAGGAATTTCTGGTGTAACCCTGTCCACCTTTGGGAGTGACCAGAGGCATCGCCCTACTAAGTTCCAACCTTTTGGCATAACAGTTGTGTTTTACAGAATACAGAGTTTGTGCTTAAGAACCTTGCAATCCGGGGCTGGAGAGATGGCTCAGTGGTTAAGAGCACTGTCTGCTCTTCCAGAGGTCCTGAGTTCAATTCCCAGCAACCACATGGTGACTCACAACCATCTGTAATGAGATCTGATGCCCTCTTCTGGTGTGTCTGAAGACAGCGACAGTGTACTTACACATAACAACAAATTTAGGCCAGAGAGAGCGGGACCAGAGAGAGTGGGACCAGAGTGAGCAGAGGTCCTGAGTTCAATTCCCAGCAACCACATGATGGCTCACAACCATCTGTACGGCTACAGTGTACTCATATACATAAAATAAATAAATCTTAAAAAAAAGAACCTTGCAATCCAGTGATGTATATGTTTATATGTGCATGTGTGTGTATGATATATGTGATATGAGATATATACAGCTCAGTCAGACAGACCACACACACACACACTTACACACACTTCCTGGGTCATAAAGATGGTTAGGAACTGGGAACCTGATAGGCTGCCCATCGATGAATGAAATACCACAGTCGTTGCCTGAGTCCCAGTCATGCCCTCCAGTCTTCTTGTGGCCTATATGACATAGGAAGAGCTGCAGTAGGACTGACAAGTGTTATGTTGATGACGCCAAGCCCACAGATGTCTGTTTCTGTGGCTCCCTGGCAATTGGATCTCTGCACTGTATGTCTATCAGGATGGGCCTGTGACACTCCAGGCTGTGTATGTGACCTTGGGCAAGTGGATTTCTTTATCCAGAACTTGCTCCTAGGAGGCTCCACTGAGGCAGAAAGAAGAGAAGAAGCAGGCGAGACTCCCTCAGCCTGCAGCGCGTGAGCTTCAAGAAACTGTTTCCTGTGTCCTGCAGGGCCACAAAATAGGGGCTCAAAACCCAGCTGTGGCCCACGGGGTGTGTCAGTTGTATGGGAGCCAGATGGTTTGAATTCTTTTCCTCCTTCAGGGAACCACTGGTGAGCACACTGTTACCTTAATTTTAATTTCTACAAGATTCACGTGGAGGCCACTCACACTTGGCCTTCTGGTGGGGAAGTCAGGTTACATTTGTCCGGCAGGAAGCAGCATGGAACGGAGGTCTTGATGCTTTCAGTCAGGGCTGCTGACTCGGCTGTCTTTCTCAGGCAGCTCCAGAAAGAACTCTTAACGAGCTCACGACTCCCAGATGGGGTCTGGAGCCATTTCCTGCCCTTCTGACTCCCATCAGTTTTAGCTCAGCCCTGGAGGAAATAGTCCCTAGTTGGTAGCTGCAAACATGGCCTCTCACGCCCAAAAGGCTTGGGTTTTAAGTCTTGCCTTTTTCATTGGTTCTACAGCCTTAGGCAAGTGACCTTTTCTAAAGCGTCTGTGTTCTCATCTGTGTCTAGGATAGGGACAGAAATTCTGGTCCCTAGATCTCAGCTCAGTGATTGAGTGTTGACTCTTTCAGCCCATTATCGAGAATGATGTCAGGAATAGAGTGAATGGCTATCTGCTGACTTGGAGTCTCACATAGGTGTCAAAGGAAGGGCCCTTCTCTGAGATATTTTGTGAAGCTCCTCCTTTCATAGGAGTCAGTGCAAAGTGGGGGTAGGAGCGTACATTCCTGTGTGAAGTGTGGGGAGGAGCCAGCCTCAGATATGTTCTTAGTCTCTGAGTGTCTGTGGCTCAGTGCCCTTGGTGTCCTCCCCTGCTTGGCAGAATGGGTCTGAGCACGTCCTCAGGGTGACATGTGATACCTATGTGCCACCTGCCTGTCTTGCATCCTTCTCCTCAGTGTTCGGTACACACACCGACTATTCTGCTTCCCAGGCGTGCCCGTGTCTGTGTAATTGTGTGAATCTCAGCAGTCGATAGGACTCCAGTCTCTACATTGGAGTGAAGGATTCTGGGTTTTGCTGTTTGCTTACTTGCTTGCTTGCTTGTTGAAGTGTGAGGGATGGGACCTTGGGCCTTGTGCATCGTGCTAAGCAAGCACTTCATTGTAGAGTGACGCACCCAACTCCTCCATGGATTCTAGGCAACCTCTCTACCATTGAGCCATGCCTCTCAGCCTTTCTCTGGATTCTGGGCAGGTGTTCTACTGCTGAAGCACACCCCAGCCTTGATTCATTTGCATGTCATTCTCTCTATCCCAAGTTCTATGGCAGAAACCCGATTTAACCTCAAATGTAGTGCCACATGGGGGTCTTGTAAAGTAAACAAGATTTCCATTTTCTCTTGGTTGATTAAGTGTCCATAAACCAGCTGCATGGTGTCTCTAGCTCCCTTGGGCGTGTGACACTTTCTGGACACCATGTTTGTTGCAGGCTATGATCTTCCACCTCGAAGATTTGTACCTACAATGACATGGGCTATAGACGAAGTGGCCAGATAAAGCACATGGTGTTGAAAGCATCACCTTTAATGTGTCTGCTCATCCCACACGGTGACACAAAGCTTCCCAGAAGCCCCTTGTTTCCAGCATTGTCAAACCAGGCTAAGGCATCCCGCCAGGGCACCTCCTTCTCACTAAGAAACTTTATGTCAAGAAGTCCTGCCCTGGATCCCACAATCTTTTGGGGAAAGTCTACTGTCTAACAAACCAGTCCCCAGTATCTGGGTTTGCCCAGGCTTCTGACCCAGGTGGAAATGATGTGAGCCCCAAAGAACGTGGGTCTCTTTCCTCCTTCATCCCATCCTCTTCCTCCTCACCTACCTCAAAGAGCAAGTGACAGGCTTGTGAAGGGCCGCAGCATAGAGGCGCGGGCATCTCCGCTGTGGGGAATGTCTGCTCCTGTGTTCTCAGGGCATTGTTTAAAATAAATTATGAGCAAATAGGGAAGTGGGATCTAAGCAAGGAAGGGATGGGTCGGGCTGAGGATGGGGAGGGAATGGGCGTGCCCATGGAGCAGTTTGGGGCCACTAAACGCTTAGGGAGTCACTGTTTGCACCTTGTCAGTGTGAGTAGCCTCTCGTTCCTTCTAATCATGTCATTCTGCATCTTCACGGTCATCCTCTCTCTTACTCTTGCTTTCTCTCTCTCTCTCTCTCTCTCTCTCTCTCACATTTTGAAACAGGGTCTCACTGTGGCACTATGGCTGGCCTGGACCTTGTTATATAGAGCAGGCTGGCATCACAGAGTGTTACCTGTCTTTGCCTCCCTAGTGCTGATATTAAAGGTGTGCCTGGCTCATATTCTCTCTCTTGAGAGCCCAGCTTGACAACTTGTACACCGTGGAGCTCTTGATCGTTTTGGGAGGTTTGCCTCACCATCAGGGAGGGGGTGCTGTATTCATTTTATCATCACTGGGACAATGAAGACCAAATGGCAGCTTAAATTAAAGACAGGCATGATGAGAGAATGAGGAGTGGAGAACACGTGTGTATGTGTTTATGCATGGGTATCTATGTATCGGCTCAGGGCCTGTTAGAGTGTGCATGTACGTGTGTGTGTGTGTGTGTACATGCATAAGCACATGTGTGCGTGTGTATGTGCATGTGTATGTGTGTGTATTTGTGCATGTGTGCATGCATGTGTGTGTTTAGGTAAAAAATGGGATAAATCCTAACTAATCTTACTTTTCTATTGATTTTTTTTTCCTTCTTCACTGGCTATATTTCTCCTTGAAGGATCTATAGTCCCTGATGTCTTGTTTGAGCTCACTGTGCCTCCCAGGGGAGAAACTGCTCCTTGTCTTTTCCCTTACAGATTGGAATGTATTTGATTGACAGCCCTGGAAGAAGGCCATGCTTGTGCAGAGAACTTCTTTTC
This sequence comes from Tokudaia tokunoshimensis, assembly GCA_036184795.1. NCBI lineage: Eukaryota > Metazoa > Chordata > Mammalia > Rodentia > Muridae > Tokudaia > Tokudaia tokunoshimensis. The sequence goes on from BTHU01000022.1 coordinate 21,063,619, forward strand.
ACCCCTCCCCCATTGGGGAACCCCTGTAGACAGACCTGGCTTCCAGCCCAATAGCCCAAGCATTTGCTCCTGTAATTTTCATCTTTGCCAGGGCTCAGAATATTGTAGATGAGCTCAGTTGTATACTCAGAAGTCCTGGGTTTGCTCCCAGGTTTGAGATCTAGCATACAAGAAGCCTTGGGCTTGGCCTCCAGCATTTCATAAACCAGGGATAGTTGCATACACACACTAAGGAGGTAGAGGCAGGAGGATCAGAAGGTTAAGGCTATTTTTAGTCTGCCAGAGCTTCATGAGTCTTTTCCCCTAAACATATATACATATATGCAAGCATATACACACATATATACATACACGGAAGCACATGCACATACATGCAAGTATATACACATACGTATATACATGCAAACGTGTACATGTATGCAAGCACACACATATACAACATGCAAGCACACACATATATACATACATGCAAACATACATATATGCATACATTCATGCATACACACACACACATATATGCATGCCCTGCAGATGATAAAATAACTGCAGCAACAAAACACAAATACTAACTAAATGAGGGCGTTTTTTCACTCGCCCTTCATGGGGAAGACTCACAAAGATTGCAGTGGATGGGCAGAGAGAAAGGTCTAATAGTGGTCTGTGGCTCCTGTACAATTGTCAAATGCAGAGGTTACACTTGTGGGGAGATTGGTGGAGATTTTCTGAAAATGCAGGTGAAGATGGTGGTAAAAATGTCCTATACTTGAATGTTCAAAATGCAAATGTGATATCTGGCCAGGCACTGGGCTAAGACTTATTACATATGTTATCACCCCTATTTTTAGATACGTGGTTTGTTTTCAAGGTTTTTTCCCCCCCTGTTATAAGTAGACATAGATGAATATCTTTTCATATAATTGTGTGATTTACAGCCTCCTGTTCAGAGTCAGTTCTTTCAAGCACAATTACTAGGCATGGAATTTAAAAAGTAACAAAACAAAACTTGAGATGCATTGCAGGCTTGCTTCAGTGTGACATTACATTCCCACGCAAAAGAGCGCACTGCTGCCTACTTCCTTTCAAAGACTTAGAAAAACCAGCCCTTGGTTGACACTGAGCCATCGCTCACTGCGTGACTCAATGTCTTGATAATTTAAGCCAAGTACCCAGCTGTGTTCATTGTAGATACATGGTTCTCAACTTTCCTAACGCTGCGACCCTTTAATTCAGTTCTTCATGTTGTGGTGGCCCCCAACTATGAAATTATTTTTGTGGTGATTTCAGCACTGTAATTTTGCTACTGTTTGAATCGTAAATCTCAGATATGTGACTCTGACCCCAGGTTGAGAACCACTGTTCTAGAGACTTAGGAAAGGAAAGAGCTGTTCTTTGATTGGATTCCTTTCAACTGCAAGTTCGAGGTGTTGCATTGGAAACAGAAGGTGCTTTCCTATAAATTCATCCTCGCCTCTCCTCTGCTCTTCTCTTAGTCCCAACTCCTGGAATGTGGCCCCTTAAGCATGCCGTATCTGGAAGGCCCAGGATCTGGGTTCTTCTTTTAAGGAGATGCCCAGGAATCTAAATGATTCTTGAGTCTGACTTCAGGATTCTCCTAATCTTCCTACCCCCTTCCCTCAAAGCACCTTCTGTGTTCTCAGCCCCCTGCCAGTGCATCCCAGGCTTGGTTGTCACCTTTGAAAGGCGGGAGGATGAACATTCAGACACAAAGCTGGCTAACCAAAGGTGGTGGGAGGGAAGCTGCTGGCTGTGGTTTTCCCCCTGGATGACACGTTCTCTCAGCAAACCTAGTTTAAAAGCATGAAAGAGGCTCCACACATGCAGACAAGCATGTGTCCAGTGCCTTCTCCAAGCCTGATGCTTCACTCCAAAACAAACAGGCCATGTCTTGCCTACGTCACACACATTCTGGAAGGATGAAGAGGCACACACTGAAGAAGGGGCTGCCTCCCTTCTGCTGAAGGGGCTGCTAAACTTGGGACCAAAAGCCATGCAGTTGAAAGAGGTCATAGAGAACAATGGGGTTTAGGAATCCGAGTAACACTGGCAGGTAGAGAGGAAGGGAGTCAGGGAATGGGACCTGTGAGTGTTTGGGGACAGCGGGTTCCAGATGGAAGCAACAGTAAGCTTGAAGGCCATTAAAGAACAGTTGGATTTCTCATCATAGCAAAGAGGCTAGAGAAGAAGGAAGAGAAGCAGTGACGTGGGACTGTGGGTGACAGAGGGATCTCCTAGCCCTGAGTAGTAGCCAGTATAAGAGGCGAGGGTGTACTGGCTGGTTTTTGTCAACTTGACACGAGTTAGATTCATCAGGCAGGAAGGAGCTTCAGTTGAGAAAAATGCCTCTGTGAGATCCAGCTGTGAGGCATTTTCTCAATTAGTGATCAATGCAGAGGGCCCAGCCCATTGTGGATGGGGCCACTCCTGGGCTGGTGGTCCCGGGTTCTGCAAGAGAGCAGGCTGAGCAAGCCACGGGGAGCAAGCTGGTAAACAGCACCCCTCTATGTCCTCTGCATCAGCTCCTGCCTCCAGGTTCCAGACTGACTTGAATTCCTGCCTGACTTCCTCTAGTGATAGACTACAGATCTGGAAAGGTAAGCTGAGTAAACCCTTTCCTCCCCAACTTGCTTTCTGATTGGGGTATTTCATCACAGTAATAGAAACCTTGACTAAGACATCGGGGTTCTACATGACATGGACTCGGGGTTGACAGCAAGGAAGGGACAGGATGTGATACCCTGTTTGGGTCAGAAGTTGGGTCTGACCCTGGCTTAACAGTTGGCAGAGATGGCAGCAAGGGGGTATTGGTTCCTGCTGCCTTGTAGATGAGACAGGCAATGGTGGCCGTGGACACACTACTTTGTGGAGAGCTGTAGCGAGGAGTAGGCATGGCAGCCCTCTCTGGCCCCCTTCTCTTCCCAGGGAGGAGTAGAACTTGGGTAATATTCTACTTTCTCCTTGGAATCTTGACACCAGGTCTCAATCACACTTTTCAACAACCTCTGCTTCCGTCTTAGCCATTTTTCTGGCGCTCTTCTTTCCTACCATTTAAAAATCGTTCTTACCGAGTTCTTTGTTCGTGATGAAATGCTGCGAGAGTCCGACATGGCCATTAGGACTTGCCCAAGAAACATCTGCTGTTTGTCCTCCATACCAAGCCTTCTGTGGAACAGGAACTTAGAAATGTCACAAAGCCAGGAACCACCTGCAGGGGTACCCACACTGAAAAGTCCCACCAGGAAACACAAAACACTTTCTTTTACAAGTCTCCTTGGTCATGGTGTTTTGTCTTAGCATAGAAAAGTAAGACGGAGATGTTTTCCAGGGTGACATGAGCCCTTACTAGAGCCCTGCTCAGGACACTAGTGTTCCTGTAGTTGCTGTCCTGCTAGTTGGCAAGGTGTGTGGTTGGGAACATGGATCCTTCGGGACCGTGTTTTCAACTTGGATATGAGTCCCAGCCAGATAGATTTCTAAGATGCTGTCAGCTTTAACATCTTACAAGTCTAAGTGACGGGTGTGAATAAGAAATAAGCAACAAAGGTGGCAGATGAAACTTCCACGCTCCCTTGGGAGATCCCTGACAGTGGTGGCCCAGGTCTGAATTCTGAGCAGCTCCTGGGTGCCCGTTGTCCTTCACATTTCATCCATGTTTGATATAAAGTCTGTACAACTAAGTGCAGTTAGAAAGATAAGCAAACCCAAGGCTGGGATAGAGGAAGTAAGCCTCTGTATAAGGAGACTCATTCCTGGTCGCTGTTAGCTCTGCAAAGGATCCTGGTCTATCTGGCCAGTTCCCGTGTCTGGGTTGCTATTTCACATTTGATGGGAAATGACTGATTAATGAGGATGGACAGTTCGTGTTCTCTCTCTCTCTCTCTCTCTCTCTCTCTCTCTCTCTCTCTCTCTCTCTCTCTCTCTCTCACCGGTTTTGCTCCCTCCAGCTCCTGCCTCTAACTTTGGGTCCACTCCTCATTTTCTCAATTGGTCTTGCTTGCTCCCTCCAGGGACTTTGATGTCTAAGGTTTAACCGAGTAGGAAAATGGCTAGCTTCCAGAATGACAACCTTAGTCCAGTCTGGGGCTGAAGCCAGGTCAGATAAGCCCGATACCTTTCATCTTACCTGCAAGGTAACACCTTCCTCCCAGGTACTGCAAGAGGGGAGACCCGAGGAATTCAGCTTAGGGTTTCTTTCTCTTCTCACTTAGCTTTGGCTTCCTACCATGACTAATAAATATTACTGTGAAATCTTTCGATGTTCTAAAGGGACAATGTTTTCCACAATGTCTCCCTACCAAAGTGTGTGTGTGTGTGTGTGTGTGTGTGTGTGTGTCTCCATCCACACGTGTGCTCTATACCAAGGCACGTTATTCTCTTTTAGCTTAATCTCTTCCTAGCAGGCTCTGAATCCAGATGTCTATCATTCTTTGAACAATATTGTGAGCACTAACTTAACCATTCATGCTGTGGCTGAAAGGGCTGTCTTCCGGCAATTGTTTTCCTGCTGTAATTATGAGGAGTGTCCCTGGCTTTGTTCCTGTTTGGAGCCTGACATTGTCCTGGGTCTTTGTGTGGCAGGTGTGTGAAGCGGTAAGTACCTACCACCTTCAGTACTGTACCGAGAACACCATTGTGCACTTGGTGAAGCACAAGAGTACTCTTGAGGTTAAGTCTCTGGGTTTTGTCCTCGGAGCTGAGTTTAGTCAGTTGAACCATTGAGCAGATGTCATATTCTTTAAGAAAAAAAATTTCTTGGCTCAGCCATTGGAAGTGGCTACAAATTTCCAAGCCAGGGGTACTCGGGAACTCTCCAGTACCATAGTCCCCTCACCTCCAAACCCCCTGGATCTAGGCTTTTAGTTATTTGCCTGTCAGCTTCAGTTCAAAATATTACATGGAAAATTCCAGGAATAAATAAACAATCCTCGTCTTAAATTGTATGCCATTCTGAGCAATGTAATGAGATCTCATCTTATCTCATTCTGTACTACTCTGGATGTGACATGTCCCTCTGTCCTGTCTATCCACCTCATATGATACTTAATTTATGAATTAAGCTTTGTCATAGATACGATGTTTGCGTATAGGGAAGAAGAGAGCTCGTATGGGGTTTGGTGCTCTTCTAGTCTCAGGAATCAACTGGGGGTGTTGAGATGGGCTCCCCACCTCAGATAAGGGGCTCGGTGGATAAAAGGTGGGGCAAACAGGATGGCAGGGGGAGGTTGAGTTTTTTATAGTGAGGGACACTCTAGAGCCAAAATTAATTAATTTTGTTTTTCAACACAGGGTTTCTCTATGTCACTCTGCCTGTCCTGGAGCTCGGTTTGTAAACCAGGCTAGCCTCTGACTCAAGAGATCTGCCTGCCTTTGCTCCTGCAACCCTACCATGGTTGAAGCACAAGAATACTCTTGATTGCTGGGATTAAAGGTGTGAGCTACCCCACCCAGGTGTGAGTGTGTGCTTGTGTGTATGCACGAGCATAGCCCCTAGAAGTACTTTCATGCCTCTTAATCCAGACTGGGGAGTGGGCTAGACGACTCTGAAGTGGCAGGCAGCCTTGTAGTGGGAGATAAAAGCCTGCCTGGAGAGCCTCTGCTATGAGCAAGCTCTTATCTCCTTTAAGAAGAGATGAGGTTGCTTTGGCAACTGCACAGCAGAGGGAAAACATCAACCTGGTCTCTATGTGACTTGCAGGAGCCTGGCCATCACATGCAGTTGCTGTTGCCCTCCTCCTGGCAGGCATCTTTATGCCACACAGTACCTGGGGGAGGGAGGACTGCTCCTATTATTCTGTGCAGAAAAACAGGGCTACACCGGGCTCTGCAAATGAGCCTGGTTTGCTTGGTAAATCCTCCCCCCACCACCCCCCCAGGAGTTGTGTCATATCTGTTGGGTGGTTCTTTGCCTTTCCTGTGCTTGCTTTGTACATAGGCTTGTCTGATAGCAGCCCAGGCTTGTCTGATGGCCCTGGAGCGGGGAGCGGGTGCATCCTTGGAGGGAGAAGGATCAGTGCATACTTCGGTAGGGGTCTCTCCCTGTTTCAATAAGGAATACCCTCTCTTTTCCAGACTCCATCTCCCCCATGGCTTACCTTACTGGAGGAGAGGAAAGACTGGACCACACCCAGTGAGGGAGCCCTCTTTATCCTGCTGGAGCCAAATAGCCCTGAAGGCATTATCCTTTAGCAGGGATTATTATTATTATTATTATTATTATTATTATTATTGGCTTTTCTTAGATCAGACCTTGTCTTTTGATTACCCTAGAATGGGGAACATATACTTAGTGCTTGACATCATGGGTGCCAGCCCCCGACTGGACTCAAGTGCTACGGTGGCAAGAGAGAGAACTGCAGGCCAGTGAGAGCCAGTCGGTCCCTAGTCCATGGTGTCTGTCCCTGGGCAGATGTTTAAGATAGCTGGCTCCCCTCTCTTTCTTCCTGCTCCCTAAGGAAACACAAAGGGCTGGACCACTGTGGGTAGGTGCTGCACCAAATGCTGTGTCTAGTAATTTAAAAATGAGGGGACTATCAGGCATGAACAGCATATGAATCTCGGATGCAGACATTTGAGACATGTTGGTGACGCTCAGTGTAGTGGCAGACATACGTGTTCAGCTGTCAGCCTGGCTTTACGTGATGGTCTGATTGAGCTTCTTTCCCAGGGTTTGTGCCTTTTCTTCTCATGAATATAGTGAGTGCCACTGAGATCACTCAAGCCTGGGCAGTGCCAAGCTAACATGGCTACGATTATTATCCTTGTAAACCTGCATAGTCCTCGAAAGCAGACAGCACTCTCAATGGCTTCTCAGATCCGGGTCTGATGATGCGTTTGTTGAAAGGAGCCACACACACTGTATAGCTGATGCCTCGAGATTCCCACGTGCTTCTGTAGTTGAAGCTTCGCCCAAGTCTCTCATAGTTGTGAGAGTCCCTCACTGGTGCTAGCCATACAAAGGCTTAGCCCAAACCCCTTGGTAAGAAGAACATATTGAGCTGTCCTTCCACACTGCTACATGGCTCCCATCCTAGACTCAGGTAACACCTTCGTGAGATCAGAGGTCCTGGAAGAAGGAGTCTTTCTGATGGTGATGTGATTACATTGGGGTGAAAATGACCACCACATGTCCATTGGTCAGCAAAGAAAGGAGGCAGGCCCAGCCGCCAAGGGGGGATCCTCTCGGGGTTAGAGTTGGCTTCTTTGCCTGGGACCACCTCCTGTTTGCCATTGCTCTGGGAAGCAGTAACAAGATGTGGGCTACATATACTGGGCTGCTCATAGTGTCATGAGCAGATAGGACTGAAGGCTTTGCCATGCGGTTGGGTCAGGGTTCCTTGTGATAACAAAAGATTTCCCACAGTGTCCTCTGCTCTCTGCTTTGCTGACACAGCCAATGGACAAGGGAGGAGTGAGACGGGGAAGGCTTGCGTTCTCAGGGCCAATGTTAGGAGTGGGTCTCTCTGCCCTGAATTCCTTCTCCTTTCTCTTTAGCTTCTCTTTTCCTATCCAAATTGGCTAGGTCTACCTTGGTCTATCCCAAGAGTCTCGTAAGCCATTTTCCACTTCTTTCCTGCCAGCCTATTGGAGTACTTGATGCTGTTTCTCAGGGATTGTTGTTGGAAGGATTTCCAGAATATTAGAGAGACAGTCTTCGCTGAAAGAGTCAGATAACCCATTCAAGCGCAGAGGGTGAGCCCCGCACCGTCCAAGCAGAGCGCTGCACCATTAGAACACAGATTCTGACACAGCTTGTGACATTTATCTGAAGTTCAGGCATCTTGCTAGGAAATGCCAAGGAAAATATTTTCAAATCACTGGGGCTTGGGGCTTCGTTTCTCTCGTTACCAGCCTGTCTGATGACTTCAACTGGCTGTGACCTTTACCCTGACACTTTCAGAATCCTGCCAGTTCAGGAAAAGCTAAAAGTCTCAGGGTAGGATTTCAGGGTCGGGGAGCGGTGGTGGTGGTGGGGGGCATGACATGTTCAACCTTTTGACATTGTGAAATGGTGTGTTGGGACACATGCACAGCTATCCTGGGGTCTACTGGTTGGACAAGTCTACCTCTGCATGGTTTCAGAAATCCTGCAGGTTCTTCTGATGGTTTCTTGTTTTCCCAAGTTCCAATAATAGGCTCCTCTTTATTAAAGCGAGAAAAAAAATTATATTCCCTTTAAAATTGCGTCTCTCCATCTTCCTAGGTGTCATGGAGGAAGAAGTAACTGGAATTACAGTTTAAAAAAAACAAACCCTAATCCTTGATTAGGTGGTGGGATCTGGGGACTATAAATTTTCTTCTTTAAATTTGCTTGCATTGCTTAATTAAAAGAGAGAGGGGAAAACAAAACAAAACCCAAATGTGTCATTTCTCTAAAAACAAACAAGGTTCCAAGATAAATGAATTTAGAAGCAAACAATGGCCCGAGGGTCCCTTTACAAGAAGAATCCAGAGAACAGTCAGCCACAAAGTCTCTGAGGATGGAGGCCTGAGGGCTTTGCTGGGCATCAGATTAGCTCCTGTGAGTATTAGATCTTTTGTTTGCTTCTGGTTGGATTTTATCTCGACCCACTAGCCTACTTTCCTTTGGGGACTGAGTGGTTCTCCCGCTCCTTTCCAGGGCAGTTCTTCTCCCTGTCAGGCCACCTGGGCAGGTCCTTACAGGCCAAGACAAATACTTAGAGGCTAGCAGCATCCAACAGAAAAACAACAAACAAACAAAAGATGTTTTCTGCTCAAAATTAATGTTGGTTTTGGGAGCAAATGTTGTCCCCTTATCTAACTTTACACTTGACATTCTTGGGGAAGAACAAGAGGAACCTTTTGCCTCCCCACCCAAGCTAAAGCACTTGTTATGTTGTGCAGCAAATTTAATTAGTCCAAACAAAACAATTAGAACTGGGTCCCGCCCTCGGCTGGAAGGGACATTGACCTCTGCCCGACACAGCCTGGCCCAGGGTTGCAGCCAGTTGTGCCCTGATCAGGCAGCTATTTCTGGAGCTGGGGAGAGAACCTGTCATTTTGTATGGTGCTCTCCACGTGGAGGACAAATGCCACTTGACAGGGCTGCAGGCCGCTCTCTTCTGCCGCGTTCAGCGGGGAAGGGGCCGCTTCTCACATACCTTTGGCAGCTTCAGAGATTATTCTGGGAGCCGAGCCAAGCATTCCTATCCTTTGGGAACTGGCCCAAGAGGAGAAATTCTATGACTTCTTCTCATGGGTTGAGCAATCTCCAAAAGTAAGTCGGGTGAGCTTCGGGAGAGGAGTGGTAGGATCTAGGCTTACTCCATCACCAGCTACCTTAAACAAAGGGCTTGTGTTTGCAGTTCTCTGCTGACGAAACCCAGTGGCTCGGACAGTGGCATCCTGTTGTCATAGCTCATCCTCTGCATCCACTTGATCTTGGTTCCCTTCCATATTTGCTATAACTTCAGAGATGGGCATAAGGTGGTGTTTATACAAAAAGCCAGTCTTGGCTCTGAAGGTCTGGATTCTATGATAAGCTCTTATTGTCTTGGTTATTTTAACTGGGTACCTCAAAGGCAGGACAAAGAGACATCAACAAAAGGCTTTGTTTTTTTTTAAGATTTATTTATTTTATGTATATGAATACATTGTAGTTGTACAGATTGTTGTGAGCCATCATGTGGTTGTTGGGAATTGAACTCAGAACCTCTGCTCACTCTGGCCCCAAAATTTATTTATTATTATATGTAAGTACACTGTAGCTGTCTTTAGACACACCAGAAGAGGGCGTCAGGTCTCATTATGGATGGTTGTGAGCCATCATGTGGTTGCTGGGATTTGAACTCAGGACCTTTGGAAGAGCAGTCAGTGTTCTTACCCTCTGAACCAACTCACCAGTTCAAGGGCTTCGTTTTTAATGTGAACCTTTATTCTAAATGCCAGAGTAGGGCCAGTCAAGGAGTACTGCTCTCATGGGTATAGCCCTGGAGTAGGAGGGAGTAGAGAGGGATGGGGGAAATGAAGAAGGCCGTGAGAATGATACAGTCTCGACAGCTAAAGAGTAAGGCAAGAGCTACATGTTAGCTGTAGGATGAAAGCCAAGTAGTGATGTTGTCTATTTCAAGAGGGTTCTTTTTATTCTTCAGAGACAGAATCCAAGGATACAATTTCAGTTCCCATGACCCAAACCCACTTTCTCGTGGACGTTGCTGTCCCTCAGTAAGAGTGTGGCAGGCAGCTCCACAGCACCTGTGATCAGGATCCTGTCTTGTAGCCCTGCTTCCCTAGTGTGTGGCCTCCCTTTTGGAGCTCATTACCTTACCCTTGGTGGGATTCATAACAGGCAAAGAGGAGATGGAGAGTCGCCCCATAGGACAATTACATGTCACCCTTGCCACATGAACTTAGGACCTATTCTTATTTACTGCAAGGGCAGGTGGGAAATGTAGTTCATATTTTTTGGCAGTTGAAAATGAGCAGTTTTGTTATTGGGGAAGGGAGTGGGTTATGGGGCTGGGGGAGAGCCAGGGTGTAGGGATAGGGGTGTCTCATCACTGGTCCCCACTTCCTATAGTGAGACCTAAAACAATGGGGCAGCCGACTGCAACAGATCTATCATTGAGGTCTTTCCTGTGACCCACATCAATACGTTTTCTTGAACCCCGGTTCCAGCTATTTCTGGTATTTCCCCCTTTTCGGGGCAGCTGAACTTGGAAGAGGGCAGTCAGTAAACATCTTTATGCCTTTGTATTTAACATCAAATAAGGATAGAAAAAAAATATTCCTGGGAGCGAGAATTTAAAACAAAGAGGGGTCTTCGCCTCCTCTCCTCTTCCCCCTCCGCCCTCTCCTCTTCTCTTGCCATCCGCATTGGTTAGGACGGAGTTCTACAGTCCTTGGAGGCACAAGGGTCTTCTTCTGGAGCCCTGTTCTCCTGTGCCTTAAGGGCTTTGGAGGAGACAGGGGCCAGGGGAGAAGAGCAGATGCCCTGAGCCCTTACGTAAGGAGGTACATCGGTGCATGGGCGGTTCATTTTCCATTAGCTAGAGAGGCATTTTATTTCCACTAGAAATGGAGGCAGACAGGAAAGCAATTAGTGTTAGTGGGTTTATAGTGTGGTCCCTGGAGCCAGCAAAATCCAAGCACCAGATGTCTGTGTGAGAACATTTGGGGGCTCTTTCCACCCCTGCCCATCCCCACCTCCTGCCAAAAAGACCCAAAATATCACCGTTGGGAGAACAGGGTATGCTGGGAATAGCAGAACAGGGGGCCTGTTCTGTGGAGATAGAGAACACTGCCTCAGAAGCTGGGGACGGGCGAATGGGAGGACAGGAAGCAGGTTTCCCAGCCCTCCCAGACTCCTGGCCGCAGGACCCCTCAGGCCTCTGATGACTGGGGCTTGGAGAGAAGCTAGCCTGGGGACAGTAGGCTTGAAGCCCTGTTATCTACCTTCTTTTGTCTTTACCCCTCTCCTCTGCACTCTGGTTACTCAGAGACTAGGAATGAGAGAAGAAGGACCCACAACAAGGACAAAAGCCCCGACACCCCTCTCCCTTCCCCATCTTCTAGGATAGCAAGATAATGGTAATCTCGGTCACCACAGAGCTGACGTGTGAACAGCTTCTGGTGTGCTGTTCTTTTTCCTGAATCGCCCTTCAAGATCACGTAGCACATGACCAGGAGCCACTAGCTACTGAGCCCTGGAGTGACCCACCTTCACACGTGCAGTAAGTATAAGCAGATCTCCAAGGGATGGTTTGAATGACACACATGGAACTCAAATGTTTCTATGGTTACATGTTCATAAAAATCGGGGATATACTGGCTTAAAGACAGTGTATTATCATAAATCTGTTTGGCTACCCTGTGGGGCTCAAGAAATTAAACCTCTTGTTTGGTCATTGCAAGAAAGCAAAAGCAAGATTGAGGCCGACATATTTTAGACACCAGTGCCCTAATCACAAGACTTTTTAAAAGCTTCCTTATATACTGTCTTACTGGATCCTTATAGATGCCCTTGTGAAAGGTAGGAGACTTGGGCAAGTGTCTGGCTGTGATTCCTCTCCATTCCAAGAAGGGGGTGAACCTACATATTTACCAAGCTGGTGACTTTGTGGTTGCCTGGGTAGAAGGCAGGGCTAGCTTGCTGTGGTGGAACACACCTGTAACCCCAGCATTTGGGAGGTTGAGTTAGGAGGATGAAACCTTTGAGGTCAACCTGGGTTTCTTAGGTTCGTGTTCTCATCTCCACCCCCAAAAGAAAATGTTGTACCTGGAAGAGATTCCCCTCCTGGGGACCCCCTCGGCTGGTTTATAGAGTATCTCACAAAGTCCCCTCCCGTGCATTAAATGGTAGTCAGTACTTCTGACTCTGTAGGAATTGGATTTTATTTTCCAGCTATTTTGTATAGCCTCTTGCAACTTTTTTTTTTTGAAAATACAGGGCCTAGAGAGATGGGCCTGAGCCCCAATGGGTAGCCAAATGGATTTCTTTTGATAATATGCTGTCTTTAAGCCAGTATATCCCCAATTTTTATAAACTGTAATTATATAAACATTTGAGATCTATGTGTGTGTCATTCAAACTATCCTTTGGAAATCTGGTGTATATTTTTCACTTACTGCACGGGTGTGAAGGCAGACCACTCATCTGGCTACTCTTCCAGGGGATCAGGGTTCAGTTCTGAGCCTCCACACAGCCATGTACAACTATTCCTAACTCCAGTTCCAGAGTATGCAGTGCCCTCTTCTGGCCTCTATGGGTACTGCACACACGGTCCACCTACAGACACAAGCAAAACACTCCTAAAATAAAAATAGATCTTTAAAAAGTGTGAAGAAGTCAAACATTTTGCCATGTTTTTATCTGTAGCTTTATGATTTCTCCCTCTGTTCCCTCAAAGGAGTTTTCAGTTTGCAATCATCGCCATAATTTTTAATATTTTTATCATTCTTCTCAAATAAAATCCTGTATCAAGTATCACTTACTTTCTCAGATCCCCTTTACTGAAATCCCAGGGAAATCCTAATTTCTTTCTATTTCTACGGGTTTGCTGACACTGGAGAATTCACACAAATGAAATCATACCACATGTGGGTTTGCGAGTGTGTTGGGCCTCGTACACATCATAACATTTCCAAAACATACGGTACCCATGCTGTAGCAAACACCAGAACTTCATTCCTTTCTGTAGCTGACTGCATTCCACTGCATAGATAAACTCTGTTTTGTTTATACATTCCCTGGCTGATAGACACGGGGGTTGTTTCAAAAGCTGGCTCTGAAGCTATGAACACTTATGCAAATATGTGTTAGAGTACAATCTTAGGTTGTTTTCGATATACACCCGGGTATGCCGTTAGTGGGTCACAGAGTCTTGTGATGGTTAACCTCTGCAGAGACTGCTAGACTGTTTTCCAAAGCTGGCACACCAGTATCCATCCGGTCCTGCCAGTGTGTGGGTGTCCTACTTAGAGCCATGTCAACACTTGCTGCTTTCTGGTTTGGGGGTTTGTTTTGGGTTTTGATTGTTGTTGTTTTAGTCATCGTAGCCAATGTGAGTTGATATCTCATTGTCTTTTGATTTCCACTCCCTGAATGACTAGTTGGGTTGAATCTCTTTTCGCAAATGTGTTGGTCATTTTCAGGCATTTCTTGGAGATGCCTCCTTGGGTCCTTTGCTCAATGTTCATTTGGTTCATCTTACTATCATTGAACTGTAAGTGGATTTACATACTATGAATACTTGTTTCCTTTTCAGATATAGGATCTGCAAATATTTTCTCCCATTGCTTTATGTTTTCTTGACGATATCCTTCAAAGTACAAACTGTTTGCATTGAAGAAGTCCAGTTTTCCTCTCTATTTCTCTTCTCTTCTCTTCTCTTCTCTTCTCTTCTCTTCTCTTCTCTTCTCTTCTCTTCTCTTCTCTCTTCTTCTCTCCTCCTCTCTCCCCTCTCCTCCCCTCCCCTCCCCTCTCCTCCCCTCCCCTCCCCTCTCCTCTCCTGTCCTTTCCTCTCCTCTCCTCTCCTCTTCCCTCTCCTCTCTCCCCTCTTCTCTCCTTTTCTCTCCTCTCCTCTCTCCCCTCTCTCTCCCCCATCTCTCCCCCATCTCTCCTCCTCCTCCTCCTCCTCCTCCTTCTTCCTCTCTCTCTCTCTCTCTCTCTCTCTCTCTCTCTCTCTCTCTCTCTCTCTCTGTTCCTTTGTACTTGCTGTCATATCTAAAAAGGGTTTTCCTTCCCCCATGGTCTCAGTGTTTGCTACTATGGTTTTCTCCAAGAGTTTGAAGCATCAACTTTAGTATAGAGCTTGTTGATCAATCCCAAGTACTTTCTGCATATGATGTGAGGAAGGGCCCAGGGTCCTTCCTCTGCATGTGGCTATCCAGTTTTACTGGCACTATATGTTAAAAAGACTATTTTTTTTCTACTGGGTTTTCTTGGCAGCCTTATTTTAAAAGTCAGTGATGAGTGTTGTAGATTTGACTCAATTGGTAAAGGCTCCTGCCTCCGAGCCTGATGTCCTGAGTCATCTCCCCAGACCAAACATGGTGGAAAGAGGGAACCAACTCCCACTGGCTGACCTCTGGCCTTTACGCATGCACATGGACACAGACACACACACACACACACACACACACACACACACACACACACACACTCACTCGCTCGTCATATGCACACACACTGACTTGTACTTACCCACATTCATATACATGCAAAATAAACAAAATGAAAAACAAAAAGAGCATACAAGCCAGGATTCATGTATACATTTATAGACCTAATTCTCTCCGGAAGTTCTACTCTTCTTTGTGCCTGCACTATGTAGCTTTGTGCATGCATTTTTGTTGTAAGCTATGAAACCACAAAACACTGGTTTTCTTTCTTTATTCTCTGTCAAGATTATTATTTTTTGCTATTCCATGCCTTTTGCATCTTCATATGAATGTTAGAACCATTGTAATCAATTTCTGCATAAAGTAAATTGGCAGGGAGGTGCTGTGGTGAATCTGTGGACCGGCTTGGGGAATGCTACCATGTAACGTCGTCTTCTAACCCATCAGCACTGGACGTCATTCTAGTTATTTACTGTGCACTCCAATTAGCACTATTAATTTCTTTCAACAAGGTCTCTTTGTTTTCAGAATACAGACCTCGTTCCCTTTCCTTCTCTTTCCTCACCCACTACAGTTCAGTTCCCATTTCTCTGATTAGCTCTGAAGATGTAGTATTCGTATGACTGTTCTTCCCCTGTCAGGATCTACCTTCGCCCACGCCTTATACTCCAGAACAACAGTGTTTAATTTGCCTCCATTTTCTGGTAGTCTTTTTTTCCCCTTTGTCATTCTTTGAGTGTTTAAATAACTATTGTTCAGGCATAGTGGGCCCGTGTGCTCACAGAGTACACGGATGGCCGCTCCAATCTGATGATCTTGGCTCTTTGCCTCTTTCACTCGACAGGAAGAAACTCAACACATGGGATTATTTTCTTCCCCTAGTACTTGGCCACCCAAGTGGGTGGTGTCATGGTTGACGCCTCAGCACCTGCTGGGGAACACATAATCCTCACTGAAGGCGCTGGGCAGAGCTCTACTGTCGCCCCTTCTCCACCCCCAGCACTTGAGAGTCAATGAGGGGTTGTAGAGTGCTGGAGAGAGATGTCAATCATCTCCTGTTCTCTAACAGGGTACGATTAGATCCAGACATCCTACCCTCCCTGTCCTATGGAAGAGCTGCTCCTTCAGGATCTCTCTGTGTCCATGCTGTTTCTTCTAACTCCAAATATTGCCCTTCCGGGATCCTCCAAGAATCCTTCCTTCACTGGAAACCGATCTGAAAGAGAGACGCTAGTCTGCGGTTGTGAAGACTCAGAAATAGAGAAACCTGAATGCTTGGCTACCTACTTTTCATTGTTACTTTTCTTCTTTGTGTGCCCCTTTGATCACTGTCTGCTAAGGGTTAATCCTAAACTACGGGGTCTGTGGTCAATCCAGACGTTCTATCATCTGGTATGGCCAAACTGCCCCGCCAAAGCTGGAGAAGGGTTTGGAGTCAACTTTGCAATGAATGGACTGTGGAGAATGGGGAGGGTTTCCTGGATGTGGGGGAGATTCAGCTGTTTGAGTGCGGTGGCAGTTTCTTGATTTGATAAGCACATATTTTATTAATTTGTTTTTCCCATCTCTGGTGACTATCACTGTGAGCTGGCTGAGTTTGCCTAGTGTGCATGTGAGCTCATCTCTGTTCCCTAAACTCTCCACTCTCCTTCTAGTGGATCAGGAGGCCAGGGTGCTTTTTATTTGCTCTTTAAAAGGAAAGTGGGTGCTGGTGTCTGCATGCATCTGTGTGAGGTCAAAGCGTATGAATGCAGTACCTATGACGGCCAGAAGAGGGCGCTGGATGTTCCAGAACTGGCGTTAGTCAGTTGTAAGCTGCTTGATGGCAGGTGCTAGCAACTGAACGGTGTCCTCTACAGAAGTAACATTCACTCTTAACTGCCAAGCCATCTCTCCAGCCCCAAGGGCTGTTCCTTTAGAAACGGTCAGTATTCCCATGATTTCGTAGATGGGAACTTAGCTGCCCTTCAGGGAACTAGTAGCCATTTGGAAGATAAGGAAAAGAGAAACCCCATATTAACCTCTCTGAAAGGGCAACTGTCCAGGATATCAGCCAGCCTCTTCCTGCTTTCTTATGGTTATATATATTTATGCTTTTGAGCCGTCTGGAGTACATTTTTGCATGTGATGCATGGAAGGGGTCCTGCTTCATTCTTTGCATATATTCATCTATGTTTTGGAAAGTTATCCTTGTCCCACTGGGTTGTCTTGGCACCCTTGTTGCTAAAGAGATGGCTCAGAAATTAAGTGCTTGCTGTGCAAACACGAGGACCAGATTCCAGATCCTAACACCCAGTAGCAAGCTGGGCAGACCTCGAGCTTGCCTGTTGCCTTGCACCAAGACGGACAGACAAAGCTAGGGCCCAGTGACTTGCAGCCTAGAGAAGAAAACACAAGCTTTAGGTTCAGGGAGAGACCCTGCCTCAAAGGAATAAGGATGAAAGCGATAAATGATGCCTGACATCCTCCTCTAGCTCCGTGAGCAGGTGTGGGCACACACAGGTTGACACAGCTGCAGGTGTGATTACACATGGCATGCACCTACATCACACTCACATGAAGGCATAATACATGCATGATCATACACATACCACCTTCAAACACATATGCATATATATATATATATATATATATATCTCACAGACATATCACCCACACATGATATCACCCACATATGTACACATGCACATTTGTGGATGTACCACACTCAGACACATACATGCCCAGTCACACATCATTACACACACTCAATACTACACTCAAATACAAGCCTACACAGACATACACAAACATACACACCACACTTACACACAAACATATAAATGCTCCTACACACACACACACACACACACACACACACATCTACTTTATATACATTACTTTGTTGAGGTGAATTGGAGACAATACATCCATTATATACATATACATATACATATGCACAAACATGTACACGTTTGTGCTGAGGGTATGGATTCTCTCTAGCATTCTGGGTGTCCTGTCATGAATGTCCACCCTCCCAGCTTCAAGGCCAGCCTGGGCAGGTAATGGTGCCTTGTACTTCCTCGCTTCTGTTATTTTTCAGTTATCTGTCAACAGAGGTGACTCCTTGGCTTCTTCTCACTTGGTGTAATACTTTAGAGCGCTCCCCCGCCCGTCTCAGTAGTTTACGTGTTATTTCTGAAGTCAATGCTGTTTTGTGGGTCACAGTTGCTTATCCATCCTGCTGTTGATAGACGTTGAGCTGTATCCAGTTTGGGGCGACTGTAACTGCAACTGCTGTCAATGCATTTGGGTTGTTGTGTGTAATCATTACTGTCAGAGAATTCCTAGGAGTGAAATTGTTGAGCTTTCAGGTAGATACTTGGTATTCCTGGTGGCAACTGTGTCTAGTTTCCAAAGTGGTTGTACAGCTAGCCTATCTATCTATCTATCTGTCTGTCTGTCTATCTATCTATCTATCTATCTATCTATCTATCTATCTATCTATCTATCTATCTATCTATTCCATCCATCCATCCATCCATCCACCCACCCACCCACCCACCCACCCACCCACCCACCCACCCATCCATCCATCCATCCATCCATCCATCCATCCATCCATCCATCCATCCATCTATCTATCTATCTATCTATTCCATCCATCCATCCATCCATCCATCCATCCACCCACCCACCCACCCACCCACCCACCCACCCACCCATCCATCCATCCATCCATCCATCTATCTATCTATCTATCTATCTATCGATCTCACTTTTTCTGTATTTGCATGCATATGTTCATGTATGTATGTTGTTCATGTATGTGTGCTGTTCATGTATGTGGAGACCTGAAGGTGATGTTAGGTGTCTCTGTTCATCAGTTTTCCCCTTATTCTACTTAGTCCGAGCTTCTTACTGAACCTGGAGTTCTCTGACTCTGGCTGTTGCAGCTAGCTTGCTTGCCCTGGGACCTCCTGACTACAGTATCTATCTATCCAGTTTTTTATGTGGATTCTGGGGTCTGAACCCTGGTCCTTAGGCTTATATGGCAAGCTGAGCCATTTCCGCAGCCCCTTTTAACTTTTTTTTTTTTAAGAGCAGGGTCACACTGTATCCTGCCGGATGTGATATTCACTAACTAGCCCAGGCTAGCCTTCCGTCCTCACAGCAATTCTTCTACCTCGGGTTCCGGAATGCTGGGGTTCCAGGTGTATAACCACCACACTTGGTTAGCTCACCTCTTCCAAACGTGCAGGGCTCCTGTGGCTAGCTCTGCTGCTGTATGCTGGGAATAAAGAGGTGTGGGTCCAGCTACATTCACGGGGGTTTAGTCAGAGAAACAACCCTGTGTCTCTAGATGTCGCTTCGGGTCCTATGGGGCATTACTCTTTGTGATAGCCATTGAAGAGAAGGAGAGAGAAGCTGTGTGCATGCATGTGTATGTGTGTACAGGAGCGTGTGGTGTGTGTGTGTGTGTGTGTGAGAGAGAGAGAGAGACAGACAGACAGACAGACAGACAGACAGACAGACAGACAGACAGACCATGCCTGGACTCATCGCTCTACAGAGCCTTGCTCTGCCTCCAGGCACTGAGATTCTAAATGACTTCCTTTTTGAGCCCAGGGAAGCCCATTAATCAGAACTTGACGTCTGATGTGAGCTTCGTGGATGTTGAATTTGTGCGGTGACAGGGAACAGTCTGTGCTAAACATACAAAAACACATGTTTGAGGACCAAGGGACATTAAAATAATTTCACCGAGGCAAATTTACATGCAGGGAAATATAAAGGAAGTAAGCACACAGCCTAGGGGCTTCCATAAATACACATTCAAATAATAACTCTAGTTAAGATTTGGACAGATTCATAGCTAGACTCCCGTGGTGATGGGTATTTGTAATCCCAGGCACCCTGGGGTTGGTTCCAGGTAATCTGGGAGGCTGAGGCAGGAAGATTGCTCTGAGTTCCAGGCCAGCCTGGGCTACAGTGTGAGACCTTGTCCCAAAAACAAACAAAATGTCGATATGTCAAAGGGATAAACTTGAAATGGAGGCCCCCATGTAGACTTCCAGGGCCAGACATTTTCCTGATTCTTACCTAGCCAGTCCAGGTTTAAAGAAGAAGTGAATCTTATGGTAGATCCGACTTAGGTTTTACCTGAGGGTACTTATGGTTCTGTTCTAGGGGGTGGAGTAAAGTGGATATGACCTAGAGCAAGTCACATAGGGTTTGTTTCCTAGTGCTTAGACACATTGCATTCATAGCCTATTGCAGTCTATTAAGCAATAGCCTAATGCCGTTATAAGATGAACGTACTTGGGAAGGCGGCTCTGTCAATAAAGTCTTCTAGGCTGTACAAGCATGAGGACCTGAGTTCAATCCCTAGCACCTGCTTACAAAGCCAGATGTGGTGATACGGTGGGATTGCAGGCCCATCGATGGGAAATGAAGACAGGGAGTCTCTGCAACTCGTTAGTCAGTCAGACTAATTAGTGAACCCCAGTTACTGGAGAGATCCTGGATGGATGGATGGATGGATGGATAGACAGACAGACAGACAGACAGACAGATTACAGAGATAGAGGAGGGAGGAAGGGAAGATGGGATTGAGGAAGGGAGGGGACAGCTTCTGAAGAAAGTCACCTAAGGTTTGTCAGCCTCTGGCCTGCAAGCACACACACATTGTCGTGGACATGAACAGACCCCAATGGGAGCAAATGCATGCATACACACACAAAGAAAAGAAGACAGCATTATTAGCAGGATCTTTAAAAAATGTTCCTACCTTAATTAAAAATATTTTATGACTGAGAGAGAGAGAGAGAGAGTGTGCTTAGCACTAGAGAGATGGCTCAGCTGGTTAATGGCACTTTGCCACCAACTGCTATGATTGGAGTTTGATTCCTGGCACACATGTGATGGAAGGAGACAAACAATTTCCCTTCAGGTGTCCTCTGACCTCTGTACATGCTACGGCATGCATGCATACAGACACGGGTACACACACACACACACACAAAGTAAATATAAATTTTTAAAAATGTGAATCTCCTGGCCATGTGAGGTATTGGGGGAAATGCCATGCATTTGGTCAATGACAAGCTGCCACAGACCTTACAGAAACCTAGAAACTGCAGCATCTGTGAGCGGCACGAGGCACATCTGCACTTGATCCCACTTGGTGCTTAGACGAGCTCTGTTGGGCCCAAGTTCCGATTCTCCTCTGTAGAGGAGGAATCAGGGCCGAGCAAACTGGAACGGGAATGGCACAGCCGAGCCTGCGGATAAACCTGGCTCGCACCCAGCCTCTGCTGTTCCGTAAGTACAGCTGCTTTTCACTTTCTTCTGCACTGATGTTAAGGACAGAGAGAAGGGATGTGTCCTTAGGAGGACTGAGGTTATGACTTAGATTCAGACATTTCCTTTTAAAACTCAGGGCAGGGGCTGAGGAGATAACGCAGCCACGGAACGGCTTGTTGGGCAAATCTAAAGACCCGAGTTCAAAGCCAGTACCCACATAAAGAGCCAGGCACGATAGTGTGGACCTCGGAGTCTAGGGTCAGGCGTGCAGAGACAGGGTTTATTGTGGCGTGCTGCCCAGCCAATCTAGTCTAGTTGGTGAGCCCCAGGTTCAACTGAAAGATCCCATCTCAAAATAATAATAATAATAATAATAATAATAATAATAATAATAATAATAATAATATGGTTCGACTAAGAGGTGATTCAGTGGTTAAGAGCACTTACTTACTGCTCACTCACAAGGACCAGAGTTGGATGCCGGCAGCTATGTAGTAAGTTGGGCATCCCACAAACGTGGCTCTCCAGTTCTCAAGGATCCAGTTGTCCTCGTCTGACCTCCACGTATGCATGTTGTCTCTGCACACACATGTAAATGAATCATAAAGGCTAGCAGTAAGGGCTGTGAGCTGGCTCGGTGCAGATGGGTGCCTGCAGTCGATTCTGACAAGCCGAGTTGTCATATAATGTCCCCAGCAGCCACATAATGGGGAGGTTGTGCTCTGCCCACTGCACATGCGCTGCAGTGTGTGCTCACCACCTCCCTGTAAATAAATAAGTGGAATAAAAGGATGAGATGGAACGTGATAGAGGAAGACGGTCGACATCAGCCTCTAACCTCTGCACGCACATCCGCACACACTTCTGCACACATCTGCACACACTTCTGTACACACTTCTGCACACACATCTGCACACACATCTGCATACACTTCTGCTCATGGATCTGCACACACTTCTGTACATACTTCTGCATACACATCTGCACACACATCTGCACACACATCTGCATATGCATCTGTAAACATTTCAGCACACACATCTGCACATGCATCTGCACACACATCTGCACGCACTTCTGTACACGCTTCTGCATACACATCTGCACACACTTCTGCACACACGTCTGCACATACATCTGCACACACTTCTGTATACGCTTCTGCATACACATCTGCACAAACTTCTGCACACACTTCTGTGCACACACCTCTGTGCACACACATCTGTACACACAGAGACACATACATATACCAAAAAAAAAGATTAATGCAAATTTCAGTATTCTGGAGGCTGAGGCAGGGGTATCGCTGTGTTTGAGGTCGGTCTCGGTTACACAATAGGGCCTGTCTCACCCCACCACATGCTGAAAATAAAACTAATGCAGTACAGAGGTGGCATCACAGATCTGTACTCCTAGCACTTAGGAAGTTGAGGCAGGGGACTAGACTTAAAGGCTGGGCTGCATAGCAGGTTCTAGGGCAACCTGAGCAACGTAATGGGATCCTGTCTCAAAAGCCCAATAGTAAAAAAAATTATTGCAGAGTTTGAATCTAGTTCCAAATGCACTTGGCTTCTTTCATCCAAAACACGTTTTATTTAAAAAAAAAAAAACAAAAAACAAAATACAAAACCCCTGTCTCTCCTCTGTCCCCAAACTCATCAAGTCAAAGGGCACCCTGGAGAGGTGCTGGATGGACATGTGTCCTTTCTGCCACACCCTTACTGCAGGTCACCATTACTGGTTCGCTGTTCCTGAGCCTTTGCTGGCCCTTGGCCAGACATGTTTCCTGTTCCCACTCTGCCCTCCTAGAACGGCTCGGTTTCTAGCCAGGAACCAGATGAGGCAGATGTTTACCCACCAGCTGGTACCAGGGCCTCAGGCCTTTCCCACAGCTGTCGCTCCGGTTTATGATTTGCTATGGCTCCCAGCATTTTTGGATATAGCCAAGGGCTGCAAGTGAAAGAAGACAACTGGGAAATTCAGGGCAGTTTCTCAGAGCAGCCACTGTCCTCAGAGGGAGGGGCCACTGTCCTGAAGCCTGTTGTTGTCCCTTGTCCCTTTGAGGGAGATGCTCAATGGAGCTGCTTTTTCATCCACTAGTCTAAGTGCCCTCTAACAGTCCCAGAGGTAAGCCGTCTAAGTCCAGCATACTGACAGAACCAACCGGGTTCTCTCTGGGAGCTTCTAGCAGCTGCCCGTACATCCTGGCTGCTGACCTCTGGGTGAGCTCATCCCAGCCTCTTGCTCTACAACCTGGGCTTACACACGAACTCTCACCCCCCATCTTAGGGAGAGCACTATGATTACAGTGGGCCAGCTGGCTAATCTGAGCTCGTCACTTTCTCAGGACCTTTTGGCTTACTGGAGTATCAGCAGAGTCCCTTTTTGTCCCTCACACAAGGGAACATTCACAGGTTCTGGGGATTACGATATTGACACTTTAAAACCTGCAACTACCTCAAGACCGTAGGGAAGACTGTGTGAAGGATTGTTATAATAAGCTATCAGAGAAGAAAGGAGACACACAAATGTGTTACCTGCATGGAGCAGTGGCGAAGGTTAATTATTTGTAGCCCAACATCACTTGGAAAACTACACGCCCCTTTTCTGCTGGGAGGGGAGAGAATGAGCATTGTCAGCAACTTGTAGGACAAGCAGTAAGTGGTTTTTAGGAGAACCCAATAGACTTGGAGAATATTTGGCGACCTAAGAGAGACTGTGTTGGGCCTGCAGAAGAAATGCCGATTTGTGAATAATTCTCTCTAAAATCAGACAAAAAGATAATAGTATATGGCCGGAGTCTGTTCAGGTGTGTGGACTGAGTCTGCTCTGTCTGTCTGCTTGATGGGTTCAGTCTTCTATGGTTACTAACCTTGAGTAAGAAGCCTTTGGACATTGCTTCCTCTCTTGGTGGATCCTGTCTCTAGGGAGACAAGGAACTTGGAAGAAAGCTGATTCATGCCCCAGAAGCAGGGAGTGGAGGACCAAGGGAAGATGGGAAGGCTTTGGATTCTGAGGCAGCTGGTGAAGTCTCTCAGCGTGCCAGCCCTTCTGTCTGTGAGGTATCTTTTGCTCACCCTCAATAGGACTCACAATCTTTTGGTACCATCTCCTGGGAACCGGTCCCCATCCCTGAGGGTGATGGTGCTTTGTAATTACCCACCTCCACCCCGTTGCTCAGGCCCAAGTTCAAATTATGACCAGGCGGCTGTATTGGCCAAATGCATGATCTCTGAACTTCAGTTTCCTCCTCCATTAAATGGAGGCAGTAATCTAGCTGCAGGGACGATCAAAGAAGAAATGTTTGGCACAGTGGCTGGCAGACAGTGCTCAATAAATAACAGCTATGACCATTTCCTCATCCCCTTGGTTTGGACTTAGAAAGTTTAAGCCAAGGAAGTTTCTTTGGTGGGAAGAGAGGTGAAGGAAGTCATGAGGTCTTCAATCCAGGCACTCTAAACTTAGCTCAAGGGAAAGGGGACTGGCATTTGTCACCAGTCTTAGGTAAAGTTATCTTTACGAATCAGGATGTTACTATCCACACTTATCGAGGGAGAAGCCAGAACCTGAAGCCACGTTCTTCCCCATCTGCCTTCCCAGGGCCAAGTGCGGCTTCTCTTCCCTAATACCCGAACACCAGACCGATCCACCAGTCTCTTCTTATGTTACAAGAAAGGAAAAATGAGATACTCCCATAGAAGATAAATGTCACTGGCGAGGGGTGGGGTTGTAAGTGCCACTTACCAGACCAGAACAAGTATAGAAAAGATTAATTGGAAAAAGGTTATTTAAAAAATATATATACTGCTTGGGGAGACAGAGCTATAGAAGGTGGGCAGAGAGAGATGGGGTGGTGGGAGGGGTGGGGGTGTAGGGGTAGGGCGGGGGTGAGGGTGTGGGTACGGGTGGTGCGGTGGGGGGGGGTGGTTGACTAGCTCTGGGAAGGAACAGGATTTCCTTTTTTTTTTTTAAAGAGGAAAAGGAAGGCCATCCAGGAACACATGGAGAGAGAAGGGGAGGGGGAGAGGGAGGAGAGGCAGGGAGAGAAGGGACAGAGAGAAAGAGTCAAAGACAACTCTTATAAGGACATTTTTAAAAAAGATTTATTTATTTTTTTATGTATATGAGCACACTGTGGCTTTACAGATGGTTGTGAGCCATCATGTGATTGCTGGGAATTGAACTCAGGACCTCTGCTCGCTCCGGCCCACAGATTTATTTATTGTTATATGTAAGTACACTGTAGCTGTCTTCAGACACACCTGAAGAGAGTGTCAGATCTCATTACAGATGGTTGTGAGCCACCATGTGGTTGCTGGGATTTGATCTTAGGACCGTCGGAAGAGCAGTCAGTGCTCTTAACCACTGAGCCATCTCACCAGCCCATAGAACAGGATTCCTTTTGTCACAGTTAAAGACAATACTTCATCATGTCTGATAGACCAATTCTGTGGGGTCCATGTCTGGATAGATAAGCTCGCATCTTGCTATCTTGTCAAGTAGTTAATTTTGCAGCCTATTGTCTACTAAGATTAGCTAGTTGGGGTAAGGGCCATGAGTCTTTAGGAGTTAGGCTTGAAAGAGTTGTGTAAGACATCATGAGTCATGGAGGTCAGGTTCCAAGTAGTCAGGATCTGATTGTTAGAGTGAGGGCCCGTCTGCCTTTAATTTTGCCTCTGTTTGTCTCTATAGCAGGGCTGTAATGATTAGTCAGGGGTTTGTAGGCTCTCCACCGCAGACCCGGTGCTTCCTGGCTGAGGATGGTGCTGAAGGCCGTGCCTGTCATTCTGATGGATATGTCCTTTGCCTGTTTGTCCCATTTTGATAATTCCTTCCGAAAACACTGGCCCTACTGTGGTCCATTTTGCGTTGCTATAATACAATAGCTGGGGCTGGACAGTGTATACGGTTTGGCTTATGGAATGAAGTCCAGTCATTGGGACATGTGATCTTGAGGGGGATATAGACCCCAGCCCCTGCCTCTTCCTGAGTCTTTCGGTTCCCAGCTGTGACGTTAACAGCTTTATATCTCCTGTCCCTGCCATCATGTGCCACACAGGCTCAGAGAACGGGACCAGTTGGTTGTGAGCTGAAACCTTCAAGACAGAGGCAAAGCAAACACTTCTCTTTGTAAGTCACTCACCTCAGCTCTTAGTTATGGAGACAGAGAGCTGCTGGCATGGTGGTGCTGTTATATAGATTGTTTGCTTTTATTCTTCTCTGGAGGTGCTTCCCTTTGTGACCTCTGTTCTTTAGGATTTTGTTTATTTTATTTTGGTGGGAGAGGCCTGAGACCCAGTTTCATGTAGCCCAGGCTGGCCTTGAACTCCTCTTGTAGCTGAGGACGACCTTCAGCTCCTGTCCGCATTGTTCTTTAGGATTTAGGTTCTAGAAGTAGGAGTGGGGTGGGAGGGGCATTGGGTTACCTTTGTCTCAGACACTTTGTTTTGCCAACATCATACCTTGCCTACATCTCCGTGTTTAATAGTTGTGGAGTTTTAGCCTGCAAGAAACAAGCACACAGCTATTCAGTGAACTAGCTGGATCATCTGGCCAGTTCTCACAAAACCACTAGGAAAAATAAAAAGCAGAACAGTATTCTCTACGCTCAAGTGTGGGGTAAGAGTCTTCTGTAGATTCTTAACTTCCTAACCCCAGCTGCAAGGGATACAAACCACGAAGGAAGATATGGTGGTCTTTAAGGAAGTTCCCTGTTACCACCGCTCTCCAGCTGGGAAGGACAGTCTGAGAGTTGTGCGTGGGGGGGTAGGGGGGTTCTGCTGGGAGGTATAACAGTTTCCAGTGGCACCGTTAGCTTGCTGATCTCCGTTACCTTTCTTTAAGGTGAGAGCGCACGGGAGCAGGTGCCTGTGTAGAATTTCTCTTGCCTGTGCTATCTTGAGATAACACTTGCCTGACATTAGACCATCAACCTAGCATCCAATGCTCACCTTCTCTGTTCTCCCTGGGCACTGGGGCGCAGCAGTTGCTAAGCAACCAGGTTATCTGTAGCAGTTCCCTGTTGGTCAGCAGATGCGGAAGGCAGACCAACACCACAGTTCCTATCTGAGAATTCCAGCCCTGAGATACCCCAGGGATGGAATTTAAACTCTGCTGCCTCTAAGCAAATCTGACTGACCTCCACACCCTAGGAAATCCTTCTTCCTGGAGCTGGGGGAGTCTGCCTTTTGAGATTGGGAGAAATAACCTTGGAGTTATAAAATGATAGATTCAAACTTCAACTATGTGGGCTGAGAAGTTTACTAATTCTAGAGGAGTTCAAGATGATTTATAGCAAAATTCTCCCTCTTCCTTTGCACATAAACCTGCACAAAAGATGGCTGACTATTTTACTTTGCACCAGAGAATTCAGAAAACTATTTATTGTGGACATCAGGAAGGCACTAACCCCATCAGACTCTCACCTCAGGGGTCCTATGAGGTAGACAGCCATTTTTTCTTCTTTCTCACACCTCACTGGAGCTGTGCATCATCATGTTTATGCTATCCTCAGAGCCCGAGTTCCATCTTTTATTATAAATTACCAGGAAATACTAACGAGCCTCTGTGAAACTCAGGCATGATGGTAGGGGCAAATTGGTGTTGGCCAGTATAAAATGCCCTCCCTTCTAAAGAATGTATCGCTATGGCTGGGGGTGATGTGCACACAGAATATTCTAGAATACATATTCCTAGTCTCTGTTTACTGTGCCCTTTAATATGCCAATGATTTTTTTTTAAGTTTAAATGGTGCTTCTAGGCCAAAAGAAAAGACTCACCAACTTCAGTTAAGAAGTAATTAAGTCCAAATAATG
The DNA here is from genome assembly GCA_036184795.1 of Tokudaia tokunoshimensis. NCBI lineage: Eukaryota > Metazoa > Chordata > Mammalia > Rodentia > Muridae > Tokudaia > Tokudaia tokunoshimensis. The sequence continues at coordinate 21,091,321 of BTHU01000022.1, forward strand.
AAGTATTTGTTTCCTAACAACTTGGTACAGGCTTAAAAGATAACACATAGACGTTAAGAGAGTAGAGTTGTCTTACATGTTATTCTTAAATTATTGGGATGATTTTCAACTGTTAGATGCTCTGCTTAAGGTCTCAGGCTTGGACCACACTGCTGTGATCATAAAAAGATAAAGGGTATTAATATATGTTCTATGAGGGTGTGGTGAGATGTGGGGGAAGGGGGTGTCTCAGCGGATCTGTGCTAAGGCCTCCCTTCCCCCTGAGGGACCAGCCACACAATGGTATAGCATAGAATAGAGTTTATTTAGGGCATTGGGAGGGGGGTTAAGAGAGTAGTAGAGGGAAAGAGGAGAGAATAGAGAAGTAGAGGCTGGCCATGACCACATGGAGAGAGGAGGGAAAGGAATGGGGAGAGATGGGGAGCAAAGGGGCAAGAGGCAAGAGAGTAAGAGAACAAGAAAGTAAGAGAATAACTGAGTGAGGAGGGGTCAAGCAGCCCCTTTTATAGTGGGCCAGGCCTACCTGGCTGTTGTCAGGTAACTGAGGGGAGGAGCTTACCTGCTGTTGCCAGGTAACTGTGGGGGTGGAGTCCAGACCAACACACACAGCACACCCCACCCTCATTTTTTTCACCATCTTGTTTTTTGCTCACGTGTGTGTGTGTGTGTGTGTGTGTGTGTGTGTGTATTGTTGTTGTTGATGCTGTTCCTGCTGCTGCTGCTGCTGCTGTTGTTTCTAATCAGAGCAACTGCTAAGGACTCAGCTTCACAGAGAAAGGCAGGTAGATAATGAAAGGTCTCCATGTTTAGCCAGTGCTGGAGCAGTGGCTTCATGCCAGTCACTGTCATGGAGTCCAGTACACGTTGAATATTACATTTCTCTCCAAATGTTATAATACAGTCCCATGACACTCAGATGGGGATAAGTTCCTATAACTGCCTTCTTTGGTTATTCGGTCATTTCTCAAAGATCAAAGAACCGGTGAACCCACACCAGCTGAGGAAGTCTAGGTCAGTCCCTCAATGGTGAGATCAGGAGATGTGGGGGCAGGAGGGGTTAGTGAGAGGAAGATGAGTGGGGGGTACCCTCCCCACCTCCCCAATTGGGGATCAGAGAGAACCAAGCCAGTGCCCCTTCACCCTACTGTCTGTATCTAGCACATCCTTGGGGACATCTGTTGGTCTAAGACAGGAGCCATGTTCCCATAGGCTTTGCCCAAGCCCTTGGCACGTCTGATGATGAGAGACTCGTTTTCTAGTATCCCTAGCCAGCCTTCTCCCAGGACTGTGTCCCTGCAGAGTATTATATCAGTGAGTCTTTCCATGGAAACAGGGTCAGATGCAGGAGAGAGGTCATTACAACCCTGTTGGGACCCCATTCCCTGGAATGGAGCCATTCTCTTTCTCTAGCCTGGCTTCTTTTTAAGGGGCTCACAATATCATAGGGATGGAAAAGTATTGAAATGTCATGTCAGGCATGGTGGGGCATGCCTTTACTCCCAGCACTACAGAGGCAGAAGCAGGTAGATCTTTTGACATAGTGGAGTTCCAAGACAGCCAGGACTATGTAAAAAGATCCTGTCTCAAAACAAAATAAAAACCAAACCAAACAAACAGATGGCATTCTAGAGCCAGCAAGATGGCTGCCACCAAATTTGAGGAGCTAAGTTCCATGTCTAGAACCTACGTGGTAGAAGGATAGAACCAACCCTCGGAAGTGTCCTCTGACTTTCATGTGTGTGTTATGGCATGCATGCATGTACAAGAGTGCACGCGCGCACACACACACACACACACACACACACACACACACACACAGTTTTAAAAGTATAGCCCTAGCCCACTTCCGCATCTGCTGGTAGGGTCCTCCTCACCTGATACCATCTTGAGGGCCATGGTCTGTTCTAGCTCTGAAGGAAGTTGTGGTGGCCTTGCAAGCCCCGTCACTGTCAGCTTTTAGGGACGTCTGATACCACACTAAAAAACAGTCTGCCTTGCTTGCAAATGTTTGCCATGAAAACAGCCAAGCAGGCATTTCTCTAGTCAGTGGGAGGTGAGGGGCAGTGCTATCAGTGTCCCTTCCTAGTGAGCAGTGCCTTATCTTTGAATGACTGGGCTTGCACAAACCTTCACCTTCGTTGGAAAACTAAGTGCTGTCCCTTTAAGAGAAAGGACTATGGAGAGGAGACATTCATTCGCTAGCTTCTGGGCTGGGGGGCAGGTTAGATCTGGAGTCAAGTGCTTTGTAAACGCCCTCTCAGCCCTCATGTCTCATCTTCAGTTTTTAAAGTGCTGAGCTCTATTGACAGGATATAATTATTCCCATGAAGCTAGAAGGACACACCTATCCAAACATCAGCCGTAGGCTGGAGACGCTGCCCGGTCAGTAGAGTAGCCATACGGGAAACCCCGGAGCGCTTGACCTCCAATTCCAGAACAGTATCAAAACAGTTTGTGGGTGTGTTCCTGTAATCCCAGCACTTGGGAGGCTGAGGCAGGAGGATCCTACACACGGAGTTCAAGGCCAACCTGAGTTATATGAAACACCCTCTCCCCTCTCAAAACAAATTAAACCTCGAGCAGCAACCAAAGCTGAGGTTTGTAATGTAGACGGAGAATTTTGACTCGACGGCGCCTCGTCGCTAGGCGAGCCCTCTTTATTTACTAGAAGCAGCTAATGGGCATCCTTTGCCCTACATTTGTCTAGCCTAGCCTCCCAGTGGCAGTAATGCTTTCAAAGTCTCTCTGCCTGGGCTCTGCACGGCATAAAGTGAACTTGGCATCAGTGCCGTGAGTAAAATCTTGGATGTGACTCACTTCGCCCTGTTCTGCCTTCTTAGGGAGCTTGCGGGCCTCAGGTTACTGCTCCTGCACCAAGGCAGGCCTGGGACCTCTTTGGATTTCCAGACTTGCCCCTGCCTTCTGTCCCTGCTTCGTCACACACTTAGCCCTCAGCCAATGGCTTGAATTCCTGCAGTTAGAGCTGACTCATGCAGTTTTTATTCGCATCTGTTATTGACCTCAGCTGGCCTGGTTACGGTCATTGTTGGCCTTGGGTCGGCTACTCCGTTCGGTACTCACGGCAGCCCTTAGAAATGGCTGTAGTGACTTTAACTTTAGCAAGAACCAAGGGCTGTTCCTCAGCGTGGAGTGGCTGGGCTTGCAGCATTTACAAGCCCGATCCATATCCCGTGGCCCCGACTCTTCTCTATCCAGTTAATCTGCCACATGCTGGGTTCTTAATAGATGTGCAGGGCTTACTCTGTCTGTCCAGCTCTGTCTCAGAAGGAGCCTAGAAAGCTAGGAAACTTGTATCTGAGGAGCATTTCAGTTCTCCTCTCCTCACACACAGAGGCCAGAGGGCTGATTTTAGCTGATTGGGACTTTTGGGAAATTTTGTTAATTCTTTTACAGTCATTTCTAGGAGGCAGGGGAAATAGATTGCGAGAATGACAGTCCCCAATGCACCGGGGACCCCAGCCAGTGTGGACAGATTTTGTGGCATGAGGCTCACATGGAACACCCAAACCTTTCTTAGCATCTTTGCCACCACAGCCTGAGGTGTTGTTATGACCCGCCCCCTGTCAGCATGGCGGCTCTGAAGCCTCCTCCCTGTCTTCTCCTGTCAGGCTCAGGAGAGATCCAAGATTGGGCAAGCCCATGTGTGTGCCCATGCATTCCCTGCAAAGGCTACTGGGAAAGCAAACCACTAGCTTGGCATTACAGGGTACAGTGCATGAGGGGGTACAGTAATGAAACTGCCAACATGGCCACTCCATAATGATTAGGAGGAAAGTCTTTGTTGGGATGGGAGAGAGGAGATATTCAGGGGCATCTGGAAGAAACCAGAGCAGAGAGAAAAGAGAGCAGACTGGATGAGACTAGAGCTAAGGAAGCCAGAAAGAGTTGTGGTAATAGGAAGATGGCAAGAGTTAAAGAATGGAGGGGGGTGGGGGGAGCAGGGGAGGGGAGAAAGAGACAGACAGACAGAGCGAGAGATAGGGCAAGAAGATAGTGTAGGGTGGACAAAATGTGTAGATTAAAAGGAGGAAGAGTAGCTTTGGGAAGGCTAAGGGGCAAGGAAGCTATGGTGGCCTTTGAAATGTGTCACAGGAACTTGTGATACTGAGGGAGCCCAGAGGCGAGTCTAGGCTTTGATAATGCTGATAGGTGTCACAAGCGTAAGTCAATTGGAGTGCAGTATGTCCCTTCTGTCAGAGGTAAGGGAACTGACTCCCTTTGGGGAACCCAAAAACCTGTTTCACAAGTTCCTGAGGAATGCTAACCAGCAGAAAGCCTTCCACAGTTCAGCATGAGCTCATTTCTGGATATTTGGACAGCCTGAGAGACCTAACAAATAGAAACTGTGCCCCTTAAGAAGACTCTTAGGTGGGGTACACCCCAACACACCAACAAGATAGAAGGGCTGGGCAGACTCCCCAAATGACTTCCTGGGTCACCAAACGTGCGCACACAGCCTTTGGGTTACCACTGTCCGGGCCTGCCCATTGACAGCACAGCCCTGTGGTGACATTGTAGGTGAAGGTGATCTCGGAAATGGCTTGTTGATAATTATCCCCAGCTGCTGTGTGGAGCTGGGTCTGGTTTGCCTGAGGCTGTGGGGTGGGACTGTGGCCGTTTACTAGATGCACTGCTCTTTTGGCCGGAAGTTATCACCTGTCTGCCTGACTGGGGAAAAAAAGGATGATTCTTCTTTTCTTCTTTGGGTAGGATTTGGCCACCCTGAGGTGCTCTGGTCCCGGCAAGGGCTTGCAGTACTATGGGTCTTGGGACCTTGGGTGTCATGAGTGTAACCCCACGATGTTTTCTTATGGTACCTTGTCCTGAGGTAAAACCTCAGGCAAGTCCAAAGTCACACAGCACCTTAGGCCAAGATGGGCTAGTGCTGGCTTGGGGGTGGGGGTGGGGGGACGGATGGCAGAACCTTTGGAGTAGTTGTGTAAGTCAATTGGAGTGGAGTCTCTGCAGTCACCCTCCTCCCTGGTAATAATCTTTCAGTTGATCTGACCAGTAGATTGCCTCAGATATGGAGTAATCAGACAGCTGACCTCAAAAAAAAGGGAAAAAAAAAGAGTAACAGTCCTCTTGCCCTGTGAGCGACCTCTGTCCTTTCTTTCCCTCTCTGCTCTTCAGATACCGGGCTCTGCTACCTTCATGGTCCCCTCAACCACATCTCGGTATGTTTGCAGGCCCAGGGGACTATTTCCTGAGTGCTTTGGGAACCACAGAAGCTCAGGCATTCTGTACAGGCCCTTCCTCATACAGCCACTGTGTAGCCTGACATGGTTCAGGAGGTAAAGATGTCTGCCACCAACCCTGACAAGCCCAAGTTGACTTGGGTCACACAGGAGGGCGCCAATGCTCATTATCCTCCGACCTCCACACGTATGCCATGCATGGGCACAAGCACCTCCCCCAATAAATGACCACTGTAAAATACTTTTATTTTTTTAATGGGAGGCACAGGGCCTGGAGCTCACAACCCCGCCACGCATCACGTACTTGGTACGTATTACTGGTCATAGTCAGTTGTCATTGCTAAGCCTCAGCTTCCCCATTTTGTCATTTACAGACCACATGGCACTGGCGTGGCGCTTTGTGGGCACAGAACGGTTTGAGTCCCCTGTTCCTTCCCCTGCCCCACCCAACACCTGCCTGTGCTCTATGAGGAGAGCCCACGTGGGGACTCGATCACCTTGGTAACAAGGAGACTAATAATAGGTTAGTAATAGGTTCTTTTTAAAACCCTGGAGTACCTCACCGAGTCTATCTGATGGAGCAGAGCTGGCGTTGGCAAGGTGGTGCGCAGACACAGGGAGGGGCGCTGTGTTGGGAGATACTGACGGCTCCTTCCCTCCTCTGATCCCCTGCTCAGAGCAGCTTTCTGGAGCTCCTGGCAGGCGATGCAAAGGGGCGGACTGCTGGGAGGGAGTCACTGGTATGCAGTGCAGTGCCCTCAGACGACTCTGTCCCTGCCCCTCTGTCCCTGCCCCTCGGTAGCACCGGCTGGACCAGCTCAGCCGCACAAAGGAGGCTGTGGGTGGAGGTACCTGATTTAACTGGAGGTTGTCCTAGGCAGACTATCTCTAGGAGGGAGTCAGATGGCCCGTGGGAGGAGGGTTTAGCCTCCAGAATCTGTGTTTGGTAGGGAGGTGTTGGATCGAGATGAAACTGCACCGTTGGTAAGAAAACAGGGACAGTTCCACCACCACAGGGGACTGAATTTGGCCAACGGCCCAATGTGCTTGGAGGCAGACTACTCCCCAGAATGGCTTTGTGGGCCCCGATCTGGGACCAGGTTATGCTACTTGAACTTCTGACCTAGGGAAACAAGAGCTAACCAAGGAGCATCGCGATGAGCAGTACAGAGACAAGAGAAGCCCATGTAGGGGCACCGGTGGGGACCGCAGAGCCGATGATGATGCCATGTTATGCCGGAGGCTCTTGGGGAAGACAATTACTGTTTCTGGATCTTTTCACTTTTCAAGAGAGGCCAGAAACTTAGGGCTGTGTGACATGTCTTGTTTTTAAAAACAATGACCAAAAAAAAAAAAAAATCAAACACCTTTGGAGTAAATATTCTCAGATCCCTCCTGTAAAGTATAATCCTTCCTAGAGGCTGCCTCCATATCTTCTTCCTCTTCCTCCCCCTCCTTCCCCCCACCTTCTCCTGCTCTTCTTTGTTCACTTTGTAAGATGGGGGAGGGTCTCAACCCTGTAGCCCAGGCTGGCCTCCGATTTGTGATGGTCTGCCCCAAGTGCTGGGGTTAATAAGCCCATCACTCCTGGCTTATTTTCTTCTTTTTTTCCCTCCTCTCTCTTCTTTTATTGTTTTTCTTTCCATCCTGGGGATGGAGCGAAGGCCTTGTCCATGCTAAGAGCTGCTCTGCCACTGAGGTGCACCCCTTGTCTCCCTTGGTTGAGATGTTGCCTAATTTAACGTCTCCGGTCTTCCTTACACACAGAGAAGATAACGTTTCTTTCAAAAGCACTGGCTTCAAGCAGCAGGTAGTAGAGCTGGGTCAAAGACTGTGTGAGGGCCTTGGGAAACACGATGAGAACTGACACTCCACTTATGGAGTGAAAAATAGTCCATTTCTGTATTCCTCTATAGCTGAGCTAATAGCTGTTCTAAGCCACCGTCTTGCAGGGGGGCTAGGGAATGGAATCGTTGTCTGATCTGGGAATCCCATGGAACTCTACCATTTGCATTTTTTTTTTTTAGTGACTCTGATGGGCTAATGGTCCATCGTTCTGCCTTTTGCCCTGCCCTCCACCACCCTAAGTGACTACTTCTCTGAGGAAATTATGGCTGCTATAGCTCTGACTTCTCTCTACTCCCGGGATCTAGTTGGTGGATCTTCGGGAATGGTGGTCTAGACTAAAGAGTTGTTGCTCTCCAGAATTGCCAGCCGTGTCTGCTTCTGCCCTCAGGGAACCCAGGCACCATTACACCCTGGGCTGGAAGGAAAGAAGCTTGGTCAGGGCCGGTGGCTCACGCCAGATCTCTGGCCGGAGCAGGTACAGGAGAAACAGCCTTCTCTAGAGATGGTTTTCAGTGAAACAGCTCTCTTTTATTGGGGGTAACAAGGGTTATTATATAAACCTTGGGGAGTGGGTAGGGGTTTTCATGGTTAGTGTATGCCATTGGTCAGGGTTGAGGTGCTGGGAATGCTTCATTTGCATGAAGAGGAATTTCAGGGTGCTTGCTGGGCATAGGGAGAGAGGATGATTAACCTGTAATTTGGCTACCAGGCTCCATGACTTCCTCTACAGTGGCAGAAATGTGGTTACATGCTTTGGGATGTGTAGCCAGAGAAAGCAATCTTACACCTGCCAGTCTCAGGATGCGATTTTCAGGGTTTGGATGTACATCTTAGACCTCACTCTGGCTCTAGATTGGTCCCTTCAGTTGCACGACTTTCTGGCCCCACACGTGACAGCTGTGCCACAGTGGACAACGTTAGCACGACTCAATTGCTACGTGTTCACAGCCCTGGCTGTTCCCCCCTCCTCCATCTTCCCGGTCCTCCATTCTAGTCCATGTATATAACCTGAGGACATGAAAAGACTGCCCCGGACCCACCTACCTGGAGCTGGCCATTAGCTCAGCGCTTTGGCTCCCACAGATACACCTGCTGACATCACACATCTCTTTTACCTCCCTTACGCCAAAAGCAGAAACTCCTCTCCCTTCTATGTATAGTTGCTTCTCCTTGCTGTGACCAAGCCCATGACACAACAGAAGCAACTTCTTGGAGGTGTATATTTGGTCCATGATGGAAGGGAAGACACAGGCAGCATGCAGGTGGGACCGGAAGTGGAGGTGCAGTATAAATCTCAAGGCCTTCCGTGACCTACTTCCTCTGACTAGGCCCTACTTACCAAAAGTTCCATAACCTTCCATGCAAACACTGTGAGCCTAAATCTGGGAAGGTGCAGGCTGGGGGGAGCTAGCAGGCAACTTCCCAAGAACGCATCTTCCCTGTTACTGTAACCTCAGGGAGATGTATGGTATTTGGGGTGTGATCCCTGCTGTCCATTTTGGGATGGTATTGGTCACGAAACAGGAAGTTCCTCTTTTTTTCATAGGGCTCCTGTACAAAAGGGAACTGGGGCTACAGACTGGGATCATGGTGTTGAAGGACTTGGAGACACAGCTCCGTGCTGCTGTCAGTGGGACCTGAGGAGTCCCGATTCAAGAGACCTCAGCTTGGGTAAAGCCAGGTCCTTGGCTTTGCTGAAGGAAAAAAGAATTTCAGGATGAGCCAGTAAGGAGCATGGCTGGAGTTTATTAGTAGAAGACATGTTTAGCAAATGTAAGAAGCAGAGTAGAAAGGCATTATGGGATACAGGCGCAATGTCCCGGTGTGGGCTTTTGGAAGGAGCCTCACTTCACTCTCCTCTCAACAGTTAGATGTGAGATTTAGGGAGTTTCTGGTTAAGATCATCCAGGGGTTGCTAAGGAGTTTAAACAAGATCACAGAGAGGCACGGGGGGTGGGGGTGGGGTACCTGACAGGGCTATCATGAGGTTAAACTCTGGATCACAGGGATTCAGGAGGCTAGCACATCTTCACTGTAGACATGTTAATAAACATGCTTGTAAGTCATGCCGCCCTTCCTCGGGTTACATCCATTTAGACCTTGAGCCTGGTTTATTGCTATTTTAACCTTCCTATTCACCAATATTTCTACATAAGAAATAATCTTTGTGTGTAGGTCACCTGGAGAGGGGTTTAAACAGACTGTGGAGTAGAGGGACTCTTGTCCTTCCCATGTCCCCATATAATTTTCTGTCACTTCCTATCCTGCATCCGTGGGGACAGTCTGTAAAGGCGGTAGTGGGGCACACACTGGACTTGGGGTGAGTCCAGCATCTGCACGGCTACTTTTCCAGGTTCAATTTCAGGATCTGTCACTGTCGGCCATTCTCATGGCCGCTCATTAGTGGTGACCCTCTTTCCTGGCCCAGTGACGGCACCCAGGGACTGTGACAAAGGAGCCGAATATGGGTCACCCTGACCCACTTCCATCTCAAGTTCAGAATTAGGGTGGAAACTTAATCAAGTTGCTCTGAGACTTGAAATGCCACCCAGCTGTGCGTGAGGCTCCCCAACCCCCTCCGCCCTCATTTCCGATGCTCACTCGGTCCAGTTGCCTGCTCTTTTCCCAGCCTCCTTTGGGGCTGTGTGCTGCAGACGCTGTCTGTGTGCACAGGCCCCAGTAACCAGCAAGAACGGGGAATATATAGCAGGGTGCACACATGTGCAAGGAACCACCACGCTAGCCTGAAGCTAGGGTTCTCAGAGGCAGGGACTGCACATAAAACCAGATGGGGTCCAGTTCCAGTCCCAATAGACTGGTGACCAAAGCAAGATGCTGAGCTTCCTAAAGGCCTAGTTTCCCTGTCTCTATTAGAGTCTGCTTCCCAGGATTGCTACAGGCCGAACAGTAGACTGTGCACGTAAACCAGTAAGCCTCCTTGGGCAAAAAATAATTACTTAACCCATGGCTATCGTTGCTATTTTAGAAATATTTTAAATTATGTGTGCTGGGGGTGAGGTGGGTGTGTGCATGTGAACACAGGTCCCTGCAGAGGCCAGAGGTAGAAGTTACAGGCTGCCCCACGTAGGTGCTAGGGACAGAACTTGGGTTCTTTGCAAGAACAATATGTGCTCTTAATCACTCAGCCATCTCTCCAGTCCCTTGTACTTACTAGTTGAAGTGGTGTTATCACGCACGCACGCACACACACACCGTGATCAGATGAGTCGTCTGAACTGGAACGTTGTTTCTGTCAGGATGCTCTGGCAATAGAAGACTGGGGTTCATCCCTTCAGTGGAGTTTGTACGGAGGAAAGTCAGGAGTAGTGGGGATTGGATGAGCCATCCATGCTGATGACAGTACTTCGTGTGTGTGTGTGTGTGTGTGTGTGTGTGAAGACTTTGGGGAGTGGAATAGGGGTCAGAGTGTGGATGAGGGAGTGGAGGAGTAAAGCAGGGGCAGGGAAGAGTTGGGAGAAGAGAGAAAGAGCGGACAGAGACAGGGCTAGCCTAAATGTTCTGGAGAAGATGGCGGCACCCGCTATAGCCAGGACTCTGGCTCTCAGTCCTGTTTGTTTCCTTCACTTCAAGATCTGCTTCTGCTTAGCCTTTAAAAAGCAGAACAAAAGGATCTCATTTTAAAAGTTAGAGCTGAGTGTGATGGCGCCACCTTTAGTCCCCTGTACTCAGGAGACAGAAGCAGGTGGATCTCTGCGAGTTTGAAGCCAGCCAGAGCTACGTAGTAAGACCCTGTCTCAAACAAACAAAGAACAAAAATGTTATGTATCTGTGTATATGGAAGCCAGAGGTGTCAGACTCCCTGGGGCTGGAGTTATAGGCTGTTGTGAGCCACATGATGAGGGGCCCTCCGGAAGAGATGTATATTTTTCTTAACCACTGAACCATTTCTCTAGATTCACAGTTTAATTTTTTTTTGAATGGTGGGTTCTTTTAGGAATCTAATGAGCCTAATTCCGAAAATCACACTTCACAATAGACTTACAATATTTTGCAAACCGTCCAGAGTCTGTGGCTTCTGGATCTCAAGTTAATACCTTTGTTTTTAGATCATTTTCTAAATGGAAATCAACCGAATGTTGAATAGGCAAACTCCTACACATGCTTCAGAACCCAGCTAAAATGTTACCTCTTATGCAGAGCTTTCTCACTTGTCCGAAGCAGCTGGGTAGCTCCTCTTTCGTGCTGTATCGTATTGTTTGAGTCTCTGCATCTTGTAGGCACTTGTGGCCTGGTTTCCTCTACTAACTCATGGGAGCTCCTGTGGCTAGTCGGTCCCAGAGTCTGGGAGCGTTGGAGAGTTAGACTATTAAAGGAGTTACCTGCAGAAAAGATCAAGGGTCAGGGTGTAAGTTAGGGTAAGGAGTTACCTGCAGAAAGGGCTTCTCTTTATCTTCAGACAAGGGGGAGCCTATCTGATGGAATGTCTTTTGGGAGTTTTGCCAGTCTGCTGGGACAGCTGCCCAGAGCTTCCAGAGGATAACGGACTGTCAGCACAAGTGGAGTGATCAGGAGGAAGTGTGGGAACCCGGCATCCGTCTTGAAGATTCCACTTTGATTAGATAAGGAAGTGTGTAGTTGGACAGATGCTGGCAGGGAAGGATGCTTTGAAGATCCTGGCTGATTCTGCCTGGGATGGCCCTGGCTACTGGGTGGCTTTCCTCAGCGTGTCCGTGGGAAACTTCTCACCTAGGTTCCTAGGATGCTGAAGCAATATTTGCATGGAGAATCAGCCCACAGATGTTCTTAGTCTCTTGGAGGTCAAGACCTGGGCTGGGATGAGAGACCCTGAGCTTGGAGGAAATGAGGAAAACAGCTGCTTACAAGATGACTTTAGTATCTCGTAGTTAGAAACGTCTTCCCTCTGTAGCATTAATTCCTGGTGAAGGCCATGGGCATTTAGCCCGGTAACAGAAAACACACTCAGCGGGCTGGAAGAAACCTCATTTCCACTTCCCATGAGAAACCTCAGGAGGGCATCAGGCTGCTTCTGGTGAAGAACAATGGCCCTCTCCCACAGCTGAGAGTATGTTTATCCTCCATTAGGCTCCCTGTCTGCCTCTTGTCTCTCCCGGCCTCAGCTTCCTCCGTGCATAGGGGGGAAGGTTCCATCTTTCTCCTTCATAACCAGGGAGATCTTACATGATTTGTTGATGGGGGTCTTGGTCCTCAAAATGAAGTCAGTTTAGCTGCAGAGGCCTCATGTCTGACTTAAGGCTGGGTCTGTGAAGAAGACAGTTAAGAAGCCTTCCCTAGATGGCCCGACACAATTCAATGTGCTCTCTACCATCCAATCTTGGTCACACAGGACCACATGGACAGATGTGGCCATGACCCAAGGCATTCATTTCAGAGCACGGGGGCAGGTCCCTCAGTGAGCCAACTGAATTTGGAGCTGTAGCATGATGTCTCCTGGTGGCTGTGGCGGAGCGGCAGGGTGGCTGGTATCTGTCACAGCTGCAGTGGATGCGCAGAACGCCTGACAGCTGCCATTGTTGTTAACAGCGGAGGACTCCAATGGTGCACTCTTGGTGTTCAGGAAATGTTTGGGGCTTGCAAAAAACACAAATATTTTTTTCTCAGCCACTTCGTCTGCCTTTCATCTGCTTTGCCCTTACCGTGTGTGTAGAGATGGAACCCATGTGTTGTTCCAAGGGCCTTTGCTAAGTTTGCTGCAGTGGGAATGTTCTGGGAGGTTGTTGGAAGTCGCAAAGCTGGTGGGGTCCTCTGCCTTTGAGGAAAGATGCATTTCCCATGAAGATGGTCTACCACACCTCATGTGGTATATATGTCCACGAGGATCGGGGATGGGAGCAAAGGCTCTCCCATCCTTTCCCTAGAGAGAAGGCATAGTCTGTCTCCTGAGGCTGACCAAGGAGAGTACGGAGCAGCTTTATCTCTAGTGATGCCAGGTCTCTTATGCCTGCTACAAGGGAAGTTGAGGCAGGAGGATCTCAGGTTTCTACTCAGTGGGCCTTAAAATTCTGCCAGGGTAACTTAGCCAAACCCTGCCTCAAAAATAAATAATAAATGAAGGAAGGAAGGAAGGAAGGGAGGAGCCAGGGCAGTGGGTCGCTGGCAGAGGTTATGCCTAGTGTGCGACAAGCCCTTGCATTTTCACCAGCCAGTATCACATGCAAAGAGATTCTCACAGCCAGACAAACAGGAGGAACAAGCACACAGCCTGAGCCTCGGAACCCTGCAGAGTTTAAAGTCAACAGCGCTTTCACCAGCTCTTGTGGGCAAAAGGACCAGATGAGATCCAGGAGATAAGGGTCTTTCCCCATCACCCTGAGTAGAGCCTCCTAAGATCTCCCTGTCACCTTCAAATACTTAAACAACCTAGCATTTCTCCCCCCCCCTTTTTTTTCCTGGAGTACTTTAGGTCAGTGAGAGAGGACCCACTAAGATTGTCAGGCCCGAGCACTACAAAAGAGGAGGAGACAGATCAGACCCAACCAGAAGTAGTAGAGTTAAGAGTTAACCACTGTAGATGAGGTGAAGTTTCCCTTCCAGCATGTTTCTGTCTCTTTAAGGAGAGATGAAGTCATAGCCTGTTCGGTCCCGCTACTTCCCAGTCATCTTGCTTGTCACTGAATGGTCTTTGTGGGTGCCATCTCCTGTCATGACTCACTGTGAGTTTGGTTTTGTTTTTAGACAGGATTTCTCTGTATAGCCGTGGGTGTCCTGAAACCCACCCTGTAGTCGAGTGTGGCCTCGAACTCACAGAGCTTCACCTGCCTCTGTGTCTGGACCGCTCACCGGACTGCTCTGTTTGAAGGTTACACTCCAGTTGTCTTACCCATTCTTGGCCATCTACAGTTCCCAGGTTTTTTTGCATTAAGTAATATGTGCAAAGCACCCCTGAGGCAGGAGCTGTTTGTGTTGTGCATTCTTTTTCTTTGATTTCTAGAGGTTGCTTATGGTATTCATGGATAGAGTATACAAGGGTTGCTACCCAAGCCCATCTGCAAAGTATGACTGTCACAGGCTGTGGGCAGAGGAGTGGGAACTGAATATCGCTATGAGCACAAGGCTCACAACATGCATCAGAACCCGGAAGGAAGAGACACTGTATCCACAAGGCTCTATCCACCAATCTCAGGATGGGGTAGTATTCTGTGCACATTCATTCTCCCTTTCCCAGAGTGTTCACCAGAATCTTTTCATTTGCGGAGCTAACGAGGCTCACCATTTCATGGCTCATTTGGGCTGTATGTTTCATAGTTTTTGCAAGAGAAAAAAAAATTCAAAAGGGGCCATTCACATGTCCAGTAGAGTACAATGGAAGAGTTGGCTGTTAGATGGTTTGTTTGGGGGCTTCTGAGGTAGGGGATAGGATAGAGTGTAGCCAGAGCCCATAGTCCACATGTATAATGCAGGTGTGGGCTGTATTTGTCATCCATCCTTGTTGGGATTATCTGTTTACATGAGCACCTGTTCTTGGCAGCATGGACCTGTTGTCAGAGCACTGTGTGATACGGGTGCATGGCATCTAGTGGTGCAAACCATCATTATTCATCCCTCTGCCAGAGCCTCCGTCCTTACCTGGGTTCTAGGAGTTCCAAAGGCAGGTGTAGTCCTGAGACGAGACAGCCGAACCGCCATCTTTCAGAACTGGCAGGCAGATTCAGGCACTCTGTATGCTTACGGCTGTCACCGAGGGCTGCAACTAGGCGCGTGTACATGGAAGGTCGTGGGTATCTGTTGTGTTTCTTTTCTGCAGTTTGCAACGGTCACTTCTGTTTGGCTAGCTTGCTCAGTGGGAGAATTGAGAGGGCTCCTCTAGCATGGTAACTCCCTCGGTGGCCACAGCGCCCCCTAGCGCCCCCTCCACACAGGGCCACTGATATACTGTTCTTGCTCTCTCCAGGCATAGGCAAGAATGTCATCTGTGACCGGACCGCCACGCCGCTGGACGCCTTCCGCATGATGTCAGCTGCCCACTACTACCCCAAGCTCATGAGCATCATGGGCAACGTGCTGCGCTTCCTGCCAGCCTTCGTACGCATGAAGCAGCTGATTGAGGAGGGCTACGTGGGCGAGCTGCTGGTGTGCGAGGTGCAGGTGCACAGCGGCAGTCTGCTGGGCAAGAAGTACAACTGGAGCTGCGACGACCTGATGGGTGGCGGCGGCCTGCACTCGGTGGGCACCTACATCATCGACTTGCTCACGTTCCTCACGGGTCAGAAGGCTGTCAAGGTCCACGGGTTGCTCAAGACCTTTGTCAAGCAGACGGACCACATCAAGGGCATCCGTCAGATCACCAGCGATGACTTCTGCACCTTCCAGATGGTGCTGGAGGGTGGAGTGTGCTGCACCGTTACCCTGAACTTCAATGTGCCTGGCGAGTTCAAGCAGGACGTGACCGTGGTGGGCTCCGCCGGACGGCTCCTGGCTGTGGGCACCGACCTCTACGGACAGCGCAATAGCGCCCCAGAGCAGGAGCTGTTGCTGCAGGACACTACATCCGTGAGCAACTCCCTGCTGCCTGAGAAGGCATTCAGCGACATCCCCTCACCCTACCTGCGGGGCACCATGAAGATGATGCAGGCAGTGCGCCAGGCCTTCCAGGATCAAGACGACCGGCGCACGTGGGACGGGCGGCCTCTTACCATGGCCGCCACCTTCGACGACTGCCTGTATGCTCTTTGCGTGGTAGACACCATCAAGAGGTCCAGCCAGACTGGAGAGTGGCAGAACATTGCCATCATGACCGAGGAGCCAGAGCTGAGCCCCGCCTACCTGATCAGCGAGGCCATGCGCAGAAGCAGGATGTCCCTTTATTGTTAGCACTGGGACCTTGGTGAACTTGACCTGCTGTGTAGGGCCAGTTAGGGGGAAACGCACTGTGGAGTGGGTGGGGATTACGGAAGGGGCAGCATGAATGCACAGCATGTAGGGTGGTCCCCATCCCAAGTAGCGGGCCCAAGTCAAAGGTGGTGGTGGTGGACCGATGTCATATTCAGAAGGGCGTGCCATCCTAATTGGGTATCTGATGAGAGGAAGAAAGTTTAACTAGCACCTTTGCAGTCCATTACTGTGAGAAGCAAGGAGGGTGTCGCCCCCTGCCCTACCTCATCCATCCACAGACCTTGGCCTTCTTTGCAAGCCAAGACTGTGTATCAAATGAGGAGCTCAGCCCGAGCTAGGCTCTCCGTCAGCGCCCCCCACTGGCAGGAGAGGACACTTCATCAGATGCCTACATAGGATTTTTGGGTGTTTTTTGTTTTGTTTTGTTTCCGGTAGAGGAGGTAGGGGGCGGGGCTTTTGAGAAAGTTGTAATTCCGGGAAGCCACCGTGTGTTTTACTTTAAGGATCTGAAGGAAAAGTGCACCGCTCCCTTGGTTGCTCTATCTTCTAGGAAACATTAGATCTATCTGGCTTGCTGCCGTTAGTGCGGTAGAGAGTAACGGACAGCAAATGAGGCGGTAAGCTGTACCTCTGAGCTGACCAAGCTGGCAGACAAGGTACAATGAGCTACTTCAGCGTCCTCCTGCAGCAGGGGGGCGGGAGGGGGGGTCCTGCCAAGAGGCTCTCCAGGCTACCCTGAGGATGCTACTTGTGGCGTGGGCTTAACTGCAGCTGCCTGCCTGGGTGGGGCGCCTGCAACCCTGGGTGTAGCAACATGAGCGCCCCAAAAGGGAACACGAGGCCAGCCCCAGAGTTGCTGGAAGCTCCAACGGCCAAGCTGAAGACAGACATTTAGGACTCTGAGCTTTGTAGGCTTAAACAAGAAGCCTGTGGCTTCGCCCCGTTAGAGTCCCTTTCCCTTTAAGAAGACCCAAGGCTCTTCCCTCCCCCTGGCCTTGGCTCTCAGGATTCTGACAGCTGGAAACTTCTGAACAGGTATTAAAACAAACAGCCAAGAGGGAGCATAATTCTCAGTGTTTCTAAAATGGGGGTTTAGAGTCTACAGAGGGCTATCCATAGGTGAAGAAGGTTCAAGTTGGAAAAAAAAAACTATCTTTTTTATTTTCCCCTCCTGGTTGCCTAGTCTTTTTACCCTCCATTTGAAACTAGAGATGGCCAAGTACTAGCTTACAAATAGGCAGAGACAAAGCCCATTGCCACATAGGCAGACATGCCTTTGTAAATGTTTGCTGTCCTCAAGTATCACTAAAACATTCGAGTCTGGTCTTGAAGGAAAGGTCAAGTCATATACATTTTGAAAACAGGGGGTGGTGTCTTTTTCTTGGCTGGCTTTGCTAACCTTCACCAAGCATGTGGCAGTTTTGAGGCTGGTTATGTAGACTAATCCCTCTAGGTAGTTGGCCCGAGTCCAGTCAGCGTTCCTCCCTGGGACCATTTCACAGAGACAGTCATACTGGAGGCCACACACCAGCAGACTCATGGCCACTTTTGAGGACCCCTCCCCCCACCAACATACATCGTGGTACCCACCATCATACATCCATCACACGTCGCGTCAGTCAGCTGAAACTTTCCGCGGCTTTGATTAGTTGCCACCCCTCATGAATAGTGTCCCGGGTTTGCAGCTATCAGATCAGAACAGCACTCTGCACACAGCACATCATAGACTTTTTTGGGGCGTCCCTGCTCTCCTAAATTGCTCTCTGAGGCAGTGATTTCCCCACCCCCGCTGCCCTGAAAAGCTGTGATTAAGGATGAACTCGGGGGGGGGGGGAGACACATGGTGGATGGCTCTATGAAGTTCATTTTTCCAAGTCATTTTCCTCAGTAGATATGCTTGGGTGTTCAACTTTTGGTTTCTCCTCTCTCCCCAGGATATTTGAGAGCTTTCCTTCTAGAGGCCTTGGAGCACTGGGATGAACATGCAGGGTCTAAACAAAAACTCCCATTGGAGGCTAGGGGGATATAGAAAGAATATCAGTAGTATGTAGTCTTTGGAAGAAGCATGAGAGATCAGTAAGGGTACTGAGATTCCATTGACTGGAATGTACGAGATAGAGGTACCAACAGCAGGGAGAGATGGGGAGGCAGCTCTCTGAAAGTAAAAATGGCGGCACACGGGGTTAGGAGCTTCCCTAGTGCTCCTTCAGCTCTTGCCTTACCATGTGCAAATTCTTGATTGGCTGCAGCGGTGTGAGGCTGAAGTCCCAAGCTCTCGACAACATTCTGCAAAATAACTTGGATTTAAGTCCTGGCAATAACCCAGCCTACGGAGGCTGCTAGGAGCCTTTCCATTCAGTTTCCCCTTGCCTCGCTTGCTCCTGTCATTTTATATATACTGCGGACGGCCTCTACAAAAAGCCTGGTTCCCAGAGATTTTACATACATGTGTGTGTATGTATGTATACACACAAGTATTTGGGAATGCCCTGGGTTTATCCACAAAGTCTGGAGTCTAGGACTCCTCTGTGGTGACTGTCAGTTCCTCCAAGACTTCTTCTCTGTGGTAAAGTTGCATCATGGGGTCCCTTCAAGGCATCTAAGTTTTCTTGGCAGCACATCTCTGTGTCAGGTCTTGTCAGCATTCAAGGTACAGTGTCACCCACCCAGCTCACCCACCGAATGCAGAGTATTGTAGACACATCATCATCTATAAAAAATAGCACTAGGTACTGTCTCATTCCCTCTACGTTTACATGAAGATGTGACATGCCCAAAGCCACAAAGCCGCTATCTATACCTGTCTGTCGTTCTGGCCAGGAAAAGCATTCCTCGTAGAGCCCTATAGGGGGCGTGCTCCCACCTCACGGAGCAACTGTGAGAGGAGTGGCCCGAGATCCACAGCCATAGCTGGCTGAGCAGGAGGCTGGTGGGTTGGCAGTCACAGCTGCAGAAAGTAGGAGTCTTCCTTCCCCTTCCCAAATGGAAATGTCACTTGGCTGCTTTTAAGATGATGTTCCCATGTTGATGTTTCATTGCAAGTGACTGGGCAGCCTTCGGCCCTGGGGACTTTCTAAGCATCACTGGCTATCATAAATGGCCTTAGACATGGTTGTGGGGCCTAAGTGTAGCATAGGAAGACATCTTTCCCCAGGAAGGGGTGCAGACTTTGGGGTTTAGCTGTGCACTGTACCATCAAGCTATAGTTCACTGACTGTAACTACTGAACTTGACCTGTGGTTTATGAATTAGGTTTCTGATCCATCCTCCTTTTCCAGTGGGTGCTGGAGGAAATCAGCTCTGTTGATGCCCTGGGGAGAGAGTGGACCTAACTGCACGTGAAAGAACTTCTATCAAACACCCAAAGGAGGAACGCAATGGCCACGGCCACCCACTTCTTTAGATCCAGGGTTGGGGGAGCCCATTTTTCCTGATTTGCAGTTTGTAACTGACGTATTATTGTACCTTCAGGGCTACCACACAGGGAGGCGAGGCTCATCCAGGCCATTAAACTGCCTAATTGATCAGCTCAGACCCGCACCAGACAGTATTCGCCAAGCTCTGACAGGAAGGCCCATATTTTACAAATGTGTTATGTGTTAGGGATAGAACCCCGGGGCTCTGTGCACACTAGGCAAGCTCTCTACCACCCAGTCACGCCTCCAGCCTCAATTAAATCTTCAAAGTATTCAGAAAAACCTTGTGACGGTCACAAAAGGCTTATCTCTAATTATGCCTCTCTGTGGAGGCTAGGGGGACACAGTCAGGTGTTCGCCCTGAGGAGGATGTGAGGCCCACTCTACTATTGGCTGGTGTCCCCACTGCTGGGTGCGAACCTTCACTCTGACTAGCCTGTGACTCTTGCTCCATCCACTGGTGATTTCTTTTGCCCACCAAAACCCTGGAGCGTGCAGGACAGGGTAACACTGTCAGACAATCCTATTTGTTTCCTTAGGGCGAGGGAGGAAGAAGGGAGGGTGTCAGGAAGCCTGCAGTATGGCTCCAGAGTCATCTCCAGCACTTGTATCATTCTGCAGCCTCACTCTGGTCAGCAGCCAGCGGGGTGGGCTTCGCTCTGAGTTTAGCTGGGCCTTCTAGATCTCCTTTGTGGTGACGTTAAGCCCTCCTGGGCTCCTCTAAGAGAGGTCAGTGGTCTCCTCGGAGCTTAGCAGTCTGAGTGACTGCATTAGTAAAAAGAAACTAGCAGACCCATCTGGCCTTTTCTCCCCTGCATCAGGGTCCTTATCTGCTGGAGCCCTTGAGAGGGCCCCTGAAGCCTCCGGCTCTCTTCCAGGCTACTGACACGTTGCACTACTGAGTACTCTCAAATCTGCTGCAGCCCCTTGTTTACACCAGCAGAGAACAGGGTGATGAAAAAGAACCTTCTAGTTTGGAATGCTTGATCCTTAGTATTGCAACCAAACCTTGCCTGGGCCGGTAGAGCCAGGAAATCATCATGGTCATGGAGTCACCCGCCACTGTTGTCTCCTGTGCCCTGTCCAGCCCTCTGCTGTCCCCTGCAGCCACCACAAGGGCTAGGCTGTCCAATGAGCCCCATAGCTTCTGAGAAATGCAGTGGCTTATTTGTAGTACCGAGTGACATCCCAGGTGAAGAAGCAAAAGCCTATGACCTGATCTGCTCCTTTATTCTGCCCTTTCCCTGGTTTAGGGGAGGAAGAACTTTCTAGCAATTATGGCTTTGTTTGCTGCCTGGTGCTTTTATAGTTTGTCATTTGTTTTCGTTTCCTTTTTTTTTTTTTAAGAACCAAAATTGCATTGGTTTGGTTGTCATTGTCTAGTGTATATTTATTGTTTTACAAACATGGGTATATATGTATGTATATGTATAAAACCAAACATATATATATATAAAGTCAAGGCATGTATACTAGATATTTTAAAGTTATTTATCAAAGGGAAAAGATGTGTGTTATAAAGTAAAACAGAGTCTATATTTTATATATAATGTAGATAGCAAAAACTAGCTTATAAATTATAGAAGGTTTTACTTTTTGTTTTCTATTATTAAACAAAAAAAACATTTAAAAGGTAAAGGACAGTGACTGCAGCTGTATTTGACGTTCTCAAGAGAAATCGCTCCCGAGCTGGAGGTGGCTTGACCTCCCTTGGGACCTGCAGTTCCAGGCTCCTGAGTGGATGATGCCCCTCTGGTTCTTGTGCGATGCTCTGGGCCAGGTTAGACATGCTCAACCAGTTGCCCGGGCTGTTCCAACATTGCTTCCCCTGTCCATGAATGGCTTTGATGGGTTGAACGTTGGTGGGAGAAAGGATCAAGTGGCAAATAAAGTCTTCAAAGAAGAGGTGATTCCAGCCTGGTCTTGTCTTTCTAGCCCCAGGTGCTCTCGATTCGGGGTTGCCCAGTTTGTGAGCTCTGAAACTGACTGGGACTTTAGGATGAGGCTCTGTCAGTGTCCATGAAGCAAAACAGGTGGGAACCACTGACTATGGACTCAAGAGATGTGCCTCAAGCCATTCTGAAAATGTTGAAATAGAGGGAGAGAACCTATGTAAGGCTAGTGTGTGTGTGTCTACATGCATGTATGAGTGTGTGGCAAAGGCTAGACCAGAGAATAAGAGAAAAGCACAGTTTTTATATCCAGAGGCGAAAATTTTAGAATTTTCTGTTTCAATATCATAGAGCTGGTTTGGTGGCACATATCACCAAATGCAGAAGTAGAGACTGGAGGATCAGGAGTTTAAGTCCATCCTTGGCCACATAGCAAGTCTGAGGCCAGCCTGGGTTACAGGAGATCCTGTCTCAAAAACCCCCAAACCAATAAAAAGGCAATTCCTGAAAGCTTTCTTAAGAGCATCTTTGTTCATTCTGTTATGACCCAGCAGAGGGAAGGCCAAGGCTATAAAGACTCCATGGTATGCAAATTTACAGTTAAGTTGAGCTTGGTCCAAAATGGCCGCTCTCAAACACTGCTAAAACACAAAGCCTGTCAGGAGGTGAACCTCCTCAGTGCTAGTCAAGGCAATGCAGATCAGTAAAGATCTACCTACCCAAATTGGGGCACAGGGGTGGGGGGTGGGAGGGGATGCTCGTTGAGACAGGAGCCCGGCATCTTTACCTCTCCCAGCAGACTTGTCCTGGGAACCAAGGCTCAATGCAGGTCACAGACCTAAGCACTTACAAACATCTTTGAGCTAGGAGCTGCTTCTGCCTCCTCATGTTGTGGGCTCTCTGTGTGATGCTGACTGTTCCCAAGTCGGGATCATTTCTTCCTTCATAAACCAGAATCGTATAGGTTGGAAACATCTGAAACCCCAAATCTCTGAAATCTGAAACCCTTTGGGTGTCAACATAATGGACTTTGCAGGATTTGGACTTCAGATTTTCAGATTAGAGATGTGCAACCATGATTCACATATCCCCAAATAAAAGTCAACCCCAAATCCCCCAAACCAAGGGAAGCAACGCTCTGGAATCAGATACATGGGGCCAGGTGTGGACAAGGCTCAACCTGTTTATCTCGTGGAAGCAGAGGTTGGGATGGCTTCCAGGCTCCCGCCCAATGCAGTGGCCAGTTTTCCAGCATGCCATTTAGGCTCCTCACAGGTCATGGGAACTCCACGTATCCTCTCATGTCTGTCTGTCAACCCATCCCAGCCCTATAAACAGACTCGCCTTCTAGTTTCCCTTCCTTTTTTTTTTTTTAAGGTGTGTGTGTGTGGGGGGGGGGTCTCTACATAGCCCTACCTGTCCTGAAACTCACTATGCAACCAAGTAAATTTACTTGCCTCTGCCTCTCAAAGTGCTGTGATTAACCTTTTGTTTTGCTTTAAATCTCATGTAGTTTAGTACCAAGTCTGGTTGGCTCCATTTGAAAACTGAAATGACTGACATATTTTATGGCGAATTACATGTATACAAAGTATGTAGGAATCTTATTAAGGAGGGAGAAATACCATTGCCTTAATGTAAGCAATAAGGCCCCCCTTCTGAGCCATATCTGCCTTGTTCTTTCCTTGAGTGGGAAAGGTCCCTTTCCCTGGGGCTCCCCAGACTTTGTCTCTGCTCCCTTTGAAAGACTGTTCAGGAGATCTAGATGAGACGGCAAGGACACATCCTTCCACAGGGTTGGCGCCAAGTCACAAACACACTTTGTTTCTTGCTTTGCTAGAACCAAACCCTGCTCTAAGAAATCGGTGCCAGTTAAAGCCCTTCAAACGCCTTCGCCTGGTTGTTCAAGTCCAGGCTCCCTTTGACTCTTATCTCTCAGTCTGCATCTGCTGGGTAAATTCCTGCGGGGTGACTTCAGTCGTGACTGAGGCTCAACACAGGTCTGCAAGATAACGCCACAGAATCTGACCTGGTTGCTTGGGCTTCCTCTCAAATGTTGTACTAATTACAGAAATGCCTTTATCTCCTAATTACATACAGATCAAAAACCACGCTCTTTCCCTTCAGCCATCTGTGAAAATAGGAGGTTAAGTAACCCAAGGGAGGCTTTCTCAGGCGACTACAGTTGTCCCTTAGTATCCAAGGGAGATTTGCTCCTGCATCCATACATATGCCCAAGTCCATGGATGCTTAGGTCTCTTCTGTAAAATGGCGCAGCACACCACAGAACCTACACTATCCTGCCATAAATGTTAAATCTTCTCTGGGTTATTTATACCAACCCTGTGTGGGCGAGACAGCTTGGTGGGTAAAGGTGCTTACTGCTAATCCTGACAACTGAGTTTGATCTCTGAGGGATCATGGATGGAAGGAGAAAACCAGCTTTCAAGGGTTATCCTCTGACTTCCATATGTACATGTGGCACACACACACACACACACACACACGTAACAAATGTTTTAAAATACCAAATCCAATGTCAATGCAATGTAACTGCAGTTAGACTTATTGCAGTCTGTAATGTCCAACCCCCATCTCATGATGTTTTTTACAGAACTCCAGTCAGCAACTCGAAACAACAGTTTTTACAATCAAGAATTGAATTACAGGGCCTGGAGAGATGGCTCAGCGGTTAAGAGCACTGAATGCTCTTCCAGAGGTCCTGAGTTCAATTTCCAGCAACCACATGGTGGCTCACAGCCATCTGTAATAATGGGATCTGATGCCCTCTTCTGGTGTGTCTGAAGACAGCTCCAGTATATTCATAAGCATAGAATAAATAAATCTTAAAAAAAAGAATTATATTACAACATGTCATTGCTTCTCGGCCTTTTGGCTAAGATCAAGTGTACAATATGTCTTAGTTAGGGTTTTACTGCTGTGAACAGACACCATGACCAATGCAAGTCTTATAAAAGACAACATTTAATTGGGGCTGGCTTACAGGTTCAGAGGTTCAGTCTAGTATAAAGGTGGAGACAAGGCAGCAACCAGGCAGACTTGGTACAGGCAGAGCTGAAAGTTCTAGGTCTTCGTCTGAAGGCTGCTAGTGGAAGACTGACTTCCAGACACCTAGGGTGAGGGTCTTAAGCCCAGGTCTACAGTGACACACCTACTCCAAAAGGCCACACCTCCTAATAGGGCCACTCCCTGGGCCCAGCATATACAAACCATCACACAATATAACCCAAAGATACACTAATTTGATATTTACACACGAAGAGTAATATCAGGAGACATTAAAGTCTCTCTTTCTGTAATTAAATCACCGTGATTCTACAAGAGCAGAAATGTTTGCCCATTAAAAACAATGCAGTTCCCAACACCAGGCAGACTTGACTGCAAGCTGAGGTGTCTTGGGCAGCACTCTTTGGTAGCGTGTAGCTTGACAACATGTGCTGTGTAAAGGGCATGTGTTGTATGCTCAGAACCAAGGCAGTAAAGCTATAAAGATACTACATGGGCAAGCGTTGCCAAAACTGCCTTGGAGTTGGTTTTGAATTGAGTTTTGGTGACGGCACATTCAAAAACCTTTACTGTTGCGAATGCTTTGGTGACAGACACATTCAGTTATGCGACACCCATTAGCTGCCGATTTGTAGGTTCACAAGCTGATATAGATTAATTGGTTTCTTGGCTATCGATTGGACTCAGTCACAAAACCCACACATCTATCTATGCCATTGTCTAGATGAGTTCCTTACTGGCCATCAGTGCCCCAAGAGGGACCCTGTGTGGATCAGGGGATGGGCAGTGCTTATGTACAAAGTTAAGGCTCAGTAAAAAACACCCCGAGCCACTAATTCTTAGAATGAAAGGGCCTCAGTCGAGGCTAGGTTAGGGTAAGGCTAGAGGCCCTCTTGGGAAGGGTTAATCACTTCAGATACCCCACCAGCAAGGACCGAGCGGATCTATTACCCAGAGTCATGCTGACAGCCTAGAGACCCACTATGCTCTCGGGTTTTTTCTGGACAAGTTCACCAACAGGTGAAGTGGCTGCTAAGCCGAGGAAGCTGAACTTGATACTCCTGGTGCAAAGCAGGAGACAGAACTGGCCCTGAAATAGCAGCTGTGTGTGTAGAAATCCAGCTGTGAAGATCAGGGTGACAGAGGAGGTGGGAGGGAAAAAGAGGGAGGGGCGGGCCATGAGGGGGTGGGGGGATGGCAAGGGGAAGAGGGGGCTGTGGCAAAATGATCGGAGCATGTCAAGGGTAAGAACAGATGAAAGACCAGAGCGCTGGGCATTCAAGATCGGGAAGGCTATGCAGATAAGCGGATTCACATGAGCTACGTGGGAGCTACGTGGGAGAGGAGCTCTTTGCAGCTGACAGCCTTTAATCTGTGATTCGAGAACAGCCTGTATGAGGAGGATGGAGATGAGAAGGAATGGCGGAGGAGTTTCTGCAGGAAGTTTGTGAAATCTGGCTGTCCGAAGCTAGCAAGCTGCTGGCAGTTGCTGAAGAAAACGTTCTGTCTACCACTGTGTTTGAAGTAAGTGCCATTTCTTGGGCCCCTCCTTTCTTGGTGCTTTTCCCATTTGCAAATTTCCCCCAAACCTGGAAAGATACAAAAGCTTCTCCATGGCCCTCTCCTGTCCCCTGCCCTGGCTCTTTCCACCCCTTACCACTCAGGGTCTGCCTTTTGGCAGACACAGGGCCTCTTGGCCCTTCTCAGCAGTCAGAGAACCTGCCCACAAGCCTGCCATTCCACTCTCCCTTCTCTTCTACACTAGAATGTTTCTGTGGACGTTCCCAGCATAGCCACAAGCTCAACAGGCCAGTCTCTGGCTTCTTATCCCTGGGACTCCCTAACCCGGCCCGTGGGTCAGAGCTGGATCTCCCACCTTACTGCATTTCCTGTGACATCCAGGTTTTCCTTTATTTGCAAGCAGCGTCTCTTTCTGGTTATATTCATCCATCCATCCATCCGTCCATCCATCCTGCCATCCGACCCCACCACACATCCAAATCATCCATGCAGACTGAATGCTTCTTAGTCACTTTTGTTTCCTGGTCACCTGGCACACGCTGCATCCCCTTCCACTTCATCACCTACAGATCCTTCCCAGCCTCCTTTGCCTCTTTCCCTGTCCTCTGCCCTCTTGAAGACATGATCGGATCTATAAGAAGAGATGAATGCCAATACTCCAACTGTTGGAGACACGTGTACCCACTTCCATCAACAGACTGACGAAAAATCCAAAACTACTGTTACATAAACCAACAAAGAACGCTAGGGTTAAATTATACTATAGACTAAACAAGCCAGGCAGTCATGTACAGAACATTGCAAATGTCGCTTCCCAGGCGTTTGCCGGAGACTAAGGATGGTACAACACGTGACATCCGAGAGCTGTGGAACGTACACTCTTCTCATCACACATGGCACATTGTCCAGCATGGACTATTTCAGGCCACAAAATAAGTCTCAATAATTAAACAAGTAAAATCTTATATCCAAAATATGTTAATATACATTTAATTGTGATATTTCCTATACATTTATAACATACAATTTATATAAGGATGTACAAATAACAATGTACACATAAAAATATTTAAAATGAGGAAGAGGAGGATAGTGATGAGAAGTATATACCTCCTCTGTTAGGAATAGCAAAATAATACTAGAAACTTGGAGCAAGGGGAACTTTAGCAACTGCAGTTTCCTACCGTGAACCCTATTGTATCATAGGGATGTTTAAGAATGCTACCCCTCGGGCTGGTGAGATGCCTCAGCGGTTAAGAGCACTGACTGCTCTTCTGAAGGTCCTGAGTTCAAATCCCAGCACCCACATGGTGACTCACAACCATCTGTAGCAAGATCTGACACCCTCTTCTGGTGTGTCTGAAGACAGCGACAGTGTACTTACATGTAATAAATCTTAAAAAAAAAAATGCTGCCCCTCGAAGATCTTTGAGCTATTCAGTGTATAGATTTGTAATTTTATATGCCTTCTCTGTTAGTGATAGTAGAATAATACTAGAAACTGGTAATGAAGGAAACTTTAGAAACTACAAGGGAATGAGGTACGTTCTCTTGAGTGATTAATAGAGCAACGAAGCAATCAAAAGGAAAAAGTTTTAATTAAAGCAAGTATAAATAAACAAGCAGGAGCCTGATATAGCTGTCTCCTGAGAGGCTCTGCCAGTACCTGACAAATACAGAGGTGGATGCTCACAGCCAACCATTGGACTGAACACGAGGTCCCCAATGGAGGAGCTAGAGAAAGGACCGAAGGAACTGAAGGGGATTGCAGCACCATAGGAGGAACAACAATATGAACCGACCAGTACCCCAGAGCTCCCAGGGACTAAACCACCAACCAAAGAGTACACATGGAGGGACCCATGGCTCCAGCCGCATATGTAACAGAGGATGGCCTTGTGGGACATCAAAGGGAGGAGAGGCCCTTGGTCCTGAGAAGGCTCGATGCCCCAGTATAAGGGAATGCCAGGACAGGGAAGTGGGAGTGGGTGGGTTGGTGAGCAGGAGTGGGGGTTGGGGGGTAGGGAGGATGGGGGTGGGTGGGGGGTAGGAAACCAGGAAAGGGGATACCATTTGAAATGTAAATAAAGAAAATATCTAATAAAAAAAGAAAAACAAACAAGCAGGCCTATAACAACAAGCAGCGGCAGAAATAAATCTCCCTGAAACTTTCAAGAAAAGTTACCCCCCTCCCAGTGCTCACCAAACTGTTCCTTAAACCAGAAGGAGAAGAGAAGCCATCAAGCCCATTCTGTAGAACCAGAATTACCCTGATAGCAAAACTGGATGAGGACACAGGAAGAAAGAGAACTATAAGTCAGTTTCTCTAATGAATGGAGATGCAGAAATTCTCAGTAAAATCCTGCCAGCCAAACACGGTAATACATTAAGATCATGTACTATGAATGGGTGGTTTCGTTCCAAAGACGCAAGTTTGATTTGACACACACACAAATCAGTAAACAAAACCCAGCAGGTAAATAGGCTTAAGGTTAGAAACTACCTGATCATCTCACAGCAGAAAAGGCTTTTTGATAAAGTTCAACATCCCTTCATAAGAAAAGGCTTCCAAAGGGCCAGAGAGATGGCTCGGTAGTTAGGAGCACTGGCTGCTCTTCTAGGGACATGGGTTCAATTCCCAGCACTGACGTGGTGGCTCA
The DNA here is from genome assembly GCA_036184795.1 of Tokudaia tokunoshimensis. NCBI lineage: Eukaryota > Metazoa > Chordata > Mammalia > Rodentia > Muridae > Tokudaia > Tokudaia tokunoshimensis. Next base: position 21,119,736 of record BTHU01000022.1, read on the forward strand.
TAGTTGTTCCAGTCCTAGGGATCTTTTGGCATATACAGGGCCTCTTGGCCCTTCTCAGCAGTCAGAGAATCTGCCCACAAGATTGTCATTCCACTCTCCCTTCTCTTCTACACTAGAATGTTTCTGTGGAAGTTCCCAGCATAGCTGGCCTGACCCACAGAGCTGGAAATTCAACAGGCCAGTCTCTGCCTTCTCATCCCTGGGACTCCCTAACCCGGCCAGTGGGTCAGAGCTGGATCTCCCGCCTTACTGCATTTCCTGTGACATACAGATTCTCCTTTATTTGCAAGCAGCCTCTCTTTCTTGTTTATATTCGTCTGTCTGTCTGTCTGTCTGTCTGTCTGTCTGTCTGTCTGCCTGTCCATCCGTCCATCCATCTTGTCATGGACCCCACCATGCATCCAAACCAACCATCTCCCTGAGCACTGCATGCTTATGATGCACAGACATACATACAACCCAATATATACATACAACCCATATATATATGTATATATATATTGATTTTTTAAAGATTTATTTATTTATTTATTTAATGTATGTAAGTACACTGTAGCTGTCTTCAGACACACCAGAAGAGGGAATCAAATCCCATTACAGATGGTTATGAGCCACCATGTAGTTGCTGGGAATTGAACTCAGGACCTCTGGAAGAGCAGTCTCTTAACTGCTGAGCCATCTCTCCAGCCCAAAAGCAGAGGTCAAGTTCTGTGGTTTTGTTTTGTTTTGTTTTGAGACAGGGTTTCTCTGTATAGCTCTGGCTGTCCTGGAACTCACTCTGTAGACCAGGCTGGCCTCGAAGTCAGAAATCCACCTGTCTCTGTCTCCCAAGTGCTGGGATTACAGGCATATGCTACCATAGCCCGGCTCATAAAAATTTTTAAAAAGATTAAAAATAGCCTCAAGAAACTAAAACTAAAAAGAACATAATAAAGGTCACATGTGACAAAGTGATTGCCAACACTAATGGTAAACGCAGAGCAGGTCCTCTAAACTCTGGGAGAAAACATGGGGGATGGTCTTGCCATTCATTAAATATAGCACTCAAAGCCTTAGAGCCATGTTACAAGAAATAAATGGGATACAAATGGAAAAACAGGTCAAATTATCCCTATTTGCAGATCACACGATTCTTATATTTCAAATACCCTACAGATTCTAAAATCCAACTCATGAATACGATAAGTGCTTTGAGCCAGGTGGTATGATACAAAATCAACATGCAAGGAAAGTAGTTGTTCTACAAAACACACTTGCTGAGAAAGGAACCAGGGGAAAAATCCACTCACAATTGCTAAACTAACAAACAACAACAACAACAAAAAGAATACACAAACCAACCAAAACCACCCAAACCTCTAGGAAAAAACCTAACCAGAGACATAAAAAACTTTTAAACATGTTTTTAAAAATATTATGTGTATGGGTGTCTGCATGTGTGTCTGTACACCCTGTGCTTGATGCCTGCAGAGACCAGAAGAGAGTGTTAGATCCCTTAGAACTGGAGTTTCAGATGGCTGTTAGCCCCCGTGTAGAGGCTGGAAATTGAACCCCAGTCCTCTGGAAGTGTTCTAAACTGCTGAGCTGACTCCCAGCCCTGGATGAGAAAGACTTTTGTATTGAGAACTTAAAGATGCTGAAAAAAAAATATTGGAGAAGAGACTAAAAGAGTTGGGAAAACCTCACATGCCCATGGATTTGGCAGAAATAGTATTGTGAAAATTATTATATGTTCAAAAGTAATCTCCATGAAAATCTTAATGACATTCTTCACAGAGGTAGGAAAAATAATCCTAAAGTTCATAGGGAAGTACGAGCGATCCCGGCTTAGCCAAAGAAACCCTAAGTGGAAAGGACAGTGCTGAAGGCATCGCAGTGCCTGATCTCAAAATACACTACAGAGCCATAGGAACAAAACACGGCACTGGCGCAAATGCAGACATACGGATCCCTGCAACAGAACAGAGTACCCAGAAATAAGCTCACACCACTGAGCCATCACATTCTTTGCAAAGCTGTCAAAAACATACATTAGAGGACCACCATGTCTGACAACCTGAATTTGATCCCTGGAACCCACATGGTTGAAGGAGAGCACCAATGAGCTCCCTCCTACAGGTTGTCCTCTGACCTCTGCATGCGTGCTGTGGTGTACACACCCCCACACATACACTCATAAAATAACTTAATAAATGTAAAATAAACATTCTTACAAAACAAAAGGAGCCTCTGAAACAAATGGTGCTAGGAAAATGGGTAGTCTAAGGTCAAAGGATGAAACCAGACATGTGTGGTGGGTTTGAATTCTTGGCCATAAGGAGTGGCAATATTAGGAGGTGTGGCTTTATTGGAAGAGGTGTGGCCTTGTTAGAGGAAGTATGTCACTGGGGAGGTGGTTTTTCAGTTCATATATGCTCAATCTATGTCCAGTGATACAGTCGCCAGCTAGCTGCAGATCAAGATGTGGAACTCTAGGCTTCTCCAGGACCATGTCTGCCTGAACACTGTTATGCTTCCTGCCATGATGACAATGGACTGAACCTCTGAAATTGTAAGCAAGCCCCAATTAAGTGTTCTCCTTTATAAGAGTTGCCTTGGTCATGGTGTCTGTTCACAGCAATGAAACCTAACTAAGACACATGAATCTCTCACCTTGCACACAAATCCATTCACGATTGATTAAAGGCCTTAATGTAAGACCCAAGATGCTGAAAATAACTAGAGGAATAAAATTGGGAAATACTTAAAGACATAGGCAATGGCCAGGATTGTCTGAAAGGGACTCTAGGAAAGGAAGCAGTGCCAACAATTAACAGATGGTATTTATGAAATTAAAAGGATTTCACATAGAAAAGGAAACTTCCAGAAGAGAGAGCCTGAGGAATGGGAGAAAATCTCTTCCAACTACACATCAGACAAGGAATTAATATCTGGGATACGTAAAAAGCAGTAAAAGTGAAACAGAACCATCTGGTCAATGAGTGGACTAGTGAGTTGAGGAGACAGCTTTCAAGAGAAGAATGAGCAATGGTGTACTGGCTGGTTTTGTGTGTCAACTTGACACAGGCTGGAGTTATCCCAGAGAAAGAAGCTTCATCTGGGGAAGTGCCTCCATGAGATCCAGCTGTAAGGCATTTTAAGGGATGAGGGCCCCTTGTGGGTGGTACCAGCTCTGGGCTGGTAGTCTTGGGTTCTATAAGAAAGCAAGCTGAGCAAGCCAGGGGAAGCAAGCCAGTAAGAAACATCCCTCCATGGCCTCTGCATCAGCTCCTGCTTCCTGATCTGCTTGAGTTCCAGCCCTGACTTCCTTTGGTGATGAACAGCTGTGTGGAAGTGTAAGCTGAATAAACCCTTTCCTCCCCAATTTGCTTCTTGGTCAAGTTGTTTGTGCAGAAATAGAAACCCTAAGACAAATGGTCAGCAAATACTTTTTAAGGTGTCCAGCCCCTTAGCCATCTGAGAAATGAAAACTGAGCCTGCTCTGAGAGTCCATCTCATCCTAGTCAGAATGACTGAAATATCATATGACAACAAATGCCGAGGAGGACAGGGGGAAGGGGAGCCCTGATTGCCTGCTGGGGGCACGTAAGCTTGTGCAGTCATTGTGGAGATAGATGGAGAATCCTCAGAAAGCTGAAAACAGAAGGACCATATGATGTATCTGTACCCAGAGGACTCTAAGCTGGCACAGCTCAAAGATCCTTGAACACCCATGTTACCTGCTGCACTGCTTACAATAGTAAGGAAATGGAACCAAAGATCATGGTACTTACACACAATGGGACATTATATGCCCATAAAGGAAATTCTAATCCTAGCATCTGCTGGAAAATGAACGGAAATGGGCATCAATATTTTAAGAGAAACAGCCAGACTCAGAAGGATGGATGCCATATTTTCTTTTCTGCATAGACTCTAGATTTACAATTATATGTGTTGGTATGTGTGTGTACATGTTGTGTATGCATGTGAGTGTGCATATGTGTGCATGTGTGTGTATTGGCCGCAAAACTAGAAAGAGGATCACAAAATGAGAGGAAGAGATCTTTTTAAAAATTGGGGGGTGATTTGAGATATGTTATATTTTTATGTGCTCATGTTTTGCCTGTGTGTATATCTGTGTATCACAAGCATGCAGTACCCATGGAGGCCAGATGAAGTGTTGGGTCTCCTTGAGACAGGAGTTCTAGAAGGTTGTATACCATGTGTGTGCTGGAGATCCAACCTGGGGGTCCTCTCAAAGAGCAGCCAGTGCTCTTAACTGCTTCAGTCATCTTTCCAGGAAGAGAACTTAAGGGAGGTGTTGAATAGAAATAGAGAAGATAAATGGAATACCTGTAATAAGAAAGCAGTAGGAGGAGCTGGAGAGATGGCTCAGTGGTTAAGACCACTGACTGCTCTTCCAGAGGTCCCAAGTTCAATTCCCAGGAACCGCACCATGGCTCAGGACCATCTGTAATGGTATCTGATGCCTTCTTCTGGTGTGTCTAAGACAGCTACAGTGTACTTACTCACATACATAAAATTAATAAATAAATCTTAACGAAGGAAAGAAAGCAGAAGGAGAAACTAATTGGGGGAAGAAAGGAAATCAGCTGTAGTGGCGAGGGACACGGGAGTAGGGAACAAATGAGAACTAAATATAATGACACAGGCATATGAAGATATTATGATGAAACCCACGGCACCATATGCTAACCTAAAAAAAATCAGTAAAAAAACAAGATGTCCTTCCATCGATGGACTCTAGGCAACTGCTACCAAAATACCACAGAAACAGAAAAAACATTCTTAGAATTTGCGTGGAATGACAGAGGATTTAGACCAACCACAGCAGTTCTCAGCAAAGGGAAGAAGCCTGGAGGCATTGCAGTGTCCGTCTTCAACACAAACTACAAGTCACATCAACCAAAGATTCCGGGTACCCACGTACGAAGAGACCACAGAAAACAGCTCCACACATTTTCAGCCAAGTTTTGAGCAAGTCTGAAGGAACATACATTAAAGGAAGGAAATCTCTTCAGTTGATTGTGCTGGGAAAACAAGATACTCACATATAGAAGAAAACAGATGTGTACCTCTCATTAAAAAATTGACCCAAGCTGAGTAGTGGTGGTACCTGCCTCTAATCCCAGAAAAACAGCAAAACCAAAAAGAGTTGGGCAATCTGATTTTAAAAGTGGACCAATGACCTGAACAGATATTTGTCAACAGAAGATATTTAAAAAGGCCAACAGGTAGGTACCTGACAAAATGCTATGTACTGCTCATATCCAGGACAATGCAAAGTCCACCCTAAGTAATCTCTCTCCACTTAGGATGATCACAGATGGCTGTGAGGAAGAAGGCTTACACAGGGTGGGGATGTAAACTAGTACAGCAGCCACAGAGAACACTGTGGGCTTTGCAGGAAAGGAGAGCACAACTGCCTGTTGATCTTTGTGTGGATATCTAAGGGGATGAAATCGGTGTTCTGGCTTTCTACGGTTGTGACAAATGGCTGAGGTGGCAAGTTTGGAAAGAGGTGAGCAGTCCCTGAGGAGACCACACAAATCCAGACTCTTTCAACAAGGATGTGGGAGAAACAGCTCCACTTACACCCGTGGCAGCACCATTTGCAGTAGAGGAGACAGGATGAACCTCGAAATGCATCATGGTTGTGTTCTACGGACAAAGAGACGATGCAGCATTCATATATAGCAGTTATTATTCAGTCATAAAAAAGAACGAGATTCTAGCATTTGAGGTAACGTGGGTAGGACTGGAAGCCATTACGTGAAACAAGCCAGGCACCAAAGGAGGAGTGGGGCAGAGATGGTTCATGGTTGGAGTGGATGGATAAGAGGATAACTTCTGATGTCAAATGGCACTGTGTGTGAGTTCGTGTGTACATGTGTAACTGAGTATTTCAAAACAGTAGTATATTTAAAGTTCCAAATACAATGAAATATTAAATATCTGAGATAGTGGCCTTATCTTTACACGCTTGAACAATTATGTGCGCATTAAAAATAAAAATACTGGTGCTGGAGAGATGGCTCAGCAGTTAAGAGCACTGACTGCTCTTCTAGAGGTCCTGAGTTCGATTCCCAGCACCCACAATGTGGCTCTGTCTTAGTACTCTATTGCTGTGAAGAGGCCCCGTGACCCTATAACTCTTACAAAAGATAAGCATCTAATTGGGGCTTGCTTACAGTTTCAGAGTTTTAGTCCATTGTCTTCAAGTGGGGAACGCGGTGGCATACAGGCAAACATGATAGCTGAGAGTTCTACATCCAGATCAGCAGGCAGCAGGCAGCAGACAGCAGGAGGAGAGAGTCACTGGGCCTGATACCAGCTTTTGAAACATCCAAGCCCTCTCAGTGACACACTTCCTCTAACAAGCCACGCCTTCTAATCCTTCCAAATAGTGTCATTTCCTGTGACTAAGCATTCAAATAGATGAGCCTATGGGGGTCCTAAATGTCTGAGATTCCAGTCCCATGGGACCCATTGTCCTCTTCTGCCCCCCTAACTCCCCAGGACAGTGCTCTCACGTGGTGCTTAGACATATATGCGGGCAAAACACTTACACACATAAAATAAAAATAACAATAAAATACCGCTCTCCCATGGCAGTCCTAAGTGGAACGACCTGCAGGCTCGGATGCACGGTGAAAATTCAGCTTTCCCTTTAATCTAACACCATCGCCAAGAAAGGCACGGCTGCAGGAGGTGCGACGGATTTGCTAACACTGTTTAGTGAGAAGAGTGGGAGGCCGCCCTTAGGCATGATGGTTCCTCACATGTGGAATTCTCAAAGCTGCCAAGTCCACCTCTGCGATGAGCCTGTGGATGTCAGCTTGGCCTGCGGGGCTGAGTACTAAATCAACCTGCTTATGGTATCGATACCAAGAAACTAGGAGGACCCTGTCCTCTGCAAAATTGATCTGCAGCGGTGTAGCAGTTAAGGACCAAGGCAAAGACTCTCAGGCCACGGTTATTACCAAAGTGTACTTCAAATGCAAAAAATAAAATAAAATAAAATAAAAAATAGCAACAATAACAGCAAAAACAAAATTGCCTCATTAAAAAACAAAAATGTAAATAAAAAACTTAGGAAAAAAAAACAAAAAACAAAGTTCTGAACCTGGCAGTGGTAACCACATGCCTTTAATCTCAGCACTCAGGAGGCAGAGGCAGGTGGATCTCTGTGAGTTGAGTTCCAGGACAGCCAGGGCTATACAGAGAAACCCTGTCTTAACCAACCAACCAACCAACCAACCAACCAACCAACCAACCAACCAACCATCCAACCAACCAACCAACCATCCAACCCCCCCCACACACACACAGAGAAAGAGAGAGAGAGAGAGAGAGAGAGGGAGAGAGAGAGCCCTCGTAAAGTTCTGAAGATATTTGAGCCATGGCTGCACAGTTATACGAATTAGTAAGCGACACTGAACAGTAAACTTAAAAATAATTAAAACTTTTGCTATGCATATTTTACGGCACTAAAAGAAACAAACGTGAAAACATCTTCGGTAGTTGAACCACAGCGCCACCTTCTGGCCGTGGCCAGGGAAGCCAGGTAACACTTGGATAGTCTCTCATTTTGTCTCTTCTGCCACCATTCTGAACCCCCTTACCCTGGAGAGCCTCGCAGCAAAAAGGCCATTTGTAATTCTTTAGGGCAACAATTCCTCCTCGTACGGGTGGCTGCTAACACAGGTGGAGTACATGAAAGGCTCCCTCCAAGCCTGGCAGAGGTCTGCAGACAGCTCATTAGCATCGAAAGCTAGCAACTCCCGGACAGGCCTCTTTCCAGCTCTGGGCTGCCTTTCATCCCCGACACTGCAAGCTGCAGAAATGAGGCCAGGGCTTGTGGAGCCATTCAAGTCTGGCCACAGACGCGGGAGTCTGCAGCAGCCGAGTCTTGTTCCCCTATCTGTGAAGAGCCTCCTTGTGCTTTCTTTAACAGCGATTCAGCATCCTTGACCCAGATAAAGGGCTTACAAAAAGCCCTTTCACAAGTGATGTGTTCAGATAAGTTAAATCCCCTGTGATGCACTGCTCACAACTCTGCTCAGTTCAGGGGCGCTCTACTGACCTACAACTCTGGAGCCGGTCAGGATGGAGGGAAAAGGAAGCTGGTTCACAGCACACCGCTGAAATCCACCCCTGGGCAGGTTTTCTCAGCCTGGATCCAGAGAGAAGCGCTGCAGGCATTACCCAGGTTACACAGGCCACTGAGTCACACATTTGCCAAGAGGGCTTTAGTGACCTGCCTGTCAAGGAATCACTGAGGCTCCACAGGGTCAATTTGGTCCTGCTGGTGAGATGACTGGCAATCTGCAATCTCCTCCATCGTTTTGTCATTCCTCGGAGTATGGGCTATGCCAACATCTCAGCATTTCAGGGGAGTATTTTGAAGTTTGTTGACAAGTGGCTTCGAGCTTATGATTTCATTTAGACTTAACATTCTCTTTCCTGTGTTCTAGCATCTACACTAACAGCCACTTCTGAGGACAGTCTCAGCTTATACCAGTCTCAGTTTATATCTGTCCACATAGTCATGAGCTATATATTCCATCATCCCCAATAGAATTTCTTTTCCTTTCCCTCCCTCCCGAAAGTCTCACATAGCACAGGCTAGCCTCAAATTCATTATGTAACAAAAGATGACCTTAATCTTCCAATCCTCCTGCTTCTACCTCCTGAGTTGCTGGGATTGCAGGCACATACCAGCACACTCAGTTCGTGTGGTGCTGGGAATTGAACCTATGGCTTTGTGCATACCAACCAGGCGGACACTCTATGGACTAAGCTACACTTCTAGCCCTTCTCTAATTTGCCTACCCATCCATCATTCCTCTGGGCCATTTGGCAGTTCCTGGCCTGGGCAAAGTCCATCCTGGAGAACTGGAGGGCTGTATGGTGAGACCTGGTGTGATATTCAGAGACATGGCCCGTCCTTTCATTTCACTGCTCCCTTTGCTCTGATATTGGATTGCTATCCGGTCCCATCCTGCATCTGCCCTGCCAGGTAAGAGACAGAATCTGGGTCAAGCTCTGCAGAGGAAGAAACAGTTCTGAACCTCCCGTTGTGTTTTGGAGAGAAAAGTCTTGTTCCGGTTCCGGTTGCCACTTGCCAAGCTGCTGATCACAGATCATGTACAGCAGTTTCAGAGCTGTTTTCCAAAAGATGGGTCAGTGGGTACCAGCGCGTGCCACCATGCCTGAGGACCTGAGTTTGTGCCCCAGGACCCACATGGTGGGAGAGAACTGACTCCTGTGCACTGTCCCTGACTTCTAGCTTCGTGCTGTACTTCTCGTCCTCCCCACCCCCAGCCCACTGTAGACACATACCCACACTCAATGGCTGATCTGTATATGTACATAAAGAACTTTTTACTTTCAGAGATGGACACACATAAAATCCGTGCTCAGGAGCTGGAGGTAGGAGTGCACAACAACCACCACCACAATTGCCTCGTTAAAAAACCAAGTTCTGAAGCCAGGCAGTGGGGGCGCATGTCTTGAATCCTATCATTTTGGAGGCTGAGGCCTGTGGATCTCTGAGTTTGAGGCCAGCATGAGTTCAACGGAGTGAGTTCTAGGACAGCTAGTCCTTACACAGGAAAACTTTATCTTGAAACCAGACCAAAGCAAAGCAAACAATCCCTGCTCAGTTCTGGCTTTTGCGTCCTGGGTAACAGGTCGACCACAGGGTCCTGCCACGGGCTCTTAGGATGCAGCACTCTCTATCTACATGAGCCGTGTGCTCTGCAAACATTCTGCTCAGATGCTTAACCAAAAATACCCTCTCTTCCACCTCCACGCCCAAGTATGTCTTGTAGCACCAAAAGCCTTTAGGAGCCAGTCAAGCGCAATTTGAGTTTACCTTTAGGCTGACAGTTGTCCTGTGTGGCTCCAGGGGCCACAGAGGCAAACAGCACAGAGAGTTTGATGGGTGTACAAGGCCTCGATCCCTCCCCGCTTCAACAATAGCGGCTGAGTTATTGGGTGGGGCCTCAGGAGGCCTCCAGGTGTGTCCAGGGTATACTTGCTGCCTGTTCAGCTCAAGGGAATCTTAACCCCATCTGTCTCTCATGAAGACTGCTTGCGTTCAACCTGAACCCCATCCAAGAGAGGGAGAGGCTACAACTTAGAATCACCTGCAGAGGATCTCGCTCCCCAGGCTACAGCCACATTCAGATGGCTCTAATGCCCAGTCAGGAGCTTAAGGACCACCCTGAATGAACTCTTCACAGAGTCTAACAGCCCTGACGCCATCAAGCAGTATTTGACACTAACGATCACTCACACCGTGTAAGCTTATTCATCGTGACCTCCAGGAACACCTTTCTTTCTGTGCTGCCTTGCTGTGACTTTGACTCTTGTGCCAACTTTCCCATTTCTCCTCGATCTTTTAAAGCTGGGGGCTCTGGGCTCACTCCCATGGTGACCATGTGGTCCTATGCAGGCTTTATCTGCTGGCAGCTCTCAATTGTCTACATGATTCCTGAATCTCTCAGGTCAGTCAGGATCTAACCAGGAGACAGACACCTCACAGTAATTTGGACAGGGACGCTTTCTTATAATTATTATGGGGGACTGGAATGGTAGAGAGTTGGCTAGCGGTAGATAAAGACTGAAGAACACAGGAACGCAGACTGAAGGAGCAGCCATCACCCTAGGGTTGAGATGGAACAAGCATGGAAAATACATATTTGGAAGCAGCTTCCTCTCCTCACACCCCAGGGCTGAACCTCAGGATCAGTTGAGGGTACAGCTATAACTCATGGGATGCTGGGCCACTGCCTTGATTGGACTTGGGAGAATGGTTCCTTTGAGCAATGGTGAAAACTATCTGTTGGTTGATGCTTTGCTTAAGAACTTGTATAAAACTACACAGGAGGATTTGAGAAAGCTACCCCCAAGAAAGTGCCTTGCTGTGGAGGCTGTGTCCTCTGGAGGCCCTGGGCACTGCGGACACTAGGCTGCAGGGATCTGCCATGAAACACTGATGGGAACGTATCCCCCTTGCTGGGTCTGTTCCTCCAGTGCATTTTGCTAAGAAACAAGGAGAGCAGGTTAGAAAGCAAATGAAAACCTTTACAGGAGCCAGCTCTGTTGCTGTAGGCCGACCATGAAGGTGAGCTCACAACTGGAAGTAGCTAATAAGTTGGACTCTCCAGACTCAAGACAAACCAAATCCATAGACATCCATTTCGAACCAATATTCCAAAACACTCTTCTTCTGTAACATTTCCCTTTTCCCCCCCAGTTGCTCTGGTTCAACTCTAGACAGTGCTATCGGCTCAGATATTTCTTTCACACTTCACATCAACATGGAAATCCAGCTGACTTGATCTAAAAGTATATCTTACTTTTAGGGGCTGGGGACACGAAGGCCTGAGTTTCATGCCCAGCATGCATGCAAAAACAAGGCAGAGAGGCACAGACCTGTTCTCAGAGTGTGGGGGAGATGGAGACAGGAAATCTGTGGTACTTGCTGGCGACTCAGTCTAGCTAAATCAGTGAACTTCAGGATCACTGAGTGGCACTGTATCAAAAACTACAATGGAGAGAGATTGAGGAAGACACTGGACACCAACCTCTGGCTTCTACACGTGCATGCAAGCACATGAACACGTGCATACGAGCATAGACGTACACATACCCACACCCGTATACATCGGAGAGACGTATATCTATGACTTGATCTCCTGCCACCCATTCCCTCGCTATTTCTTGGTGATTACCATTATCATCCTTTGTCCAACTGTCTAGTCAGCCCATGTGCTTGTATTCAAGTCCCCTTGAGGTCTGTTCTCAGTATAGCAACCAATGCAATTTCTCGTACACAAAGTCAGCTGAGAAGAGTTCCCATTTCCTCAAGGAATGGCCATGTTCTCACAGGGACTAAACTGGCCTGGCCCTCCCACGATCTTTTCTGATGACTCTGACAACTCTGCTGTTTCTCTCTCTCCGCCCCAAGCACACTAAACCTCCTTGTCTTCTTTTGTTTTTTTTCATGATTTATTTTATGTGTATGAGTGTTTTGCTTGTTTGTATGTATGTATGTATGTTCACTTCAAGCATGTCTGGTGCCCACAATGATCAGGAAAGGGTGTTTGATCTCATAGAACTAGACTTCGGGTGATTTTAAACCACCACATGGGTGATGGGAATCAAATCGGAGTCTTGTTCAAGAATAAGTGCTATGACTGCAGAACCATCTCTCCAACCCCATTGTCCTTCTTTAATAGACATGCAATGCTCAATCAAAATTCTCCTTACCTACATTTTCTTTCTGAAAAAATGAATGTACTCATTTGTAATGTGTCTCCTTTATTGTCTGCTTGCTACAATGTACTGCCAGCTTGACTGAAGATCTACCCTCATCAGGGATGGCACCATTCCACGGAAGCCCAGAGGGAATAAAACGTAAAGGGAGGAAGGAAGAAGCCAGCTGAATGCCAGTATTCATCGACTGCACTTCCTGACTATGGAAGCAGTGTGACCAGCTGCCTCCCACTGCCACTGTCATGACTTCCGGGTGAGACAGATGAAACACTTCCTCTCTTAAGCTGTTCTGTGTCAGGTACCTAGTCTTTGCAATGAGGGAAAGTCCCTAGAGGTGAGTGGGAGTTCTTTGATGAGTTGTGCGCTCTCAATAGAAGGTGTTGCCTTGTGCCTATTTCCTGCCAGTTCCCCACACCAATATGAAAAAAAAGCCCTTTCCATCATGTCCAAAGCTTGTGTTTGAAGGTAGAGATACTTGTTTGGAATATGAGAGGCCCTAGGGTCAAATCCTCAGCACACCACACATACCATGCACGCATCGTCTCTCCATCTCTGGTGGTTAAAATGAGCATGGCCCTCATAGGCTCAGATGTTTGCACAGTCATCCCAGTTGGTGAACTGTTTAGGAAGGATTAGGAGGTGTGGCCTTGCTGGAGGAAGAGTGTCACTGGGTGTGGGATTTGAGATTTCAAAGCCCATGCCAGGCCCAGTCTCTGTTCTCTCTGCCTGTTGCCTGCCGGTCAGGATGCAAAGCTCTCAGTTACTGCTCCAGCACCATGCCTTACCTGCTCCCTGCCATGATGATAAGCAACTACTCCTATAAAACTGTAAGCAACCTAAACTTTTATAAGAGTGGCTTTGGTCTTGGTGTCTATTCATAGCAATGGAACAGTAACTCTCCTCATCTCTCTCTCTTATATGAGGAACAACCCTGTGGCGTGGCTCCCATTTCTTACTGTGTACTAGGCAGGTGCACTGATGCTGGCTCCTAACCTCCCCGCCTCCCCCAAACCCTCAACCTCTTATGTATAGATGACAAAGAGGGCCTTCCCCATGTAGCCTTGTTCATCAAGCTACTGGTGTAGCTATCATGCTTTGGAAGTAACCGTAAGAGCCTCATGGGTTTACTCTCTTCAATCCCCACGATAAACCAATGTGGCATACAGTTCCCCCAACCCCATTCCACAGAGAAGTCAAATGAGAAGTTCTTTGCCTAACTAGCAGCTTGAGAAGCCTTACCATCTGTGCCCTGCCCTGATGTCAGAGACAGTTTTATGTCGTGAAAATGACAACCAATGATTTGGAGACAGCCAAACCTGACTTGAACTTAAATTTAAAATTGAATTTGAGCTAAATTCAATGAGAGGTGGAAGTCAAAATGTAATCTTTCTAAAAGCAAATTACCCTTAATTGGGCTTAATAGATTCACAGGGGAACCAAATCGGAATGGCGAGACATCATCCTGGGATACGTGTTCATCACCCCAAGACACGTGCAGCACCCGCATGTCTATACCAGCAGGCCACCTCAGGACATTTTCCCTCAGTGGCTTCCCTGTCCCCTTAAAACAGACTCTTCATATACACAGCAGTAAATTAACCCCTTCATTTCCTGGGACCTTACCAGGAAGTCTCCTCTGACCTGACAGAACCACCTGTTGTTACATTTGGTGTTAGTCCATTTCCTGTGGGGGTAGCCGACTACCACAGAGGGAGAAATCCACAAGGAATGGCTGACAAGCTCATGGCTCTGAAGCCTTGGAAGTTCAAACTTGGATGGTGGCTTGGGGGGAGGTACTTCCTTGTTGCTGGGGGCTCCGTGCTGCAGGGTTCTGAGTTGCTTTGGGGCCTCACGTGATGAAAAGGACTGAGTGTCCTTGCTTGGGTCTTCCCTTTTATAAAACCACAGTCTCATTAGATTGGTGTCTCCCTCTCCCTTTACAGCCTCATTTAACTTTAATTTCCCCCCACAAGGGTCCCACCTGTAAAAAATACTTTACTTGATCAAGCTCCACCCTCAGAGAAGTGATGAAACTTGAAAGTGAATTTTCCAAGGACATTTAAACCATAGCAACTGGGGTTTCCGTCAGCATGCTGTAAGCTCCCAAGGGTAAGTGTACGTATCCGTGTCCGGTACTTGACACATAACAGGAACTCAAACATTTGTTAAAGAGGGAATGGATATTTGCAGCCCCCTCCAGCCAAACCTATCTCCCCATCAGGCCATGCTATCTGAGGGGGAATCTGATAAACCTCTATAGATGATCAAAATGGCTGAACGCGCTGATCTTTTCAGGACCCCTTGCTTTTTATTATAGAGAGAGTCTTGTGTTAAGGAAATGGCACTGCATACAGATGAGGAATAGAGACGGGGAGAAGTGGAACTGGGAACCGTCTCTGGCGAAGGGCATTATGTGGCTGGATACTTATGCCTGCTTGAAAATCACAACAGCTGCTCCCTTTCCAGCCGATTTCCCTCCGAGAACATCAAGAGCGCTGTTATCTTTCTCCCTCTGCAAAACTTCAGCTCATGTCCTCTTTATAAATGCAAAATTTCTAAATCTCCATTCCATATCCCTAAATAACAATGTCTGCTAAAAACAAAACCAGTCTTCCCTGAACTCCCTATGTGGAGTAGGCGGCCCTTAGCCTGTGACGACTCTGTTGCTTGCCTCCTGAGTGCGGATCTCCTCTGATTGCATTTTAATTTTGATGATCCTGAGACTCAACTA
Source organism: Tokudaia tokunoshimensis (assembly GCA_036184795.1). Taxonomy (NCBI): domain Eukaryota; kingdom Metazoa; phylum Chordata; class Mammalia; order Rodentia; family Muridae; genus Tokudaia; species Tokudaia tokunoshimensis. Next base: position 21,134,758 of record BTHU01000022.1, read on the forward strand.
CGAAACTTTTCCATGTCTATGAGACTGTGCTGGGCAACAGGTGAGCTCTGTGGTAGAGGACTGGGCTAGCATGTGCCTCCTCCAGGCCTAGGACTCCAGAACTGAAAACCACCAGTCGTTTGTCTTTGTTTTGATACAGGGTTTTTTTGTGTAGCCTTGACTGTCCTGGAACTCACTCTTATAGACCAGGCTGGCCTCAAACTCAGTGATTGGTCTGCCTCTGCCTACCAAGTACTGGGATTAAAGATGTGGGCCACCACTGCCCTCAACCAACCAATTTTTTCACGAAAGAAGCATTATATATAAATATATATGTATATATGTGTATATTATATATGTATATATTATATACATGTATATTGCAAATGTATGTTATATATTTGAAAGCAGTACAATATAAATGCAATATAATATATAGTATTATATATTATATATACACATATATGTATGTATATGTGCATGTGTGTATCTCCTATGAATTTTTACTTCACTATACACTCTCTACAACAGGGCTTTTCATCTGATCCTGTGACCAATGATGAGCCATCACCTAACTATAAAACTGAAATAATAAAGAGACATAGAAAACATAAACTCCCAGTTTTGGTTACTATATGTCAATAGACATCAGGTAATTGTCTGACTGCTATAAAGGGCCTCCATGCCTGTTCTGAAAGGTCACACTTGCCCCATAGACTGGGTCATGGCCTGCTCTTTAAGTGGCACTGAACTGGGTCATTGGCAGTAATGCATACATGATAGGTCCACAATGGAGAGCATGCATGACAATGGTCCTGTAAGATTGTATGTGTGGCGGTGCATGCTCATAATCCTGGCACTTGAAAGGCTGAGACAGGACAATCACAAGTTTGAGGCCAGCCTGGTTTACAGAGTAAGATGCTTAGAAAAACGGATTATGCGGCCCAGTTACGTCTTAGTTAGCTTATTTTGTTTAGTATGCTCTATATTTTCCCAACTTCAAAATGCCTATTGAGGCATTCCTCAGAATGTATTTCAGTTAAATCAACATGAACTGTATCTTACAGTATTTCAGTTTAAGAGATCAAACACCTGTCTCCACCCTACCTCCAACCTCAAAAACCCCCTCTGCACAAAAGGCTCCACCTTTCCAGGTCTGAAACCTCCTCTAGACCACACCACCAGCTGTGGGGTAAACATCCAAACACATGAGCCTCTGGAGACATTATGTGTCCTTTCTGCTTGGTGACTCGAGGCCCTTCAAGCTTTGTTCAGGAACTTCTACCTGCAAAGTGAAGATGGACCCGTGGCCTACTGGGCACATAAGTCTGGTCTCCTCAGCACCTAGAATCATCCACTGCTGCTTGGCGGAGACAAACCGCCCAGCCTGCCTTTGCAGTTTGGTTTATCCCTTTACAGGACAAGGTGCCGTCTATCTGAACTCACTGTTGTTGCTGCCCTCTGCTGTTTCTATTGAGAATGACAGGGAGCTAAATTCCTGGGGCTGCCGGGCTGGTAAAAATCCCACCTTTGTGGCGGGGATCCCTGATGTGCACTGCTTGAGATTTGATTGAGCATCCTAGAATTCACGTTCGAGGCACCTTCGCACCTCCGTCCTTCACTGTGACATGGACATACAATCCGAAGCAGCTTCTGGGTGCTGCTTGAAAATGCTACACATAGAGCCCAACCTTCTCACAACTGAACATAATGGTCAGTCCTCAAACCTTTTTACTTCCTCCGTTTGTCTGTGCCCCCATGACATGCCCAGACTGGAGTGGTGTCTCAAATATGCTATGACTTCCATTTCATATACACATGTCCAGGTTGTCAGTTCATGCCTTTATGATGTAGTGAGTACTTTAAAAAGTGGCATTGTGGCTTGAACTCAGGCCCTTCTGCACGCTATCCTAGGGTTTCTATTGCTGTGATGAAATACCCTGATCGAAAAGCAAGTGGGGGAGGAAAGGGTTCATTTGGCTTACACTTCTCAGCCCTGTTTATCCTGGAAGGAAGTCAGGACAGGACAGGGACTCACACAGGGCAGGAAGCTAGAGACAGGAACTGGTGCAGAGGCCATGGAGGGTGCTGCTTACAAGCTTGCTTCCCCCGGCTTGCTCAGCCTGTTTTCCTGGAACCCAGGACCACCAGTGCAGGCATAACGCTCCCCACAATGGACTGGACCCTCCCTCATCAGTCACTAATTACGAAAATACCCTACAGCAGGATCTTATGGAGGCATCTTCTCATTTGAGGCTCCTTCCTTTCAGATAACTCTAGCTTGTGTCAAGTTGACAAAAGACTACACAGCACAGCATGTGATATCACCACTAGTTGCAATCAGTCACAGTCTTAAAAATTCCTTACTATCCAGCCCAGTTACTGCTTTCTCTGCAGTACTTTCCCAACCACAGTGAGGGAGACAGCGCCTCACTGTGGCTGTATTAGTGCCTTGTCTTGTCACTGTAATAAAAATTCCGGACAAGACCTTGGGAGGAAGGGCTTACAATTTGGGTGAAGACAGACCCCATCATGTTAGGACAGCATGGTAGCAGGAGTGACTGCAGGTCACATTAGATCCACAAACAGCAGCATTAGTTGGGGACCAAGTATTCAAATACATGAAGTGGGGAGGGCAGTTTCCCATTCAAACCACTGCCCACGGAATGGGCCACTTTACATTAGGATAACCCTTCCTGCCACAAACGTAGACACTCTTACAGACAGGGCAGGGGTTAGTCTCCTAGGTGAGCTAGATCCTGTCGAGCTGACAATATTAACCAGAATGATGGAGTGTAAAATCCATCGGTTGAGCCAGGCACACAGGGTCTGTAAGGACTGTGAACAACAGTCCTGTGGAAGAACGCTGGCCCCATACCCAGAAGAATTTCTGTATTTACGGCAACAGACTGGTTCTGCCTATTTGGCTGAGTTAAGCCAGATCTACAGATCCAGTTTTCTGGCAAATGGCAAAAATGAAGGGTGAAAATGAGCCTTTGTGGTCATCCAGGACCAAACGTCCTCAGATGGTGGAGGTGAGGCTTGACTTACAAATGATCTGAATTTACGAGTCATCAAGTGCGTATCGGTGGAGCTTTCTGTTAGTGTAATGACATGAGGTAAGTGAACTTTTTGAAAGTGGAAAGGCTTATTTTAGCTTAAGTTTGGTTCACTTAAGTTTACTTTTTGGCTGCAGTTACCATGGAGAAGATACCCTCAGTAACCTAAAACCTCCTGCTAGGTCCAGTCTTTAAAAGTTTCCAGCACCTTCCAATAGCAGCAAGATGAGAACCAAGACTTTAACATGTCCATCTCCAGAGAACAGCCTTAATTTAAACTATAATACCAACCCTCATGTTTTGATAATATTTTATATTAATTTTAGTTGCTACTCAGAAACCTATTTTTTATTCCAGTTAAATTCTACAAAATGTCTGCTTTGTCACAACATTAAAGGTAACTTGTCCCTTTCATGGCGTTCACCACTCTACGGCTTTCCTAATGTCATCTGAACCATAAACATGGGTTTAGATGAGTAAAGAGAGCTCAAGTGAGTTGTCTCTAAAGGACTGGTTAAGCCTGTGTTATCATAGGAGTAAGACGACTAGCAATGACTTCTAACAACTCATGGCCCAAATATACGACTTTAATGAAGAGTGGTCTCCCCTTCATTGTGTGGGATCCCTTCTGGTCACTAAGTACCCATAGTATAAACATTTACAGTATGCCAGGCCCAGTTCATAGGATGTTTCGTTAGGAAAGCACACATTCCTGACCTTGTGGGGCTGTTGTTCTGGTGGGAGGAGACAGTCTAATAAATTAAACAGTGTTAGAAGATGACGAGAGCCTGGGTACAGGAGGACTCCGATCAAGGTAAGCAGGATTAGGGAACACCTCAGGGCGGGGACATCCAAACAAGACTAAATAATGAGACAGACTGTGGATTTCTGAAATTGTCTGGGACAAAGGAAATAATGCCCAGTTCGCCAGTTCATCAGAGGACAGTAATAGGCAGTTAGAGGCCCTCCCTTCGCTACCACCATGTATGTCCCCTTGGGCCACATCTCTCACCAATCCTTCCAAAACTTTTATGGTGACTGTGTCACTAAGAGCTCTATGTCAGAGGTAAGAAGATTGCCTGAATATGGTTTGAGTAGCCACCCCAAAGGACTGCTGAAGCAAGACAGCGTACCCCAGGACGGAGGAAGTGAGGATGGTGATGGCAGGCAAGGTTGGGAGTGGCATGCCTGTGTGACCCAATCACTGCACGTTCCTCTATTTAAAAATTCTACACCCACCTTACCCACAATATACCTCTCTTGTCTATCTGATTGTGATTTCTAACTTTTTTTCCATAATCTTTAATGTTATGACAAGTAAAGCAGAATACATTTTGTGGAATTTAAATGGAATAAAAAGCACTTTTTTTGAGGAGCAACTAAAGTTAATACAATAGAATGTTATCAAAGCATGAGTCTGGCAGTCAGTTAAGTTTTGAGCTCTTAGCCGGGGCACATCCCTGAACCATCTTTTCTCTGGAAGATTGCTTTTTAAACCATAGTGGTTTAAACCTTTCCAGGAATGACTACACTCCCGAGACCACAGACCTGTGAAATAAACAGAGAGTATTAATTTTAATGTTCAAAGAGTAGTATATCTGTTAAATCCAATGATGAGCTCAAGTTTGCAGTCAGTGTATTACTAACCTCATTTTCTTCTTATATACATATATATTTACATTAAAGTATTTTTTATTTGTGTGGGTATTTTGCTTGCACGTGAGTTTGTGGACTACACATGTGCCTGGTGTCTAAGGAAGCTAAAAAGGGCATCTTTTTAAAAAGGTAACTAGGTTCTTAGAATTTGAACCCACATACTCTGGAAGAGTAACCAGTGCTCTTAACCATTTAGCCATTTCTTCAGCTCTCATTTTTACATTTTAACTGAGAAGCTGACAACACAAAGACAATGGTCTGGTCATAAGATAGAATGTGACTCGCAACGTGCACAGAAAAATAACTCCTTAAAAAAAACATTCTAGAAAGTCAGATTGTGACTAACAATCCAAGAAGTGAATCAGTAGTATCAAACAGCCAGATCTTCCTAATAGTTCCCTAATTTACTCCTTGCTTCCAACTCAGTGCCACCTGGGGAAGGCCGAAAAATATGCTCTCCATGACAAATCTCACAGGATGCCCCAGTTCTGTTCAGCGGCTCAGTTTCCCCAAGCAAGCAGTCTTAACTGGTTGCGCACTTGGCATTCTACTAGGTCTGACTGAGTTACTGTCAAAAGGCAAATGACAGCAACTGCCCCCCCCCCCCCCGCATAGTAAACGACGAACAAATGGTTTTGCTTATCCTTCCTTGATCATTGGGGGACCACTACTAAGTTTTTGTTTTTAATTTTTAAATATTTGTGTATGTTTTGTCTGAGTGCACGCACACCATGCACGTGCCCAGTACTTGCAGAAATCAGAAGTGGGGTTTTGGATTTCTTGGAACTGGAGTTATTGATGGTTGTGAGCTACCACGTGCATGCTGGGATTTGAACCCCGGTTCTGTACAAAAGCAGTAAATGCTCTTAACTACCGAGCCGTCTCTCCTGCCCATCATTCAGTTTTTAATACCTGAGGACTGATTTGTTTTCTCATGGTCACTTTGAACGTTTGGGAGAAGCAGTGCAGCCCAATCAATTAATTAGCAAAGGCCAGTTTCCGATTTTCCACCCAGCGAGGTGGAAGAAACACTGCCTGAGGGATCCTGGTTTCCACTGGGCAGGATTATGGCGGCTGGAGAAGAGTGCCCTAAGCAGGGATGCCTGAACGGAGGGGAGACCATCACCAGGGTCTCGGGATCAATGTGAGAGGGACAGACGTTGATACACAAGGACGCACGGACCCTCAGCCCGCTACTACCATCCAGTGGCTCTAGCTTTACCGCTTCAATATCCGCGTGTGGGTGGGGCTTCCGACAAATGTCCTCTGCGCACGCGCACCCGGAGCTACGTCACGTCCGGCGGCGGGAGTTAGAGGCGGAGAGGGCCGGGCCTGGTGTCCCGCGACATCGATTCCCCTCGCTCGCTCGGCCCTGACGCTTATGGTTCCGCCTGCCCGCCGGTAGCACAGCGTTCCCGGCCTGTTCTCTGCTGTCTCCCGGATCTCTTAGTCTGAACCGGGTGTGTTTGTTCTACTAGAGGTGAAGCGTGCATAGCCGGGAGAGCGGGGCCTGGGGCTTCACCGGGTGCCGGCACCTTTCCCGCAGGTGGAGTCACCTGGGCAGGATTTGACAGCGCATCTTTCAGGGGCGACGCCTTTACCATCACAGAGCAGTCTCAGGAATGCGGTCGATAGACAACAGGGACAGCGAAGGCTTAAAAATACAAAAAAACAAAAAAAAGCCCTCAAACTACAGATTGCCTTTTAATCTTTGGGTTTTTTAAAACATCTATGAAGAGACCGCGGAATTCTTTAAAGGCAATTCTAAATTCTAAATCGCCTTTTCAAAAATGAATTATAATCTTTCCTGTAACAGAAACTGTTCAGACATCTAACTCCCAGCAAGAAGTCCAACCTCCCCTGGTTATTTGGGGGACGTCTCGGGGCCTTTTAGTAGCTGAGGATTTTATTCTTTGGAAGAATGTTTGCATCTTTAGTTCCTGACTCACTAACCTCGTTTGATCTTTTGGTTTACCATTAATATCACAAAGACTGTTCTGAAAGAATGGTGAGCCTCTGAGGTGATTTGAGTGCTCTTGTCAAGTTTTAACCGTCTTCTAGTTATTCTTTAATGCTCTTTCTCGGATGGAGTTTTGTATTTTGATAATTACATTTGGTAGAATTTTGTTTACAGGAAAAAATAAGGGCAGGACTTAGGGCTTCTTTTTTTTCCCTTCTAATTTCTCCAAATACCCATTTTCGAGAGCACAGCTAAGCAAAACAAAGGAAATTAAAGTCACCTAGAATCTTACTAATGGAATCACTTGTTAATATTTTGGATGTCTCCTCTTATTTTAAAAGCGTGGAGCCTCGGTCCACACCTTTTATCCCAGCACTTAGGAGGCAGAGGTGAAGATATCTGAGTTTGAGGCCAGCCTGGGCTACTTAGTGAGACCTTAGTTGTAAAACTGGAAGCAGAATTCGTAGTATACACCACTGATTAGCCCCATTTATATAACATAACCTGCCAGCTTTTCTAATTCATCTTATTTGTTCATTTGTATTTTGTTCATTCATGAGCAAAAGGTATTTCGTTGTGGTAGGGGTTCTCATAAGTAACGAATGAACCCTAGAGGCTCCTTTCGGTGCCTCCTATTTTAGTAGCTTGGAGGACAGCTGATCTATATCTTCCTATCTATATCTTTCACCAAGATGCATAAGGAAGGTGGGGTAGAGTTGTGTGGATTCAAAGATTTAATGCTCCTTACTTAGGGACAGGCAATTTTATCATATTTGATTTATTGAAAAGACAAAGAAAAATCACTTAATGTCTTTCCAATTCTTCTTTCTATGGTTTTAGGCTCACTTAAAAAAAAATCCCTCCAAGGATGAAACATGACTGACGACTCTCAGAGGAACTTTCGTTCAGTCTACTATGAGAAAGTTGGGTTTCGTGGAGTTGAAGAAAAGAAATCACTGGAAATCCTCCTGAAAGATGACCGTTTGGGTGAGTCTCATCTGCTTAGGCTCCTTAGCACAAAGTTACAGGTAATTGTTACTGTCAGGAATTCAAAGCAGTGTGTGTGTGTGTGTGTGTGTGTGTGTGTGTGTGTGTGTGTGTGTGTAATCAGAGTGGTGTAGATTGAGAAAAGTTGAAGATTTTTCAAATTCATTGAGAGGCAGAAGGCTTTTGTAAAGCTTCTTAAAAGCTGGACACTGCTTAGTGTGGGGGTGGAAAACATGGATCCTGGCAGTCTGGAGGCAGAGGCAGGGGGATCTCTGAGTCCAAGGGTAGCCTGGTCTACATGGAGAGTTCTAGGGCAGCCAGAGGATAAATAATAAGACACCTTCGCCTTTAAAAAGAAATCAATTCTATTTTTTTTATTAAGCTTATATATTTCCTCTTAATTTTGAGATATAGCACCATGGTTTCTAGGTAAACTTTGCAAGAACCCTGGTTATGATTTTCTTTTGTGGAAGATCATCCTTCAGTATACATTTATATTTATTTTAAACCAACAATAATAAAGTCCATTTTTATAGTAAAGCAGAACCATAATATAAAAACCAACTTAAGTGCTTCTTGGTGTTGGAAGAGCTGAGAATGGAGCCCAGGGCCTAGCACATGCTAAGGCATGCTCTACCACTGAGCCGCACTGTATCCTCACCCAATTCTGTATTTAGTAAGTAATGCTAATGTTAGAGGGGATGTAGTAATAGATGCCAAATACATCTCTTTACTGCCAAAGTGCTGGTTTTGATAGCTTAGTTGGTGGAAGACGTGGATTGGAAATGAGACCACTCTGGCTTTTCCTAAGTTTGCTGCTGATCATGTGGTGGGTTTCTCCTGCAGGCGTGTCCGAGCTAGTCAGATTTAAGAGGTGAAATTGCATGTTCAGGTGCTGTGAGCCCATGGGACATTTCTAATTGTTCTTTTCCTTCCTCTAGACATCGAGAAGCTTTGCACATTTAGTCAGAGGTTCCCTCTCCCATCCATGTACCGTGCGTTGGTGTGGAAGGTGCTTCTAGGTATGAGACCCAGGGGCTGGGGGAGGGGGGATTTGATTTCAATTGTATTGAATGGGATCCTTCGTCATCCTACAGACACAAAAGGAGCATTTGCTTAGATTCTTTGCTGACTATTGGGTCTTCCCCAGGAGGCTCAATTACTGCTCACTGTAAAAGCCTTTCAGATGGTGACTTCAGCAGAAATGTATTAACGATTACTCTTGGACTGTCTGCTCATTCAGGGCAGTAGAGAAGATAGTATTTGTTCCTGAAACAAAGCCTTTGTACACTCAGGTATCTGGCGGGTCTCTGTGGTCACCATCTTCAAAAGCCATGACAACTATTTTAGTTTTTCCCATAACATTTTTCTTTCTTAAATCCTACAGGAAGATTTTTATAGCCATCAAAATCAGTTCCATCCAGGAGTGCACTTTAGGTGGTCACATCAGCAGGCGTGAAACATTGGGGTGGGAGAAAGGAGAACTGACCATCTTTGCTGTCAGCTGGGTAGCCAGGAGGAAGGCCATACTGGCCTCCCATTTTGCATCTGTCCAGAGACATCTTGAGCTAAATTACTTTAAGGTTTTAGTCTTTAGTGCATTGTATTCTGTGACTCTCAGTGGTAGAGGATAATGTCCGGATGCTAAGGGAGGTACATACATGCCCCTTTATCCTTTGAAGTAAAAATGATATGACAGATTTCAAAACCAAAACAAATGAACAAAAAAAAAATGGAATCAGAGTCTTTTTCTGCCTACAAGTACGAGTGAATTTCAGGGCTGGGTGGCCAAGTAAGAAGGAGAGCTGCTTCGGCATCTGCCGCGTCTGTTGCAGGCAGCTGGCAGCATCCCTTTGAGCCCTGGATTTTCCCCATCATTGCTGGGCCTGCTGGAGCATCTAATCCCCATCCATTATTATCCTCCATTTCTTTCTTAAGCAGCTGGGGTTTACGAACTGTGAGTTGGGGTGAGGATGGAGCTTTGTGTGGAATATGGAGTACCTCTGTGTATTGGGCATCGGTGGGTTCCATCACCAACTTAAGTAGTTTACATAAATTATGTACAGTCATTCTAGAATGGACCTGAGGGAAGTCTTACTTTCCTAGATTTACTATCCAGACTCTGGGGGCCTAAAATACTTTCCTAAGGCCTGTGACAGACAAAGAATTAAAGATTATATTTGAAGGGCTCCATTAAGGGGTGGGGCTAGGTACTAGACTTCCTGCTGTGCTTGTAGTATATTTTCAGAACCTGAGAGATGTGCAGTCCTCAGTGTGGCCATGCAATATGGCGGCCACAGAGAATGCAAGCCACTCTAGAGAGCACTTCATGATGTTTGTTTGTTTGTTTGTAGAGCATTGTGGCAGCTTTGGTGTGCTCATTTCTGTCTGGTTTGATGTGTGTGGTGACCATCTACAGAAGTCATGATAACCGTTTACATTTTCCTTACATTCTCCCTTGAATTTTACATAAAGACTTCGTAGTTATCAAAAATAAATTCCTTCTACAGGTACATTTTAGGTCACTATCATCAGTGCCCATTTCTTATGGGATACCCTATATGTCTTATTATTGGGGAATGTTATGTTGTGCCCATGATACTTCCAGAGCGCCAAGGCCCAAGTGTTTCTTTTTTTGTTGTTTTTCGTTTTTATCTCAGTTTTCTTACCTTCTTTATCACCTAAGCCACTGTAATTTCTCTGCCACACTTAGTGGCACTGAGAATGCAGGGCTCTCCCAGGATAAAGGGTTCTTTGTAGCCCGGGTTTGGTTGCTCTGGGTTCTACAGGTGCTGCCTCTCTCGTACCATTTTGGGTGAATGTCAGAGAGCTTTTGGGATGAACTCTTAGACACACATCTAATACTTGACATTCTGCTGCCTATGGTAGGTTCAGCTATAGCTCTTCAGTCTGTACGAGTCCAAGGGACATTTAAGTGTGTTCCCTTGACTTCTCTGAGAACCTGGTGCAGAACCTCTCAGACACACTTAGTTTATGTAAGGAAAGGACACTTAAGCATGTCTTATGCATGGAAAGTGTTGAGCTTGTCTGACTGCTGTTTCTTTAGAATAGTTGATCTGTGGGGTTTTACATCAAAGGGGAATCACACAGTCAAATGAACTGCCTGACATACATGTGCTGGACACACATGTGCCTGACATACATGTGCCAGAACACTCGCGTGCTTTATGAATTTGCCTCCATCACAACAGCTTGTGGATTTAGATATTGTTATCTCTGATTTTCAGATGGGGAGAAGATGAGGCCCAAGGAACAGAAGGAACTGCTGTGGATGTTTAAGTTAGTGGATTGTAGTTAGACCTGAAACCCCAGAGTCTCTGACACTGCACAGCCTCATTACATACATACATACATACATACACACACACACACATGCACACACACACACACATGCACGCACACACACATGCACGCACACACACACATGCACACACACACACACATGCAAACACACACACATGCACACACACACACACACACACAGAGAATTTTATGCTAAAGCCTAACAAGCAGGCAGCATAGTTGAGTAACAGCCACAAAGTGTCACAGAAATACAATGTACACTGGCCTTACTGATGAAGACCATGGACTTTCCCCCCAGTGACAGACTGTTCTGTAGATGAGCTTTAACTATTGAGGATGAACTGAGGACAAGGATTCAACATACTTTTCTGAGATGTAGGAGGCCAAGTGCCCCAGGAGCTAAAGGTGCCCTCAGCCACTAGCCAGGAACCCAGATAAACCATCATTCCAGCTGATGTGGTTGTTGTCTTGAAATTATGTCACACGTTTGTTCAAAGGCTTTTGTGGTGCCATCCCATTTCTAACACCAGTGACCGATCACCGTCTTGCAAAGCTCTTAACATTTAAGATTGTTGGAGTGGGACTTTCTGAAAGGAATCTATGTGGTGGTCATTATTTGTGTGAATCTCAACTGTAGGGGCTGCTTCTCACAGGATTCTTTTCCCTAGCGGAAGGATTTGGGTGGGTGTCTCGGCATTTGCCCTTTTCCTGGCCCGTCTCTCCGTAGGCATCTTGCCTCCGCACCATGACTCTCACGCCCAGGTGATGGCCTACCGCAAAGACCAGTACTGTGACGTCCTCCACGCCCTGACAGTAGTCCGCTTCATCAGTGACGCCACGCCGCAGGTGGAAGTGTATCTTCGCATGTATCAGCTTGAGTCGGGGAAGTTGCCTCGAAGTCCCTCTTTTCCTCTGGTGAGTGACATTCAACTCCACCCCCTTTCTAAGAATTACTTTTTATTTTGTCTATTAATATGTTTGCAGAGGTGTGGATCCAACCTAGGCCCTCATGAATGCCAGGCAAGCGGTCTACCACTGAGCCACACCACTAAGGCTTTATTTTTTTCTGGGCTTCCATTATTATTATTATTATTATTATTATTATTATTATTACTTTTTTTTTTACAGTCTAGTCATTGCCTTCCTCCTAGTCTGCCCTTCCATTCCTCCTCCTTCAAATCTTAGTAAGGTGTTATTTATGAATGAATTTCTTGCTAATTTCTTTTTTAAAAAAGATTTATTTATTTTATTTTATGTACATGAGTATACTATAACTGTCTTCAGACACACCAGAAGAGGGCATCAGATCCCATTACAGATGGTTGTGAGCTGCCATGTGGTTGCTGGGATTTGAACTCAGGACCTCTGGAAGAGCAGTCAGTGCTCTTAACGCCTGAGCCATCTCCAGCCCCTGGCTTCTGTTTTGTAATGTTTTGCCTTAGGAACTTTCAGTGGTTTCCCATTGCTGGCAGGATGAGTAGTGAAAGCAGCAGTGTTATTCAGGATTCATGGTCACACGTGACCAATGCTAGTTATTTTAAAGTACGTTTTGTTTTTGGCACGGCCATTCTTAGTGATGGGTATGTGTTCTGAGAAACGTGCCGTTAGACATTTGTTCATCTGCAAACATCAGGTATTTTATATTTGCTCAAACGCAGATGGCTGTGACATTACTAGACACTTTCATCATAGAGATTCACTAGCTTCTATTAGGTCGCCGTTGACTACCAATTGGTATGTGATGCAGGACTATAATCTCAAACGTACAGAAAGGGCACAGAAATACTAACCAAGAACTTCTGTATCTTTTTACTGAAATTTCCAGCTGTTAACATTTAATGATATCTGCCTTGCCATTCTTCCCTATGTATGCAGTTTTCCTCTCTCCCTCACTTCGTTTAAAATTTTTTAAAAATTGTAGGGTGTTTTGCCGACACGTTTGTCCGTGGACCACTTAGCATGCCATCCGCTTTCCTGGAACGAGTTACAAATGGTTGTGAGCTACCCTGTGGCTGCTGGGAACCAAACCAAACCCTCATCTCTTGAAAGAGCAGCCAGCACCATCTCTCCAAGCGCAGTTCTTTTTCCCTTTGAGACGAAGTCTCCCTAAGTATGTAGTACAGGCCAGCTTCCAACTCGGTATCCTCCTGCCTCTGCCTCCTGAGTGCTGGGAACATAGGCATGCACGCGCATTTCTGGCTATGTACACATGCATCTTTGTATAAGCCAAAGGAGAGCAAGGTTCAGTCATGGCAGCTGTTCCTCCGGCTCCTTCTGTGTGCTCCTTGTGGAGACAAGGCACCTCTGTAGGCGAGTACGACACAGTTGTGACGTCAGTACGGTGACAGTTCTCAGTCTCACCTGCAGACTCCTTCCTTATGTGCCCTTCATCACAAATACACCAAAAGGCTGGTGAAGACTTGATTTTGGACTGTGGGTTACCCTGAGTTCCCATGTTGCTGTGGACACCTGTGATTTGGGCTGGTCCTCTGTCTTTCGCTTCCATGCCTTGGACACTTCTGACAGATGTTGGTCAGTAATTTTACAGACGGCCCCTTCCTTCCTGTTCGGCTGATGTTCCCTCTGGGTGTGATACAGGCTGTCTCTCTGGCAGGGACACCCATGGGTGATGTGCCTTCAGTGTACTGTCAGGAGGCTCAGTGTGGCTTTGCCTCATGAGACATCCATTCACTTTGAACCTTTGGGAAAGTACTGCCTGCTGGGCAGAATAACTGGGAAGTTATTCTTTCTTCCCTTGTAATTAAACACTTCAAACTACTATGTAATTATTCTCTTCCTTATTAAAATTTGACTCATACATTTAACCCATCCTTGATTTAAAACTTTTATAAGTATTAATCTTTCATCTTTAAGTAATTTTGGATATAAAAGGAAGTTATAAAATTGCACACCACCCCATACACCTTCACTCATTATCCTCACGTGCTGGGCCTCCCATAACCACAGTATGATGATCAGAGCTTATACATCAGCGCTGACACAGGGTTAGGAGCTAAGCCCAGCACCTTTTTGAGATCCGGTTGGTTGTCCCTGGATGCTCCTCTGACCCCAGGTCCAGTCCTGGATCAACACTGCCCTTAGTTGCTGTTCTTGGTCCTGGACCACTGAACTTCAGGCTTCCTTGCTCTCCTGTGACCTTGACAGTTTTGAGTGTCTTAGGGATTTCTTCATTTAGTGGTGTTTACTGATAACTGGAACCTGGTTATGCACTATTGGCAAGGATAGTGGAGAAGTACTGGTAATGGATCACTTGGTGCAGGGGCTGTCTGCCAGGCTCTTCCCCTGTAAGCTTATGCTTTGTAATTAATGAGTAACTCATGGAAAAGAACTTTGAGGCTTTTCATATATATATATATTGAAAAATACATATGAAAAAATAAAATTATATATTATATATACTATTTACATATAATATTTATATTTAATTTGTACATATAAAATATAAATATATACTTAAGTATAAACATCATAATAATATATAAATACAAAACATAGATATGCAAAATATATATCTATATTTATATAGTTACACATTTATTATTTTTATATAAATTATGTATTAAATATAAATATATAATATATAAATTATAATAATAAATATATATCATATAATTTAATTAATTAATTGTTTTTGAAACAAAGTCTCTTTGTATAACCCTGGCTGGCCCGGAACTTGTGATGTAAACCAGGTTCGTCTGGTCTTGAACTCATACAGTTCCATCTGCCTCTGCCTACTAAGTGCTGAGATTAAAGGTATGTGCCACCTACATGGAATTTTGGGGCTTATAATTCTTCTTTCCTAAAATGTCATTACTGCTCTGATTGCCAAATGGTGATTCTCTAATTTCTGAAGACTCCTTGCGTCTGTTATTTGACTAAAACTGTAAGAATTTCCTTTGCATTTATTTGTTGCTGTCAGTGTGGATATACGGTGTCCTTTTAAAGTTAATGGCCTATAATCTTTTACTGCCATTTTTTCTTTTGATGTTCAAAATACTCCAGCTTCAGCCAGTTGGAACCCCTTACATCTGATAGGTTCTCTGTTTGAAAATTTCCTGACACTTTGCATAAAAGGATGCCCTAGGATCAGCTTCTGCTTCCTGTCCTGCAGCTCTGGCCTAAGCCTTTGTTTCTGATCTCCCGGGCTCTTCCCTTTTAGGCTCTCATAGTAGACAGAGGTAGGAAGCATAAATGAGAATAAATAAATAAATATACACATACATACATATACATACACATACATACATACATACATACATATGTACCTATATTTCTCTTTCTTTCTACACACACACACACACACACACACACACACACACACATATAAAAATATAGATGTTGTGCTGCTGGTCCTTGAACCCAGAGCATACGTGCCAGACAAGTGCCCGGCTGCTGAGCTATCCCCCAGCCTTCACATATTAACGTACATCTCTGTACATTATGATAAACTCAATCCCAGCCCAATGTCACAGGTCCGTCCTAGCCTTCCCTGTGACAGCCGCAGATATCAAGCGGTTCCTGTCATGCTAAGGATCTGCTTCTGGCTTGTTCTCCTGTGCGTTCCAATGTTGCCAGCTACTCCTGGCTAATTTATTGCAGATGTCGAGATATTTTAATGTTCTATTTATCTGGTGAAAACAGGATGAATCTTTTAGGCAAGGGTTTGCGTCCAATCTTTGATTATCTACAAAACTGGTTTTTACTGAAGCCCGGGCTTTGAGCCAGGCGTGGCCTCACCCACCTCTAATCCCAGGACTCAGGGCTGAGAAGCGGGGATCTTGAGTTTGAGAGCAGCTACATAGTGACATCTCGCCCCCAAAATTAACTGACTTATCTTATATGTGACTTATTATAACCGATTACAGATGTAGGAAGTTAATGATAGAATGACAGACTAGCATGGATAAAGGCCATCACCCTTATCATACGTTCATGAAGAGGGGGAGGAGCCCAAATGTCAAGTGGCACTTAGGACAGTCTCATCTTCCTGTCACTCAGGGGCAGCACTGGGACACTGGCAGCACCACATGAGCTCTGTGGTTCAGAGACTGAGTCTGTGGCTTCTCAGCTAGGCACACGCTCTACCACTGAGCTACATCTCTAGCCCCTTCATGGGTGCTCGGCAATGCTGTACCACCAAGCCACATTTCTACCCCTTGCGTCCTTTATTTTACCTTTTGCTAAGTGGCCCAGTCACAGTCCTCTTCCTGAACAGCCGAGACTACAGGCCCAAGCTCCTGGAAGGGCTCCGAGTTCTTGAATTCCATATTGAATAAGGTTAGCTATTCTGTCAGGGTAAGAAATCTAAATCTACATTATAGGCACGGCTTCTACCTCATCCCTACTCACTGGTCTGTGCTCTGAGCCCAGACACCTTCCCTGCAGCCTCAGATGTAGTTGCTGACTGGACATGGGAATGGGTTCTGTCTCCCTGCCTTTCCCTACACACACAGCCCCTCCTGTGCTGTTGTGAGGTAGTAAGAGCCTGTGAGGGCCCAGCTTGAGCACAGCTGGGCGAAGCACGCTGTCTTCCTCACCTGGTCAGAGGAATCAGGAGCGGCCAGTGACAGGCCGCCTGCAGCATCACCCAGGCCAGGCCGCGGCCTGTGTGGAAGTCCTAGAGAGGAAGATTTCCTCTCCTTCTTGTGCCATTTGTATCCTCTAATACCGTAATAAAATGTTTAGAAAAATACATTTATGATTCTTTTTTAAAAATGATTCATTTATTTATTTTATGTATATGAGTACACTGTAGCTATATAGATGGTTGGGAGGCTTCATGTGGTTGCTGGGAATTGAATTTAGGACCTCTGCTCGCTCAGGTCAACCCTGCTCGCTCCGACCAGCCCTGCTCACTCCAGTCAGCCCTGCTCGCTCAGTCCCTACTCACCCAGGCCCAAAGATTTACTTATTATTATAAATAAGTACACTATAGCTGTCTTCAGACACACCAGAAGAGGGTGTCAGATCTCATTACGGATGGTTGTGAACCACCATATGGTTGCTGGGATTTGAACTCAGGTCCTTCGGAATAGCAGTCAGTGCTCTTAACTGCTGAGCCATCTCTCCAGCCCACATTTATGATTCTTACATTCTGTGGATATTAGTAAACTGAAAGAAAGCCTAAGAAGGAAGTGCTTTTTATTAAAACAGGTATTGTTTTAACTTGGGGCTTCTCAGTGGAATAGAAAGGTATTTCTTAATATCCTTTTATATATCTTTATATGAGTACACTGTTGCTCTCTTCAGACACACTAGAAGAAGTCATCGGATCCTATTACAGATGGTTGTGAGCCACTATATGGTTGGTAGGAATTGAACTCAGGACCTCTGGAAGAGCAGTCAGTGCTCTTAACTACTGAGCCATCTCTCTAGCCCTCTTAATGTCCTTTTAATCTTAAACGTTTCAAACTATGAAAGCCTAGATGAAAATGTAAGTTGTTTGTGCTTTGTTTGTTTGTTTGTTTGTTTTTGGTGTTGATGGCAATGTTTGAAAACAAAATAACTTTCCAAATAGGGTTTCAGATTTCTTGAGGATTTGTTTTCATTTCTGAATATCTGAGAAATGTCATTCTTCGGCTTCCTAAAATTCTGGTTTTAGGGTGTTTAAACTTTTAAGTAGAACGGCATTCTAAAGGCGTGTGTGGAAGCTTTGATATAAGTCAGATGTTTTGTGAGCTCATTTGGGGACCCCCAGTGTTCATCATAAGCTATGTCCTGACACATTCCAAAGTGGCTTGTGTCATCACATCCCTCTGAAGGAGCCCTGGTCTGGCATGGGGACGGGCTGGGTGGCCTGCGCTTGCCCAGACTCCACACTGGGACCACGAGGCCGGCTTGTTCAGCTCCGCGGGCTCCTGTGGATCTCTGCAGCTGCCCGTCATTCCTTTCCCCTGCTGCTCCTTACCGACACACTCTGCCTTCTGATCCCTCTTTGATTTATGAATGTGCCTCCTCAAGATGCAGGGGGCAGCGTTAGGTTTTCAGTAAATATACCTTCTCTTCTGCCGTCTCCCTCTTGAGGTTTATTATTAATCTTTCAGGAGCCAGAGGATGAAGTTTTTCTGGCCATTGCTAAAGCCATGGAAGAGATGGTGGAAGACAGCGTGGACTGTTACTGGATCACCCGATGCTTCGTGACGCAGTTAAATAACAAGTACCGGGACTCTCTACCTCAGCTGGTGAGGAATTATTGTTGTTGTTGTTTTGATGGGAGTGTTATTGGGAAATAAGCAGTGTCAGAGAACCAATTGCTGCTGATGTGACGCGTGGACCCTCTACAATGGTCCTGGGAGATGTTTTCTGCAAGAGGTAAGAAAGTATTTCCCATGGAATGGGCCTATGTCTCCTTTGCAGCCGCTCAGATTGGCTGTTGGAGGACAAAGGCAGCCCGGGACTGCGGGGTCTCCATGGGGTGGGACAAAGGCAGCCTGGGACTGCAGGGTCTCCATGGGGTGGGACAAAGGCAGCCCGGGACTGCAGGGTCTCCATGGGGTGGACTCACCCGCAGGCCCACCTGCTCTGGAGGATTCCTTATCCTGGTCCAGACCCATTGGCTTATCTAGAATGGTCCCTCCATGTTAGGGTTTCGGTCTGCCCATGTGTATGGAAGGCCTGGTGACAGGAACTTGTCTCTTCTCACATGCACAGGCTCCAGGCTAGAGGGGGTGGGGGTGGGGGGGACTCGGTTCCTGTCATCTTGTTCCAGCATGCACATATGTACACGCATGCACATATGAACACATGAAGAATATCACTCTACCCATAGGTCTACCACTGTTGTATGTTCGTCTACAACTCTGCACTTGGAGAATTTCTAGGCTCGTTCAGATAAACCATTGCTTTCAGTTCTGACTTCCTGTTAGTACTCAGAGGGTTGAAAATTTCTCATTACCTTTCCTCAATTAAATCCGAGAGTTTCAAAGCCTTAGGCAGTTGTGATTGTAGCTGGGATTGACAGGCTCTCATTTAGAATCACTTTTCCTACCTAATTTACTCAGTGTTTCCTCCTCCGAATTTGCTGTAATTAAGTCTAATAGCCCCACACCGACAATAAACAGGCCCTGTTCTTTCTACATGCGCATGCGTGCGTGAGCGTCCCCTAGGGAGGTACTGTGAGAAAATGCTTGAGCCGTGTCTGGGCTGTTGTTCTTAAGATCTTCTTACTTAATTTGGGCAGATTTACGGTTTAACCTGGCGAGCAGGTCCTGAGCTTGCCTGCTGCCCAGGTGTCAGGCAGTGGCCACGCCCTCTCATTCTGTCTGACAACTCTGAGTGCCAGAGAGGTTGGTCAGCTTTGCAAATCTCTATTGTTTTCTTTGCGTGTGTGCTTGCGTGCGTGCGTGTGTGTGTGTGTGTGTGTGTGTGTGTGTGTGTGTGTGTGTGTGTGTGTGTGAGTTTTGAGGCAGGGTTACATATAGCCCAGGCTAGCCTTGAACTTGGCTATGCAGATGAGGCTGATCCTCCCAGCATGCTCGGCCACACCTGACCTTTTTCTTTGTAAGAGTCATCCATGTACTCTGCATGTTATCCTTAGTAGATTAATATGCTGAACACGCTCTCTCCCTGTTTGTTGTTTAACAGTGTAAGCTTCACGCATGGGGTCTGTCAGGGTTTTCTTTTCTCGTGTTTATGCTTTCTGCTCACCAACTCCACAATTGATAAAACATATTCCTTTAGTTGGATGTGGTGACATATACCCATAATCCCAGCACTCAGGAGGCAGAGGCAGAGGATCAGGAGTACAAGGCCAGCCTGGGCCACATGCAACCCCATGTGACAGCAAAGAACCCCATCCCTCCACCATCTTTTTCCCCTTGACTTTTTAGAATGCTCTAAGCATTTTAGCTCAGCTCGGACTTGTCTGCCTTGCTCTTTGCCTGGTGTCAGACATGGCGGGTTTCATACCTCGGCATGTGTCTGTGACAGCATGGCGTGGCTTCTCCCTGCAGCCAGCTCTCCTCTCCATATAGCTTCGTGCGTCAGGACCAGGACCATTGTGCATTTCACACAGTCTGACTTTCAATGACTTTAAACACATAACTCCATGTTTGCAGATGAGGGCACTGCACCTCAGAGAAGTTAGGTCCCTTGCTGAAGGTGACATGCGGCTGCTCTAACTCCCATCCCTATTGTTCACTCTCAGTAGGATTGAGAGCTACCCGTTTATTCACTGGTTCCCCTCCCTCGCCTGCCCCGGAATCTTAGGCAAGAGCTCTGCTACTGAGCTGTATTCCAGCCCTTTCTTTTTGTTTGTTGAGACAGGAATGGGATGAGAGAGAGAGGCATTGGAAATGAAGTTCAGGGCTTCGCTATGATCTTAGCTCCTTTTCTTTACTTTGAGACAAAGTTCTGCTAAGTTGCCCAGGCTGGCTTTGAACTTGCGATCTTGCCTCGGCCTCCACCACAAAGCAAAGAACCTAGGTTCTTGTTACAGCCGAGTTTTTATAACCTTGGTCTGACATTATTTTATACTTTTGTAACTTTCCTTTATAATCTCTTCCCATAAAGTAGAGGCTTTAGAGTTGTGGGGAAGAGTGCAGGTAACAGTGCTGGGGGCTGGGCGGAGCCAGCAGTCCAGTGCCTGCCAGTGGGAGGGGCTAGAGACATGACTCCGCAGTTAGGAAGCGCTTTTTCTGGCAGAAGATTGGGATTTGATTCCCAGTACCTGCACGGCAACTCACAACTGTCTGTAACGCCACTTTCAGAGAATCTGATGCCCACTTTTGACACTCATGCAGGCAAAACACTCACACACATGAAATAAAATAAGTAAATCTCAAGGCTGGAGAGATGGCTCAGCGGTTAAGAGCACGGACTGCTCTTGCATAGGTCCTGAGTTCAATTCCCAGCAACCACATGGTAGCTCACAACCATCTGTAGTAGGATTCAGTACCCTCTTCTGGTGTGTCCGAAGACAGCTACAGTGTACATATATATAATAAATAAATATATATAATAAATAAATAAGTCTTTAAAAAATAAGTAAATGTTAAAAAAAATTAAAATAACTAATGTGAGCGCTGTGCTGTAGTGTGCTGCTTCCTGAGACCACATCATAGCTTCTTTCAGACTTTCCGGAGTTCAACCATGTGACAATGTCTCTCACTGCCAGGGAGCACAGAAGCTAGTTTTATTTTCTTCATTAAGAATATAGAGTTTGAGGCAGGACTGGAGAGATGGGTCAGTGATTAAGAGTACTTGTTGCTCTTGCAGAGGACCTACATTTGATTCCCAGTGCCCAGATGACAGCCCTCATCACCTATAACTTCAGTTCCAGGAAGTCTGATACCCTCTTATGGTTTTTGTGGGTACCAGGCACACAGAGTACACAGACATATATATGCAACCACACACATAGTCACACAGAGAGAGACACACACAGACATATACACACAGACACGGAGAGGCAGACATAGAAAGCCAGAGAGCAGGTAGAGAGCTCAGTAGGTAAAGGCTCCTGCCACCAAGCTAAAAAGAAATGTGGCCAGCCTACTGAAAAATGTGCCTTTCCAGCCGGGTGGTGGTGGTCCACACCTTTAATCCTAGCACTTGGGAGGCAGAGGCAGGCAGATTTCTGAGTTCGAGGCCAGCCTGGTCTACAGAGCGAGTTCCAGGACAGCCAGGACTATGCAGAGAAACCCTGTCTCGGAAAGTCAAAAAAAAAAAGTGCCTTTCCTTAAGTAACTAAGAGGGAGAGTCAGAGAGGAGGCGCTGCCTCCATGCAGTATTGCTGACGCTGGCGCATGTGACTGCACCTCCCAGTTATACTCGTCTTAGATGAGATACGCTACAGCCCAGCCCAGCTGCAGGTACAGCTGCTGCTGCCTTCCAAGGCACTCCCACCCGTATTGACACTGGGTGTCTCCCTAATGGCCCTCCCTAATGTCTCAGCCTCCTAGGTACTGGAGGGCATACCGAACAGTATGGTGAGTGTATGGTCGTGTGTGTGTGTGTGTGTGTGTGTGTGTGTGTGTGTGTGTGTGTAGGCCATTAGAGAGGGTTAGGTGTCTTCTATTTTTTTCTACCTATTCCCTTGACATCTTGACATGGCCTTTCTCCCCTGGCCTTGGACTTGCGTTTTCTTGGAAGCCAGCAAGCCCTTGAGACCCTCCCGTCTCCTCTGCCTCTCTGGATGCTGGGGTTACAGGAATGCAAGATGCCAAGTTGGTTACATGGGTGGTGGGATCTGAACTCCAGTCGCCATGATTTCAACAGCAGTACTCTTAACCTCAGAGGGGCAGTTTCTTTAGCCCGTCCTTTGGAGACAGGCTCTCCTATGTAGCCCAGGCTGGCCTCAGACACTATTGCTGTACCACACTGTCTTGAATGCTGAGATGAGAGGTTTGTGGCTTTCCCTTTCCATCTCCAGATCACCCAGCACTGCCATGGGCCTTTCGTAGCTGTCTGTAATAACTGACTTGCTTTGGCCTTTGCTGTGGCTGTTGGTTCTGGTTAGGGCAGTATCAGGGTGACAGCCGTTCCATTTTGCCTGGTTACTGTCCTGTGGGTTGGGCACAGAGAGCCCTGCATCCTGAGGAAGCGCTCAGTTCCGGTATGGTCACCCCTGTTAGTACTGACCAGAAACATAGGACTGACTTGATGGTTCTCACATTTTCTAGCACTTTCTCTCCCTCAGCATGGGCACCCTTTCATCATAGGTTGCAGCATGACGTGGCATTATGTCACAGGTAGCAAGTAATCGCCTTTGCTATGTCATCCTTAGCCCAAGGCTTTCGAACAGTACTTGAATCTGGAAGACAGTAGGCTGCTGAGTCACCTGAAGATGTGTTCCGCGCTATCCAAACTCCCTTATGATCTCTGGTTCAAAAGGTGCTTCGCAGGATGCCTGCCCGAGTCCAGTTTACAGAGGTACGCATTTCCCCCACTGCACACCGGGAGCTTGGGGTCAGAGAGAGATCCTGGTGCATAGGTGGTCATCCCCCAGAACTTCAGTTTGCTCCAGCACAGAAGGTGATCCAAAGCTACATTCCCTAGCAGTTTCTGTAATGGTCGTGTGGTTCTCCTTGTTGTTGACTACACGCCTAGGAAGACTGTGGGGCTGTGTGGATGCCAGGAGGCAGTCGTAGCTGAGACTGCAGCTGCAGAGTGCTTCTGTTCTAAACAGGTGTTGGATCCTGGCAGACCCAGACGCCTTTGTATTTCTTTTTCTTTTTTAAAGATTTATTTATTTATTATATGTAAGTACACTGTAACTGTAGTTTTCCCAGAAGAGGGCATCAGATCTTATTATGGATGGTTGTGAACTACCTACCATGTGGTTGCCGGGATTTGAACTCAGGACCTTCAGAAGAGCAGCCAGTGCTCTTAACCACTGAGCCGTCTCTCCAGCCCCCACCTTTGTATTTCTTAGGTGTCTCATGACATTCTCAAAAGAGCTGAAGGCTGTCGGAGACAAGCTTTGCATCTTCAGTCACTTTGAGACCCATGTTAGGGCAGTAGTTCTCAACCTTTGGGGTCAAATGACCCTTCCATACGGGTCACCTAGACCATTAGAAAACACAGATGTTTACATTATGATTCATAACATCAGAAATTTATAGTTATGAAGCAGCAATAAAAATGACGTTATGGTTGTGAGTCACACAGCACGAGGAACTGTATCAAAGGGTCCCAGCATTGGGAAGGCTGAGGACCACTGGGTTAAGGGTGTTTCTCAGTCTCAGCCCCACAACTCCAGGTCTTTGTCATGTTGTTTTGAAGAAAAGAAGTCATCACATAGAAAGCATAAAGATTCTACTACCAACTTCAACAGTTACAGGAATCATCGAATGATTATTTTAGGTAATCGTAGGTCAAGAACCGGCTCCTGAGTCCCGGAGGTGCCTCAGTGGGTACAGTTACTCACTGTATAAACATGCTGACCCAGGTTTGGATCCCAGCACCATGTAAAAGGCCAGGTGTGATGGCGGGTAAACCTAGCACTGTCAGGGGGACAGGCAGGTCCCTGGAGCTCACTAGACAGCCAGTCCAGCCAACTGGGGAGCCTCAGGTGAACTGGTGAACTGAGAGACTCTGCCTTGAAAAATAAAGTGGAACATAGTAGATGAAGACATCCTCCATCAACCTTCACACCTTTACACATGTGGGTGTGTGTCCATGTATGTCCATAAAGAGCCCTCGGAGATGTTTAGAGACCCCGTTCCAGGCTCACTGGCAAAGAAATGACTTCGCCTGACATTTCGTTTCTGCTTTGTTGTCTTGCGGTGTGCAGTGATCATCTGGCACTCCGTGGCAGTCCTGGGTACACTCTGGTTTAAGACTTTCTTTTTGTTGATGTTGACTTCCCAGCAGGCATTTGGAGCACAGTAATGACTTTAAGTGAGCTCCCCTCTTCCCTTCTAAAGCTGTTCTACCTAGAATCTGCTCAGTGGCTCATCTATCCTGTGGCTGATACTGATTATTTCACAGTTGTTCTCTCAAGCATGGACTTAAAATGAGTGTAATTTGATTTTACTTTATAATCTGAGATATCTGGGTAACATCAGTTTTGCAATTCTCTAATTTGGTGATCTCTCTGTTTTGTAGGGTCTGGGATAAAGTCGTAAGTGGATCCTGTAAGATCCTAGTTTTTGTAGCGGTAGAAATATTATTAACCTTTAAAATCAAGGTCATGGCATTGAACAGTGCAGAGAAGATAACACAGTTCCTGGAAAATGTGAGTGCTTTGTCTCCTTGGGTTTGGAATCTGGAAATGAAGGCAGCCTGGCAAGCCAGATTTTCTTCTTGTGTCTTATTATTTCAGAGAAACAATATAGTTTACTTTTACTCTGCTAAAGGATTTTGTTGGTGGTGGTTTGAACTAGTGACCTGTGCTGTAACCCGTGCTGGCCTGGAACTCTCTATACCCTATGCTGGCTCCAGTTTTTGGTAATTCTCCTGCCTCAGCCTCCTGAGCGCTATGATTATAGTCAAGCACCCCACTCCTGCCAAGGAGAAATAGTTATTGTTCCTTAACAGTATTGGTGCCCCCTCTTCTCTTTTGGGGATGTTGGTCTGCATGCAAGCCCATTGCTCAAGCGTGCCTCCTGGGAGTGGCGTCTAATTCCCAGTGAGCAAAGCAGGAACAGCACTGTGGGGGGTTCTTTAGGCCTTCCTTGCCTTAACTTTTCTGGTGGAATCCCAGCTGGCTCGGTTAAAGGACTATGTTAGTATTTGCTGAAAAAGGACCCAGTGAACCAGCCCCTTCCTCTTAGAACATTCTCTCCTGGGTAAACAGGAGAGAAGCTGTACCTGCGTAGAGTTCATCATGGAACAGACTGAGAATCCCACCCACTCCCTCTGTAATTAGACCGCGTTAACGCATGAAGTGCGGCCTGGTCAATAGTTAGAGCTAAGTGAGTGTGTATGTGTTCGTTTTAAGTGAATCATCATTATTATACTAATCAGTGGCCAACAGTACCAGGCAAGGTACTGCTGGCCACTTCTGTCATCCTGTGAACAGCTCTGTGAATTTGGGGTGTTGTTCCCATTTAGATATCAGTGCTGAACCTTGGGCAGCTGGGTACTTGTCCAGAGCTATTGGTGAGTGGCAATGAAGATTGCCTGGCACCAGAGCTACTCAGTGTGTCCCCAGGAGCATTAGACCATTTCGCATCTGCTATCACCTTCCAAAAACAGAGAGCACTCCCGTGGAAACAGGTCTGCCACAGAAAATGAGGGAAGATCCTGCGATAGCAAACACAGAGATCTCACTTGGACTCCTTTGTCCTTCACAGATTCCTCAGGACAGCTCAGATGCCATCGTGAGCAAGGCCATCGACTTGTGGCACAAACACTGTGGGACCCCAGTGCACTCAGCCTGACAGCTCGTGACTTCACGGGCTGTCTGCAGGCACTTTGTTCATGTCGCTTCGTCTACCAACCGGTTAGAAATAGCAGTCTTGCCGTGGTGCTCAAAATGCAACCCCCCCCACTCCCAATCAGTAAAATAATTTAATCAAAATGCCTGGTGTGGCCGTGCTGTGAAGCTGCATCTCTTGGCGACACCGACTTGCCACTCTGGGATAGTGTTCTAAAAGGGCGGTTAGGGAACTGCTCCTGGTTGTAGGCAGCTCAGTTTAGGCGCAGCCTGGGCTCTCTTGTGAACGATAAGAGCGAAGCCCCGAAGCCCCGCCTCCCTCTGATGAGCACCAACTCGCCTTAGTTAGCAAGGACTGGTTCTGGAGGAAGAATGGCTTTCTTTTCCTGGCCTCTCTGCTTTGGCTCTTACCTTCTGTTGCCCTAGAACGTGTATAAGTGTGAGCTGACTGCCGTCTCGTGCTCTGTCTGGCTAAACTGGCTAAAAGCAGTCCCTGCGTTTCCTTCCGTTGTCCTCTCCCTTTGTGCCAGCTGGGTGGAGCCTGGTCTTTCTTGAGACAAGGCCTCATTGTACACCTCACTTTATGTAGAACTCTTTATGGAACTCTTTACATAGCTGGCCTTGAGCTCCTAGCGGTCCTCCTGCGTCAGCCTCCTGAGTGCTGCCATTTTATTAAATAAAACACCTCTAAATTTACCTTCTAGGAGTAGGAGAGGGCACTTGATTGGTATGTGTGGATCTCTTGGTGTTTTCTAACAAATCACTAAATGTCAGGTGCACTTTCCACATATCACAGGATGGGGGGGGTGGAGGTTAGGGTTAATAGCTGATGATCCTCAGGCCATATTCTGTCACACAATGGTCACCCTTCATGAGGCATTTGATGACTTTGAGACTGAAACGGGGTCCTTGTTTCAGGCTTCCTCGGCACACTGTCCTGGAAGGACGTGGAGAGTAAATCAGAGGGTTTTGTGCCATCTCCCCCTGCACAGTGCGGGGAGGAGATGCTGAAGTGGACTTGTGCTTCTGAGAACCCAGTCCCTCCTCCCCCTCCCCATGTGTGAAGTAGCCAGCCACAAAGAGCTGAGAAGAAACGGAGCTACTGAGCCCGGCTGGTCAGTCTGCACAGTACCAGGCAAAGGGAGTCTTTAAAAACGAACTAGGAACACCGCTCAGAGGAAACAAATTGAAACAAATTGCCACCTGCAGTTAATGTTTTAACATATGTATTATTTGAACGTATATTTTTAGTGACATAGATGTGTTGAAATCCATTGGTATTAGTGAGTCCCAATCCTAGGAGATATAAAAGAACTAGCAATCTTGCGGTGGCTGCTGGGGAGGTGGGCTGCCCTGAGGGCACATGGAGGACCAGACAGGAGCCCTGCAGCTGAGGGCTGCAGACTTGGAGGCTGCCGCTGCTCTTCCTTGCTGTTCTCCCAAGGTCAGAAGGTCTCCCGTGGTGGGCTCCTGCTGTACTACCGTGGACCCAGACAGCACCTTGCATATGTGCACTGTCAAACCCAGTCTGGTGAAACCTGGTCATAAAGTGACTCAGGGTGACACCATGCATATTCTTCTTCTTAGAAACTAAACAGCCAAGGGCTCGTTGAGAACTCTATGAGAACTCCAGCACACAGGGACCCACACTTCATGGCAGAACTATCTGGAGTGAGCTCAGCATTTAGCTTCTGCCTCCTGCCCCCCCACCTCTAATAATAAAGCCTGTGTTCTGTTTCTCCAGAACATTGTCAAGATGTAGGGGAATGTTGACTACATAAAGCCCAGGGTGCTAGTCATGGCCAGGGCTGGAGTTGTAATGTGGGTTCTCCTGCTTTGTAAAGCTGGGATTTACCATGATAAACTTAGTTCTGTTCTGTCTCTTCTGGAGTCTTTAAGCACTAATGACAGAAACTCAAAATCTACTAGGACTGGAGACACAAAGGAAAGGGGATGTGTGGATGTGTATGTTGGGGAAGATGATACATATGGGGTGTGTGTGTATGTGTGTGTGCATGTGTGTGTTTATGTGGAAAGAGCTAATATATATGCAGTGTGTGTGGGTAGGTGTATATATATGTATGGAATGTATATATGTGGTATATGTAGAATGGGAGAATATATATGTGGCATATGTGTGTGGGTAGGTAGTGGAAGAAGGCTGGTATATATGTGGTTGGGGGTAGGTGTGTATGCGGAATGTGTATTTGTGAGTGTATATGTCAAAGTGGGCTAGTATCTACGAGGTGAGACTGTGAATAGGTGTACGTGTGGAGTATGTAGGGCGTCAGTGTGTGATGTGTGTATGTGTGCTGGATATATGTACATGTGGAATGTATGGTAGTTGTACATTTGTTGCATGTAAGTATGCTTTGTGTACATGGGGGTCTGACTGTGTGTTGGCATATGTGTGGATTTTCCCTCATGACAGTCGGTACTTTTGAGGGAGACAGTATGGAGCAGAGATTTTGAATGGGCTGCTTCTAAATGCTGCCCCTGCCTCCCTGGTACCCTAGCCATTTGGTGTCTGGCTCCTTAGTTTCCCTTCCTCCTGACTTAAATGTGAGCGTACTCCTTCTTATGAGTCAGCACTGATCTGAGTGCTGGGTTGCTGGAGAGGACCCCTGAGGCCTACCCACTGGGAGCTGATTACGTAACAGAATATAAGCAGTAACCATGGCAGTTTCCTTCTAGAAGCTGAGAGCACCTTTCACCTCCTGAGCTGGCATGCAAGGGAAAGATACGGTGACTCTGGGAGGCAAGGTATCAGGGGGAGAGGTGTCCGGATAGCCTTTGGATAAGGGAGCAGGGCTCTGCGGCATTCCCTGGCTCTGTGCTCCAAGCCCACCACTCATTTCTCTCCTCAGCCTCACAAGTGAACTCTTACCCACACCCTGTCGGATACATATTGGTGCGCATCACATGTGGTCTCTGGGAACACCAGGTCACAGCGAGGTGTGGTTCCCAGCCGTACTCCCGGCTCTCTGGAGGTGAGGATCATAAGCTCAGGGCCAACCTGGGCTACGAGAGACCCTGTCTCATAACAAACAAAAATGAAGTAAAACTCCCAAAGAAAAGCAAATGCCCCCCAGAGCACTCTGGAATGGGAATGCCTGTATCCCTATGGTTTGTTAAGGAGGGCGTGGCTGGATCCTGCCTGTTGAGCCATTTTATCCTTCAAGATCTATCTCAGTCTGTCCTGCTTGGACTTCTGGGCTAAAAGCACAGTTCATTTCCTCTCTGCCTCTAGCGATTAAGAAATCATCCAGTTTGCAGGACTAGTTTGGGATGAGACTTTGGTCCTTCCTTCCTTCCTTCCTTCCTTAGCCTTCCTTTCCTCCCTCCCTTCCACCCTTTCTCCCTCCCTCCCTCCCTCTTTTTTTCTTTTTTTTTTTGGTTCTTGTTTTTAGTTCTTAACTTTTTAATGTCTTGGGATGGAACCCAGGGCCTCGTGCATGTTGAGCCAATGATGTCACAAATCCCCACCCTAGAACATAAAGAAATATATGTGTCCTTTGTGGACGTTATGACGTTTGCGTGGGTTTGGAGGTGCGTGTGTACACACAGGTGGAGGTCAGAGAATAACCCCAGGTGGTGGTCCTTTCCCCACACCTTGTGTGAGACAGGCAAGGACTCTTGTTTGCCACACTGTACACCAAGCCAGTGAGTCCTCAAGCTTATGGAGATTCTCCTGTCTATGTCCCATCTTGCTGTAGGAGTGTTGGGATCACAGACACACAGTATTGTATCCAGTTTACATGGGTTCTAGAGATCTGATCTCAGGTCTTCATGCTTGCTACACCCACTATACAGCCTCCCTGTTCCTTACATATATTTGCAAATGGATACAACAGCACTCGTGCATGTATGTGGGATGTGAGAACATTCCAGTGTATGGATACAGTGGATCTATACACTGTATAGATCCTTGGCATAGTTATTACCTTAGACACGTGTGTTGGGAACATTCTAAATCCTTTCTACTGTTTAACTGTGGGTTACAGTTATCTTATTGTGCTATAGAATATTAGAAGCAATCCCTTTTGCCCAGTGGCAACCTGGTACCTACCAGGTACCTCTACCCACTAACTTTCCAAGACCGAGGCTTGTTAATGGCTATGCCTGGCACAGTTTCATCCAGTGTAGTTCCCAGTACTCTCTCCCTGATGCCCACCTTGGATATACTGTCTTTGCCTACAGTCATACCCTTTCTACCCTAGGGTGGGCACTATCTTTCTGTCTCTAAGGCTCAGCTCAGATGTTGGGTGGGTGAGCTGAATGCTTCTGCCCCTGGTTCTCAGAGACACTACATTTCTATGGTGCCTATACAGGCCTCTGGAGCCAGTCTCTTGGCTTGATTCTTAAATTTGTGGGTCTGGTTCGGCCATGGACCAACCAGTAGCCCCAGGGCCACTGGGGAGCATGCATCAGCACAAGAGAGTGGGCTCCCTGTGGCAAGGAGGACACTCCGGAAGCTCTGTACTCCGTTCAGTGTGTGTGCTCATCAGAAACCTGCTTTGCAGGGCTGAGGGATTGGGATAGATGCTCACCTGCGTTTGAGTGGCTTGTGCTGCACCATTTACTTGTGATTTCCTCCAACTGTTGTAGCTGGACAGCCTGCCCTTTCATGGGGTGGGAGGTGATGGGAGGGTACAAAAAAAGGGATGTATCACACTGATACCCTTGGCAAACCATTTCCATGGCTGGGTCGTCCCAGTGAACACTCATAACAGACCGGTTTCAACCCACAAGTCTGCTGAAAGCTGGCTTTGCCTGGCTTCCTCCTGGGAGGTGGAAGACTGGAGGCCAGTGGCAGGCAGCAGCTGTGTTTATCTCTGAATGCACGGGAGGAGTGGGGATTAGGGGGCTCAACATCTGGTCTCTATACTTGACCTGGGGTTGCCAGACCATGTGACAGTTGAGTGGACCCAAGTCAGAGCAATTAGCGTTTGTGGCTGCTAAGGTTGAAGGATCACAGGATCACAGGGAAGGCATGCCTGGGCCTGAGGAATGTCAGAACCAAGGGAGCCTGCTGGTCAGCCAGCTGGGAGATAAGGGAAGGGAAGTTCCGGGTGCATGGCAGGTGAAAGAGATCACTACCATTAGATGAGTAAGCCACACCCTGGGTTCCTGCTGCCTGGCCTGAAGGCACTCACTACCTACCTCTCTTTTGAGGCTTAAAGCTCTATGTGGTTGGGGGATGGAGTTCAGTGATAGATGCCCAGGACACACAAGCCCAGGCTTAATACATAGCACTGTAAAAAGGAGGAAAGGGACCTGGGGAGATGGCTCAGTGCTTGATCTACCAGCACAAAGACCTGAGTTCCGTCTTTGTAGAACCCACATTTAAAAAAAAAGTTTGGCATGGTAGTAGAATGTACTTGTAATCCCAGCGCTGTGGGCTCAATGGGCTCTTCAGTCTAGTCTACTTGGAGAGTTCGAGGCCAGAGAAAAACGTGTCTCAAAAAACCAAGGTGGACTATGGAATCACACACACAAGGCCTGTACAAGTTCTAGTTAGATGGATCCCAGGGCTGAGAGGGGGAATAGAGGAGAAATGGGCTCCCACTCCTGACTAAGAAGCTATCTGCAGAAGAAAACTTAGCTTTCTCCACTGGAGTCTCGCAGGGTATAATAACTGCATCTAAGGGCAAATCCATACCCCATCAGTAGATGACCGATACTCAATGGTATTGTAGAGTTTTTGTGTCATATTGCTTTTTGAGGTTTTTTTTTTCTTATTGGTCTTTTGCTTGCATTTTATGGTTTCTGATTTTGTGTTTTTGTGTGTTTGTGTTTCTTGTGTGTTTTTATGTGTGTGTTTGTTTTTTTTTTTTTGTTTGCCTGTTTGTTTTCTAAAGAGAGTAAGAAAGGATGGGGAGGATCTTTGAGGAGTTAGGGGAGGAGAAAGTGTGGTCAGAATATTTTGTATGAAAAAGAATCAGTTAAGAATATGAGATTATTAATCCTAGCACTTGGGAGGCAGAGGCAGGAGGATTTCTGAGTTTGAGGCCAGCCTGGTCTACAGAGTGAGTTCCAGGACAGTCAGGGCTACACAGAGAAACCCTGTCTCAAAAAACCAAAAAACCAAAAAAAAAAAAAAAAACCAAACAAAAAACCGAGATTAACCCCTTTACCCCTCAAGAAATGAAGACAAGGTGGGTAATGCCTGAGACATGATACTGGAGGTATCTAGCATCTGCATGCACACACACACACACACACACACACACACACACACACACACACACACCAAGCATTCCCTCACACCCCTTCATACACCAAAAAATTAAAATAAAATAAAAAAATTACAAGTGAACTACTTTCTGTCTGGTAGCTGGACACACTGCCTTCATTTGTTCAGCAGGGGAGCAGATGGCTCCCCGAGAATCTTGTTTAGGGGAACAGGTATCCATTCTACATTCTGTAAGATACTTCACTGAAACAGGTGTTAGGAACCACTCACATTCCAGAACCAGGTGCTCCCCAGCCTGCTTTCAACAACTCAGCGACAGCAGCCACATTGTCACCAGCCACCAAATGCAGCCGCAGTCCAAGTCCCCTTTAAAAGGTCCCTGGCGCTCTCTCTCTCTCTCTCTCTCTCTCTCTCTCTCTCTCTCTCTCTCTCTCTCTCCTCTCATCTCTGTCTCTCTCTGACTCCACCCTTGCCCCTGCTCCGAGGGCTCCTCTCCCATAAGTGTTGCGTGGTTTGACTTTGTGGCATTCCTCAGCCCTGACCTGCAGCGCAACTCCTTTTGCCACCCAAACCCTAACAATAGGGTCTCCGGCTTGTGCATGGAACCTCCTGGACTTTGCTGATGCTGAGTTCGCAGTACAGGTCTGGGTGGGGTCCGGGGATTGATCTGTGTTTCCTCCAAGATTCCTGTCAAGGCTCCATCGCTTGCATAGCAAGGACTGAGGATCTGCAGATTTTAGCTAATGCAAGACTTAACTCTGCTGGCTAAAGGATTTATTACAGAGAAGCAACCTGCCAGAGCTGTTTTCTCACTTTAAGTGGTGAGGCGAGGTGTGCTGGCTCGTGCTCATGGGAGATTGAAGCAGGAATTCAAGACTGAGATCAGGAATTCAAGGCCATCATTGCCTACATAGTGAGTTTAAGGGTAGCTTGGTCTATAGGAGATCCTGTCAGACAGACAGACAGACAGACAGACAGACAGACAGACAGAGATTGGTAGATAACTAGCCTGAGTTTATTCCTAAAGCATTGCTAAAAGTGTATGAAGGACTTCAAACTAGGAACAGAAGTTTAGCACCAGGAGCTATGTTCTCTTTAGGCTTCCTTCTCCCCACCAGATCACAGGAAGTGGTTTGATGATGATAACCTATCACAGATCTCATCACCAAGGATTGCTATTGGGAGCTGACCCACAACCTGATGGCCCTTTAACCAATACTTGCCTTCCCCTTCTTTCTTAATAAACATCTGTTTACAAGGCTTTCCCAGGGTCTTTTGTTGGAATGGACAGAAGGTGATGGCAGGCCTTTCAGAATAATTTGTAGAAGAGGACTTACTAAGTTGGGGAGATGGATCAGTGTTTGTCTCCCAAGTGTGAGGACTTGAGTTTGGGTCCCCAGAACCCATGGAAAAAGTGGGGCAGGCCTGCAATCTCAGGGAAGGCAAAATGGGAGACAAAGGTAGGTGCATCCGTGGAAGGCTGCAGGCCAGGCCAGTGACAGAGTTTTGGGCCAGTGAGAGACCTGTCTCAAAGGATGGATGGCATGGCCCTCTGATCCTAACATGGACCATGCAGGCATGCATCCCTGTCCTCTCTCGTAGGCACATGGAGGATTTACTCAGATGGCAAGATGATCTTGCCTCTCACTCCCAGGCTAGACCCGTAGGTAATGGCTGGAACTTTACAAGTCATCTTGGACCAGGAGGTAACCTTACAGATAAAAGTTAAAGTATAAAGGTTAGGTAGGGCAGAAAAATGGATCTGCGATGCATGGTGTCCTGGAAGCATTGTACAAGCCCTTCCCAGCCTACCTCCAGACTTCTTTGACATTAAAGACAGATCTCAGTTTGCCTTAGTGTTGGGTGAGCTTCCAGCTGCTGCTGCAGTGACCCGAGCAGAGCAGATGCAGTTTATCAGGGCAGGCAGTTGAAACAGTCTAAGCCAGGCACGGTGTCACAGGCTAAGGCTGAGATAGAAGAGCTGCAAGTTTAAGACCTTTCTGTGCTATAGAGTGAGTTCAGGGTGGCTTGGGTCACTGAGCTGCTGTCTTTGTTTTGTTTGGAGACAGGGTTTCTCGTGCAGCCCTGGTTATCCTGGAACTCACTCTGTAGACCTGCCTCTGCCTCCCAAGTGCTGAAATCAAAGGCGTGCTCCAGCACTGCCTAGCCTTAGCTCTTAAACAGTAAAAAGAAGTGCCAGTTTTGTGGTTCAGAGGTAAAGAACTAGCCTAGGATCAACCTACGCTCAATACCCAGTCAGTATTCAATAAAAGGACCTAGGTTCAATCCTCAATACTGAGTAAAAGGCTGTAAGTTCAACCCCCCCCCCAATACTGAAAAAAAGGATCCAGGCCCAGTCTTCAACACTGATTAAAGGGACCTGGGTTCATGACTTAACACTGAATGAAGAAAATGTGTCTCCAGGTGTCACCTTCTTGATTGTCCTTTGTAGGTCACTAGAGAGGAGCTGGACTGGTGAAGAGGGTGGAGTTTATGTGTGTCCTGTGTCCTGTCAGCTTATGTCCCCTGGCCTGCGAAATGGGGACCAAGGGTAAGAGGTGACCAGTGTGGTGTCACAGCACAGAGCTTTGTGTAGGGCTGCATGAGATCCTGTCTCATGGGGGAAACAAATGAGCCACACCTCCTTCCCAACAGAGAGCTGGCAAGGCTAAAACAGGCCCGGCCATGAAAACCTTATAGCGCCTGGTCCAGTGGGTCCCTGCTTAGAACAGCTGCTGTGTGGCCTGAAGCCTGCTTGCTTTTCCTTGTGGGCTTGGATTTTAACTTGTGATATGATTGAAGTTGTGCCAGTGTGGGCATAAAGACCTCCAAGTCAGCTGTCCTAAAAATGGAAGCTAGTTTGACCTGCACTTACTGCTGGCGTTGTTTGTTTGTTTTTGGTAGCACTAAAGATGGAACCCAGAGCCTCTCACATGGTAGGCAAAGTCCACTGAGCTCTAGCCCCAGGCTGGTTTTTACCTTTCATCTGGGAACAAGGTCTCAGTAAATTACACGGGTTAGCCTTGAACTCACTCTGTAGCCCAGGCAGGCCTTGACTTGTGATCCCTTTCCTTCTGGCTCTCCATTAGCTTTAGCTGTCCTCCTATGTTCTTAATGGAAAGAGGTGTGTGCATAGTGTGGAGAAAAGGTCACCAGTATAGGAGGTCTAACAGGGATTGGTTGGCTCTTCCCCACACTTTGTCCCGGTTCCCCTCTTTAGAGCCAACTTCTGTTGTCACAGAGTACGCACTTTATTGAGTCTGCTTTTCTACAGAAAAAGGGGTCTGTCCTGCTGGCCCTGTGCCCGTCACTGAGTCAGGGAGACAGAAGTGAGGAGTGCCCATTATAGCTAAACTAACACAAGGGACACTTGTCACTATGAAAGTATGGATGGGGAGCCGTGGGCTGAGGGTGGGGCCTGGAGCTGGCAAAGGGACAGCTAGTGTTTTAAGAGTGCCTTGGTGTCAGGTGTGGTGACACACAGCTTTAATTCTAGCACTCAGAGGCAGAGACAAGTGGATCTCTGTGAGTTGAAGGCTAGCTGGTCTACATAGTAAGTTCTGGGTCAGTCAAGCATATGTAAAGAGATCCTGTGTCAAAACAACAACCAAACCAAACCAAACCAAACCAAAAACCAGTCAACCAACCAACCAAACAGCTGAGTGGTTTGAAAAGGGGGTCCCTACCCCTCAGCACCAAAGGCAGCACACAGTTGGCACAGGGCCGGCTTCTTGCTCTGGTCTATACTGCTTGAATCCCAAAGCTGTGTAGAGTCAGCGCACTGGGGCATCTGTGAGCCTCTGAGCCTCCTGGAAGGTTCTGGTGCAGCATAGAAAGGCCCAGGTGTGCTGTGATGGCAGGCACAACTGGCCTCCCAGAGTTCTTCTGAGAAAAGGCTGTGGGGCTGCTGAGGAAGAGTGTCCTTGCCCCGACTGTGCCCATGATGGCAACTTCTGCCCGCCCAGCTGACTTGATTACCAGTTCCTGCAGTCACTCAGAAGCTTGCTGCTCTCTTCCGCCTTTGCCAGGACTCTCAGTAGGACTCCTGCAACACCAGGCCCTTCCTTGATCAGCGTTCTGCTCTTCTAGGTCATAACTATCCCCTGGCTGTCCGATCCTGTGAGGTATCTCCATGGACAGGAACCTCCTCTCAATTTCAGCCAGGCAGAGCACCGGGGGTGTGGGGGAATGGGAGGGCTGAGAGACTTATCTTTCCTGGTCCCTGGTGTTTAGCTATAGCTGCACAGAGGGGCAACGCTGAAGCCGGTGTGAAGATTACTGGGCGTTGGCGGAGACCAGGCCTGGAGGCGATACGCTCTGAGTGAACAGTAGGGTTGAAGTTGCCCTACTGCCAAGGGTGAGGTATGTTTTAGGCACAAGAGCAAGATCCTACGAGGGTAGCTCTCCAGGCCCACCCATGGCAGACGGGGACAGAAGACCTGTTGATTGATGCTGGTTCTTGCAAGTGGCCTGAGAGATAAGCCCTCGAAGGACCTGGTAAAAGTTTCCTTTTCTCAGGAGTCAGTTAAATGTTTTTAAAACTGCCATATTGCTGGACATGGTTGTTCAGGTCTGTAATCCCAGCCCTCGAGAGGTTAGAGCAAGGATTAGCCAGGGTCCACAGTGAGTTCTAGGCCATCCAGGGTTACAGAGGAAGACCATGTCTCAAACCAAACACCCTTCGAAACCTCGAACCACCCCTGTGTCTGACTCTCTGAGGATGTTTGAGAAGTTGGGCTGAGGAGACTGTGCGGTGGGTAAAGTGCTCGCTGTGCACACATGGAGACCTGAATTCGGATCCTCCAGAACCCACACACAGCCAGGTATGATGTGTCAGTCATCCCAGCAGGATGGGAGGCAGGAGGATGCTTCTAGGACCGGACGTGTGCAGCAGCCAACCACAAGACCCTATTCTCAAAACAAGGTGGAGCGTGAGGCCAGACACCCAAGGTTGACCTGTGACCTCCATCCATGCTCACTTGTGGACATGCAAGCAGCCTTGTACCCACACGATTAAAAAAAAGAACACGTAAGTCAAAGACCTCACTTTGAAGATGAGGAAACAGACACATGGAGAAATTAGGTGACACGGGCCAGCACTGAAACCACGTAGGGGAATGGCAACATATATAGGAATGGTGGCACCAGGCTGTTTCTGCTTGGCTGAGAACAAATGACCAGACCCTTCATTCTTGTCCTGGCCTTTTTTTTTCCTTCTCTCCTGCCAGGCACAGCTTCTTTGGAGCTCATTAAAAAGATTTCCTTCCTACCCTTTTCCGTCCATCCACAGAAAACTGCAGCCGGGGAAGACTCATCGGAAGCCAGAGAGCTCCGGGAAAGGCATACATCAGCAAAGAGAAACAATCATTTAAATACCGTGCAGTTTCTGTATGTACACACTTGAGTAGAAGGGAGGACACCCTCCCCACCCACCCCCCTTAAACCACTCACTGTGCCACCCGCCCGCCCGCCTGAAGCCACTCTTGCTGTATGCTTCTCTGCCTTCCTGGGGGAGGCTCGGAGACTGGAGTTTTACTGCAGTCTCCCAGCCACTCACATTCGTGTAGCCACTCAGGAGTCCCAGACACCGCAAGTGGCTTGTTCTCTGAAGCCTTTGCCTTCAGTGTGCTTCCTAGCCCAGCTGTAGCACAGGCCCTGGGACTGTCCCACACAGGACATCCAGACTTACTGAGTACTTAGGAGCCAAGAAGACTCCCAGGTGATTCCTCTACAAAGCTCAATCAATGCAGGCAGTCCCTTGTCTGCGCTTCCCCGCTAGAGCTGCCTTCTTACATTGCTGGGCCGAGAGTAGGAGACCCATCAGCTTCCCACATGTAAACGACAGCACTCTGCTTCCCTGGCACGTTCTGGTAAAACCAGAAGGTCGTGTGAGAGAATGCTTGCTCTTTTGGACAGATCCCAAGTCCTTAAGAACCAGATGCAAATATACAGTTGTCTGTGGAATTCCAGGGCCATTCCCATCTCAAATCTGGGATGCTTGAGTCCCTGGTATAAAAGTTACATTATTAACCTGTGATTTTTGGACATTCTTCCTTATACATGAAATGATATATTAGTACCTGAGGCAATCTATTTGTGGGGTCAGTAGGCACCATACCATATGATATGTATATATATGTGTGTGTGTGTGTGTGTATTCAGTACAGATGCAATCTCCCCTATATTTTTGATCCAAAGGTGGCTGAATCTTCAGATACAGAAGGTGCACTGTTTTCAAAAGGCAAAGAAATGTACAGCTTTTGGTCTGATATAGAGGTACCCCAAAGATCCCCCAGGCTAGAAAGCTGTCTAATATCTGTACTGCCAAGACCCCTGAGTGACTTACCTAAAGGCTAATTTATATTTGTTCTCCCCAGATGGTTCAGGGACATAGGTTTAGCAGATTTTCGAAATGTCAAAAATGGCTGATGATACAAATGTTCTAGAAAGTTAATCTATGTGTGGCAATGCCGCCTCCCCCCCACCCCCAAATGCGGACAGAAACATGAGCTTGCTGGTCTCCCCAGAATCTGGTGACCTCCCTCCCTCCCTCCCCCTTT
Organism: Tokudaia tokunoshimensis; assembly: GCA_036184795.1. NCBI lineage: Eukaryota > Metazoa > Chordata > Mammalia > Rodentia > Muridae > Tokudaia > Tokudaia tokunoshimensis. The sequence goes on from BTHU01000022.1 coordinate 21,173,321, forward strand.
GACAATCCTTCCCCAGCCCAAGTATTTTTGGTGGTCCCTACTGCCGGGCAAAAAAACAACACAGTAGTCAAAGCGGTTTCTTTTTTTTTTTTTTAACTTTTTTTTCTTGGTTTGTTTTTAAAGAAACTGCATACATCATCAGAGAGAAACAATAATTTAAATACCATGCAGTTTCTGTATGTACAAAACCTAGGCCACAGAGATCCAGTTTAATTTATATCCTATGTACAGTATCTTCCTCATACAGCCGTCATCTGTTAAGTTAGAACCCGGGAGGGCACGGATCGACGGTCACCACAATCACTCCTATACAAAGACGAACTATGTACAGACACCAGGAAGCAACTGGAGAAGCAACCTGCTTGGGGAGGAACAGACTCATGGGAGGACGAAGTCACCAAAGGTGACACCTGCCCCACTGGCTGTGCACAGGGAGAACCTGGGATCCCAATCATCGAAGCAACACACCACGAGCGAGGCTCATTCCAAAAGTACAAACACGTGTTCATAAGCAGGAGAAAAAGAAACCCGGAGTGACTTCCCACACTGACCAGTGAGCGGTTTGGTTTCTCTAGAGGCAGAGAGGCTCACGTTCTAAAAACCTGGCAGGGCCTTGAGGGGCTCTGGGGAATGAAGTGATCGGGATTTTGGAAAAGCCAGTTTATTTATGGCAGGCTCTTCTGTCAGGGAAATGGACTGGGATGGGGATTCAGCAATGCCCGATTTTGAGAGAAAAAAACATAAGGTCTGACACATTTCGTTTTCTCCTTTCTTGCTAACCCGAACTCCACCGTGCCCAGATGGGACTGTGGATAGGCTCAAGATGAACTCACTTAAGAACTGCACCTTCTTCAGAAAGGGATGTTCTAAGCCATCTCGCTTTCTTTTTATCCCCACACCCCCCATAATTAATATCAAATTGTCAACTTCAGAAACAACTTGAGTCACTTCAGTTGTCCTCACAAAGTAGGGGAAAACATGTGGTTACAGCCCCCTGAAGACTGAGTCCAGGTTTTCAGAAGGAGAGTGGAAGTACCATTCTACAGCTGGGGAGGCCGCTGAGCCCGGGTAAGGACCACTTGGCCTTGGAATAGACCATCCCCAAAGGCGGTGACCTTTTAGGAGCACTCGAGGCACACCCCTAACTCTGAGCAAGTTAATTCTGCAAAAGGGTACTCCAAAGGAAGCGATGTGGACATCCTGTCCAATGTCTCCCATCTGTAAAGAGGAGGGCCATTTCGGGGCATGCTGGTGGGTAACAATGAAGGCTGCCGGCTAGCAGCAGAGAGTTTGGAATTTCTGTTCCCAGGCAATCAGAAGGGCCCTAGAAGGAAGGCCAGCAGGGAAGCCGTGGGCCTTTGTGGGAGGAGTTCCTTAGGACTCTTCCTGGCTGGGGAAGGCCTGTCAGGCCAGGCTACCACAGCAGCCTGGAGCACAGCTGCTAATTAGAGGAAGTACAGGCCTCAGGCCTGGCCGGGCAGGGACCTCCACCCAGAGCATGTGCCTTTCTTTCACCCTAGGGAAGTTTAAGGAAAGATTTCTGCATCTTTCTTCCTACCATGTACACATTCAAAAGTCAGTAAGCCTTTTGGGAAGACCGTGTTTACAGCCATCCATGCTAAAAATCCCCAGCACATTTTCCCTGAATACCTCTCTGGACATTCAGATGATGATGATGATGATGATGATGATAGAAAGACCCAGTCATGGTGTTACCTTTGGTCTGGACAGAGGTATGCCCCATCCAGAAGGTACCAAGAGAACGGCAGCTGCATGGTGCTACCTGTAGGGCTGATCTAAGCTTTCCTTTAACTCTGGTTCCTGGATTAGCGACTGGCCGTGGAGCCATTAACGCTCCAGAGAATTGAATGACCTCGCTTAGGCTGTATCCTAAGAGTAACATGGTCCCAACTGGTTTGACAGGAGGATAACTCTTCTGTGGTTGGCCAGCCCGGGCAGCTGGCATCTTTCTGAGTGCCAGATGTGTTAGGGACTAAGCCATCACCTAGTGACACTGTGGTGACTCTGAAAGCTGGACACACCACGGGGGTTGTGGCAGAAACTTTGTACCCAAGGGTCTGTGAGCTTGGTTAGGAAGAAAGACAGTGCTGCAGAAGGCCTCCTTAGGGTCTAGGGTCCTTCTCTCAGTGCACACCCTGAGAGAGAGAGAGAGAGAGAGAGAGAGAGAGAGAGAGAGAGAGAGAGAGAGAGAGAGAGAGAGAGAGAGAGAACAGGGTCTCTCTGGGTAAGTGGAGCAGTAAGGGACACCACAGACAGTCATGGCCCAGTGCTAGCCCTGCTGAGATGTGGATCTCTCTGCAGAAACTCTTCAGTGCAAAGACAGAAGAGTGGAAGGCTCTGGAACGGCAGTGGGATCTTGGTTCCCCCGGCACTGGCCTCCACACATTGGTACTCAGAAGCTATTAACTGCCAAACCACATCACCGCTGTCCCGGGTGTGTTACAGGGCCAAAGAGAAGTGTGGGCCATGGAGTTTATGACCCTAGCCCCTCTGGTCAGTTCATGCTCATGAACATCACAGGGCAACCTTGGCCAGGGCATTTAAGCATTAGATCCCCCATGGCCCTGGGCTTTCTGGTCGATGAATGTGAACTGAGCAGATGGCCACTATCCCTACCTACCAGTCTTCTGGAAGGCGGGTCAGTTTGGGACGGGGGTCAAAGTAGCTCAGGTTAGCCTCCTGTGCCCACAGCACATATGCTTATGATCAAAATGCCGGCACAGGCTCCCCCAGGGTAAAGCTGAAGAGAGAGCACGTGTGTTTGTGTGCATACATGTTCGTGCATGTGTGTGGGTGCGTGTGCATGTGGGTGTGTGGGGAGGGGGCGGGGGACCGAGAGGTCATCACCCCCTTCCCAGCATCCCCCTCTCAAGGGCCCACAGAGTAGATCCCCATCTGGAGCCCATGTGTCTGGCCGAGTCTAGAAGGGCAGTTGGATTATGACTTTCCCCTAGCCATTTCTATGCCAAGCCCTTGGTCTCTTTGGACTCAGGCAACAGTCCCTGGTGAGGAAGGGATTCACCGAAGATTGAACCAATGTGGTGCTTTCTGGGTCTGGATGGAGGGGGTCAAGGCGGTTTCCGACAATCCTCAGGTAGGTCCCTGTCTTGAGGGCTGAGACACCTTTCCGTAGTAGAAGTGGTGTCAGCAACTCTGAGGAATGCTCACCATGGTGTTCCTGCACACAGAATCCTGATTGTGTTTCCTTTCATTATTTCTTCTTCTTCTTCTTCTTCTTCTTCTTCTTCTTCTTCTTCTTCTTCTTCTTCTTCTTCTTCGTCTTCGTCTTCGTCTTCGTCTTCGTCTTCGTCTTCGTCTTCGTCTTCGTCTTCTTTCTTTCTTTCTTTCTTTCTTTTTCTTAAAAAAAAGGCAGTTCGGATTTACATGGTAACGGGGAAGTGGACAGACGTCAGCACTTATGGTTCTTAGAAATTTATGTTTTGAAGATAGCAGAGCACTCAAGAGTAATCCTGCTGTTAAGGTCGATGAAACCTGGGAAACGAGAAACTTTGGTCAAGGCTCGGGGGATGTCAGAGGCTCAGATCACACAACAGTCTCTTCCCATCCTCAGACACCCGGGCTGTGACAGTGACGTTCCGGTGTGAACTCTCACCCATGACACAAACACGGAGGGGCACCCCAAGCCCTCGAACTCCATAGAACTCATCTAGAGACCTAAGAGGGTTTAGTTTGGAGTCTTTAGAGGTCTGGACTGGGTGGTTGCACGGGGGCTCCTGTCAGGCAGCAAGATGGAGGTCCTAAGTGTGTGTCGGAGTCGGGCAGTAGGTACATCGATAAGCCCTGTTTCTGCACGTGTTCTCCAAAGGAGTGGTTAGAAAAGCCAGCGACTTAGTTATACTAACTCACCATGCATACACCCCACGTGGCTAATCCCTTCTGTGGCTCATTATTCCCAAGTGACATTAGACAGGACTGCGTGGTAGACAAGGACAGGATGGCGGGGTGCTCTTTAGTGGTCCCTGTGGGCTACTTTGGTATTCTGCCCAGGCTTGCTGTCTGCTGACTGTGTTGGCAGCAGGCTTATCTCTCTGGCTTCAGTTTTCCTAAAAAAAACTCCCTTTGGGGTCGTCCAACACTTGTCAGGGTTTACTTTTGAGTGAGCTAAAAAGCCGAGGGTGACTTTTGGTCTGGACCTTTAACATTTTTAACATTCTTTGTCTGAGACTTTGTTCTTCAAACCTCTTTTTTGTTTGTTTTGCTTTGTTATGTTACAGTCTCACTGTGGAGCCCTGGCTGGCTTGCAATTTACTCTGTAGACCAGGCTGGCCACAAACTCAGCCAAGATCCATCTACCTCTTCCTCCCCAGTGCTGGAACTAACAGTGTGTTCCCCCCCCCCCCCACCGCATCCCCCCGCCAGGCTCACTGCTCTCATTTTATTAACTTAAAAGTAGACCTTGATGTCCATCTCTGTCTCATCTTCTCCCATCTTAGCCACAAAACCACTTGGTAATCCAGGACAAAGGATCATTTCCTTGAAAGTAAATGTTGACATAACTGTGGGCATGATGCTACACGCCTGCAAGGCAAGCCGCCCCGGGAGGCTGAGGCAGGAGGATTGCTGTGAGTTCCTGGCCAGTTTGGACTATGTGGTGAGAATCAGGTCAGCTGTGTCTCAAACAGAAATAATGTAAGGTCAAAAATGGGAAAACAGACATCACTGTGTGGTGCTGGGATGTACGAGCTGACGCCATCAGTACTAACCTGGTTAAGTGTCTACTTAGCTCGTGGACTTCCATTTCGGTACTTTTAAACTCATTGAGTTCCTTCCGAATGGCAGCCTGAAAGAATAGCAGCTGGTCAGCGTGCTGAAGAGGTGGAGAGAGGCCTCCCTGTCTGTCATGTCTAACAGTACTTTTGTTCTTCCACACGACTACATGGTGGATACAAAAAAACTTGTCACTTGGGGTATTCTTTCAGAGCTTCCAGGACTCCCTTCTTTGGGAACATCGTGAGGGTCTAATGGAGCTGGGCATGCCTTAGGAGATCTCTGTACCCTGTGCATCCCATGGCGCTACAGATGGCCTGCCACAAAGTGACTCTGATGTCACCTCCATGACACAGAGAGCCAGTGATGAGACTGTGGGCTCATGTTAAGAATGGCTCTGTGCCTAGTCCTGTGTCATTCTGTCTTTCTGGGCACAGTCCCCCCCTCCCCGCCCCGCCCCGACATGCTATGGGCTGAACTGAAGAATCTTTGGTCAAACCTGTACTTCTCAAAGCCACTGTACACAGTGGTGGCAGAGCCTTTTAGGGGTAATTGGTTGCTAAGAGGGACCGTGCCTTTATCGGAGGACAGGATCAGTTAAAGGAGGCTACAAAGTAAGACTCCTTCCGATGTTTTGTCCCTGGCATGTGTCCTTCCTTGTGATTTATGTCCCATTGTGTAGCAGAGTGAGGTTCTCGCCAGATGAGGCTGCCTGACCTCGGGCTTTCTGGATTACAGAGTCTTTAAATGACCTCTCTGTATAAAATTATGAGGCCTCAAATGGTCTGTTACAGCACTAGCAAATAGACCAAGGTATTGTCCTTCCTCCTCCCTGGAAGTAGGCACACTGTTGTTCTGTGTTCTCCAAGTGAAGAGCAGACTAGGAGGCTTTGCAACAGGTCACCTGGAGGGCTCCTGTGAGCAGCTGAGAGGATGCCACGCTTTTAGGGTGGGGCTGAGGCAGGGCTCCTGCTCTCCTTACTGATAACTTTCTCCCCGTCTCCCTTTCTCCTGGCCTCTGCTTACTTTGTCTGCAGCGGTGAGGCGGGTCCATGGCTTGTCCGCCCTTCGGTCATAGTCTTGGGCATCTGCCACCTCCACGTAGTCACTGAAGCGGATAAGGATCTTCCTCTCCCGGAGTTCTTCCACCGTGGGCCTTTGGCTGAGCTGTGGGGAAGGAGAAAAGCGGGTGGCCCAGTCAGCAGAGGACTTTAGACCACGGTTCCGTGCGTGAACTTGGAGGTGTAGAAAATGAGTCCAGGAAGACAACTCAGGTGTTATACAGCAAGATGGAGTAGGAGCAGAACCCAACTCTGGGATTCTGGGAACTTTATTGACGGTTTCAACTACCCAACAGCCTGTCCTTTATCGGTCTGCTGTCTTGGCCTGATAAGAAGCCTGGCTGTCTGTGTAGCTGCAGTACTTGCTGTGGGTTTTCTCTGTCTGTCCTTCACCCAGTGGGAGACAGGCACCTTGAGCAAGGATTCTGTCTAAACTTGGATCGGCGAGTCCTCCACATGTCTGTCTTAAATGAAGTGCAGTCTGCAGAATGGGTTTATAACACATTCTATGTGTGTGCACACATATGCATCATGTAGACACACATACACACATGTGTGTGTCTACAGAGGCATACATGCCTGTGTGTATTAGGCACATAGACAAACATTTGCAAATAGTAGCAGCCTCTGGGATGGGGGGATGGGGTGTGTCGATTCAGGAGTTTTGAGGGTTTCTTCCGGAAGGTCAGCTCTAAGGTTGGTGAGCCAACCCAGCTGAGCGATGTCACATTTATACTATGGAGAACGAACTTTGTGAAGAAGGAGGAATAAAATCATGTTTGTTTAGCTGTCTCTTGGCATTCCCCTCTGAACACCCTTCCTCTGTCCTTTAACAACAGAAAGCTGACATTTCTATTATCTTTCCCTGTCACAGGCTTATTTCTTCTGGAGCAACACGGCCAACCATTCCTTTTACGATGCTGTCAACTCATGTTCAACCAATGTTATTTAAAAACAACTTTTTTTTCCTCCGAGTCCTAGACTGCTGACTGCTATTAATAGAAGAGGCAGTCAGATAAAGTCTTACGGCTCTGGCCTATAAAACAAACAACAAACCCCAGTTACTCTGGCCATTCTGCTGCCACGCGTCTCTCTGCCTGATGCCCTTGGCTGGAGCTGGAATGTTCCGGCCTGCTGCTGCCGTGGCACAGTGAGATGACGGCTGGTTGCCATTAACCAGAGAGATGCCTGGTGGTTAGAGCAAGGGTAGGGCTGAGCAGGCCTGTGGCTGCCTCTTGGCTAGAGGAGAAAGCTCTGGGGAGGCCCCGTGATGTTGGAACTGGTTCATGTCTAGACCCTGGTAGTGTTTGCAGTCTGTCCTGAGGCACCAGGGGCTTTCTAAGAGGGCTTCATACTTTGGCGTGCATGTTTGCTTATCATGGCAAAAACAGTTTCCTAAGCTGTGTGGCCAATATTGCTAGAAATTAAAATGATGCCCATCTTGGCATCAACATGTTCTCTTTGAAATGAGAGCTAACAGAATTTGTCCTGAAGTTAAAACACACACACACACACACACACACACACACACACACACACACACACACACACACTGGGCTACCTGGGTGCAGTGCTTCACACCTTCGGTCTCAGCACTCGGGAGCTTAAGGCAAGAGGATCTAGAGTTCAAGGCCAGCCTGGGCTACATGGGGAATTCAGGGCTAGTTTGTGCTACCCTAGTAAGAGTCTATCTGACCTCCCCTCCTTCACCCACCGCCTCAAAAGAAGGAAATGAATAAATAAACTGGTCTGGTTTTTACCAGCTGTTTGTCTATCAGCAGAATCTGAGAAACCAGGGGACATGTTGATAGACATCCTCAAGGACTGGGGCGCTTTCTGTGCCACCATCACGTCCTATCAAGTAAGCATGGTATCATGCTTATGCTCTGGGAGGGGACATGTGTGGACAGCACAGACTGTTGTCCCGGGGGTTTTGGGAGGTATGCGAATCCGACACTAGCCAGACTCTTCCAGAACTCTATTCAATGAGTGTGTAGCCTTCCACACCCAAAACCCGAGGTCCTTCCTAGATACTGAGGTGACAATCTTTGGGGGCAAAGTCCATTTTTCCTGAGGAAGTTGGATTGGGAGAAGAAGCAGCATTTGTGTTCAAGGGTACCAGCAGTATCACGTGCATGCACAAAATGTGAAAAAAAAAAGCCAATTAACTAAGACCCAAATTTCAGAGAAATACAAGCCAAACCCCAAGTGTATCCCTTCCCTTCCCCAATCCGTCTCTTTCTCACATCATGCATACATGTATGCTTTCACTGAGGGAGCTGCCCCTTCTGGGGTTGTGGTGGTGGGAGGGATCCCAGGGTTTGCTCATGGTAGGTAAACACTCTGTCATTGTGTTACATCTCCAGTTCTCGATTCTATTTTGGGGGAAGGGGGCAGGGAGACAGCATTTATTTATTTTTAGCACATATATATGTGTGTGTGTGTGTGTGTGTGTGTTTTCAATTTAGTTATAGAAAATTACTTGATCTGTTGGTATCAACACCAGCCCCTGGGTTATTTTTATTTTTTTCACTAGAGTATTAAAATTCAGTAGAATTTTATTAAAGAAATCTGAGGGCGAGGCTATAAGCAGTCACCTGCTCTGGCATCTGGTTTTGGTATGATAAAGGCTCAAGGGAAGAGCATTTGCCCAGGGTAAGCTATGCATTTCCCCCCTGCAGGTGGGCACAAGGTTCTGCAGTGCCAGAGAAATATGAAACCAACTTCTGGATTCCACAATCCCTCTGTCTCTTGGAGCAAGCATTCCTGCCTTCAGGGTCACTATTTTTGACTCCACATGGAAGCCTTTGAGGACTGGAAACGCTGGAATTATGAGACAATTGCCCTTGTGGGAGTGGGGGTGACATAAGCAGGTGGGGAGACGGTGAGAGTAATTGCAGAATCTACAAGCTGTTAGTGGGTAAGGTTGCAGGTGACATCATCCTGGGGACAGAAGTGTGGGAAGCATAACCTCTGCCCCTCCATTACTGTGCAATGCAGTTTAAGTCAAAGTCCTGTCTGTGATAACACACAACCTTTTCTTAAGAGATAAGAATTTGGTCGCTGTCTAAATAATCTTTCCTTCCTTTTTCTTTCCTTCCTTCCTTCCTTCCATCCTCTCTCTCTCTCTCTCTCTCTCTCTCTCTCTCTCTCTCTCTCTCTCTCTCTCTTTTGTTTTTTGGGACAAGGTCTTACTATGTAGCCCAGGTTGGTCTGAAACTTCTTATTTTACCCCAGGCTGACCTCAAACTCACAGCAAAGCCCTTGCCTCAGACTGCTAGAGTGGGAGAAGAGGCACAAGCCACCATGTCCACCTGATGTCGGAGTAATTTGTCTTAAATACCTTTTAGCACGCTATCTTACAGTTTGGGAAAATCTAGGGGCTTGGTTTCAGCGATCAGTTCCAATGAACTCGATGAAAACCAGATTTGAGCTGTTTTTTCAATGTCTTTGACTTTCTGTCTCAGAAATGAGGGCTTCGGTTTTGTTTTTTTGTGTTTTTTTTTTTTTTGCTATCATTTCAAGGACACACTTAGAACAAATGAGTGTATTCCCTCCCCAACCCCTTACCCCTTAACCAGGTTCACCAGTGAATGCACCTTTCCACCAAAGACATGGCCAAGTGCAGCCATTCAGCTCCTATTTTCGTCCCCTCGGTGTGGGTGGTCCCCAGGCAGTCACCCACCATCCAGGACCTTGTTTGTCTCACTTTCCTTTAATTAGTTTGGCATTTGGCTTGCCACCAGTGTTTGGGATGATTTTGGGGAGAGAGGATGTTGAGAAACTCAAATTACCTCCTGAATAGGTGGTGTGGCCTCTCAGGACCTATGAATTTCATCCTTTATGTAATGTTTCCAGGGAAGAGGAGTCACTAGTGAGCATCTTTAGAATTCATTTTAGTGGGTCTCTTCACTGAGTACCCTTTTCTCAAGATGGCCACGGCAGGGGGCTGATTGAAAACACTTCAGGCAGACAGAGGGAGTGTTATATCCTGTGTGTCATCAATTAATCCAGCTTCCAACAGGACCCAAGAATAGTTTCATGTTTATTATTCATTTTTTTTTCTCAAAAGGTCACTCATGTTTCTCGGAAGATCTGTGGGTTTATACAGCGTGGCAATAGCCTCTATTTGGGGGGTTAAAAATACAGCAAAAACCCCAGCTGTAAGGGGTTTTAAGTGTTTTCCAAACATCTTAACTATCAGTACTTTTGGTATTTTCCTGATCAGTAATTCCAATTGAATTTAGCAGAAGAAAGTCACAGTTTTTCAATTTCAACAGGTAGTAATGGGGGGAATGAAAAAGTCATAGTGTCCTAAAACCATTTTTTTTTTGACAATATGTGTAGCTCAGGCTAGCCTTGATACTTGAGGCAATCTCAGCTTTTGGAGTGCTGAAATTATAGGCACAAATTATTATGTCCATATTCAAACTACATGTTTTCCTTCTTGTTCTCTCTCTTTCTCTTCCTTCCTTCCTTCCTTCCTTCCTTCCTTCCTTCTTTCCTTCCTTCCTTCTCCCTCCCTCCCTGCCTCCTTCCCTTCCCCCCACTCTTTCTTTCTTTGACAGGGTTGCACTATGTAGCTCCTGCTGTACTGGAACTCACTCTCGCTGTCCTCGAACTCACAGAAACCCACCTGTGTGTGCCTCCCAAGTGCAGGGACTAAAGGCATGTGCCATTATTCCTTGTCAACTTTTTACTTGGTTGAACTACTAATTTTTTAACAATGAGTTTCCAATGGTGTGGTGGAGCTAAAATACACAAATCTATTTTTTAAGATTATTATTTTTTTTACTCATTTGCTTTTATATATATGGGTGTACTGTCTGCAGATGTGTCTGCATATTGTATATGTTCCTGATGCCCACTGATGCCTAAAGAGTTGGATACCCTGGGACTGAGTTATAGGTGAGTTGACCATTATCTCCAAGAAAGGTGTGAGAGAGCCTGAGAGCTGTGGCCAAGGGCCTTCAAAGTCCTCAAGGCTGCTGGAAGCCAAGGTATGGCGAGTAGTTCGGGGACAGGGACGGGGGACGGGGGATGGGGGACGGGGGACTGGCTTACCTTTCGAGTCAGCCTCCTCTTGATCTCCCGTTTCTCCTCCTGTTCTTCTTGTTCATTCCGAGCTGAAAATAAATGGATGATGCCTCTGATTGTAGTGCATGGTGTTGCCCACACCCAGGCCCTGGTCTAAGCACTCACATCCCCTCCCGAGTTATCCTTATGCCTGACGTGTCCTGGCTTCATCTTCCTGCATCCTTTCAGCTCACTGAGGACCAAGTGGAGTGACTCTTTTTATTCTTTTTACATTATCGTTCTCTTTATGTCCCCAAGGGCTTGGGGTCCAGGCAGGGATGCTGGGATGAGCAATGTGACTGTAAGTCAAAGACGAACGCTCGACAAGTGTGAGAACACTGTGGGCGGCAGCAGATATTTGGGGACAATCAAGGACGCCTTCCTTCAAAAAGGTGTAGATCTTGTGCCTGCCCTTTAGAGCTTTTAAACGGCTGAAAGGGTTCATTGTGTGTGGCCCTCGAGTCTGGAGGCCTGTAGGGCAGAGGAGAAGACATGCCTCGACCTGCGGGAATGACACGGGGCAGAGGCAAGTGCAACCCGAAAGGCTGCTTGCCCTGACTTCAGAACTCTTTACTTCGCACAAACTCTGATTCCATTAATTCTTTAAATCTCCCAAGAAGTCCACAGAACATGTATGAGGCCAGAGCGTGGACTGTAGTTGCCTGGATTTGGACTTGGAAGCGGTGTCTCAGGCGCACACTTCAGAGACCAAATGTTCCCAGATTAATATATGGGCATCTGGCCTGTCTGAGTTTAAAGAGCTGTAGTAAGGGACCAGGGAAAGGAGTAGGAAGAAGGACAGAGACCTCTGTCTGAGCTAACTGAGTGTTAATAAACACACCACCATTTACCTTTTGGGCCCTGGAAGGGTTCCTTGGTCTCTGTGGAGACAGAGTCATCAACATGGTACCATCTGATTTGAAAAATACCATGAATGCCAACTAGTGTCACAGAAGGCGTGAGCACCACACCCGCGGGGGCTTAGGAGAGCATCCGCAAAGGTTAAACTATTGGTCGATTTGGGCACAGTGTCCATGAAAGCTTGCCCGGGATGCCTGCTTTCCCATTTTGTAATCATGGCTTTCAAGTAATGTTTCTGCAATGTCATTGTTTTGTTAGAATCCTGTTGTGGCTTCTAAAGGTTTCAGTATAGCATGGGTCTTTCAAAGAAAAACATCTTAGTACATAGAAATCAAGGTGGGGAGTACACAATTAATAGTCCCACATTCCCCTCTTGCTACCCTAGGAAGTCAGTAACAGACAGTTAGAGCCAGGTGCAACCAAGGTGGCCGTGGCTTTTCTGGCAACCAATGGTGGCAATTCAGAACAGGACTAAGGACCATGAATGAAACCCCTAGGGTATGATCTTGTGTTCCCACTTGTCTGTGGGGATCAGGACCTTGTATGGGACACACAGGAAGTGCCCACTCTTCCTGTGGAATGGGCCTCAAGAGTCCCCACAATGCCCGTACCTACCACAAAGGTCCCTTCCTCAGGATTTAACCACCCAATTTTTCCCCAGAGTTTCCTTAAAAAGATGCACACACATTTCTCTCAGCTAAAAACCTATAACAGCTGTTATTATCTTAGTATGAAATAAACTATCGCAAGAAGGGAAGCAGATAGCAAGACTCAGAAGAAGGGAAACCCCAAAAACTGACATCTTTTTTTTAAAAAAAAAAATTACTCTGTGTTAAAAACTGGGAAACTAGCCAGCCATTAACATCTTAGCATGAATCAATCTATTGGAGACTTAATTTGGAGGCAGACTTCAGGCAGCTAGCTATACTTATATGGGAGGTATGGGGTGGGGTGGGAAGGAAGAATAGAAGAAAGGTAGCCTTGTAGTCCATCCTAGAGAAGGCTTTGGCGCCATGTTGAAACTTAGAGACCACATAGGCTACCATTCTGGGTTTCCAAATGAAGTCATGAGAACGCCAGGGAGTGAAGCCACCTGCCATGTGTGACACGGCTCACCAGCCAAATAGTTCAGACCTTTGGTTTTTCCTGCTGTCACCAGTTGCTTCAGGCTGGTCCTCCTTGTCATGACTGGGTCTGACCTCACTCCTGACCTACAGGCCCCTTCCGAGCCATGGGGGTGGGTGCTCTGTGCCAGAGATAGCTCAGAGTGGGAGCCTTCATTGCTTAAGTAGGTTTTTAGACCCTCAGAAAGGCAGGTCATAAACTGTCCCCTATGGTGTCCATACCATTAGCTCAAAGCCGTTTACAGACCCAGTGTCATGAATTCTCAGGCCGAGGATACCAAGGTAATCCCATTAGGCAACTGAGAAAGGAGGCCAGGAAAGTCCAGTGATGTCATCGTCATGATGCCCACTCCCAAAATTCATTATGTGCTCAGATGCACGTGGGGCCCCACTGGCTACTCAACAAAGAGAGGGTTTGCTTAGGAGGCTGGGCAGGGTGGGCTGCAGACCAAGTCAGCCCCTTCCAGCTATCTTCCAGTTCAAAGCCCAGAAGATAAGTTTTAGAACTGATTATTAGGGGGATATTTACAAATACCTCTTGATATTTCTTATACAAGAATCAAGTAGGTGTAGGGTGTGGTGACATATGCAATCTCATCACTTGGGGTAGAATCAGGGGGTTGGGGGTTCAAAACCATCCTTGGATATATATATATATATATATATATATATATATATATATATATATACACACACACACACACACACACACACACACACACACACATACCAAGTTTAAGGCCAAGCCTGGGCTACAGGAGACAGACAGAAAACCAAAACTAGAACCAAGAAGACAAAAACCAAACAACTCTCCCCCAAATAAGAACAAGACCAACAAACCCCTGATTCAAGTAGAGTAAATAATAAACCCAGAAAACAAATCTAGAAAGATAAAGGACCAGTAATGCAGGGAAAACAGGTGCATCTCTAAAAGGTTTTGAAACGGAGATGGTCAGTCTGTTTTAATTGGGTTAAACAGTGCCTGAATTTGTAGCTGTTTGACATGGGAAAGGCAGAGACATTTGATAAAACATGGTAACAATCACACAAATTCCCGTTAGTTTCCCTGGGCTGGTTAGACTCAAGAAGTCAATGATAAAACAAATGCATCAAACCAATAAGCAAACAGTGCCAGACTGGCTTTGATCTTTTAGGATCTGAGCCAACTCGAGGCGGGGAGCCAGATGTGAGCTGGGGTGGAGAATCCTCTCTCCCTAAGCCTCACTGCTGCAGAGGGAAACTATTTACAGAAACCCAAGCCAGGGCCGGAGGTGTGCAGCCTCGGCGCAGTGTTCAGGTGTCAGAGCCGGCAACAGGGAACAGCTGGGAGGGGTGGAAGAAGCGCTCAGCACAGCAGGGGTATAGAGGAAACAGGGTTATCTGATTTGAGGAATCAGATTTCCCTTCCCTCCTTTTCTCTTCTCATCAATAGAAACTTTATAATGGACCAGATGTCTGCATGGGGCAAAAAGGAAACATTCCAAAGACCAGGACTTCCTCAACTGTAGCAATCTCTGACAAAGTTGTAAGCTATTTTATCGTATAGCAAAAATGCATTTAGAAACCTTTGCTTTGAGACAGGGCCTTGCTATATAGCCTAGGCTGCCAGCTTTCCACATAGTCTCCGAGCTCTGTGGCACCACGCTTGGGCAAACTTAGAAACTTCGAAGGGCACTTGCAGGTTTTAAAATAAATTAGGGTTGGTGAGATGATTCAGTGCATAAAGGTTCTTGCCACTGAACCTGACAACCCAAGTTTGATCCCCTGGAGTCACTTGACAGAGGGAGAGAGTGACTCCTGTAAGTTGTCCTCTGACCTCCTCCTAAGTGCTATGGGTATATGCCCTCCCTACCAATCAAATTGATACAAGATAAAAAATTCGACACACAGAGCCCCAGACACCTCACTGTTCTGTAAGGATTGCTCCAAACCTCGGAAAACTGTTAACCGTTGCCTTGAAGAAAGCATAGGACAGGCAAGCAAGGGCTGCAGAGCCTGTCACAACCTTCCCAGAAAAAATGCAAACAACCTCCCTCAGCAAATCACAGAATGCTGCTCAGGCGACAAGACCTTGGGAGGAGGGGTAGAAAGTGCAATCGTTTAAGCGGCTATTTTATCCAGTCACCTAGAGCAAATGTGTGTGTGCGCGTGCGTGTGTGTGTGTGTGTGTGTGTGTGTGTGCGCGTGCGTGTGTGTGTGTGTGTGTGCGCGCGTGCGTGTGTGTGTTATACACACACGTTTGTAAGATACTTTCTAATATCTAATTTTTCTTCTGGAGAGAAATTAGAATGGCTTTTGGGGGACTAGGGAGATTAGACCAAACATATCATTTGTTTGTTGTGCTGAGAAAACTGTGGCTAAGGAAGGCAGCAAGGGTCTGGTGGGTGTGGGTTTTTTTTTTTTTTAATCAATGAAAATTGAATATTGAGGCATATTGCGGTTCACGGAAGGTCGGTTTCTTTCATTACTTTGTATTTTTAAATTGTTTTAGTAGCAAGTAGATTCTCTGTACAAACTCAAATACACTCAGTGTCCTGAGTTGAACGAGGGGCTGGCTCCCCCCCCCCCGCCTGCACCCCCCTCCCTGTCCACAGCTAGATTTCCCAGAATGAGGGCATCATGTAAGTATGCCACTGGTCAAGTCAGTCTTAGGAGGACCAGATGAATGTTCGCTCAGCAGTGTTTCTTCCCATTGTGAAGTTGTGCTGGATGGGGGCGGGGAGGGGGACGGACTGAGCGGTTCCACCAACAGCGACCACTTCTTTTCTGGTCCTTATTTTTAAAGTTCTCTTACACTAGACATCAAAGCCAAGTCACTGTTTTAAAGCCAGTTTGGGTGTAAAATTGACTCTGGCTCTCCCTTTCTGGTAAGTGCCTCAGTTTGATTATTAGCTTTTTCCTCTTAGCTCAGGGTGGGCTCTGGCTTCAGTCCGGGGAGTTCCTGACCCACAATGGAGACAGCCAATGGCATAGATCGTCCCCAGCTATGGAGAGGGTTCACCTTTGGTGTCTATGAGACCTCCTGCAGGAGATGTTTTCAGAGCTGCTGTGGACCCTGGGAGAGACCTGATGAGCCACACTACGCACTCAGGAAGGCTGCCCTGAGGGTCCCCGGTCACCCTGGGCTTAACCAACTTACGTTTCAGAATGTTCCTCTGCTCCAGTTCCTCTGCAGTTGGTCTCTGGCTCAGCCGCCTACGAAAAAAATCCAAGAAAAGTTTTTGGACCATGTCATATCCTTCCGGGGCCAGTGATCTCCACGGCCCTAGCAGATACATCAGGCAGGGTCAGCAGCCGGAGTCCTCCGTCCATTCTGTGTTCGGAGACACCGACTCCCTGCCAGTGTCTCCTCTGTTCCTCAATTTCAAGGCCCAGGAAGGGCACCCTGCATCAGGTCACGCAAAGCTGCCCTCCCTCCCTCTGCAGGCCCCTCCCCAGCCCTGTTCCTCCAGTGCCCCCAGGCTAAGAGACCGAAACTTAGCCCGGGCCTTTTCCTCTTCACAGAAGTTCCTTTCTTTCCTTGTAGCCTATTGACTGCAGGGCTGCGTGGCCTCTTGCCTTTCCTTCTCTGCCTCTAGGCTACCGCTTGCTTCTTGCTACCTTTGTGCACACCCAGAGCACAGAGGCTAGTGGCCTGGAGGACATGCAAGAGAGGGTGTCTGTCTACAGAGAACAATGGCTACTCTTCTTCCTGTCTCCACCCATCTCCACCAGAGCCTTATTACACATGGAATGCCAGATGAACAGGCACAGAAATGACTCTTATTACCGGGCGCATAATTAAGTCACAGAGAACGCAGCATCATAGCAGAGGCAGGAAATTCTGGTGGTGCCATGTGGAGAAGCAGGGACAGACACAGGTGACAAGTAGTGCCAGGAGTTACTAGAGAAGGGGAATGACTCCCAAAGGGAGAACCACATATTTGGACACTTACATAAAGTCCCAGGTGGGTAGACATCACGCAGAGTGGATACCAGTGGGGAAAAGGGACATTTGTATTTTTCAACCTTGTGACAGTCTCTGAACAACCCCGCAGGTATTCAGCATCTGTGTTTTGCCCACTAGGTACTGACAAGGTGTGTGCGGGATGACTGTAGTGGAAGGAATTCTAGGCTCCTGGGGAGTCCTCTCCTGAGACACAATGGGCGGAAAGGCACACATTCTTAATCAAATAGCCATACTAACTTCCCAAACTTCTGAAACCGAGGTCTGTAGTTGGCAAGATGTTTAAAGTATGAAGTCTAGATCAGGGATGTGCACAAGTCATAAGGTTCAAGATGGAGTTGCTTTGGCCATTGGACAAGTCTCAACCAATTAAATCGAGCCTGGCTTCTATGGAGACTACACAAATCGAGACCTCATACAAAGGTACCACAGATATCTGTAAGGATGTCTGCCCAACTGTGAATTCCATGTGAGACCAGACAGGCTTACTATTTATTCTTATATTAGCTAAAGTCTATCTGTTTAAAGCATATCAGGCAATGTTCACGTTCGCCTTTGATCTTTCCCCTCTCTTGATCTTTCTGGAATGCTCCTAACTTAACATGCATGTTCTCACCGTAGTGTTTTGCTCTTCCCAGGTAAGTACATTATTGTTTGGTGACTCTGATGGTTATCTAGGTTGAAAAGTGAAACTGGAAAGTCCATGGGGCCTCCAAGTAATTATCTCAAATTCAAGTCTTGTTATTGAAA
Source organism: Tokudaia tokunoshimensis (assembly GCA_036184795.1). NCBI lineage: Eukaryota > Metazoa > Chordata > Mammalia > Rodentia > Muridae > Tokudaia > Tokudaia tokunoshimensis. The sequence goes on from BTHU01000022.1 coordinate 21,190,888, forward strand.
CCGTTGGAAACTATATTCCAAAGTATTCTAAAGATTGTAAGAACATTTTTCACATTTACTATTCTTTTGCTCTGTAAAACATTTCTGTAACATATACTCTGAAAGAGATACGGTCTTCTATCCTCTTTCCTACCTAGGAGTACCTGAATCCTCTAGGACTTCTGATATCCCAAATGAGTCCCCTCAGATTACATCTTACTTTATATGCTAATGAGATGAGCTGGGGTAGGTCCCCTAGGTAGCCTCTGGAGGGGACTGGACCCTGGAAATATCATGTGGTTGGAGGGTCAAGGCTCTCAGAAACTTGAACGATGAGATCCGATGAACTTCCAGGTCGATGAACCCCTGGAGGAAGCATCTAACCCCCTCCTGACCCATCTCTCCAGATAGCTGTGCACCCAGATCCCATTTTTCTTTTCATTATCAACTGGTCAATATAGGTTGGTGTTTCTGAGTTCTGTAAGCCACTGTAGAAAACTAATCAAATACATGCACAAAAATAAATAAAATGTAGCAAAAGGATAGCTTCTAGAGATGATGTTTTATTTTTCAAGATTTACGACTAACACGACAGGTAAAGACAACAGATGGCCCGTGGCTGCTTAGAGCCAAGATGCTTGTGACCTTTGTGTTAAGTCTTTCAGGTTTTGTCTCTCACCCCTAAACCTGAATGATGCACCTCAGAACACCACCTTACAGTTTCAGTTACAGACAGGAAATTTGTAAAGAGAAATATGTAAACAAGTCCATATTTTTATGCTTAATTTTTAAACTATGTTTGATCTTTTAACTGGCTGTAAATGATATCTATTTTGGAAGCCCACAGGTTTGTATCTATAGCCCTCGGAGATACCTCTCCTTTTTCCTCTCTTTTCACTAATTGCATTTCTCTCTCCTCTGTTCTCTCTCTCTCTCTCTCTCTCTCTCTCTCTCTCTCTCTCTCCACACACACACAATACACACACACACACACACACACACACACACACACACACACACACAGACATAACCAGACTCATGGACACAAACACAGACACTCACAGTCTCACAGACACACAAACACACACACAGAGACACACACAGAGATATATATATAGACACAGACACATAAAACACAGATACACACAGACTCACAGACACACACAGACTCACAGACAAACCACATACACACAGGCACAAGCACATAAACAAGAACACACACAGAGACATATACAGAGACACACAAATACAAACACACAGACACACAGACTCATGGATACACACAAACACACATAGACACACACACATACACACACATACAGAGACACATAGACACACACAGACACAGAAACATCCACACAAAACACAGACATACACACACACACAGACACACACAGACTCACACAGACGAACCACACACACACGTGCACTTAAATCTAACATCTAATTTTAACACTCTGATTTCACTGTACTCTGGCTCATTCTGAAATTCTTTCCTCTATGTTCAAGAACCAGCTTCATGGAATGGAGGTGCCTGACTGGGATCCCCTCTGGCTTTTGATTGAATTTTTCCAACACCCCTGAGAGATATGGGTCACACACTGAGAAACTTGAATGGGGACTGGAATGGGAACAACATTTTTTTTCCTCAGTTTTTTTGACTCTATTTCCTGGTTCCTACAACAATACGGTCTCCCTTGTGGATTTCACTCTTGTCACAACTGTTTCTCAGAAGCATATGCTGGGTATAGCTATAATGGTGAATATTGACTGTCTATTTGCCAGGATCTAGAATCACCTAGGAGACATGCTGGTGAATGGTTATCTAGATTAGATTAGCCTCTGGTATGCCTGTGAGGGATTAGATAATTAGGTTAATTGAAGTAGGAAGTTCCGCCTTAGTTGTGGGTGGTACCACTCCTTGGGCTGGGGTCTTGGACTGCAATTTAAAAGTGTACCTTTCCTTTCTCCAGTCTGAAGATCTTATCAGTGAAGAAGGACCGTAAGAAAAAATAATCAAATGAATGCAAGTTTTCCTGTTGGTGTGAAGAGACTCCAAAAATTAAAACAAAAACCCAACTTTCCACTCCCCAAAGAAAACCTCAGATGGCAGAAAGAGATGACAGGAAGATGCCTTAAATAATGAAGGTCAGGGAATACCAGCCTTCTTAGTCACAGCCTCTCCCTGGAGGCTCTGACTCTGAGAGGATCTCCTCTGCACACAGAGCTCAGAGCACTCTTTGCCAGAAGAGTATCAAGACCACAGCTTTGAGCAGCATTTGCAGCTGCTTTTTGTTGGGAGAGCCCTGATTCTCAGGTCTGGATCCTGGAAGCTGCGTCTGCATCCCAGCACTAGGGGAGGCCATCACGTTTCAGTCAGACGGAAAGAAGAAATACAGAGGAAGCCAAGGAGACAACAGAGGCAAGGTCCTCCCTCCTAGGATGGAAGTGGCTGCATTTCCTAATGCTGCTGCTATAATAAAATACCGGAGGCTGGGTATTTTATTAAGGAGTTTCCTTAACTCTGGAGGCTGAAAGCATAGATCACATGATTCCATAGGAATGGTGGGAATGTATGACAAGATCACATGTAGACTGTGGAAGCTAGAGAAATTTAAAGAGCAGAAAGCATTCCTTTTGAAAGAACTTAATCTTATGGGAATTGATTAAGGTCCCAGGAGAAATTTACTCCCTAAGCCCGAGTCCTAATGACCTTCCACTAGGCTCCAGCATTCAAAGGTCCCACCGCCACCCAACATGGCCACATGGAACTTCTAGCACACAAACCAACCTCTAGGGGACAGAGTTGAGTCATATCCAACTCAAAGCAATGAGAGGCCAAGCAAATAGAGATGGCACAATGGGGTCAGGAGAAGTGCTGAGTTCCATTTCCTTCCTCTATGGGTTCCACAGGGGCTGAGTTCTTCCTGGTCTCGGTCAACACCAACTCTCTGGTCTCTATGTTGGCATGGCAAGCACAATGTAGTCTCTTAATATCTATCTGACGCAGATCCATCCATCCTGATGTTGCCACACACTCTTTAGTCTTGTGTAACCTGCCTGACGTCAACGTCTGTCAGTATGCTGGGGGCTCCAAATTCTAACCTACCTGTCACACAGAGTTTCTACCTCTTCCAATTGTCCTTTTGTTCTTGATAGAAATGCCTCCATGAGACCAAGTTGTAAGGCATTTTCTCAATTAGTGATCAAGGGGGAAGGACCCCTTGTGGGTGGTGCCATCCCTGGGCTGGTAGTTTTGGGTTCTATAAGAGAGCAGGCTGAGCAAGCCAGGGGAAGCAAGCCAGTAAGTAACATCCCTCCATGGCCTCTGCATCAGCTCCTGCTTCCTGACCTGCTTGAGTTCCAGTCCTGACTTCCATTGGTGATGAACAGCAATGTGGAAGTGTAAGCTGAATAAACCCTTTCCTCCCCAACTTGCTTCTTGGTCATGATGTTTTGTCAGGAATAGAAACCCTGACTAAGACACCACCCTCTCGGCTCTTTTCAGAATTCCCTTTCTTACAGCAACAACCTTCTCCCCTTTTCTCCTTGTCTGTGTAATTGACGATGACCCCTAATGTAAAGCAGTACCTCATGTTCGCTAGCCTTCTGGCTAAGATGTCTTTATCATGTCCTGTACTTGCTGCTTGCTATGGCTTCCTGTTGCTGCCTGCCTTATGCTCTGGCCCCTAGAGTCTAATCTGTGTACCAGGGGCTGTATGTGCATTATTCACTGTCATGCCTGGCTTTCTAGGCAGAGGAGATGCTCCAGAGGGCACCCCACACACCCTCACCTCTACCTAGAAGAGCCCTGTGCTTGCAGTTTGATGCTTTGCTTCTACTTGGAACTTAAGATAGACTTGTGCGCATATGTGTGTACACGCGCTCATACATTTGGTGCAAGGGATCAAATCCAGGGCCTTGTGCACATTAAGTATGTGCTGTGCCACTGAGTCACCCCTCTAGTCCCTAATCATATTATTTATGCATTTAGCTTATGTTTTTATGAGTATGAGTGGTTTGTCTGGAAGTGTGTGGGCCATGTCCAGTACTCATAGAGGCCAGAAGAGGGCACCAGAACCTCTGGACTGGAGTTCACAGGCACTAGTTAGCCACCTTGTGGGTACTGGGAGCCAAACCTAGGCTCTCTGCAAGAGCAGCCTGCTCTCACTTGCTGAGCCGTTCCTCTAGCCCTCCAGTCCCTCCCTTTAAAATAAGCAACTTCTCATATATTCCCTGTGGCATTTGTGAAGCCCTGTGTCCGTAACTACAGACACTAAACAGACACTGCTCCCCGACCAGATCTTGAACCTTCCCTCTTTTCTAGGTCTTTCCGTAAGATGGGCAAATGTGCTCTTCTTTAAAAATGAAACAGAACCAAACCACCATCACAGAAGTTGTCCTCACCCAACTCCTCCTGCTCCCACTACCTGTTTGCTCTTGGCTGCCTGAGGTCTCCTGAAAGGGTGGGCCACATTTGAGGCCACCACCCATCAATAGTTTCAGTCCATACCCCCTCTGCCACGCTGGTTCTCAATCAGGGATGATTTCGTCTCCTAGGCCACATTCCTTGACATTATTTCTCATTGCCATGATTGGCAATGATTCTCGGTATCTAGTAGGAGAAGGCCAAATGGCTGTTAAATATCCCACAAGGAACTGGTAAGCCCACCCACAAAGTTACCCAGTCCAAAGCATGGCAGCCCCAAGGCTGAGAAATCCTGCTCAGTTGTGAATCTGAACTGAATGCAAGGGTCTTGAAAATGTGGCCACGGTAAAAGGTTTCTGAAAATGCAATGATCAGAAATGGATTGGAAATCAAATGTGTAGCCAGGTGGTGATGGAGCGCATCTTTAATGGCAGAGGTAGAGGCAGAGGGGCAGAGAGGAAGAGAGGAGGAGAGGTGGAGAGGAAGAGAGGAGGAGAGGAGGAGAGGAGGAGAGGAGGAGAGGAGGAGAGGAGAAGAGGAGGAGAGGCAGAGAGGCAGAGGTAGGCCAATCTGAGTTTGAAGACAGCCTGGTCCAGGCCAACCAGGGCTACACAGAGAAATCTCAAAAAGCAAACATAAAAAGGTCAAATGTATAATGAACATACATCCTTGAGGTGTCTCTGGCAGTGTCCACACCTGGTGATCCTGCATCACCACTGGAACCTTGGCTCTGAACACACACTATACACACGTCACACCGTGCATCTTGCCATACCTCTCAACACTAACTACCACTGCCTGAAACTCTTTAGCTTAGAATCGGCATCACGGCATGCTGTGAGGGGCGGCGTCTTTTTATAACACATATGAAGCTTTCTGCCCTAATAGAAACATAGTGTTTCCTGGCAGAGAATAAAGCTTTCGGTATCTTCCCATCATCACTCCTGAGTATGTAAACATCAAGTCACTACATCCCTGGATTTTAACTGAATCAGACAGACAAGCACACCCATCTCATTAGTAGGCAAATTTGCTCCCCTTTAAATAAGTGGTAAATTATATGCACACTGAAGGATTGTTTTGAAATACATTTCCTTATGATTACCAATAAATTCTTTGTATACTGATTTCATATGCCACTATACCTGGGGTAGCATACAAAGCTTTTGGGTGAAAAGGCGTCAGGATGGAAAACCCTTGAAAGGTCCCAGTCTATTGAATCAGCTCATAGTGAGGTCACTGTTGACTTCACGGCCTCCTCCCGTGGCCTTACTCTCCGACACCTCTGACCAGAGGCTCTTGTGCAGCTACTCTCCTCCCCCAGCCTCCCAAAGACTCCAGCCTTCTTCTTCCAACTCTTTCATTCCTGCTCTTTCCCAGGCTGCAGGCAGGATGGCACCTTCTCTTCAAGGGCAGAGCTGTGTACACCGTGAGTTGCTCGGGTTTTCTACCTATCTCTGACAGAGCCTGGATAAACTGCTGTTTCTCCTGAGGCCTTAATCTGTCCCTCTCTGTGCAATGAAGCAAAGCACCCTGCCAGTCTTATCTGACATCTTCAGATTTGGTGCTGAGAATGGGCAGAGGAGGAAGAGCTAGGAAAGAGAGAGAGAGAGAGAGAAAGAGAGAGAGAGAGAGAGAGAGAGAGAGAGAGGAGGGAGAGAGAAAGAAATGAGGAGGGAGGGAGGGAAGGAGAACAAACTCATTTCAATAATGTCCTGCAACCTTAGTGTACTGTGGCCCCTGTACCCCATCTGTTTCCCTTCCTAGTCCACTGTGAGATAACCTGGTCACAAATCCAAGGTTTAGGAAGCCTGAGATGTCTCTGACTTACAGAGCAGGTCACAAAGTTTCTCTGCTGTGCCGTTGGTTTTAAAGACAACTTTATCCATTCTGCGGAGGGATTACAGGAGGACATCTGCATGGCGAACTTCTCAGTGACACAGAAGACATCTTAATGTGTCCGCAGCATTGGGCATAATCCCTGGCATACAGTTGGACTTAGCAGAGTTCTGAAGATGACATAAACCGTTAGCATCTAAGCTCTGGGGGTTTCCGTTACAGGGCTGAGCATGAACTCTGGGTTTGTATGGAGGCCTTCAGGGTGCAGAAGGGTTACTCTGGGAAGGCACAATGACAGTTTTTCTTTTTACCTCAGAAGCATTCCCCTTTGCCTCTTCTCTCCGCAGATGAGGCAGAACCTCTAACTTTAATTATCATCGCCATCAGTGTGTGTGTGTGTGTGTGTGTGATATGTGTGCGTATGAGTTCACGGGCATGCCATGCAATGAGACAGGTTAGAGGACAGCCTTCAGGACCCTGCTCTCTCCTCCCTCCCTGAGGGATTGAAGTCATTGGAGTCATTAAAGATGGCCCAATGTGTCATGCTTGAGCAGCCGATGCGTTCACACATTGGACCACCTTACATGGCTTAGCACAGTAACTTACTATCCTTGTCCCCAACACCCAATCCGGCCATTTTTAGTTTTCTCTCACACTGCGATTCTCTCAAGCTAAGAACAATTAGCCTGGCTGCCAGCAAGAGGGAGGGCTGTCTCGAAGACGGACAAGCACCATACTTCCTCACCTGCTGCCACCACTCACCACCATCAGCTGGGACACAAGCCAGTCATACGTGTCCTTGACTACGGTCCACACCTGGGTGTCTGTCTCCCTGAGGCAGGAGGTCTAACAACATGGAGTCTACCTGCTGTGAAGGGTCTTGGGAGCACCAACAGAGAATGGCCTATGAAAGACTCTTTTAACAAGCGAGAATAAAGCATGAAATATTTTTGGTAAGTAGGAAAAGGCCCCTCACTTGAAGAGATTAAATAGGTTACAGTTATTTATTGAGAGTATTTTTGGCTGACTGTTCTGGGAGCCCTGACCCCAGTACGACCTCAGCCTGAGGCCCTTGTATTGCACGCTGAGACAACAACCAGGAGAAACATTGTACAAATGCCATTGGTATTAAGTGGAAATTTGTTCTGGAACAATGATACAGCTGTGTATGTTACTAGGCATCAAACCCATAAAAATACAAGACAGAACAGCAAGAAAGTTTTGACAGCCTGCACAGTGGAAGCTTCCAGACTTCTTAGGGCTATTGGACGAAGTAGCTTATATAAACAGGTAGGTCACTCTGAAGGAGTATTTGAGTTGTTACAACAGAAATTAAGTTAGTTAATTCAGTTACACACAGAACACTGATTTAAGCTAGGCTATTTTTGTTGTTGTTGTTTTGTTTTGTTTTTGAGGCAGTGTCTCTTTATGTAGCCCTGGCTGTCCTAGAACTTGCAGTGTAGATCAGGGTCGCCTTAAACTTGCAGAGATTCATCTACCTCTGCCTCCTGAGTGCTGGGATTAAAAGGATGCATGATCACACCCAGGCTGACAGAGCTGTTCTTAATACAGTCAGTCAAGGTGAAGGCCAAGGGTAGAAGGTGGCAGGCACAGACGTTTCTATTCCTGTATGTGATGCTAGGGATACAGTCCAGAGCCTTGTGCATTCTGAGAACACGTGCTACCATCAAGCTGCACCCCAGTCCAATAGACACAGTGTGCTCGCTGGAATTTATTTTTTGTCAACTTGACATCTGAAAGAGGGAATCTGGACTGAGAGATGGTCTCCCTTCAATTTCCTTTAGGCAATGTGAGGTACTTTCCATTTTTTTAAAAAAAATATTAAATTGATATAGAAGGGTCCATTCCATGATGGGGTGTGTGTGTGCGCCACCTCTGGGCAAGTGGTCTTGGGTGGTATAAGAAAGAAAGCTGAGCAAGCCAAGAGGAACAAGCCAGTAAGCAGCATCCCTCCCTCTGCGGCCTCCGCCTAAGCTTCTGCCTCCAGGTTCCCTTTTCAGTTCCTGCTTTGACTTTGACTTCCCTCATTGACGGACTGTTAAAATGTAAGATGAAATAAACCCTTTCTTCCCCAAGTTGCTTTTGGTTACGGTGTTTACTACAGAAATAGAAAGCAAGCTGGGACAGATAAGTTTTTTTTTTAAAAAAGCTTCCCAAGTAAATTCAGACCTGTGTTTCTCAAAATGGACACCTGGGGTCTGCAGCATTGGGATTCTTAGCCTCGGATCTATTACATCAGCCCCTGTTTCAACAAGTTTCCAGAAGAACCGCACACAGCTACAGTCAGAGAGCACTGTAACTTCTTTGCATAAAACATAGGAAGCTCTACCGGTAGGCAAGTGGAGAAGAGGCGGTTTAGAGAGCACCCTGGGATTTGGAGCTAGCGTGTACATTCTGATGGAGGCTGAGACACCATGAGCTCTACTGTAAGGAGGCAGGTCATGAGCAGCGAGCAAGAGAGACATTGAGCAGTGGTAAAGCAGCAGAAGAAGCTTTGCCTTTTATCTTAGAGAGTCAAGAAGTTTCCAGAGGGGCCAGGAAGTCGTAATTTGGACCAATGGGTTAATCACTTATCTAATATTTAGTAGTTTAATTTTTTTCAAAAATTACTTTAGAAGCTGTGTCTGTTGATTGTTCTCTGGTGGAGCTGTTGAGTGGGTGGGAATTCAGCCAATGACAAGGAATGGTGACAGACGTATTAGCCTCCTGCCTAGAACTTATTTCTCTCTTAATCTCTCACACGTGAACATCCTCCCCCTGCCCCTGCTTATGTCTTCGTACAGAAACGGAGAAGCAGACCATTGCTTTCTTGGTGCTGACAGAAGACAGAACTAACCAGAAAGCACATGCTTCTCAGTTCAAAAGAGGTTCCTCTCATTTGTCAAACCCAGGTGTTTGAGGAAGGCTGCCTGGAGCTATGTATGTTAGGAAGGATCCGGAAGCCTGTCCTCACCTAAGCCGTTAGTCTTCTTGCAAACAAACTTCTCGTTCCAGAAGGAAGCAATCCATCTATTCCTGCTGAAACCCTGAGAGGTGGAGAAAGCGCTGTGGAGAACCTCCTTTCTGATGAAGGTGCTTGGGCATGAGACACGGAGAACTCCTCGTGAGGGAGGAGACAGTGGCCTTCATGGTCAAACAGCAACGCCATGTCTACTTACCATTTTATGCTTACACATAACTGAACATGCAGATGATTAAAGTCGATGCCTTATGGGATGTACATGTGTCATAGGAAAATGAACATATGACTTAAGACATCTATCGGAATGGAGATCCACTCCAACTATGATCCTTAGTAACAAGCTTCTTTCTCTTTCTATTAGGCTCTATAAGAATCAAACCTGGCTGTAACCTGCGTTCCCTTGAGTTCTCTCTCTCATGTGGCTGCTGTCAATCTTGGCAGGGCATCCTTTTCTACTCCATAACTACTGCTTTGCTCCTATAGAGGTCACCTTGCCCCCTTTGCACATCCATGTGGCCCTTTGTCTTCAGTTCTTTGGATATGAGGCCAAGAAGCCATTCCTCTCAACCCCCCTGCTGTTGTCAGGCTTGCGCTCCACAGTTCTGCTGTTTTCTACGATGGTGGCATGGGATGCCTCAGTCCTCTCTGCTTCTGATCCTTGGATCTCCAATTTTAGACTTTCATTATTCTTATTGACCTTTAACTGCTTTCCTGTGGCCTGATGCTCTTCCAGAAAACACATTACATATATGTTAAATGAAACAAAACAAAACAAAACAAAATCCTTTCTCTCAAGTTTTTTTGGGGGTGGGGAGGTATGGGAGTTTTCAGGAATGTCTAACCAATCTGAACTTGCGGTCCACATCCTTTGAAATGTATTTCTTAGCTAAGCATGGTGGTACAGGCTTGTAATCCAGTGAGTGGGAGCATGAGGCAGGTCAATCAGGAGCTTAAGGCCTTCTTGGGCTATCCAGTGATACCCAGTCTCAAAACAAAGGCACACTAAACCAGCTTTCTTAATTCCGGGAAGCTCCGGATAGAGGAGTGTTAATGATGGAACAAGCCCTATTCATTCAGGACTGGACAGGACCTGTTCACACCGGAAAAGGAGCAAGGGAGAAGAAAGGAAAAAACAAACAAACAAACAAACAAAAAAACCAAAACAAAACCGAAGTTGTGCATGGAGGGGCGTGCCTGTAATCTCAACAGTCCGGAGGAGGAGGCAGGAGGATTAGCGCTTCAAGGTCATCCTCTGCTACATAATGAAATTGAGGCTAGCCTGGCCTTCATGGGATCCCATCATTAAACCCAAACCAACCAAAACAAAACAGAAGGGGAAACATGACGAGTATTTTAGAAGCTTTCAGAGAGACTTCATTCATAAAGAAAATGTGACATGTTTGAAGACAGCGTTACTGCGTCTGCTAACTTTAAAACGAATGAAAATAAAAACAGGAACCGGAAAGAACTTCTTTCGGACTTACTCAGTTTATCCAGCAGACGGAGAGATTCCTTGAGAGTTTCTGCCACACGACTGTTAGCCTGCAGAACCCCCCACCCCTTCCCTTTTCATTTCCTCACGCTGAGCTCACATCAAATATAACACACATATCACACTCACCCTTACTCTCTCCCACGAGCACGTTAGCCCTTGAGACCAGATGGAATGGTGGACCAGAGCAGCTGAACCACCCCAGGGAGAGGCAAGGGAAAACTTGGTCAGATTCCATTAACGGCCCTGTGCCTGTGACTGTCACATTCCTCACAGGATAAGCCAGCAGTGCCAACTCCTGCGGTGTGACAAATACACACCTCCTTCCCAAAGATGCTGTCACACTGCCCTCAATCAGGGTAGCCATCTCCCCTTCTTAGGAAAGGGATGATGGAAGCCCTCCCCCCCCTCCATCACCTGCCATGTCCTTAAGAGCGGTCCCGGGAACGTATGACCACTCGACCCTCCCCAGCTGGCCTCCATCCACAGGAGAGACTTGTGTACTGAATCAGAGCTTGTGAGCTGCAGAGCTGGAGGAGACTCTCCTCAGGGTCTAATTTATCTGGCTCAGACAGGGTGTGTGTCTGTGTGTGCGTGCGCAGGCTCGCGCACAACCTGAATGGTTAAAGCAATCATTTACCGTAATACAGGAAATGCCGGAAGTATCTATGTCTCATCAGCTTTATGTGCATCCTTACTGCTGCCTAGGGTTTGAAATTAATTGGCAACAGCTGTTGCTAGCATCTCCCGTCACATCTGGGGGAACATCCGGGTTATGCATCACCTGCCCACAGGTTAGAGCGCAGAGGTCAGATCCATCTTGTACTCAGGGAGTGGATTTAGTAAGTATAGGAGTTTTTACACATCTGCCACAGTGCCTCACAAACTCTGTCTGTGAGGCAAGGCTGATCCTGTTCTTGTAAGGACCACATTCCTCTGCTAAACTGAATCCACCCTCTCCATCCATCTTCACACTGTACTTCCGAGCTGGCTGGTGCCTGATTGTCCTTGAAGTAGCTTTTCTAATTACACAGGCAATAAAAAAACCAAACCAGAACAAAGCCCAGACTCAGTTCCTCCCATAGTTTCTGTGCTACATAGTGTTTCGCAGACAGGTTTGGACTGGTAAGTTAAGATGAACGAGACGGTTCTGATGATCAGAGAAAGGAACGCAAAGAAAATTCACATGAATGTGGTGATAAATAGAATTTTCTCCTTTGCCGCTAGTCTTTTAAGTGGCTTCGTTTCTCAAGTGGATCTAATATGAACACTGAAGTGGAAACTTCTGGTTTCTTCGGAAAGTCACTTATGTCAAATGATGCTTTGCCAGGGCACACAGGTGAAAGGTTGTCTTGCTAGAGCTGACACGGGAAAGAATGTTCTCCTGAGGCAGACACAGGTGAAAGGATGCTGTGATACAGCAGACATGTGGAAAGTTGCTTGATGAAGGAATATAAATGTGACCCACAGACAGGGGGAGACGAGCACTGAGCTTTGGTTTGGTTTGTTCTGCATCACTTTTCTTTGCTAATGACTCCCATGTATTGGTTCACCTTACATAGAGTTGTTGAGCTTAGTTTGTGCTAACGATTGAGAGAAACTTGCCCAAGAACTGCTCATGGAGTTCTTGCGGCAGCTTGCGGTTTCTGCAGCCTCGAATCAGGCCAGTTGGTGAGCCTTGTGGTTTCTTCAGGATTGACTTATAACTGCTGGTTCATGGTTGGTGTCTGCCTGCCGAAAGGACTGGATTGTAGCTACCGCTTTGTGTGTGGTATCTGCCTGTGGAGAGGACTGGTCTGCAGCTGCTGCTATGGGAATGAACTTCAGTTGAGGAAAAAGATTGAGCTTACTCCCGAAGAACTATTGCTGAACAGGTCCATTTCACTGCCCATATTCTAATAACTTTTCTCTTCCACTACCTCTGCTGGGTAGTTGGCTAGAGGAGAGGTTGAACCCTTACTAAAAGTAGGTTGCAAAAAACTTATGCCTACAGAACACTGTGAGATCAAGGCCTCAATGTCTTACTCTCAATGTCTTCAGTTTACATCCTTAATGGTGCCATCTCTCTCTTCTTCAAAGGGCCAGATGCTTCAAGCTCCATAGATCACGTGATCTCTGGTGCATCTATTCCATCTGCCACTATAGTGGGAAGGCAGACACAGATAGAATGGAAATGAAATGTGATCGTGTTCCAGTAAAAAGTAATTGACAAAGGCAGTGTGGAGGAATGGGTCATGGGTCATGCATGGGTCGTGGGCTGTAACTCATGAGCTCCCCATGTCAAAGGGTGACACAAAAGCCTGGAACCTGTCTCCCCAAATCCCCAGCTATGGAGGGGAACCACAAAAACCATGACAACCTATTTGATGCCAATTACTTTTCTTCCCCAATACAAAGTGAGGTGTATGATTGCTTAGTAGTTATGGCGGTAGTTTCTAAGTCTTATCAAAGATGCCCCTGCTGCGTCCTTCACTGTGACACATTGGAAGACACAATGGATCATCTAGGCATTTTCTAAGAGAGAACTCGATGACTTAAAATATGAAGAGAGGCCAAACAAGGAAGATTATATAACAGACAAAAGAAGGATAGACAAGCTTTTCACTACGCCAATTACCTGTCAATACCGACAATGTACCTGTGTGCCCAGTGCCTTTCAAAGAAGCTACGGGGCCTTTTCATTGGAAAAACTATTGTTTTAAGGATTCAGTGGGCACAGATCATCAAATTTTCATGATCGAGTTTCTTAAAATAGAAGTGTGCTCACTTAGATTTCAAAGGATTTGTGTTTTAGAACCATGGAGAAAACAATGTGCCATCATTTTCATCTTTGGATGCCGTTCTATTTCTCTCGTTGATAATTTTTTTCTAAACATTGCTATTTGGTTTGGCGTATATACTTTTGAGATTATTTTGAAAATCCTGGCATTCGAAGAGAAGTAAAATGAATATAATGAAGACAGATAAAATGAATTGCTCCTATTAGCATTTTGTGTGAGATTTAGGTATTTTGCCAGGGAACTAAACTGTATCTAGGATAGAGGAAAAACAGCTTAGGTGCCAAATTTTAGTTGTATCCTGTTCTTCCATTTAAACCTTCAGGGCTATGGGCAAGCTCTGTTATCTGAGCAGGGAAAACTCACATCCGATTAAACTCGAAGCCAGATTTGGTAAGTGAGGGAGAAAGAAAGGGTGCTACATACCCTGGAAGTAACTGTGGGGACAGGAAATGCACCCTCCCCCAGCCTCCAGCAAAGAATTCTGCTTCTTTGTTTCAGGTTTTTGATACAAAATGTTACTATGTAGCTTTGGCTGTCCCGGAACTTGCTAAGTAGACCCGGCTGGTTTCAGACTCACAGAGATCAGCTCGATGGTGTGTACTGCTGGTCTGGCCAGCTAAGAATTCCTAAAACATACAAATGATTAGTTACTTATCCTATAGGTGTCAGAATCACTAGAATGGGCCAAGTCCAATGAAGGTACCAGCCAAAGAATCCTTTAATGGCCGTCTTGGTCTTTAAAGATATTACTGTGCTTTTTTTCTTTCTGAGGTGTTGGGGTAACCACTCTATCACTACACTGCTGAACATTTGGCTCTCCCCTTCATGAGCACTTTAAAGAATTATTTTTAATTATGTGTCTCTGTGAGGGAATGTGCATATGACCGCTGGTGTCCAGAGAGGTACCTATAGGTAGTTGTGAGACGCATAATGTAGGTGCTGAGATGTGAACTTGGTCCCCTGCAAGAGCAGCATTCTGCCTGCATGTCTGCACACCTGAAGAGGGCATCAGATCCCATTACGGATGGTTGTGAGCCACCGTGTGGTTGCTGGGATTTGAACTCAGGACCTCTGGAAGAGCAAGAAGTGCTCTTAACCTGTGAGCCATCTCTCTAGCCTGCCTTTACAACCGCTAATGTCTTACTCAGCTGGAGTGACCCTCCAGCAACCTGTGCATGGAGATGTTGTTCACTTATGCATTTAATTTACATGTTTTAGCCAAGAGATCTAAGAGGGTAAATGTTCTCTTGAAAAGCTACACCATGAGGAGTTCAAGGAATTCTTTTTTTTAAAATGCCTTTTGATTAATGAAAATATTTTTTCCTTCTTCCTTCTGGCCCTCCTTCTTTCCTTCCTTCCTTCCTTCCTTCCTTTTTGAGACATGGTCTCATGTAGCCCAGGCTTCCCTCACACTATGTAGCCAAGGCTGGCCTTGAACTTCTGACCCTCTTACCTCTACCTCTCAGGAGCTGGGAATACAGGTATATGCACAACACTTGACTTGGACATATTTCTCAAAGATTTAATCCAAAACTTCTATTTTAAGTTATTTATTTTGTTCCCTGAAATCAACTTTCTTGATTCTTTTTACATTGAAAAGAAAAAAAAAAAAAACAACTAAGAAATGTCCTGTGTACTAGAAAACGGCCTGTTCTTCCAGTGAGAAGAAGCAAATGCCTCCCCTGCCCTGTTTGTGTGCACCTGAGCACGCAGGCAGGAGGTTGAACCCAGGGCTATGTTCATGTACGCATTCTACCACAGGGCTACATGTCTAGCACCCCAACCCCTTTGAGGGATATTCATTACAACATTTGATAGAGTCTAGGGACTTGGTTTTTAACCCTCGTTCACAGATTATTACTACTGTGTGAACTTGGTTGGAAACATGACCTATACGAGCCTCAGTTTTATCTGCAAAATGAAGGGTATTAGACACAGTAGTAAGCATTAGTTTTAAAATACTATTATCCTATCAGATACCGAAGAAGCCGTTATAATGAAATTTACCAGTCAGTAGTTGCCTACAATGCATAGGCACAACCTCACAGAGGCAAACTTTTCAGAATGAGCTGATCTGGGCAGAACTCTGTGGTACACATCAGTCATCTCAGCCCCTGGGAGGTAGAGGCCCCAAGAGTCTTGAGTTCTAAGCCAGCCTAAGAAGCCAGTTTTGATAAGAGTGAAGCTTGTAAAGAGAAAGAGACCAATCAGGTCCTGGTCCAACTCCCAAGCCTTTGACTGATTGCCCCAGTGGTCCCCGCTTCCCTCCTGCTTCAGGGTGAATTAGAATCACTTAACCATTTTAACAATGGTTAAGATGCGCATTTTGAACCCTCCTTTGAGTTTCCAGTTCTAATTTTGGGTAAGCCAGAGACTGTCCATTTCTATCGAGTTCTCAGGGAAGGCTGATGTCACTGACCCAAGGACCATGACACTGGACATTACTCAGGCACATGTGACTTAACTGAGCCCCACTGACAGGGCTCTAGCGCAGTGAAGCCCTAGAGGAAACACAATCCACTGTTTTCTTTTTTTCTCTGTGCCACTTTCCTCTTTCCTAAGCTCCATCACCGCACAGGGTACTTATTAAGCCACGGACGCCTGGGAGGGAAATTCTACTCAGCATAAAAACAAAAGGTAACTGTCAATTTCTCCCAACAGTTATGCCAGGAAATGGGGGAAACTCTGGATTGGGGAGGCTCTTTTCTTCACCACAGATGGTGTCTAAGACCCATTAGCTCAATTTCCTCCCATACAAAGTGAGAGTACTGGTGTCAGCCACCTTGCAAGGCTATGATGAGGATAATTCGAGAAGATCCCAATTGGAATATATTGGAACAACAGCAAAAGGTTTTCAAGCCATATAGTTCAGAACCAGAACCCCAAGAGTTGTCTCTGCACACAGTAAGGCTAACCCCGCTCTTATCTTGAAGAGTCAGAGGCTTGCTTTCTGCTGTGTGCTAAGGTGAAGAGTAAATAAGAAAGGTCACTGAAGATCTGCTCAACAAAACGTTTAGGAGAAAACTGGCTTGAGAACTAATGGTGTGTGTGTGTGTGGGGGGGGGGGCAGCTGTAATGGGCCAGTCTTGGGAGAGTCCCCTTAGCCCAATTCTAGAGAAGCCTTGACAATGTGACCAGAAAAGCAGTTCAGAGGAGTCTATCATTCCATTTACTCTGCAGTCAAATGTACTGGTGTCCCCCCTTGAACCTGTGTACCCCAAATTTGAAATGTGTCTGAAATAATCAGGCATTTAAAAAACAAGCTATGAAATTGAAAAAACAGAAGACCCACGGTCTCCAGGGACAGCTCCATTCTTCTGAAAAGAAAAAAAAAGCCTTGCAATTTTAAAAACACAGCTCGATCTGTTCTCACTGGCCCGAGACAGCTCTTCTGAACCTCACACTGACTACATCACTGAAAAATGCACAGACTTCTGGGGCAGCTGTGGGGCACAATGCAGAGCTCAAGTGCTTGACAGAGATGTGGCTTTGTTCCCCACCATCCTGGGCATGGCTTGCTGAATGGCTCCCCTTCCCCCTGAGACATAGACATACAGACACACACACAAACATGTGTGTGCATATGTACATGTGCACGCAGACAGTCAAGAATCCACCATACTGACATCCACCAGCTCCGTTTTTACTGCATGATTCTCAGTAAGAAGCTGTGCTAAGAAGGGAAGAGAATGCCAGCATCCCTGCATGGTTTTGAGATGTTCAGCCACCTTGAGTCCGGGGATAGGAGTCACCAGCTTGCCATGCCAGAAACAATATGGACTGGCTGGCTGGCTTTTGCCAACTTGATGCAAACCAGAGTTACTAGGGAAGTAGGAACCTTGGTTAAGAAATTGTCCCCATTAGGTCGGCCTCTGGGCACGACTGTGGGAGCATTTTTCTTGATAAATGATTAATGTGGGAAGGATCAGTCTACTGTGGGAGGTGCCACTCCTGGGTGGGTGGTCCTGGGTTACATAAGAGAGCAGGCTGAGCAAGCCATGAGGAGCAAGTCAGTAAGCAGTTTGCTGCCATGATCTCTGCTTTAGTTCCTGCCTCCAGGTCCCTGCCTTGAGTTTTTACCCTTGCTTTGCTAGACAATGAGTGCTACATCTGGAAGTATAAGATGAAATAACCTTTTCCTCCCCAACTTAGTTCTGACCAGTGTTTTATCACAGCGATGGAAAGAAAACTAGAATACTCAAATATGTGCTTTTTCCCTCCTCCCTCTCCCAAAGCACCTTGCTCAGAGCTTTCTTTAGGGACTCCCTTTTCATTGAACAATAACAAGAAGAAACCAGTGGGCGCCTGGCTGCAGCAGCCTACAGAGAGATGAGTATCCTTCAGGGGACTCAGGATTCTTGAGAAGCTTACAAAAAAACGATTCTTGGTGCAGTGAGTTCATAAAGGATATGGATGAAAAAAATTATCTTCTGTCCTCAAAGGATCACTATGTGTGTTTTTAAAAAGATTGGTTTATTTTTATTTTATGTGTTTGAATGGTTTCTTGGCACATCTGTATGTGCACTATATGCATGTAATGCTCAGGGTGGCCAGTAGGGGCGCCATAGGCCTAGGAACTGCTGTTAGGGGTGGTTGTGAATTGTCATGTGAGTGCTGGGAACTGAATCTTGGTCCTCTACAAGAGTAGCCCATGCTCTTAACTACTGAGCCATGTCTCCAGGCTTAGATACCTGTGTTGTTAATGAAAACACAGCACAGCAAAACACTGCAGTCAAGTCAGGCTCATCTTGACATGCTCCCCTCAGGAAGAGTCAGCCTGAGGACTGGCCTCTCCTCTTAGTGTCTTAAGAGGTCTCGGAATCCATGGACAATGTCTACTTGGTGTAAGCTGGTCCTACCCAGGCTGTGTGAATCTGAAGACAGGCATACCACAGCTCCCTTCCCATTCCTCTCTTGTTCCTCAAAGCATGTCATCTTTCATGCCACCCCCACAGCTCAAATAACCATGGCAATGATTATTATGATGATGACGATAAAGATGCACGATCTGGGTGTGCAAGGAATTAGGAATCTATTGTCCTCCCTTCTTCCTCCCAAGTGGGACTCGCAGGGATGTGTACCCAGAGATGCTAAGTTCAGGCCATATAGAATTCATACAACCTCTGATTGGTATTTGTGTTTTTGGAGAGCGTTTCTGCCGGAGAAGAAATGATCTAGCCTGGGGTGATACCTGCTCACACCTAGCATTCATCCTTAGCCCCAGGGGACGCGTTGTTGGCCACTTTGCAGATAGGTGCTGGAATGTCAGACCCAGTAGCATCAATCTTACCAAACAATAAACACCATGAATGTTGCATTAGAAGTTGAGATTGCTGTATTTTATTGCCTGGGCTATGAGCATAAAAAATGAGCTTCATTTTTTTTTCTCCCTTGAGTGCTGCATTATGACTTAAAGGTAAACAACACTCAGTACATATTATTTTATATGCTGCTTATTGTAAATGATATGGCGATCTGTTTGGAGCGTAACGTAGAGATCTAAATGCCTTTTGGATAAGAGATTAGTCAGTATTAAATAGAGGAGAAATAATGAGGTTTCATGGGGAAGATTAGGCAAGTATCCCACCTCCCATAACTGGTTCACCAGGCTCCTTGCAAACACAAAGACATGACATATACATATACATATACACATATACATATACATACACATATACATATATACACATACATACACACATATACATACACATACACACACATATACGTACACATACACACACACACATACACATACATACACATACTCATGACATTGAGCCTAGTGAGATGGATAGCAGAGAGAAATGAAAGTTTGAAGACAGGGAGCTACATCAGGCCCAGCCCTTGGTGCTCGGTGCTGGTTTCCATGGCTTTAAGCTGTCACCGCTAGGAGCTGCTTTAACTCCAGCTCCTAATTCCCAGGCTGGTGAGTTGTAAGGATCAGAGAGCAGCACAGCTCTGTCAACCAACGTCTTTATGTAATCCCTACTCACAGTTGACACCTGTCACTGTTTGGAGAACCGCCGGACTAAATCCCCAAAGCACGGCAAGGTAGAAGCAGTATTGTTTGAAGAAATGTGGACTGACATTCTCCCGGTCCCGTCTAACAAGAAAGCACACTCAGGCCAGTCTGCACGCTCTACGTGTTAACTCTTACGGTGCTACAGATCATGAACATGCCTGTGCTTGCTTCCCCGGCACACAGGCTGTTCCTGTGTAGTTACCTCAGCAATGTGGTAGTGCATTCAGAGGCCTCATGGATACTCTGCAAATAGGATAGATGACAGCTGTCAGATCCAAGATGGAAACCAGGTGGTTCAGGGCCAAGATGGGGGCCTTGGGCTAAGTTCGGTCTTCAAATGGATCACTTGGTACCCAGCCGTGGTATTTTTGGAAATACTGGTTGATATAGGTACTTCTGAGAGGTGGATCTTAGTGGGAGGTCCTTAGGTCACCAAGGGTGGCCTATAAAGGGAATTATGGGACAATTCCTTTCTCTGTTTCATGGCTTCCATGACTAGAGAAGCTTTGCTTTTCCATGTGCTTCCAGTTATGATGTGCTGACTGCCACAGTGTGCTGCCTCGCCACAGAGCCATTGGCAGCCAAAATTGATCAGTTTGAAGACTCTAAACTCATGAATCAAAGCTCTCAGGTATTTTTTTTATAGCAATAGAAAACTGACTGAAACCTGGATTTTTTATTTTAATAGTTCAATTTTTTTTCCCTCGGAAGAGACAACAAAATGGTCTTTCATTTCTTCTAAACAACAGGAAGCTTCATCTCAGTGGTGATGGCTCCTTAATGTAAGGGGCTTTTCATCCCACCCTAGCTGCCAAGTCTCCCTGGTAACAATCTTGTAACTGCCGGATTCTCTTCTATACAATATTGCTCTGTCCTCTTAAGCACTCAGGGTCATGGTCCCTTCTCTAGAGCCATTGGATGCTTCCCTAAGTGCCCCTGAGATGAATTCTGTACTCTACCAACTTATATGTTAAAGCCGTAACCCTCAGAACCTTTGAGAACAGAGGCAGGGTTTTCAGAGAGGCAACCAATTCTATATGAGACTCTTAAGACAGATGCTGGCCCTTTTCAGTGAGAAGCCATGTAGGGAGAGTGACAGATAAACCTGAAGGCAGACTTGGATGTAAAAACCAAGTCAAGGAATGGCCCCAAATTTCCAGCAACCCAGTGGATGTAGGGCTGTGTCTGTGTCTGTGTCTGGGGAGGGATGACTGTCGTAGCCTGCAGAGTCACGAGTCTATCTATCTATCTATCTATCTATCTATCTATCTATCTATCTATCTATCTATCTATCTATCTATCTATCTATCTATCTATCCACCCATCCATCTATCTATCTATCATCTATCTGTCAAGTGTAGCATAGGCTGGATATGAACTTGCTGTGTAGTCAAGGATGACTTGGAGCTTCTGATCCTCCTGCCTCCTTGCCTCTGTTTTCAAAGATCAGGGATTTCAAGTGTGTGCTGCCACACACAGCCGCGCGCTATTCATTTGTGGCTAATAAATAAATAAATAGGAACTATTATGGATGTGCCAGCACATCTTAATGGAGTACATACAATGAAATGAAGAACTAAAATGGAAGTTCTGCGGTCTCTGTCCCACTCCCTGGGGGACAGACTTGTTCACTCCTGTGCTATTGTCGAACTCTTCTGAATCCTGGGTCTGTATACATAGGAGTAGCAACAATGCATAACCTCCAGTTCATGTTCCCATCTCTAATTAGGGCACTCCATACCTCTCCAGCCATGGCTGACTGACACAGCCATCTGTTATAAAAAGAATCCTGATGGTTTCTTGACTGAGAGTCAGGGACGTCTACTCCCAAACATCTGCAAGGCGATGCTAAAGTAAGTCGCACTGGTGACTTTTCTCAGACCTGCGACTCAGCCTAAGTGAAGCAGCTAAGGGGAGGGAGGGATTCATTGGCTCCCAGTTACGGGCAGAGAAGCACGGCTGAGGTCATGGCCGGGTGGCCCCATCTGTATGGCTTCCCATCTCAGCAGAGCAGGAAGCAGAGAGCTGTAGCTTGAAGGACAAGCTATGACCCTCAGTACTCCCCATCCCCTCCAGCTGGGCCCCACCTACTCTAAGGTTTCTGCAACCCTCCTAAACAGCGCCACCATCTGGATACCAAGTGTTCCAACGCTCAAGTCCATAGGGGATACTTTATATTCAAACCCTAACCGAAGAACAGTAAATTATGCTTTTTGGATAGAAACCCTATTTTCATGATGGAAGGTTCTGCAGAAATTGACCTCCCTGCACTTGGCTCAGAGTCCCTCCCTGTGATTGTTCTTGGACTGCACCCCCTTTTTACCTCATGCTACTAAAACCACCAGGCTGAAGCACAGCTTTCTCCCCCCCGCCCCCCCCCCCCGTCATGAGGACCGCAGACTCTGCTGGAGGGTTTCAGGTAGCTTATGATTTCCATTCCATTTCTGCTGTCACACAGAATGCCACAGCCTGTCAAGCGCTCAGACAGACTGCCACATTCACCTTACTTCACTTTGTGTATGGACACCGTGATCAGAATTTTAGCCTGGGGGGGATTTGGTGGGGGGTGGAGGGGGGCGGTGACTGAGGAAACAGAGCCCAAAGTTAGGCTTCTTGGCCTGAAACACCTTGGCCACTCTCTGGTCAAGACTTTCTGCCCTGGTTTCAGAGCCAATGACTGGCTGGTGGAATAGAGCTGGGTTCTCACTCTAAAGAGAATAGTCTTTAAAACTCTCTGCGTGTGAATCCACAGCTATGAGAATGGCTATGTTGTGCAGATGCAACTTCTCCATCCGAGTTATGAAACGCTGTACAACCCTGATGTTCCTCCTTTGGGTTCAGGCCTCATAACCTGACCACAGCATCAAAGGTCATTTATCACAAGAAAGAAAGACTCTAGTTGAAAGAAGGAAGGGCCTTGGATGACAGCCACTCTCCCTGCTGCTGTCTTCATATTTGGTTGTGGCATCCCTCTGGCCACCAGGAAAGATGGCTGGGGACAGACATGGTTGGCCCCCAGTGGCTCTTAGAAAGTCCCAGCAGGATTTCTATGCTGGTAAACAAAACATATTTATGTGTTGGAAAGAGGAAGGAATTCTTGGACAAAGGTTTGAACATAGGACATCTCCAAACACAGACAGCCATGTCTTTCCCCCTTCTGAAGTTTGGTCATGGCTGCCAGAGTATGATGGTGGTGGGATATGGTTGTGTGTTGAAAATCTAGAAGCATTTTCTGTTTGGGAAGACTGCTAGAGAACAAAAATGTTCTTTCCCACTTCTTCGTCCACACCAGGGCAGGCAGGACTGCTTTCTGCATCTCTCATCTCTCCCTCTCCTTATTTCTCACTTTTATTCTGTCATTTTCCACCACAGTGTTACATTAGGCAACCAGATACGTGGCACACATCTTACTCTATCCATGAGAAGTCTCACACTACAGGTTCTGCTTGTTCTATAGGAAAGTCTGGGAAATGGGAGGCAAGAAAAAACATCTGTAATAAAAGATATTTACATACACGGGTGGAGCTGGACTCTCGGAAGACCAGGCCCAAGCCTTTCCTTTTCCCCAGGCCTGATCCCACCTAAGGATAGCCTCATTTGAACTATGTTTATGCTAGAACAGTCTGGGTCAGGAGTCAGTCCAGAACCATATACCGCCCCACCCCCAGTTCTGTTTATATGTCACCTGAGTGAGTAGGTCTGGCGATACCTAGGGCATTGTCATGCCCAACAAGACAGAGAGTGGATATTGCCCCCACGCTAAACATGAATGATTGTGGATGCTTTGAGCAGCCGTAGAAGGAAGAGGACAAGATCAATGGATGAGAGTTGATGGAGGTTGAGCTTAGTGGAAAGATGACTGTTTAATAGTCACGGTGTCTAAATGGCTTTGGCTTTCTAGAGAGTTGTATCTATTGCTGGCCGATATAGATAACACACCACTGCATTTCAATGAGATAGATAGATGATCTCTCTCTCACACACACACACACACACACACACACACACGAGCGAGCACGTGCACGAGAAAATGTATTTATGTGTGTTCTGATATTTTTGTTTCCCTCATTTGAAGACCATGTTACCCAATGCTAAATCCTATCAGTGTTGATGACTTCACACAGCCCCGTATCATTACTACAACATCCTCCAGGAAGAAACCAATCTGATTACGAGAAAGAATCTATCTATAGTAATATGCAATAATAGAAAAGTAAACTAAGACTAACTAAAGTTCTCTAAGCCTGATCTCCTCAACTGTAAATTGAGTATTAGCCTGCCTATCTTACAGGAAATTCAAAGAAGAAATTATTTTATATATATATATATATGTGTATATTGTAAAATGCTTAGGGGCATGCCCTTATAGTAGGTGTTCAACAATGTCATCTGATACTATGTAGACTCATACTTAGATGACAAGCATACCCAGGATTTAAAACATTATTAGAACACAAAGCTATGCGTACGTATGCCTATGTCTTTAGTAGCCATACACACACCATTCAAGAAGCATCCCAGAGTAGCAATGGGGCATCACTACCAAATTCTTGACTACATAACAGAAAGTGTGCTTGACCGCCTCTGTAGTTAACCAAACCACAACTCCTTTACACACAGGTCTTCAATCCTAACTCTTGAATCACGTGAAATCTCCAAGACTTGGCTTAGTGAAGGGAACTTAGCAAGCAAACTTAGGGACAAAAGAAGTTCCTATCCACTGACTCTGGATGCAGTAAGTTGCCAGGAGACACAAAGAAGAAGGTTAGCAATGGAGACTACACGCTTCTACCGTAGCCACTGAGACTATCCTGGGGTCAGAAGGGCGGGTGGGGCGGCTGCTTTCCTACCTGGTGAGCTTGGTGCCAATCTGCTGTCTGAGCTCCAGCCGTTCCTCATCTGTCTGCCTGGGGAGGATGTTCTTCTCTTCTAGCTCTCGCTTAGAGGGCCTGTTGCTGAGTTTGATGGCTAAGGAGTCCTTCCTGCAGACCTTCATGGCCAGTGAGCCTAAAGGAGGGAGAAATTAGTCAGTTAACAGAGACACCGGAATGCCCACGAGGCCAACCGTGGGTGGGTTATACAGCTACAGGCAGGAAGAGAGACACAAAGGCGGAATACCCAAGAACACTAAAGTCCAAGTTCTTAGGGTTGCTGCCATCACTAGGCTTTAGACAATTCACACAGTGAGTACGGGGCACGTTGGGAAGGAAGGGGAACCTATGACTGGATCTCTCCCTTCAGAAATCTCCAGCATGCAGCAACGTTACAAAGGAGGACAGGACCGGCTGTGAAGTGCTGGAGAGGGGGAGAGGAACAGACAGGATAAGGTCTCAGAAGCCGGGACAGACTCCACAGAAGAGGGAAGCTGCCAGGAGGGTGGGTGCTCCCATGGGCAGAAGGCTCGTGGGAATCCACATCTGCATATGTTCAGTGGTAACATGGACGCTGGGAACTGTCAGGAGACAGACCAGAGCGGCTTCCTGGAACTCAGGACATCCAAAGGGAGGTAATATAATGCTGTGTGGTCAGTGTGGGACCCCGAGGGGGTGAGAGCAGAGTTAAGGACTGTGAAATGAGCAAGATTCTGGGATCGCTCTTTCTTTTGAACACACAGGTTCCTAAGCACCCAGGACGGCAATGAATCCACGGTTTCAACTCTGAGAGTTGACTGCTCTTTAGCGAGTGGCTGGGAGATGTCTAGAGGCGTTCTGGGTTGTTGAAGCTTAGGTGGCAGTCAGGAGGTTGATCCAGCTGTTTAGCTGGTGGAGACCCTTGGAGGCAATCCTCAGTGTCACCTTCATAACAGAGAGTAATCTGGCCCTAAAGGTCTAGCGCACTAATGCGAGACACCCAGGCACAGAGGCTTCAACTCTCTGGTGCCACCTGACACGCAGGCTTAGCAGCTGTCCCTTCCACTCCTGCGACACTGCAGCCTCTGAGCGCACCTCGCTGGTTCTTCCTCCCACACACTTTTACCCTTTTCTTCTTCATTATCTCCGTTCACTAGTAACATGGAACCATATTGATATCATAAGCATGCTTTAAGATACAGCTATGGGGACACAGTCTTAACTCATTGCTGGGAATACACCATCCAGGCGACATATGGCTGTTGTTATAATAAATTCACTTATTAAACAATTGCCCCACATCAGCTACAGCTATCCTCGCACCATTAAACTCTATTTATTCAAGGTCAGAGAGACAGATTACCAACTTGCTTTCTCTATTTTTTCAATACAGTTAAAGGTTTTCAATGGAGAATTTAAATTCAGGTTTTCTAAAGCTGATGAGCTACACTTGAACATAAATATGCTGTATATATAGTAGCTAGGTTTACACACTATACATGCAACAGACCTCTAAGCTCTCCTTCCCCTGACCCCTTGCTGTTTGAAAAAGCAGGTTACATTTCAAGAAAACAACCAAGGCATAGGTGTGTGTGGGGGGGATAAAACAGCTGTGTAATGTGTGTAGCTATGACACTGTACAGATGAGATTTATGCTCTTATTACTACTTAAGGGTCCTGGAGAAGTCATGTGAGCTGTCCTGTGACCTAAGGCACACTTAAAAGCAGATCTTCAGGCAGCTGTCCCGTGCTGTTTCTACGGTCCCGCGCCTCCCCCACTGTCATGGAAAGCCTGCCTGCACGTACTGGTGTACAAGGAAGCATCATCATCTTCATCCTCCTCCTCTTCCTCCTCTTCCCGGGCATACAGGCAGGACGAGTCTTCATAGTCAGGTTCATGAGGCACATTTTCCTTATTGTCGTCACATTCAATCACAACAGTTGGCACTTGTCTTATTTCCGGAAGGCCCATGGGTCCTGCTTTTGTGATGCTGTCACTTGAGTGCAAACCAGAGCTGTGGTAAGAAGTAGAACAGGGGACTCGTTGCTCAGAGCTGCATAAAAAGAAAAGGAAGAGGAAGTTCGCCTTAGTTGTCCCTATCTCTGAGACAAAGGTCACCCAGGCCATGGGATAGATTGCTTGTCCAACAGCTTGTCCTTTTAGGGCAGTGCTTCCCTGGTGGAGGCGGTCGCAGGGAATAAAACATACCCTAGATGGATGGTGGCGATGGGTGCACAACAACGTATAGCCACTAGATGGCGCACTTTGAACCAGTGAAGGGGGTTCCTCTGCAACACACCTACCTTCCAACTGGGGTAAGGATTAACTTGATCTCAGATAGAGGCTAGTAAGTGAGGTTCTAGTTTTCAAAAGCTATGCAGAGTAGCGGCACGAACAGAGAGTGAGGACAGTTTGAAATGATCTGGATGGAGACACAGTAAGAGGAGAGCTGAGATAGACGGAAGGCTGAACCTTGTGCTTGGACATCGCTGTGAACCACCTACAGGAAGTACTCTTCCTCAGACGGTGTCAGGGTTGAGCAGGCAGTCATGGGTAACCATAGCCTAACTCCTCCCCGGCCCCACCCTATTGGTCAGTTTTGTAAGAATGATGCCCTCGAAGCCAATGCTGATTTAATATACTTTCAGTGAAAAAGACGTCTAAAGCATCCACTATTAGACACCACTATTAGACAACTGGAAAATATAAACCATTATGTTTTCCTAATAGAGCCTATGTGAAGATCTCATAGCAACGTAGAGTCCTTTTGTATGATGTCTAAGACACCGCAAGAACAAGGCCCATAGAATCAGCTGATCAGAACTCAGATGGGCTCACTGAGATCAGGGAGCCTGTATGAGTTTGACCTAGGTCCTCTGCATATATGTTCTGGTTGTGTAATTTAGTGTTCTTGTGGGATTCCTATCAGTGTGAGCAGGGACTATCTCTGACCCTTCCTGCCTTTGGGACCCTTTTCCTCCTACTGGGTTGCCTCATCTGATATGAGAATATGTGTCTGTTCTTATTGTAGCTTGTGATGACATATTTAGTTGATGTCCTGCTCTTTTCTGATGGGAGGTGAAGGGGGGAGGGATGAGGGAGAGAGGGGAAGTTAGGGGGAGGAACTAGGGGGAGGGGAGGGAGGGGAAACTCCTAGTTGGGATGTAATATATGAGAAGAATAAACACAAAGGAAAAAACAAAAACAATAAATTTGTTATAATATTAAATATAATATTAAAAATAATAATGGGAATATGAAGCCAGAAACAAGTCATTGTTTCCTTCTTTCTTTCCTCCCCTTCCTCCCTTTCCTCCTCCCTCCCTCCCTCCTCCCCTCCGTTCTCTGTTTTCAGTGCTGGGGATTGAACCCAAGGCCTCACATATGTTAGTCAAGTGCTCCACCAGTGACATACATCCCCAGATCGGATAACATTTTCATTCCTTCTCAGAGTCATCAACAATAGAGTTTATATCCTTATTTAAAAACTTCTGAACACAGAAAACTCGACGTATTTTTACATTGAAAAGTATTTGCCATTCATAAGCAAGTGGATTGGGAAGGTATAGTATATATCAGAGCTTTGGACTAAACCATTTTATCCTAAAGGAATCTTACTGTGCTGTATGAAAACACAAGTTTCCCTTGAACCTTTCAATTATGTTCTAAATTATTGCTGTGTCTAATTTAAATTCAATTAACTCTCTTCCTTTCACTGTTTCCAAAGGGGTTGCTTTCCTCTCTGTCTTTTCCACATAACTCTTCAATGACACAAATGGGAAATCCAGTTAACACCATATGAGCTATGTTATTCAAGGCAATGAACTAAATCAACTTAAAAACAACAGTTACCGGATAGGACAAAATCATGTATTTACAACAGTGCAGCATTTTATTAGAGATTAGTGGCTGGAGACGGCCCATTTCCCAGCTAATTGCACACATAGCAATGGGAGCAACCGGTAGGAGGAACACATGATGGGTGGTCTCTAGGGTGACAAATACAATGTTTAACCATAAATTGGACTGAGTGGGCACCTTACTGCTTTGCGCTCAAGGCCACCTTACCTACAGAGCAAAGATAGCTACTACATTCTAGCTGTGCCTGGATATCTTTCTTGGGTATCATGGAAAGTAGGTGTGTATAGAAGAGACAAAAATGTGATTTCATGGCTTGTGTTTTGTCCCAGACTTGCCTAATCCTCTCTCTACCTTTGTAATTTAATTAGCACGCTCCCTGAAAGGCATAGAACTTAGAACAGACACCTGGGAGTTAGGGGTGGGGAGCAGATAGCAGGGATTCTTGTTTGGTGTGAAGAAATGTTGGAAGCTAGAAAACAAGAATGCATTGAGGCAGGAAGCTCCAAAGTGGTCCAAAGAAAAGAAGAAAGGGGAATGAAGGAGATACAAAACCCAACCTTAGAGGTAGCGTGGTGGTTTGAATGAAGATGGACCCCCATAGGTCGTAAATTTGAATACTTGGTCCTGGTTGGTAGAGATGTTTGGAAGGATTAGGGGCTGTGGTCTTGTTGGAAGAGGTGTGTCCCTGCAGATGGGCTTTCAAGTTTCAAAAGCCCATACCATCCCCAGTTAAAGCTCTCCTTCCTCTTCCTCTCTCTCTCTCTCTCTCTCTCTCTCTCTCTCTCTCTCTCTCTCTCTCTCCCTCTCTCCCTCCCTCCCTCCCTCCCTCCCTCCCTCCCTCCCTCCCCCCCTCTCCCCCCCTCCCTCCCTCCCTCCAATGTGTGGATAATAATATATGCTCTCAGCTCTTGTCTCAGTGCCATGCCTTGCTTGTTGCTATGCCTTCTGCCATGATGAATCATTGACTGCAACCCTCTGGAACTGTAAGTCCCAATTATAAGTTGTCTTGGTCATGGTGTCTCTTCACAGCAATAGAAAAGTCACTAAGACAGATGGTCTGTGATTTAAAAAAAAGGTCTGTGATTTTTCTCCTTGAAGATAGGAGTATGAGATCGGGAATAGAACAGGATTTCACAGGAGGGGACCTAGCTGCATCGACAGATATTAAGCACTTGTCATCACCAGCATTGAAAAATAGGGACCCCCCATATAGGTGGCTAACAACTGCCTGGTAGGGACATTGCAAACATAGCTGCAGATTGACACTGGTAGGTCATCTTCCTGAAGTGTCAACCTACCATGTGCCAGAATGCCTGTTTGTAGAAGGAGGAAAATGGTGTCTTCCAGGAATGCACGTGAATTCATCAAAATGTCTGAACTGATTTTCCTAATCAATATCGAAGCTGGTTGTGGGGCAACTATCGTCTTAGCTTCTGGGAAGTTGAGGCACTGAGGACTGTTCTGAGCATTGTAGACGATCTAATATCATCTCTGACTTCTACCCATTAGCCCTTCTGGATTCTCAAGAGGATAAAAAAGGAAGTGTGCTCCCAAAGAGAATATACACTTGAATTATTGTGCTCACTTCAGTAGGAATTCTGCCCTGTTCCAATGCTCGATTGTTTATTCTTTGATTTTCTTGGTAACCAAGGGTAGTGGCACATGTCTATAAACCCAGCACTCAGAAGGGTGAAGCCTGCATGGGAGACTATCTCAACATAGGCATATAAACACATACACATATATGTACACACACACACATACACATATACATACATATACACATACAAATAACACCCCCCCATACACACACACACCCCTGTGCCCTTTCCTCCAGTAACATTCCACTAATGGATATATCACAATGACTATCATTTGATAACCTGCTGGTGTTTCTGTGTATCGCTGGACACAAATCACCAGCATCATCTATAACAAGCACCAGCCTCTCCCTCTGACTTTGCAGCAGCCCACAAGGTCAGAAAGCATCCCTTCCCATTTAACCGAGGAGGAATAGAAGACCAGGAGGTCCAGCTAGTAACTGGCTCACAGTCTTCCTGGCTTCTAGTACCATCCCTATTGGTCACTCAGTCAAGCACAATCTAGGACATTTACAGACACTAAAAGACAAAGTCAGGTATGAATACCATGACTGATTTCACCATCAGAGATGGAGAGCTGGGAAGGGGGTAGGCTATGTGTCAGCCTGTGTATTGTATAAGCTGGTACTCATCACATACCAAATTCCAGACAGTTTCAGAAATATGGGTCAGTGGTCCCTAGAAGGACAGAGAACAGGCGGGAAAATGAATTCAGTTAAACCATTACAAGTTCTGGAGAAAGGAACTCCAAATACACCCCCTACTCAGGCAGGCTGAGTACCCTAGCCTATTTAGGGAACAGCACGGCTTCCTGCTGCCTAAAGTTCAAGGGAAAAACCAAAAGCATTCTAATGGTGTGTCCTGATCTTAGCAGGCTAATCCCGGACCACCGGACAATGTATGGCCGCTTTCTTAATACAAAGCTGAAGAACTGTTTTCTTGGGCTTCAGTGATTATTTCTGACATTTTCAGCCTCAGGCTCTGTAATTTGTAGCATAATTTCTCACATGTTTTTGATCTCTGAGAGGAAAAGGGCTGATTGCTCTCTCTCTCTCTCTCTCCTCTGAAAACTCTCTTCGGAACGTGCAGGGATGAAATTACAGCTCATTCCTGCTGGAACTTAATTTCATTTTCCATGTCATATTTGTGGGTAATAAATTTTCTCTATCCTTTGGGGGAGATAAATGTCTTCTTGGTCCATTTTAACCACAGATTTGTGCCGGAAAGCAATATCCCTTTATTACATTTTTTTGTTAGGAATGATGTTACAGCTATTTTCAAAAACTTTTAGGGAGATTAAGGATTTAAAATAGTGATTTTTTTTTTAGTGTGTGTGCACACATCATTGTGCAGGTGCACCTGTGTGCACATGGGTGTGTAGAGGCTATAACCTTAGTTGCTGTTCCTCAGGAGTGCCCAGTCTGCTTTCTGTTTGGAGACAGAGGTTCTCAGTGGCCTGTGGCTCACCAAATAGACTAGAATGACTTCCTAGGAAGCCCTAGAGACTTGCCTGACTCACATTTCCTGCACTGGAATTATAAGCATGAACTATGTCTTATAGTTTATCATCTGAATTCAGGTCCCCATGCCTGCTAGGCAAGGACTGAATTGCCCAAGCTATCTTCCCAGCCTATGACAGTGACTTTTAATTTCACAACTTGCCCTCAGTTCTTTATGTGAGTTATAGAGATGTTCATTAGTTAGTAATTCCCCCTCATGGATGGTGGGTTACAGGGTTTTCTTCACACCAGTTTATTGCTATTTGATGGAGACAAAGCGACATCTGGATGCTCTCTTGAAAGGGGACCTTCTGACAAATGACAGCAACCACTCGCTGATATTTCCACATTAATTTATGAATTTTTAAAAAATAGGCTCTGTGTCTTAGCTCTTTCCAGTACATAATATGAACAGCCAGTCTCTTGATTTCCAGAAGACTAGAGAGTGATTTCTTGAAAACATGTGACCATTTGAATGGTAGGGGAATGAATACCAGTATGTGACTATCTTGTTTTGTCATTTTGGCAAGTGAGTTTGGTAGGGCACATGCCCATGTTCATATGTGTGTGTGCATGGATGCGTACGTACACATGTGTGGAGGGCAGAGGTTGACATTAGGTATCTTCATTTCTCTTCACTTTAGTTTTTTTAGAGACAAGATCTCTTACTGAGCCCAGAGCGCATCAGTTCTGTTAGGACTGGCCAATGAGTTCCAAGGGGCTGCCTGTCTCCCATCTGGCCCCAGTGCTGGATACATGTGCTACTGCATTTAGCTTTTACATGGGTGCAGGGATATGAACTCAGATCCTCACACTTGACTGTCAAGCACTTCTGCAACTGAGCCATCATCTCATCAGTCCCTGTAATTTTGTTTTTCAGACAGGGTTTCATTCTATAGCACAGGGTGGCCTCGAACTTGGAATCCTCTGGTACCAGGATTACAGGGTTGCTTCCCCCTGTATTCTTTATCTGTACCCTACTTGATTGACAGCTGAGACAAAGAGGAGAGGAGATAGCCTTTACTTCTCCACTGAGATGGAGGACACAATAAAGAGGGGTTTGCACATGGGCCTCTCATCAAAATAGGACCATTTGGTACTTGAGCTTTCCAAATGCCTCTGTATTTAGGATTTAGTTGGTGAACATCAGGCTTCCCATTTTGGGCAAACTCTCTTGTGCATTGATTTTCACAGAGGTTCTCAGGCTATTCTAGCTGCTAGGGAGACTCCAAGGGCAAATCAAATCATTGTTCTTGTGAGTTTAATTGTTATTGAGAGAACAGATGATGAGCCAATAGATAATTAACTTGTAAAGCGGGGTTGGGACGCTGGGGGGACAATAGAGCAGGATAGTGGGAAGAGAATGATGGTGACAACATTTTGTCACCCAAGGCTAGAGCATGCAGTTGTTAATCTCTCTTCCATCTTTAGCCTGCTCTCTCTGCACACCTCCCCACCCACAGCCATGTGCTATACTCATCCAAATTATTCAAAGACTGTTGTATCACCCAAGTCTAGAACTCAAACCCACCTGTATGTTTCCTAATAAACTCTCATTCTGGTGCTCTTCCCAGCAAAAATGCATTGCAAAAGAATAGGTGGGTTGTAGGAACATCTGCCCTTTTTGCTTTTCATTATAGAAGCACTCTGTTGTAAATTTGTTGTGTAAATTGTATCCTATACCCAGCCTGCTTGTAGGAGGGAAAATTCAGACTGGGTGTTTAGGGGAAATTATGGGCTTCATCAGCTTTCGGAGAGAAGGTAGACGCAGGGTTACTGGAAAAACTCAAGGCCTGGGGTAAGAAGACCCAGGTTCATATCCTAACTGCGATCACAGAAATCATATCCTTGTTAATACTTCAGGTTCTGAAAATATCTATTTATTTGTGTGTACGTGTGTACATGCCTCTGGGCCTGTCGGGAGGTCAGAGGACAGCTTTCAGGAGTTGGTTCTCTCTCCGTCCACTGTGTGGGTCCCAGGGATGGAACTCAGGTCATCAGCCTTGACAGCAAGTGCCTTTACCTCCTGAGTCAGCTCACTGGCCTAGTCTGCATGTTTGAGGGAAGAAGGATCAAGATTTCATACTGACAGCATGTCTTCATGAGACATATGGAGGGCCTATGTTAGCTGTGATGGTGCGTCAAAAGATGTTCCTTAGCAGACTTAAATGAGAATGTGAAAATGTTCTGTGTGCTCATGTCTGTTGCGATATTTGGAGCTCCTCAGAAGACAGGAGTAGAAATCCACTTTTTCCTCTGGGAGCCTAAGGCCTGTGATGTCTGATTAAATAGTGCGTGAGATTTAGAAACCGATTGTGAGATTCAGGCCCTACAGTCCTACTGCCCGAGTCAATAATGCTTGTTTCCATCCAGTTCTATGACCTTGGACAGACACCTTGGGTTTTCTACTCTGACAATGGGGGAAAAATCACACTGATATCTATCCTTTACTGGTATTCTGCAGCACAGCCAGGTTCATTTAAACTCGTTAAAGTTTATCATTATCTTCAATAGTCCAGTGAGAATTCACAAAAGCCCTACCTCAGAGGCTAGGATGGAGTGCTTTATGCTTATCTATGGTTTTAACAGTTACTCAGACAATGGGAGGAGGAGGAGTGACCATAAACTGTGATCCAGAAATTACTAAGAGCTAAATGTCAAAGAGTTCTGATGTGAATGGCTTAAGACAGATCTGACACGTCTATCTTCAGGGAGATTAGGAGGAACTGGGGTGACCCTTTGGGGTGACTAGTGCTGTTCAGTAAACCATGGGTCAGGGCAACACAATGAGAGAGGCTTAAGAGCTAGGGTGGGACCCATAGATCAGTGGATAATGGCTCTAGAACTAAAGGAGGAGGGCAAATAGCTCACCACATAGAACAGTATTAGCATGCATTCAGTTTTCAGAATGCCAGTTGGAGACTGAAAATCAAGACTCTACACAATAGGATCTGGACGAGTCCTTGTCACACATGGGCATCATACTGAAGTTACTTTTGAAGAGACTCACAGAGTACCACCCAGAGCAAGCCATTGTAGATACTCCAGGCCAGTGGTTCCCATCCCAGAGCCGTCTCGTCATTCAGAGATACTTTTAATTTCACAACTGGAAGAGATAGTGTTGTGTTCATGCGTGTTGACTTATTTCAATTTTCTTCCAGCTGGCTCGCTATGCAGAGAGGTGAGGTCTTGCTTATGCTGAGATCACCTTGCATGGAGACCATATCACATCCCTTTTGATAGCAGCGAAAACTGAAAGATACTGGGTGTAGGTAGCACTTCAGGGAAAGTCTATATCCTGGATCCTTGAGATCATAGAACTAACCTAAAACAGGAGGCTGGTAAATCTGGTTTCAAAAGCCAAAAGTACATGGGTTTGAGGTTCTCTTGAATGGACAGGGAATACTTTCCCCCCAGAAACTCATTGCATGCAACGACACATGCCCTTCACTAGGCTACAAACAAAATACAACTTCAAATCGATGCCGATTTATCAATGAGTGAGAAATTAGGAGTTTCATTTTGCTAGGACAATGAGTCCTATCTGCTCTTTACCATGGGACATTCTGATTTGACAGCGAGACATTGCAAATGGAAGTTAATGCAGCCAATACGCCATGCTGGCAAGGCTGGGAGAAATGGTGGGACCACCAAGCTCTGGACCAAGTGTCATTCTTGAGAATTCCCTGTGACCTTGAGACAATGTGAAGGAACATAACGAATACGATGAAATGGATCTGCCCTAGGGTTATAAGTTGAACTGGGTTCTTTGAAAGCTTCAAAAATAATCATGAGATCATAGAATTTTAGAGACTGAAGGGATTTTTTTTTTCAGGAGGGTACGCTACAGATTTCAATTTCA
This sequence comes from Tokudaia tokunoshimensis, assembly GCA_036184795.1. NCBI lineage: Eukaryota > Metazoa > Chordata > Mammalia > Rodentia > Muridae > Tokudaia > Tokudaia tokunoshimensis. The sequence continues at coordinate 21,226,089 of BTHU01000022.1, forward strand.
TGTGTCCAATTTAAACATCATGATCCCTTTTTGTTATTCTCAATAAGTAACAATTTTATCCCTAACTAACATGTAAAACCAAAAACAGATTGTTTAAACAAATGATAAGTTATATGTCTATACTTATTAATGTTTCAAATGAAATATTATGTCTTTTGAGTCAAGTTTCCATGTAGTTCAGGCTATCCTGGAACTTGCTATGAAGCCGAGAAACAACCTTGAACTAACATTTTTTGGTTCTACTACTTCTGAGGGCTGTGGTTACAAATTGTTCCCAGGTTCATGGAGTGCTGGGGATTGAACCCAGGTCTTTGTGCATGCTAGGTAACCACTCTACTCACAGAGTTGGAGATCTCCCTAGCTCCTGTTTGATTCCTGTGTGTTTGTCACGATGATTGGCATTCAGTGTTCGGTAGGTGTTGCCAGGAATTGCAGACGATTATAGGACCTTAGCTGAGGAAGAGCTACCCTATTTCTAATAACTTCTACATAAGAGTTAATAACCTACTTCAGTATACACAGAGTAGAGTTACAGACTGATACAGACTCTTATGATATCACATGACTTACATGGTTTTTCTCTGTGTAGGGTTGTTGCTGATGGCAGGATATTTTTTTCCCTCCCCTCCTCTTTGAGGTTTCACTGTGTGGTCCAGGCTGGATTCGAACTTGCAATCTTCTTGCCCTGCCTTCTGAGTTTTGGACTTAAGGGGATGCACCATCTCTGCTGTCCAAGCTTTCTTATGGGTCTCTAAGTGTCCTTACCAACATGTGATTACAATTTTCTACCATCTCTCCTTTACTCCGATTTTCTATGATCAACTGTCTACAAACTTGGAGTTTAACTGCCAACTTAGCCTCGTTTCATACGAAAAGTCTCATTCATCCATTTGGAGAGAGTGTTCTGCTCCTCCCTCTGAAATGACTGGGATGTTCTCTTATTTCCCATTGTCTTAGTTAGAATTTCCATTGCTGTGAAGAGACACCATGACCAAGGCAACTCTTAGGACCATAGGACAACATTTCATTGGGGCTGACTTACAGGTTCAGTCCATTATCATCATGGCGGGAAGCATGTCAGCATCCAGGCAGGCATGGTTCTGGAGGAGCTGAGAGTTCTACCTCTTGATCTGAAGGCTGCTAGAAGAAGACTGCTGTGTTCCAGGCAGCCAGGATGAGGGTCTCAAAGCACAGTGGCACACTTCCTCCAACAAGGCCACACCTCCCAGTAGTGCCACTCCCTGGGTCAAGCATATTCAAACCACCACACTGGTCATCTGGCTACACTTTTCTTTTAGCTGTCAGAGAATATGACCCTGAGGTGCCTCCCCCTTCAAGAACTGATTGTCCTGTTAAAAGGGCTCCTTCCACCCTGTTTCCTTCACAGAGGAGCTCTTTCAGTCTGACCTCCCAGGATCTCAAGGCTGTGCTAAGAGGAGGCCCCTCTCTGTTGTCTTCACTCTTCTCTCCCCAGCTCCAGACACAAAGCCTGCTCCACAGCATCTGTTCAGCAAAGGATATTGATGGATCAACCCATGACTCGGCCTATGATTAGAACGAGTTCCCCGAAATCCATGCACTAGAAACCTAACCCCCAGTGAGGCTGTGCTGAGGTGTGGTTAGGTCATGAAGACCCTGCTTTCATGAGTAGATTGCTAATTACCAAGGTGGCAGGATCCTTATCATGAGAGTACATTCATTATAAAAGCAGATGTAACCCCATTTCCCTTGACCACTCTCACACCCTCATTTTCCATCTTGAGAAGACACAGAAGGGAGAACCTCCCACCATGATCTTGGCCTTTCAGCTTCTGGAGCGAGGAGAGAATATGCCTGTGTTGTTTGGGTCACCCAGTTTGTGGTACTCTAAGGGTATCGCCTGGCAAACATGTATATGAACTACTGAGTGAACCATACTGTGTCCTTGAGCACTGTGCTGGGGATGGGGGGAGGGGCAGGTGCTGGGGTAGGAGAGGACTGCAGCAGCACAGGTGAAGACAATGGGCAGAGGAGAGTGGGACGTCAGGAGCCAGGGGACACAGTTGCTGATGCAGGCATCTCTATACTGCAGAATGGATAGGATTTGCTGATAGACTTCCCATGGATGACCCTAGGTTCCTACGTGAGCAACTTCATGTAAGAACCTGCCTTTAATTAAGGAAGGAAAGACTTCTTTAAAAGCCTAGGTCCCTTGAGGATCTTTCTAGAATCCCTTCATATCCCACTTCATTGTGCCCACAGGAAATGAGAGCGCTGAGCTCTCGGAATGGATTGACCTCAGAAAGAGTAGGCGGCTGGGATCGAAAAGTCCAAGTGTTAGGATGGATGCCAATTAGATTTCGGATCTTACTGTAGAGATTTAAAATAAGAAACCCAGCATAATATTTACAGTGTTAGAGCATCACTTTTCAAGAAGATACGGATCACCCATGGAGAGAAATAAACACACACACACACACACACACACACACACACACATAGCCTCCAATAAGATCACATCAAATCCATTTGCAATGTGTCTTTTAGAGGCACTGAAGAAAAAATTTATGTGCTATATAATTTGGCTTAATGCTCATGTCATTTATTGGACATTTATGGTATGTTGTGTAATGAACTGACTGATTATGACTGATTAAATCATTTGATCTTTACAAAGAACCCTAATGAGGCTGCTCTGTTAGTGTTATCCTTGTTTTACAGATGAGAAATGAAAGCCCATTGAGGCTACGCAACACACTTTGGGTCACACTGCTAATAAGCAGTGTGTCTGAGATTCAAATCCTGATTCTGGAATGCACTCACTTGACCATGAGGTGGAATAAATATGAGCCCTCGTTGTGTCTGTGGGTAAATACAGACCTTGGATTTTTTCTTGTTCCTGTGATCTATGCCCCTCCTCCAAGTCTGGCGAGCCCAGACTGTAAATAAACTGCATGGCAGGATCAGATGGGCAAAAGTCTGAAAAGATTTAAGATCATCTCAGAGGAATATGTTTAAGACATCAGTAGGTCTAGTGAAGAAGAAACCCTTAAGTAGAGAATGGTATAGCTATCTTGAAAGATTTGAGAGTGTTTCCTAGGAAAGGGAGGCTAGCATCAAGGCTAAGGAAATCTGACTTACAACAGGGAAAGCTTTGTAAATTCCTCGAACCATTCCCAGAATGAGAAGATTGTCTTGGAACTCATTGAGGTTGCCCAAACAGAGATTAGAGGACAAACAGGAGTCCAATACGGGCAGGGGTTAATTACTTACATAGCCTCCCTTTCATAGCAAGACAAGATGATTCAAAAGTATGTGCCAAAATCCAGGGCTGTCTAATTTGCCGTTTGGTTTCACACTGTTACATCTTTAGGATCAGATTACATACAATTCTGGAATGATGCTCTACAGTGACTTCCCAGTAGGTCTCAGGAGACAACAATGATACTAATGGTTCATGGCTCTTCACAAGCACAATGCTGTCACATTCAGTATAATGTCTTCTCCTTGCAGTGCCCTTTGGGGTCCCTGGAAACTGTCAGGTGGATAGGGAAATTGTGCCTTTTTCTGTGAGACTTGGACAGTGAAGGCTGATACCATGTCGGAGGGTGAGGACCATTGCCTCAGATAACAGTTCTCCTGCAACAGGACAAAGTGGCCCATGACCTTGATCTGCTCTCAGATCCTTTGCCAGTGCCTAGGGGACAATGTGAGATACTTAGAAAAAAAAAATCTCTCCAATTCATATTTATTTGCGAAGAAGATTTTCTCTCTCAGGATGAGTGGTCTTGTCAAAGTAATGTATGTGTTGATTCTCTTTGTCTTGATGCTGCATGTGGGGAGCCTATGTCTTGGCCTGGTGACAGTTGAGGTGCCATAAGATGGGGACAGTGTCCAGGGATGCAGACAATCTTGCCTCAGCTGCCAACACCATGCTGTGTCCTCTCTTCTCTCCCAACATCCCTGTCCTGGTCTACTCTGTATTGGATTCATTTTACTAAAGAGCCCAATCCAGTGATGGACACACAGAGCCACACCGCTGCTCTAAACTCAACAGAAACCTGCCACAAACCCTCACAGGTACAGTGAACTGGCATGTTTCAAGTGAAAATATGCTTTGTAAGATCCTAACGTGCTGTCTCTGGCATCTTCGTTTAGATAATCACAACTCATCTGAGACATGACAATTTATACTCTGGATAGTGATCATAGGAGCACAAAATCACAGGATTGGTATCTGTCTTAAGAAAGCATATAGGAGAGGGGGGAAAGAGGGAAGGAGGGAGGGAGGGAGGGAGGCAGAGAGGGGGAAGGGGAGAGGGGACAGGGGGATGGGAGAGAGAAGAGGGGAGAGGGAGAGGGGATTGGGGTTGAAAGACAGAAGCTTGAAGGGTTGCTCCCCTAACCTGCTATACAGGATAGTGCTTACAAAACATGTATGTAGAAATAACAATTCTTTTAAGATCCACTCTTAATGTGTATGAGTGTTTGCCTGCATTTATGTGCAGCACACACATGCCCGGTGCCACAGAGGCAAGAAGAGGGCATTAAATTCCCTGGAACCAGAGTTACAAACAGTCGTGAGGGACCATGTTGATGCTGGGAACCAAACCCAGGTCCTCCGCAAGAGCAGGCCAGTGCTTTTATCCACTAAGCCGTCACAGCAGACCCCCCACCCTGAAGTAACAATTATTACATTTTTAAAAATTTCTTTTAATTTTCAATCTGTCACAAATGGACACTTTCATAAAATGCAATATGTGTTTCTTTTTTTTTTTTTTTAATAATGAAGCCTTTTAAGACTCAACAAATGAGCAAGCAAACAAACAAACAAAAGGATCCTGTATAATTGCTGTAAAAGTATGGAAAGGCACGTTCTCAATTTCTGTAGTACAGGTGCCAGTGGGTAATGAGCAGCTTGGGGGGCGTCCTTTGAGTAGGTGGCACTGGGGAACTTAGCTTCTTTACTTAGTTTCCCTAGGTTGTATGAGCAAGAATACAACACTGATGACCTTACGATGGTGGTGTGTTCGTATGGTATGTGTCAAGATGTCACTCAAAGTCTAAGCTATTATTGCCCTCCTTAACAACACTGGTAGATAGAACCAATGGCAAGGGACCAAGTTGACAATGGTGAATTAGCAGAAAGCAACCCAACAGAACTGTCGGGGGCAACAGCTTCCCTTGGAAGTAGCCATTTCCCACCATACAACTCTTGGCTGGGAGGCAGCCACGGTAAGTTTGTGTTTGGTTCTCTACTGTAGCAGTTCACCGGACCTTCCAGACCACAGTTTTCCTGTCTGTATGTCTCAGTAGACAGCCATCCCTGCCCTTGGTGACATACCCCCTTTACTTCAGATGGACACATTTTCTCCCTGTCATTAGGAAGCTTGGTTAAACAGTGGGCTTTGGAGTCGTTCTGGGAAATCCCAGAGATTGCTTAGGAACAAGGTAGGGTGGCTGAGGTATGGCATACGACTGTCAGAAACAGCATCAGGGATGAAGGATCTCCCTTAGTGAAGTCAGACTGCCGACCTGGGTCGGGGAGAATATTCATGCATTTGGAAGCGGTTTCTGGTGAAGGATGGGGTTATTCCAGTGGCTTCTGGATCCCAGTGGATCACATGTGTGTCACCTGACTGCAGTGTTTCCATTTCCTGGTCTGCTTGCCCCTGCCATTCCCTCCTTGCCTGCTCTCATCACTTCCTGTGGTATTTAACCTGTTCCCAACGATCACGGAGTAGTCATGACATTAAAAGTAAGCCATGTAATATGGAGTATAAAATTATTCTCTGCCTATTTCCCCACACTGGGGCAGGGGAGAACACTATTAATAACCACACATGCACAGCATTCTCAAAATGGCAATGTTTAGAGGAACAATATGGCCTAGTATGTATATACACATTATACCTTTGTGTGTATGTGTATGTGTGTGTGTGTGTGTGTATGCATGTATGTCTGAAGAGACATGTACACGTATGTGAGAAGGCCAGGTATGTCATTTGTCTGGCACCTCCCACCTTGCTTTTTGAGACAGGTTGTCACTGCCCTGGAACTTGTCAAGTAAGGTTAGCCAACTAGTGAGCCCCAGAGAACTGTGTGTCTCTGTTTTTTAATTTTATTATTATTTTTAAAATATATTTTTATGAGACAGCAATCATGTATCATCATGTCTGGCTTTTTTACATGGACTCTGGGGATTGAACTCAGGTCCTCATGCATGTTCCTTACTAACTCTCCAACTTTTTTTTTTTTAAAGTAAATGTGATTACTCAGGTAGTTTGACAATGGAAACATACTATTCCCCTATACGTCCCTTAAAAAATCTCCAGGTTGACGCTCTCTCAACCGACCCCCTTCCCACTGTTACCTTTCCAGCCTCTGCATGGTCATAGCAAGTGTCTTGTTCAGCTCATCAATCATCCTGCAGCCCGAGGGGTGCATGGGCAAGGTGCCGGTGGAGGACGGGAGATGCTGGCCGTGGCTGCCATACTGCATCTGGTGCTGCATCTGGGACGGCAGGACAGTGTGATGGTGCTGGGCCACGGCCTGCTGGCTGCTCTTCTGGGCTGCGTAGGATGCCAGGGTGAGCTCTGGCCCCCCTACGGGCATACAGATCAGGACTTTCTTTGGAGGTAGCGGAGGCGACAACTTCACTGGCAGACAAGGCAATTTCACAGGGGCGCCAGGATCTGCGACAGGAGGAGGGTGAGAAGCACATGTGAGTTGAAGGACCCAGAACATCATGTGTGTGCACCTCGGGACTGCAGCCATGGAGAGAGGCCTCCTGGATACAGTGCCTCAACCTAAGGCCTCAGAGCAGTGCGGATGCTCTTCAGTAAATATTTACTAACTTGTTTCTTGACCAGAGTATTCTGGAACCTGGATGGCATGAGAGATGGGTCCCAGCAGCTCAGGTAGGATGGCATCAGGAAGCTCTATGCCAATGGGAACATGAGCTGATAAAGAAACCTTTCACAGGACCTGCCACAATTACCACATATTTGCCATTGTTAAAGTAACACATTCTTTCAGCTGACGGGGTCCAATTTGCCTACACTGACATGGGAGAGAATCCAGTATTATGGTCAAGTTCCTTCCCACGAGTGACCATCCTGCTAGCCATAGTTTCTTTCACTGAGGAGTTGCTTTGTGAGACTCAGTAGTTACAGAATGTGACTTTGGCACATCAAGTAGGGGTGAGGTGTGAGCATAGTAGCTGGGCTGGTGGATCCACTCGTGACTGATTACACTGTGTGGGTCAGGGTTATGGAGGGATCTTCAGGGCACTCAGTAGTTTATCATATACCCCCCCCCACACACACAAAACTGAAGTATTTATATATTTTCCCAATAACTGGTCATGGAAAAAAAAAGGTTGTGCAAAGCAAACCACCAGAAGGTAACAAGATAATTACTGTATATGTTATCTCATATGTGAAGCCTGGATTTTAATTTTTATATATGTGTGAGTCTGTATGAATGCACGTGTGATGGGTAAATGAATGTGCATGTGTGTGTGTGTGTGTGTGCAAGTATGTGTTTGTGGGCATGAGCATGTATTTGTGAGTGTGTGTAGGTGTGTGGATGTGTTTTATGGAACAAGAAAGGGAACTATGACATGGGGAGAACACTTTTGGGGAAATAAGAAGAAATAATAATAATAAAATAATAATAATAATAATATAGTATATGATATGGAAATGAAAGGGAGGCATGAGAGGGGGCAGTAGAGAGGAGCAGGAGAACTGGGGGTGGGAAGTAAGAGAAGGTGGTCAAAGAATCAAAACATACTTGAAAATGCTGTAATTAAACCCATCACCCTGTATTCTAGAGTTAAAAAACTAATTCAACAGCACCACCACCACCACCCCAGAAAACCCCTGCCTCCCAAAGGCTGTGGATGCGGTTCATTGGCTCTGGGTTCCACACCCAGAGTAGCAAAACCAAACACTGAAGAGTTTCTCTGGTCTCATCTGCTGGCACTCAAGACTTAATGTATTCTGTTATATAGCATGTTTGGTTCTCTACCGCAGCAGCCCGTCAAGCTCTGTGACAGTGTCATTAAAGCTCCCTAGATGTGGTCCACAGTAAGAGGGGCCATGGTGAGACCAGCTCTCAGAGAGCATTCTGGGAAAGAGCTTAGAGTTCTCCTACCCAGCATTCCCTGAGTTCATCAGCCCGGAGAAGGGTGGGGGGCTGAGCGAGTATTAGGTTACGAGCTTGCCTAGGAGAGCCACATTCAGGATGGAGTGCCACTCAGGAGCACAGTATCTGCTTGTCACACTCAGTGTCCCTTGTCATGAAGCACCACCCTCCTGGTTTTGGACCATTGATCTTTGGAGTCTGAGATTTCCCTCCACTTGCCTGTTTCTGTCCCTCACCCTAGTTCATGTCAGGGCATAAACAAGACTAGGTTACTCCTCAGTTTAAAACTCATCCAAGGCCTCCCGTAGGCTACCTGCTGCTTGGTTCAGTTCCTCAGGTGCACATTTTTAGTGGTCTGCTCCGACCCCTGCCATGGGGAAGAATGCTTTCTAAGATAACCCAGAGAGCCTTTGGGCAGGGTTGCCTCTGTGGCACATACCACTATCCTATACTCCAATACCCTCCTCCTTCACTTGGTATCACACAAGCTCAGGTCTCCACCCTCAGCTTGGTCTGCCAAGTGGCTTGTGTGCTCACTTATGACCTCCAGGCAAGCTGCTGAGGTTTTCCTCAGCCTCCTCCGGATTCCTTCCCTCAGCATATTGTCTTCCGAGGAACTGAAGTAAGTGCCTAAGGCTCTCCTCCTCATCTTGGAACCCAGTGGTCTGCCCTCAGCAAAGCTCCTTCACGCACCCTCCATTCCCAACCTCTGGTGTCCAAACCCTGAACTGTGGTGTATTTCTTCCCTGTGGTACAGGATATTCTGTTGTCTTCTTGGCCAAGTTCTTACTTCCTCTTCCAGATCTAGCATACATAAAAACCTCTCCCAAACTTTCTTTGCTCATTATATCCTGCCTTTGCCACCACACGGAGACTATACATCGAGTTAGCATTAACAGTAACAGCAGCAATAACAGTGAGAGACATTTGGGTCAAGGGCAGATCAAGTCTCTGATTTGAAACGGTGGAACCGTTAATGTTACACATTCTAGACTGTTCTGAATTTTAGAATATGAACGCACACATGTAATGGGGACGATGAACGCACACATGTTATGTAATGGGGACGGGGTTCAAGCACAAACACAAAATTCATTTATGTTTCCTATATATCTTTATAATACATAGCAGAAAAATAATTTTATTAGTTTTTTATAAAGATTTGTTTTAAGATTATGAGTGTAACTGTGTGTAGTTATGTGCATGCATGTGCAGGTACCCTCTGAGGCCAGAGCAGTGGATTCCCCTTGGAGCCGGAGCTGCAGGTGACATGGATGCAGGGAATATCTCCTGAGGCATCTGACATGGATGCAGGGAATATCTCTCATGTTCTCTGCAAGGACAGTGTGCTCTTCGTCTCAGTTTCAGACATTTTAAGTAAAATTGTTAACAAATCAAGGCTTCTATACCAACGAACCATCATGCCTATCCTGTCACTATGACATAGCCTAATGATTGCTGGGCATCAGCCCACCCTGTTGGGCACATTCCCTGCAGATCAACGTGAGGATGAACTTCATGAATTAATGCTGTTTAGATGAATGAATGATTTTATAAAACTCCTGATTTGATTAAATAATTTCAGGAAGAAACTTTTAGGAGATGGTTACCAGAAGGATGTAATAAGTTAGAATCAAGAATAGAATGTACCTGCTCCTCATAGAATAGTAAGTAAAGGCGACATAATAAGGAATACAATGAGCTTTCATAATTACACCAAAAAGAGAAATAGGCTTGGGACAAATTTGTGATCAAGGAAAAGCATTCATTCTAGCTCAGGTCCGCGGATGAAGCCATAGGTGTGCACCATGATAAAGCAAGGCCATGTGAAACTGTTGATTTAACTTATAATGAGCTTACAGAATGAAACACTTGAATTTAAATTGAATTTGATTTGAATTTAATATCAACATCCTTCTTCAACTCTCCTTTTGTCTGCCCCATGCACCAAATGCATATACGTATATATCTGTTTGTCTATATGTATATCTATACATACATGTGTAGGTATATATGTATGTATGTAAGTATGCATGAACACTTGTAGAGTTGATGGGGCAGATGGTTGGGGCAGACCAGAGTGTGCATGTGTATGAATGTTTGTGTGTCTGTGTGCATTGCCTAAGTAAATGCTTTTCTTTCATTTCCTTCCTTTTCTTTCTAGTTCACAAAGAGTTAACTAGTTCCAAGTCTCTTGTTTGGCCAGCAAGAGGTCCTTGAGCCAGAAGGAAAGAAAGCCAGCGCTCATTAACAGAACAGTAAGAGACTAGAAACCAGCGCTTATTATCACAGAACAGTAAGAGAGAGTTACAAAGCCAAGGATCATCAGTCTTTGGCCTTTGTCCAAGGCTGTGTTCCTCATCAGCGCCATTTCTTCTAAAAGCTGGGGTGGGCACTGGTACTAATCAAAGTGTAATTTATATCTAAATGGGCCTGAGATATACCCACTAATCTTTCCCAATTCTGTCCCCGCACAGGTGAAGCGAGAATACCCCAAGACTTCTCTAGGATGGAACTTTGCTAACTGCTACTCTCAGAGTACTGGGCTGGCTGGCTTCTGGAGGTTTCTGCTACAGGCTGTGGGTGGAGCCAATTACTATTGGCAGAACATGCAGAAGAGCTGAGCTCTAATTCCAGCTCCACCACCAAGGACTCTGTATTTCCCAGACTCAGCTCAGTTTTCTCATCTGTGGAAAGGCTGTAAGATATATCTATCTCCTTACTGTTAGGCACTGAGGGAACAAGAAGGCCACAGGTCAGTCTGAGGCCTGAGCTGGCATAAGGCTGAATCATCTTCTATAAAAGGAGCATCTTCCACGAGGCAGCTTTGTCTAATTTCACAAGGTCTCCATACCACTGCAGAGAGGGTCTATGATAAGAGACCCCCCCCAGTGAAGACCTTGGGGTGCCATAAGAGTTCACCAGTGGAGACCTGACTTTGCAATAAACACCATAGAACACTGGCTTACCCTCAGCCTGCTTTGAAGTTCAGATACTGTATGACCTTCCTCCGGGAAATGCATTATTCACAGTGTTACTCCCAGGGACTCTCGTCATGCTTCTCAAAATCCACCAGTGTTGATGCTTCCCAGCCTGAGGTGGGACAATGGGGGTCGGGCAGGCCTCCAAGGGCACAGTGCGTGTTGGCATTACTCTATTCAGCAAGCGGGAGAACATCTTGGTGGTGACTGCGAAGAAGAGCTGTCATCCGTGATCCAGTGTGTGCCTCTGATGTACACTGCACCTTGTGCTATGAAAAGCTAGTGGCACAGAGTGAGGCACGGGGAATTTGAACTTACGTCTCATTAGCCTGGAAAACTCAGGGATAAAATTGCTTCTTGAACCTGGATAGGGCCCGAGAGAATCAAACCCTTCGCATCTACTAATATGCGACATGCATGCATTTTTGCTGGAGGACACACTCTGCCTCTGGCATTTGTGATGACGGATCTGAGGCTGCTGGGAGGGATGCAGTATCACTTGCTCACTGATCTCCAAAGCCAGACTGATTGAGATGCAGCGTGTTCATAAAGCTCACTCTACCGATAGAGTAGAAGAAGCAAAAACAACCAGTTCCAGGAATAGGGAAAATCAACCCAAACTGTGAGTGTCACAGAGCCTTAAAGCCTGGGAGGGCTGGCCTTCCCACACAACAGCTCTGGCTTATGATTTTAGACAAAGAAATGAAAATGTGAGATTATTTCTGCCATCGATTCTCTTGATGGAGGACTGCTGGCCGTGAATGTGAATCAGTGGAGGTTTAAATAAGCCACAAGGAGAATCCCTACTCCAAAAGCCTGAACCACCTGAAATATTCCACACCTGAGCTTCTGTGATGGATCAAGGTAAAAATGCATGCTCACTGAAATTACTGTATATAATTACCTTCAGTCTATGCGTACAAGGTATATTTGGAATAAATGAATTTTGTGATCCTATCTGGTTTCCATCACCAAGATGTCTCACTACATGATAGACACAAAAATATTACAAAACCTCAAACAATCCTCAAGGTTGAAGCATGTCCGGTTCCAAATGTTTCAAAGAAAGGGTATCCAAGCCATAGCTTAAAGTCTCTTTTCCTACAGCTACCAATGAGCTTTTAACTTGACACCCGTTCCAGGAGCCTAAGTTAACTACTAATATGTGAACAGTGCTCATTATGGCTAGTAGCTCTTGGTCCGTAATGCGCAAAGGTGTTGGAAGAATTTCTCAGTCATTTGTCACCTGGTTTCAGCATATTAGACACCCTGAGATATAAGAGACCCATACCATACATACTCAGGACTTAAATTATAGTACTGCATCAGAGTTCCCTTGCCTGAAGGAGGGAGTTAACAAGAATATCATCAATGCCTTCAGCACATGAGCCCGCCCCAGGAGTTTCACAGTAACTTGAAGTATTGCTTTGGTCAAAAGGAAGATATTCTGACAAACCTCTTCTAAGGGCCAGTGATGCAGAGGGAAGCATGGGGAGCAATGCCCCATGTCAGGCCAGGGTCTGGTAACTATGGTACGCATCAGGCATTCTTGAACAATACATTCAGAGACATCCCAGAATCCTGAAATCGAAGGCCATCCTAGACAACCCCTAAAGCAGCGAGGAATGTTGTTAGACCCTCCTCCCCCTTCTATGAGTGAACACTTTCATTCTCAAATTTACTTTCCCCAGTTGAGAGGGTGACAATGAAGGACTGTGTCTCGTTGAAAAGAGCTATTGGGTAGTGGATGAGGGTCACTCGCCCGCTGAGCCTCTCAGGCCTGCCACCCTGGCAGGACGTGGAATTCAATTAGATTCTTCATAATAGAGTTACATGTGACAGCCAGGTGACTCATCTCCAAGAATCACCACTTGAAATAAAGGGAATCATGCCAACAAACGCATGCCGAGAAGGTGTGCAACTCTTTTGCTAGACATGACAAATCACCGATATAAAAACATGTGCGATTGTTCACTTTTATAGCAATGGATGGGGGCTGTCGTGGGCAGGGAGAGTTTGTCATCCCTTCGAGCCTTCCTCAGGACAGGCAAATATCAGGGAAGAAGTCCAGAGGTGACTAGCTGGAAGAGAATTCCCCTTCATGGTGGGCCACTGAAGGCTGGTATGTATATGTGAAACACGTAAGAACAGAGAGGGGATTGGATGAAAATCACAGTCATCAGGATGAGCAAAATGCTTCCATCTCTGCATAGAACACTAGAACTAGAGGATGCAGTCATGGGATCAAAGCTTTAAGTTTAGAGCAGATAGAAGAAAATAACTACATAGGAAATATAGGGATCTGCTATAAGGGAGACTATGCATGGCGCAGGTATAAACGAGTTCAAACTAGGGATGTGAAAAGGGATTCTATGTATAAAAAAGGAGTAAGTCTTGACTCTCAAACTTAGTATACTGATTCCTAAAAGGCTTTAGCAATGGGGTCTCCTTGTATTATCAAGGAGAGCATCAGTTGGACAGGGCAGGGATCACAGCAAACTGAATTCTCACCCTCATGAAACCTACCTCTTGGACAGTTTATAAAAATGTGCAAGGGAGCTGAGGAGGACAGTACTGCAGGTTTTGGGAACTCCACCTATTAAGATGGGCAGGATCTTCCTTGATCAGATCTGTGGTACCTGTCGGTTTTTCTGTGCAAGTAGTTATGGGCTCCCTATCAACCTTTCAGAACTCAGCTCTGCTCGATTCATTCACACCAAGGGTAGAGTGTGTCTTTTTAACAAGGCAGTTTAAATTGCAGCACAGTAGAATCCAAGATTGGATCATGCTTACCGGCTGTTGTGTGATTTGACAGGTAGGGTGCAGACATTGCAATAGCCAACTGGGGGGACAGCTATGAACTGCTACTGAAGACAGCCGATGTTTTAAGGGAAGTCATTTGATCCTGGAACGTGCTCTAGTTTGAGAAAGTGAAGGCTTTGAGGAGCATGAACCATCTTATAACTCTTGAAGAAAGAAGATGAGGCCATCTTTCCCAGTTCTCCTTTACCAAAACCAAAAATCTACTTACATCTGCTGTCACCACAGCATCAGATCCGGACTACGAACCGTGGAACAAGAGGTTACAAGAATCTAAGAGGAAACCTTTCTCTTTTCAAAACAGTGTTTCTTTTCCTCCCACTGCAGTTTGTGGTGAGAAAATTATGCAGGCGGTTTCTCCCTCTGTTTAGACTAGTGCAGAAGAGTCTGTGCTGCTACATGGTGAACTACGTGAGAGAAGAAATTGGAGCCCTTAGTGTGAAAAGATGTATTTCATGTAAATCCTGAGTGGAGGCTATATCAACAGCATGGCTATAAAACTTTATTTGGGCTTAACTTTAAACTTAAAAAGTCTCAGTTACTTCATTGAATTTGCCAACTTCAAGAAGTGGTACGAATCTGTGCCCAGTGCTAAAAGCTGAGTGCAAATGTGGCTTGTGCTGGCCAGTGTGTCAGAGTCTTGTTGGAGAAGAACTGTAGGTACCAGAACCCATTCTTTCTTATCAGTCTTGACCCAAAGATGTCACCATCCCTAGGTACTTATCACCAAGTACTTGGTGTTGATGGCAAGCTTTCTGAACCGGGGCAGAACCACTTGGTTACCTTTCCCATGTAACTTTAGCATGGTAGTATAAGTAAAGTGAAAACTGGAAAAGGATGTCGAAGGGAGAGAGGCAAGGTGTGATGGTTTGAATATGCTTGGCCCGGGGAGTGGCACTATTAGAAGGTGTGGCCTTTTGGGAATGGGTGTGGCCTTGTTGGAGTGGGTGTGGCCCTGCTGGAGTCAGTGTATAAATGTGGGCATGGGCTCTAAGACCCTCATCTTATCTGCCTGGGAGTCAGTATTCTGCTAGCAGCCTTCAGATGAAGGTGTAGAACTCTCAGCTCTTCCTGCACCATGCCTACCCGGATGCTGGCACATTCCCACCTTGATGATAATGGACTGAACCTCTGAACCTGTAAGCCAGCCCCAATTCAATGTGGTCCTTATAAGAGTTGCCTTGGTCATGGTGTCTGTTCACAGCAGTAAGGCCCTAACTATGACACAAGGGTAGTAGGCTAACACACTTACTAGCTTTTATTTAATGCTAAACACACACCCAATATATAGCCAACTAATGGCAGCAGGGACCATCTTATCTATGTGAGCTTCCAGGGGACATGCTCAGCTGACATCGAGTGACTGCTGCTGGGAACCCACAGAGGATGCCCCTGGCCTCTTGCAAAGGCAAAGCCTCTGGCACTCAAGGCTATGTTTTCCAGCCAGAACCTTCATTGCTATGCCACTAGGGTCCTGCATTACTGCCCCAAAGGACTAATTGCTATTTCTTGAGCATCACACCCCTCATACGCATGCTCCTGGGGCCTGTGCTTCTTGCTCACCTCTAGTACACACGTGCTCCCACTGTTTTCTTCAAAGTTGTCATACCTATGGTCTCCACACCAAGAATTCCCCATAGTTAATACCACATGCAGATTCTAATGCTGGCAGTCTTAACATTTATCTAACATGGTATATGAAGGTTTAGTCAAACATCCTACACATGGTGGGAAGCTAACTGTGTCCCTCCCCCAATACACACACACACACACACACACACACAAATGGGGTGGCAGAGAGAAAGGGGGATCATTCTTATATCTTCAGAAAAGGAGATCAAGATTAGATAATATAGAGAAACTGGTATAGTGAAATCCACCTAGGAAATGTATCCATTCCATACACTTTCATTTTGAACTTTCTGTAGGTTGTGAGTTTGAATATATTGGAAACCTTTCTGGTTGTTGCCAGCCCACGTTTAGAGCTCTAGCCAGGGATCATTGTGAGCTTGCCTTTGTCATGGACATGCAATACAGAGTAGCCTAAGTGCCAGACCCCTCCCTCTGGCATGTAGACTGTAGGGTACAGTGGTATTCCTTTGCCTTAACCATTCCTGGAAGATGCCAGGGAACTAGAGGAACCCTACTGGGTGCACACTTGCTGGGGCTTTTCGCTCCAACCAATTCGGGCAGTTAACTTTACCCTGCTCCCTTTTCTGTAGAACCACCATAGAGTGTTTGCCTTGCTCCCATTTCTGCCTCAAAACCACCCTTAGGCTCCTCTCTTAGCCATGAATGGGGAGCCAAGCCTCTGTCTCCAGGACTGTGAGGATAATAATATACTTTCACTTCCCACTTGTGCCTGTACTTGACCTAAGAGAACACAATATCTTCACAGTATCAGTTACATAAGCATAAACTGCCCACCTCCATATGTGGCCTCTGTGTTATGAGCAATTTTTTTTTCCCCATTCAGTGGCATGGATAAAGCCCAAGTTCACAGCACCTAATCTTTGGAAGGTAAGGGCAGAGGTGAAACACACCATTGTGTAGAGATGAAGAGGGGGGTTGGGGTAGATGTAGAGATGGCTCGGGGTAGAATGAGAGAGAGAGCGAGAGAGAGAGAGAGCGAGAGAGAGAGAGAGAGAGAGAGAGAGAGAGAGGGAGGGAGGGAGGGAGGGAGGGAGGGAGGGAGGGAGGGAGGGAGAGGGAGAGGGAGAGAGAGAGAAGGAGGGAGGGAGAGAGAGAGAGAGAGAGAGAGAGAGAGAGAGAGAGAGAGAGAGAGAGAGAGAGAGAGAGAGAGAGAGCGCACTATAAATAGGAACACTGGTTTCAGCTTAATGATCATTGCATCTATTCTCATTAGACTCGCCTTAGTGCTGGCACTGGAAAGTTCTACAGGGCACAGATGTTGTTTGTTAGGCAAAATTGTTGTTGCAGATACCACAGCACATTGAAATTTGCAATGGCTTAAGTTTGCTGAGAGTACAGTCACTTCTCAGTATCTGAGGGGTGTTAGTTCTTGCCATACCCATGCCAGCAAGCAGATGGGTCAGGTTCCTGACACCAAATGGCTAATGTATACACACAGTCCACACACATACCTCCTGAATGCTTCAAATAATCTTCAGGTTACTTATGGTACCTAACACACTGAGAATGTTATGTAAGTACAACCGTGATTATTTGTACTTGTGTTATTTTTTTTATTATTGAATTTCAGCCTTCAAAACTATGAGAAATAAAATTCTTTTAAAGTTATTTTTTTTAATTAATTTTATGTGTACCAGCATTTTGCCTGCACGTATTTATGTATGTATGTATGTATGTATGTATGTATGTATGTATGCCATGTTCATGTTTGATGCCTTCAGGGGTCAGAAGTGGGTGTTGGATCCCTTGAAGTTGGAGTTGCGGGTGGTCGTGAGCCACTGTGCAGGTGATGAGAACTGAACATGGGTCCCCTGCATGAGTGCTCTTGATCACCGAGCCATCTCTCCAGACCTGACAGAATTAAGTTTTGTTGCCTAAGACATATGGAGTCTATATGCTTTGGTATGGAAGCCTGAGCAGACTAATATAAACAATGAATCAGGTTTTCTAATTTCTTACATGGATGAAAACATACAAAGATCAGAAACCCACAAAGCCGATTTATTAGCTGTCTCACTACAGCCACCGTCTTCATATCTTTTTTGATCATCTACTGTGAGAGGGAGATAGGACTAAATAGTACCTGGTAAAGTTCTCTAACAACGCTAGCCCAATGGCTACCCAAATGGGATGGTGAGGCCATGAAGTCATGCCACCATGCATTATCCTTTGAAGTCATGCTTTCTTTCTGCATTCATCTACCATGTGTGGGAAGCCTGCACCTCACAGGTTCCTCACGCAGAAGGTACTGGTGATAGTCATGTAATGTTTACCATGTAGCTCCTGGGTAAGGATGCTTAGGGAAGCAATTGTGGAGACTTAGAAAGGCAGGGGACAGGGTTTTACTCTGATCACACTTTCCCTCTGGGGTTATCCATCATTCCAGTAAGAACCCATTTCTCCAGGACCCATTCACCTTGGATCACATCCACGACACAGGCAGCTCTACTGTAAGACTCTGATGCCCCAACAATTCCTAACTCTGGCCCATGTGCTGCTAGGCAGGCTCATGATGGGGAAGAGGAGGTAGAAGAGGGGGCCATGAAGAACACAGGAAGAATAAGGAATTTTTTCCACTCAACTGAAGAACCAAGAATTGTTAAGACACACATTCCCCAAGTCCACTGTGGTTTTCCTGATGAAGTGGAAGTGAATCCTGAAGGAGAGTTAGTTCTGGATGCAGCTCTCTGATTGGGAAGTTGGGTGACACTCCTGTCCAGGATCCTAGTTCCTCCACATCTTGTCAGATCACTACCCACTTCTTTTAATCAAGCCTGGTGCCTTCCAATAGTCCCACATTTTCTTTCCAACACACGGACCAAACAACAGCCATAAGAACATACTAGCCACTCATGAATCTCAATTTAGAGTTCTGGAATTTCTTAGTTGATTAATTCCTTCTGACATGGCCCAGATGTCTCTGGTGTAATTAGTGACAGAATGGGGTTAGCAGAGCTTTTCATGGTGATGCAGATTCTTTATGACTGATTGCTCATTTATGAAAATTAAACAAATCTAATGGAGTTCAGACCTAAAAGGATAGCACTATCTCAACAGTCCCTAGACACTAACATCTCTCCCAATCTTATCTTTACCACATTTAAGAGACAACCACGCACAAGAAAAGGTTATACTGTGTTTTTATGAGTTTGCTCCAAGTGTTATATGGTATGGATGCTCATAGATCATATAGATACACTGAGAGAGATCTTCAATCCCTCACATACAGGGCCCCATGAATAGCCATTCCACTCAAGTTCCTGAGCTCACAGTGAGGTTGTCATGTTCTCTCATCTATTAGGTAACTAAATAAATTAGAGGATATTATGAAATAAATATCCTGTAGCTATTCTTTCCTATCTACTAGCCTCCTATTTCTTCTACTGATAATAGATTCTTGTCAGTTCATACTGCATTGACAAGAGAAGCCTTCTTGGCTCAGGTGGTTCTGCTCAATGCCTCTAGTAATTTTGAGGTGCACAGTGCACAGCTAGCTTTGTTGGCATCTGTGACAAGTCTTCAATTGTTTCCTATTTCTATTTATTCTACCCAGTGACCGGGAAGGTTATTTTATTTTGTTTTGTTTTAATATTGGGCCTCAATATATAGTCTTGGCTGGCCTGAAACTTCCTTTATAGACTAGGCTAGACCCAGCACAATCTGCTTACCTCTGCCTTCCAAGTGCTGGGATTAAAGGCATGTCGCACCATGACTGTCCTCTGGGAAGATAATTTAAAGACCCACTCCATCATACCTCTCACTCCTCAGCCCTAGTTTTGCTCCTTCCTAAGGGGTCTTTATCCCAGCTGAGCCACTGAAGTGACCTAAAATATCATTACCTCTGAGCCTTTTCCAGAGTCTTTTTCTTGGGAAT
Organism: Tokudaia tokunoshimensis; assembly: GCA_036184795.1. Taxonomy (NCBI): domain Eukaryota; kingdom Metazoa; phylum Chordata; class Mammalia; order Rodentia; family Muridae; genus Tokudaia; species Tokudaia tokunoshimensis. The sequence continues at coordinate 21,245,547 of BTHU01000022.1, forward strand.
CTATTCCCAATTCTCTACAAATGTTCTTCACCCCGTGAATGTCAACCAGGCTTCCATCTTCTTCAGGGGCCCTCTGTGAGTCTGCATGGTTCTACCTACTCTGGATTGCATTTGCTAGAGCACTCTAATACAGCCACTCCTTGGGTCCTGTAGAGGCCTGACTTTGCACTCCTGTGGACACCCAAATCCACTTATGCGCAAGCCCTTTCTACAAAATAGCACAGTATTTTCATAGACCCTACACATACCCTCCCCTATACTTTAAATTATCTCTAAATGACACACTGCCTAATTCAATGCAGATACTGGGTAAGTAACTGTAACACCATGCTGTTGAAGGAAATGACAAGAAAAATGTCTGAACATATTCAGTATAAATTTTTTTTTGGTTTTTTTTTTTGTTTGTTTGTTTTTTGTTTTTCGAGACAGGGTTTCTCTGTGTAGCCCTGGCTGTCCTGGAACTCACTTTGTAGACCAGGCTGGCCTCGAACTCAGAAATCCTCCTGCCTCTGCCTCCCAAGTGCTGGGATTAAAGGCGTGCGCCACCACCGCCCGGCTCAGTATAAATTTTTTAATAAATATTTTTGATGTGTGGCTGGCTGAACCATAGATATAGACTCTGTGGATGCAGAGGACTGACGGAATATGTATTCATTAAACTAGTACAGAGCTGTGTCCACTTTGAAAATAACATAGTGTTCTGTCTATTGAAGGCATGTTGAGCAAATATGTACAATACATACATATAAGGGTTTATTCTGCACACTATTGAATTTTTCTTAAGGGGTGTTTGTTGTCCAAGGCTTAAAGGGTATATATAACTTTGACTTTGTAGTTTTAATACCATGGGAAAGCCTTAAAAAGATATAGGCAGGCTACTACAGATGCTCACTGTTGCATTTTTTTTACAGTAGAGAGTGTAGAAGAGCCCCTTGACCTGCACCAAGCAGCTACTAAAACCACACAGTGGAATAGTTACAAACACGAGGTTCAGCTCCTACATTGCTCTATACGAAGAACAGGTGAGAAGGCAGCATGTACAGAGATGGTTGATTTTTGCTAGACAGTGGGTCTATGTCTTGGAGGGTGGCCTATTTTCCCTTTGATATTCTGTGAATTAAAATGTTGGGATACTAAACTGATGTGTTAAATGGTTCTTAGAGAGCCAATAGCGCTTTTATAGCACGGGCACCCAGCTGAGATAGATGGGGACACTGGTAAAACACAGTTAGGCATGAGTTCCTGTTGAAGCTGGACCATATGATAGCTCACATGGATAGCTAACAGGTAGGATGCCCAGGTTCTAGTCATGCTTCCACTCTCCTGCCAGCCCTGGAGAGGCCACTTTCTCTTCTTCACTCTGTCTACTATAAATGAGTGTGTTTTCCTTCTCCATCACATGTAAAATGTAATAGAGGTCACTTAGATACTATTCGTAAAAACACATTCCTGTCCAAAGGAAAGACAGGGACAAAAAATGGAACAGATACTGAAGGAAAGGCCATCGAGAGACCACCCTACCCAGAGATCCATTCATTCCATCTGCAGACACCAAACGCAGACTCTATTGCTGATGCCAAGAAGCGCTTGCCCACAGGAGCCTGGTATGGCTGTTCCCTGAGAGGTTCTACCAGCACCTGACCAATACAGATGCAGATACTCACAGCCAACCATTGGACTAAGCCCAGGGACCCCAAGGGAAGAGCTAGGGGAAGGACTGAAGGAGCAGAGGGAATTGCAACCCCATAAGAATAATATCAACTAAGTGGACCACCCAGAGCTCTCAGGGACTAAACCAAAGAGTACGCATGGTTTGAGATACATATGTAGCCGAGGATGGCCTTATCTGACATTAATGGGAGGGGAGGCCTTGGTCTTGTGGAGGCTTGATACCCCAGTATAGGGGGATGCTAGATCAGTGAGTGGGGAGTAGGTAAGTGGGTGGAGGAGCACCCTCATAGAGGCAAAGGGGATGGGGGAGAGGGAGGATAGGATGGGGGTTTCTGGAGGGATAACCGGGAAGGGGGATATCATTTGAAATGTAAACGAATAAAATGATTAAAAAAACACAAAGTATGTTGTACAAAAGCAGTTGATAGGCATCTGATCATATCATTCATGGTGAAATGTAATTTCATTATACATCCAACTCCAAACCTGAGCCCATTCATTAATCACACAAGGCAAAAAAAAAAAAAGTACAAAATACATTTTAGAGCAACCCTGTTAAGCCTGAACTTCCTTTAAAGGTATCCCCACACCCCTTATTGGCTATTTTATTGTGGTTGCTTTTTGAGACAGGGTCTCATGTAGTTCAGGCTGGCCTCTAACTTGCTACGTAGCTGAGGATGATCTTGGGCTCCTGATCCTCTTGCCTCCCCCTCTCAAGTGCTGGGATTATAGGCATGTACCATCACACCTCACTTCTCTCTTTCTTAAGAGAACTGACAGCAAATGAATGAAATTAGTTTTAATTGCAGAAATAGTCCAGACTTTAGATCAATAACTTACAAACATTTAAAGCTTTCGCAGACTCATTACATAAGGAGCAAAGCACTTTTTTTTTTTGTCTGTGTAAACATTTTGACATTGATTCTAATTCACCCAGATGGGCGATAATCTTGAATCGGTCACATAAATACAGTGTACATATTTACAGATACACATACGACAGATAAACACCGAAGGCTCTTGGCATATGGCTGGCAATTGTATATCAAATGCTTCTTGACACAGAGACATAAATCCTGGTCGTGACTTCATGTCCCAACACACACATACAAATACCCAAACACCCCATGGGGCTATCTTCTCAGAGAGGCCTCAGATAAAAAGAATGAGAGAATATGAAATTGTCCCGTGAAGGGAAGGGGGGCTGTGCACCTCAGAAGGTGTTGGACTTACCTGTTAAGTGGTTGGCAATCCGGGCAGTGGGTTTGGGAGGCAGGGCCGGGGGCTGCTTGTGAAGGGATAACTGCTTCACTGGGGTCTCCTCATGGTCTCCAGAGAAAGCAGCAGATTTTTTGGGGGGCAGGAACAGAACTGGTTTGGCTGAAGGATCTTGGGACAGGAGGACTCCAGACTCACTGGCAGAGGGACTCTCTTCAGACACTGAGGGGACAACCACATGATACACAGGAGACATTACACAAACGCAGTGCAGGCTAGCTAGGGACACAGGACAGGGACGCTGGCGAGTCAACAACACAGCACAGTGCCACCTGCTGCAGAAGCACATGGAGAGAGATAAAGCAAGGACAAGAGAAAGCCAAGAAGGCAGGTAGGGTGTGGAAGGGCAGGAAGGGGAGGAAGAGAGAAGGGGAGAGGGAGCAAGGGGGGGAGGGGGAAGGGCATTTTCTCATGAAAAAGGTCACCATTTCAAACTGAGCCTGCACCATCCAAAGAATACAGATGCTCTATCATGTGACTCAGGAGACCAGAGGCACAACTAACAGGACAATGAGGAGAAAGAAGGATTTCAAGTCCCTAAACTGAACACGAACTTTTCCTTGGATTCCCTGAACTCTTCTTTTGCTGAGAGAAGAGAGAGACAGGCCACAAACTAATAGAGAGTATTGGTGTCATCCACTGGGTCTTGCTCTCTGGGATACCAGTGGCAGTTGGCAAAGTTAACACCACCACACTTTGGCGGCTGCTCCTCTAATCTTTGGAATGGTCAGGACCAAAAGTCGGGGTCTCAATGTGGACTCTAGTTCTAAGGCCCGACTCTTGACCTGCCTGGCCCTTTATGTTCTCACAAGGCAGAGGATGTGCAAAGGCTATGTCTTTTAATTTGTCCAGTTCCTTTACTTCCAGTTTGTCAGACTTATCATCTTTATTTATTTTTCCCTTCCTTTCCCTCTGCACTTCTCTTTCTAGGGTCTCATCCATTCTAGGACGGTTCTAAACTCACTCTGTAACAGAGGATGATCTTGAACTTCCAGCTCTCCTATTTCTATCTCCTGAGTGTTGAGATTCCAAGGCACGTACCACCCTGCCTTAGAACTAAGTACATGGCACTAGGGATTGAACCCAGGGCATCTGTGCACGTTAGGCAAGCACTGTAGCAACCAAATAACACCTTGGCTTTCACTGTCTGATTTTAACTCATCTCTTCTTTGGTTGAGCTGCCATGGGGCGGGGCCCACAGCTTCCTTCTGTGCTGCCAATCTGAGTAACAGCAGTAAAACTGTGAGCCTGGCAGGTAAATGTCACTAAAGCCGTCTAACTGCCACATTCCAGTGGTACATGGGAAGTTGGATGGTTCAAGGGAAGTTGAGTTAAAAAATAAAAAAAAAAATTCTTGCTTAAAATTCTAAAGGACAAACAAAATATTGTTCCATTGATTGTCTGTCTACCTTCTTCCCATGACTTCTACAAGGAGGGAGTTTATAAAGGACTCCTACCCACTTCTTGCCTTCCTTCTCCCCTGGAGGAAGTGATGCCTACATAGCAGTACAGCCATGCAAAGAACCTGACACCCAGAGTTTTCCCCACCTCAAGGGACATTGTTCTAATTACTTGCTGAACAATAGCTGTCCTGGTCCCACAGTTAAGTGTGGGAACCAACTTGGGAAAACAGCCTCTCACCTTCCTCCAATGTGAGCAAAGTGTAGAGGTGGATGTAACATACAGGGGCACCAGGACAGTGGCCTTTTCACCCACACTCCAAGTAGCCCCAGAGGCTCCTTGATCAGCCCATCTCCTGACATGTGCTGAGCCTCTCTGTTGGTAGGGATCTCTTTGGGATGATTAAGAGGGCTCTGTACCTTCTGAGAGAGGCAAATTGGCCACTTGGATGACAGTGGACCAAAGAGGGAGGCAAATAATCAGAAGACATCCAAACTCATCTATAGGCAGGCTCCATCTTAGTTGGGAAATGGTATACAATTTAACAAATGTGTCAGTTGTCTGCATCCAGTAGATTTGCTAAGCTGGAGTGATTATTGATGGGTATACTGAGACTAGAAGTTAAATGGTGTGGCCAGGCCTTCGGAGCAAGTGGATTAGACAGGCTTAGAGAGAGATAGGATTCTTTTGATTTATTTTAACAAAGGCAAGTGTCAGAAAACAAGATTTTTAAATCATCAATATTATAAAACAAGTTATAATAGTTTTAGAGTGAAGTATGTCACAAAAAGTGATTTTACGAACTATAAAGCATCCCATGAAAACAGCATTTGTATTTTCTTAGGTTCAGTTATATATAGACAACTATGCAGTCAGTTTCCCCAACAATTCCAGGTCTCCATGCTCCGGATGATGCAAATAAGCATTCCAAGTCCTGCCAGGAGACTGTGACATCGGGGGCCCACCCCAGGCCTCTGCTATGTCATTACCTGGTCCATCCATAATGTCTGAAGCTTGGAGCACCTCATACGAGCAGGGGTCCCTGGGCATTGGGACAGGCTCCATTTCCGACAGAGCAGGCAAAGAGAGTTGGCTGGAGCTCAGGGACTGCCCATTCTCCAGGGAGTCATCTTCATTTGATATTGAGAGTTCTCCATCTGTGGGAGGGAAAGAGATGGTAGTATCAGATAAGGTCTGTCCTCACAACGACACTCGAGGCTGCTAACAAGTCGAGATGCTCTGAACCGTCTTTATCAAGATTAGTATCTGTACTTGACTGTACCTTTAGAGAGAGCCCCATTCAGTAAGTCTTTTCAGAGGAAAACAATTTACACGCATAGGCTTACTGAATTTTTAATCATGTAGAGTTCATTGTGTGTATGTATGGGCGGGCCCTATGAGACCAGAACAGGATATCACCACATGAGCCATTCCAATCTGTTGGCAGGGACTCCTCTTTGTGCCCATTAGGATTGTTCTCTATCTGCCGAGAGAGGCACATTGGCTGCTTGGGTGACAATGGACCAAAGAGGGAGGCACTCCAGAGGATGGTACCAGAGCTGTAGTAAGTGGTAACTGTGAGTCTTCCAGAGTAGGTGGCTGAGAACTAAACTCCAATCTTCTGCAAGGATGTTTTATGGCTTCTTAGTCACCAAGCATCTCCTAGCCCATACACTTCTTAATAAAAGTGAATGAAAAATTATTATTTTCCTTTGAACTTTTAGAAAGATATAGAAACTTAGCAGGCGACAGAGACTGGAGACCCAAGATGGAGAATTTCTACATTAGGGAGCAAATATTGGTGTCTCTCCACAAACTGATGTAAGCCCCTATTGCTGAAGACAACACAGATACAACTCATTGACCATAGAGAAGTCAAGCTGGTACCTACATAGAGTCTTCACCCCTACTAAAGGTACATGTTTTAAAAGCAAAAATTTGGTACTAGAAGGTACTCCACATTCTACCAAAGGAGAAAGGTGAACACCAACCCAAATTGAACAAAACCTTCAATCTATAATGGTGACCTACCTGCGAAATGTACTGATGCAGTAGTGGCCCAAAGCTCGTAAGAGTAACCAACCACTATCTGATTTGAGTTAAGGCACACTCCATGAGATGGAACCCATGCCCAACGCTGTTTGGGTGGCCATGAGCCTGAGACTAGATAGGACAGTGACCTGGGGGGGAACCCAGATGATACTGTTCTGCTAAAGGAATGTAGCAATAAGATGACTTGAAGTGACATTTTGCTGTATGCATAGATCAGAGCCTTGCTTAGCCAATATCGGAGAAGCTTCCCCCCTGCAGCAAGTGGGAACAAATACAGAGACCCACAGCCAGAGGTGATGCAGAGAATAAGAGATCTTTGAATGCTCAGACCTAAAAGGGATGTTACCACCAAATCATTCTCCTTAGGACTCAGGGAACCCTTTAGAAGAGGAGGCAGAAAGAGTGTAAAGCCAGAGGAGATGGAGGGCACGAAGGAATCAAAGTCTTCTACTTAGTATCACGAGACAAAGAACCTCAGATACCTGTTTGTTTGTTTGTTTGTTTACTTTTTGTTTCTAATGAGAGGCAGAATGAATGTGGATCTGGATGGGAGAAGAGGTGGAGAGGAACTGGGAGGCGTTAAGGGTGAGGAGAGGGGGAGGGGAACCATAATCAGGATTTACTGTATGGAAAAAAAAAACTACTTTAAGTGAAAGAACAACAACAACAAAACACCAAACCACAACAAAGCCCAAAAAGCATTAGGGAGCAAAGAAGCAGTGAGAACTTGCAAGCCCAGCAGGGAAGGAGACAGTTGGTCTGTCTCCCTTAGTCCTCGGTGCGTGGGCATCTAGGAAAATGTACAATCTCTACCTAACAGGCCGTAGCAGCCCAAAGCAGCTGGGAAGTGCCAGAGTTCTTTGGTGCCAACCACCAGCCATGTCAACTTTGATCTGCTTGAAGCTCAGTTCCTCAAAGGGCCAAGAGCTGACAGCCCCGATTGAGGATCAAAGGTTCCCCGTTCAATGGCCATTTGTTAAATCAAAACTCCCTCCAGCAGGATTTCATCGACACCCAGGGAGTCTTAGATAGCTGAACGTTAAAGCCAAATTAATTTTTCAAGAGGACTTATGGCTCTTTCAGTCAGATGAATAAACACCCAGATGAAAGACAAAGTCATACCCACTCAGAAATAGAGCTCTGTAAAGCAATGGCCTGACTTAAAACTGAAGAGAGAGAGAGACAGAGAGAGAGAGAGAGACAGAGAGAGAGAGAGAGAGAGAGAGAGAGAGAGAGAGAGAGAGAGAGAGAGAGAGAGGGAGACAGAGACAGACAGAGAGACAGAGACAGAGAATTGTAGAAGTAAAAGTGAGCCTAATTTGAGATTAATCTTCCCTTTAACTATTTTCCTGTCTATGTTTTGATTTTATATGTCTATGATATCTGATAGCATGGAAATCCTTCAGGCCACTCCATTAGAACTGCCTCCAATAAAAGGTATGCTTACTAAAGTAATTTATGAAACCAACAGACCATAAGTAGTACAGGGTTCAAGGATCTACAGTGTTTGACCTCGATCCTCTATAAAACATTAAAAAAAAAAGGAGAGAGAAATATCTAAACACTCATTGAAGCAGACAGACACACACAGTAGTGGCCTTTGAAGGCAACGTTGAATCTTATTTTCTTTTCTTCACTCACCCTTTCTGCACATCCTAAATAGTAGTAGATGCTACTGTCATGGAGATGAAAGGTATGGTTACGACTAGTTAATAGGAGCACAGGAGCAGGGCAGGACCTTAAGGCCAGTGCTGTGGAGATTACACAGCTGAGCTGCAAATCTGCAGGACGGGGAGAGCTGTGCCGTGTTAATGTGGCTTTACAGTAGCCCAGTCTTCTCAACACGCTTTTATTTATCATGTTCAAACTGATACCATGAGAAGTGGCTCTGCTAGCAGTCCCCAGTTGGTAGGATGATGATACAGTGGTCCCCAGGAGGCCACTCTGATGCTTGATGTTCCAAGCATATTCACAGGCCCAGAGAAAGTCACCTGAGGAGGAGAGGGTCTTACTGCAATCACCAGGCATTGCTTTTTGAATGACGGTTGCCTGATTTGAGAGTTGAAATTACCACACGGGCAGCTCTGGAACAAAAGACGCAGCTGCAGTTGGATTGGTCTGGGTGATGCCTGTGACTCTGGATTTCAATAAGGAAGTGACTGCTTAGAACGTATTCACAAATATTTATATGATACGAAACAGCTAAGAGCTTATAATGTTCCTTCAATGTTTGGACTCATTGTTTATCCTCAATTCACCAATATTTCATTTTAATAAATGAGCCATGATTTTTGTGTACTTTAGGGGACATATATTTCCAAGTGGATTGATTAACTTCTTAGAGTATAAGCAGCAACAAAGAAATAAATGTGAATATCCTGGAAGCAGAAATTTTTACCAATTATGGTAATATGATATAATTTACTCTCAATTTTTCTTAAGAAGTAAGATAATTGTGTAGAATCTTAAATGATGAATTATCTGACATGGGTAAAAATAGAAGCATTATTAAACAATTATAAACATTATATATATGCATAAAAGGGAAGCCAGTTTACTGTCTTCCTAGGGACTTAGCTAACTGAGAAGCCAATTGGCTCTCTTTTCTTGGGAAGCCTCTACTCCCTCAAAATGGAGCTCCTGTGGATAAAAAATGACTTTTGCTAGGTCACAAAGTCCTGAGCTACTTTGCAGAGAGATTATCTTGGGAGTTTCGTTGTTGTGACTGATTAATACACATTTCCATTAAAAAATAGATAAAGAAATAAAAGATGTTGATGACACCTCCAGCCTCTCCAACACAAGCAGTTTCCTCTTTGTGCAAATATTTTTTATGGCTGAAGTCTTATTGTTTCATAATTTTGTGTGTTGGGGCTGAAGACATGGCTCAGTGGTTAGAGCATGGTTGTTATTCTAGAGGACCAAGTTCAGTTCCCAGTATCCACATGGTGGCTACCTATGGGTCTGTAACTCCAGTTATAGGAGATCTAACTCCCTCTTCTGGCATCTGTGGGCATTGCATGCTTGTGGTAAACATACATACAGACAAAACATCAACACACATTAAAAATCCCTTTAAAAATTGTCTTTTTAAAAATATTACCATTATAATCTCAATTATAATTCCCTAAGCAAATATTCTAGATGTTTAGTTATGTCTCTCACATCCCTACAAACATTAAAAATTCCCAGCTAATTGCTTAGCTTAAAGGTAGTACAGTATATGATGTTGGTCATACTGTTTTCACTTAAGTATGTGCTATAAAATGTAATGATGAAGATATTTAAATCACAAAGGCATTCACAATGTTTTATACCATTATGAAGATAAAGTTGATAAGGCCACCTTACATAGGGTTTTTCTGAAATTAGAATTCTAATGTCTACAGACACATAAATGGCTCTTGTGACGTTATCCAAAGGTTTTTCTACTTTACAGTTATTGGCAATTTTTAGACCAAATAGTTTCTGGGAAGGTCTTCAATATTAATGATGCTAACTATCTTTATGTACTGAGCTTACTATCTATCTCTACTCCATACCTACCTATCCATTCATCTATCCACCCGGCATCCTTATATATTTCTATCCATCCATTCATCCATCCATCCATTCACCCATCCATCCACCCACCCACCCATCCATCCATCTATTTACCCATCCATCTGCATATACACACACATATATATGTCACAAAACTGCTCAATAGGTAGGATAAATCTATAATCTTAATTATGACCAAGAGCAGTAGTTGCAAAAGTAAAGAATCATTTTATTTAGAGAGAGAGTCATGTTGCTTGAGTGAATAAACGTATAAACATATATATTAAAAAAGAATCGTGCTGTTATTTCTTAAAGTAAGACTTACATATTTACATTATTACCTTTTATAACACACACTAAAGTGGAAACAGTGTAACCAACATTATATACTATACCACTTTCAAGCCAATCAATTAGCTGGGAATTTTTAATGCTTGGGAGGGATGTGAAGGCTATCTGGCTGTGACATCTCTCACTCCATTGGTCACCTGGGTTGATACAGCTGATCTGGCTGACTAGGTGGGTGTCCTCTTCCTCTCTTGCCATTCCATATGTCTCTCCTAAAGCTGTGTGCTCCATTGAGAGGATGCCTTTCCTTGAGTAGAGGAGGACTGGTCTCCAGTTGTGGGTTACACATGTACCTATGTGTCCTGGCTAGAATCTCCAAACAAACCCAGTGCTTATTAATTCTAAGTTTGATTAACTCCAAGACTATTCTCCGTGTCTTCTGGCTGCTTCTTAGTACTGTTTATCATGCACCTTTACCAGCATTTTAAAATCGGTGCTATTAGAAGACCTTTCCTAATGCTGCACTCCCAAGAAGAAATACCACACCTCCACGACTAAGATGAAACTGCTGGGTTATTTTGTCCCTGTATCTACCCAGGTCATTATTATCTTCCTTATTATGGATGAAATAGTGAACCAGCCATTAGAAGTTATTCGGACGCTTTACATTGCCTTTAAAGGCATCTGTGCTGATGGTTAAATGGCACATAATGAGCCACAATCATGTGTTTCCTAGTAAAATGTGACCGGGAGGAGGGGGGAGGATGCAAGGGATTGGGATCCTGTCAATATGATGGGCTAGAGAATCACCATGGAAACAGATACTGAATGTGTATGACTGAGTTTTGGCTTACGTTAACTGGGGTGGGAAGACCCTAAATGTGGGAGTTACCATTCCATGGGCTCAGGTCTTATTTTAGATTAGGTTAACTGGGGTGGGAAGACCCACCCTAAATGTGGGAGGTACCGTCCTGTGGGCTCAGGTCTTGGAAGGTGTAAGAAGGAGGATTCTGATCAATTAGATTTGTTCAAAGCTAAAGATTATTAAAAGTTATTTCTAAATGAATGTCACCATGGAGAATGGGGAGCCGAAACGAAAGTCCTCATGGATACGGACATACCAACAGCTTCTACTTTTAAAAACAGTTACTCGAACATGGGGTCTTTTGTTTTGAGAACATGCAGAGTTCATTATCCTTTGGAATTTAAGATAAAAAAAAGAGTGCTAGTTTTAACTCTGAAAAACTTTAATAAAGTTAAGCTCAGCATGGAAGCTGGTTTTCTAAGTTATGACGTATGGCTTTTATAAAAATTTATGCTTGCACGTGAAGTTCTAGTGGGATTAAAGAAACCTTGTTTAATGAATTATGGTTGAACAGAAGTATGGGGAAGAGTTACTTTGCTTATATACGCACTCACGTGAATATATTGAACCAATACTTCAATAAGTTTCATATATATCAAAAATCTAAATATAAAACTTCAAACTCGAATGAATAAAAAAAAACAGAACAGTAGAAACATATACTTTATTCAGGCTGCACAAGAGGGACGCCAGATGGATGGCTTGGACTTAGTCACACAACTTTCTGATTTTTAATTTACAAACTGGAATGCTGCAAAAGGAAGAGGAAAAAGCAGACTAGTGGGAAAATACAAGCTAAATATAGCTGACCACAGAACAAAATATTCTAAGTAAGGTGCTGTTTGTGCAGGTCAATCAAAACCAAGTCCCAGGTGATGCTTTGGAAATGTGTAACTTCGCTGGGAATGAGATCCGCGATCTGTGTGACTAAAATGACCATGTGGGTGACGCTGATACATGAGAGAGTGTTTGAAACAATGTCAACTACAAGTGCGGGGCTGGAGAACAGTATGCACACGTCGGTGACAGTGGCGTGAAAATGAAAGAGATGCCCGTAGGAGGCCAGAGTTCTAGAGGGAATCTGGCACAACTGGAATAGAGCTTAATGACCATGAACTTTCCTCCCTATAATGATGTCTATGTTAATTTTCTATTGCTTGTGTGTTTTATATGTGAATGTGTCTTTGTGAGAATGTGGGTGAAGGGGCATGATGTGCATGTGAAGGCCAGAGGTCAACTCCTTAGGTACCTTTTACCTTGCTATGTGTGTGTGTGTGTGTGTGTGTGTGTGTGTGTGAGAGAGAGAGAGAGAGAGAGAGAGAGAGAGAGAGTCTGTCTGTCTGTATCTATGTAGTTTATATTTCAACCATAGATTCCCTCCCTCCTCTTCTCCTAGTCCCTTTCCCTATCCCCACCCACTTTTCTTCTGTTTCTCTTTTAAAAAAAGGCAGGCCTCCCACAAATATCAATCAGTCATGGGATTTCAAGTTGCAGTAAGACTAGACACCTCCTCCTCTCCTATTGAGACAGCACAAGGCAACCCAGTAGGAGGAAAGGTACCCAAAGGCAGGCAACAGAGTCAGAGACAGACCCTGTTCCCACTGTTAGGAGTCCCACAAGAAGACCAAGCTACACAACTGTTCCGTCTGTGCAGAGGGCCTAGGACAGTGCCATGAAGGTCCCTTGGTTGGTGGTTCAGTCTTTGTGAGCCCCTATGAACATAGGTTAGTTGATTCTGAAGGTTTTCTTGAATCTCATTTTTTTGAGACAGTCTCTCACTGGTCTGGAGCTCCTGAGAGCAGGCTGACTGGCCAGTAAGCCCTAGAAATCTGCCTGTTGCTTCGTCCCTTGTTGTGGAATTCAAAAGTGTGGACTGTGCTTGGCTTTTCCATGTAGGTTCTGGGACTCAAGCTCAGGTTCCCATTCTTTTCTGGTAAACACCTTCCTGACTGTTTCCTCAGCCTACATACATTTATTAATATTCCAACAAGGACAGAGGAGGGGTTCATGATGCCATTGACAGACAGGTGATGGCTGCTGGGAGGAGGCAGAGTCAGTTTTCTTCAGGGGTTGTGGCCCATGATAGGTTGGCCATACTCCAGTAGGTGATGTTACACCTGTGAGCGTAGAGGCGTCAATAATTGGACTCAGTGGGTTATAGGAAAAAGGTGGGAGGAAGGAGAGGAAGATGATGGAGGAAATGAAGAAGGAGAAGAAAGAAGACAATGATGATGAAGACACAAAGTTGGGAGGGGGTGTGGGTGGTACATGAGGAATTAGAGGGGAACAGGGGTTGCATATAATCTAAATACATTATATATACATGAAATTATCAGAGAAGAATGCTTTCATAATCAGGACAAAAAGATGCAAAACTGTACATGGAACCTTATTAACTTAAATGCAAAGCTAAAATCAAAACAAAATAAAACATTCCATTTTCCCTACCACACACATGATTTTTGTTAAGAAGAAAAAAACATTCCTCATCTCTCTGGTTCTTGCCAGAAAGAATTCTCCCTGACTGTTCCTACTTCTCGCCCAGTTCCTGACTCTCCATAGAGTTAGCCCATCACTAAGATTCAACCACTAGTTCCCATGATGGCCCACTGGGTAGAGCTTCAAGCTTTGCTTTCCTTCTTTCTCTAGACTGGTGTTTTCAAAGTATGCTTTGTCACTTGGCTGGGTGGTTGGAGGTGTTTTGGCGTGGGAGCAGGAGAGTGTCAGGTCCATTAGCAACTGCCTCAAGATCAGCTAGCTCCAGTCATCACCACAAGACCTTACCTGGACTTCCTATTTATATCGTCTCTCAAATGGTTCACAGGTACAGAGATGCAGAAGGGTGACCTCGGTCACCTCAGTGGACCCTACACCCTGAGCAAGCTGGAAGAATGTTTCTTCTATCTTAGGTAGAAGAAAATGGAAGGAGCCACAGATAGGCAACAAAAGGAATTGTGTCCTAAACGACACGTTCTTGGGAAGTTTGTGTATTAAAAAACAGAGGCGTGCTGGTGAGAACCCCAGTTCATTTTTGGAAGACATTGGTAGGAAGAGAAGTGACATGCAGATTGGAAAGGGGCCAAGCCCCAGAGCATGGGGAAGTTTGTGTCATCCTTCCCTTTACTACCTTGCAACAAGTTACTTCACTTCCGGGGACCTCAATTTCTTTCCTTTTAATTGAACAGACTCCATTAGATAATACCAAACTTCTAGATCTTCATTCCCCGGGGTGCTGGGAGATGCAAGAACCCCCCCCCAATATTTGCAAATCAGCCTAAAGGACAGATGAACTAAACAGCTCAAGCATTTTATATCTAGGTTTTGACTCTGGATAGAAAACTTAAGAACTGGGAAGTAAATGGATACATTTCTGGCTTACTATGAATAAAGTTTTAATTTTTATATAAAAAAAATCCTATAACATTTCAGTGGAGATCTAGAGCTTTTTGTTCCTTTTATAAAAATCCTCTGAGCACAGCAGAAAGATGGGCAGGAAGCAAGAAGAGGAGCGAAGATTTCTGCATCTCCAATGCCAAGTACTATATTGGACACTTTATTTATGATGGCAATAATAAGAGTCCTTCAAATAGCAATGCAGAAATTTACTATGTGCCAGCTCTGTCTCCATGTTTCTTCTGTCTTCTCCTCATTTCCCCCTCTTTTTCTCTCTCTGCTCCTCTCCTCCTCCTTTCCTCCTCCTTTCTGCTCTCCTATCTCTATTATCCTTCCCTTCCCTCTCTTCTCTATCCTCTGTCCTCTTTTATCTATCTATCTATCTATCTATCTATCTATCTATCTATCTATCTATCTATCTATCTATCTATCTATCTATCATCTATCTATTATCTATCAATCTATCTCTCTATCTCTTTATCTATCTATCTATCTATCTATCTATCTATCTATCTATCTATACCTAAAACCATCTATCTATCTGCCTGTCTGTCTATGTATCATCTATCTATCTATCTATCTATCTATCTATCTATCTATCTATCTATCTATCTATCATCTATCTATTATCTATCAATCAATCAATCAATCAATCTATCTATCTATCCATCTATCTATCTATACCTAAAACATCTGTCTGTCTGTCTGTCTGTCTGTCTGTCTATCTATCTCTCTATCTATCATCTATCTATCTATCTATCTATCTATCTATCTATCTATCTATCTATCTGTCATCTATCTATTATCTATCAATCTCTCTCTCTCTCTATCTATCTATCTATACCTAAAACTTTCTATCTATCTATCTATCTATCTATCTATCTATCTATCTATCTATCTATACCTAGAACCCTCTATCTATCTATCTATCTATCTATCTATCTATCTATCTATCTATCTATCTATCATCTATCTATCTATCATCTATCTATCTATCCATACCTAAAACCCTCTATCTATCTATCTATCTATCTATCTATCTATCTATCTATCTATCTATCTATCTATCTATCTATATCTTTCTATCAACAAACCACCATCCATCCATCCACCCATCCATCCACCCACCCATCTATCATCCATCCATCCATCCATCCTTCTGATGAAGATAGCATCCAAGTGTCACCTGACAAGCTTGGAAGTGTTAGCTAAACTGCATCCTCCTTGGGGACACATATGTGATAGCATTTACACTCGCACTCATGACAATGCAAACAGATTTTAATTTGCTGATGATTATTAAGAGTCATAATTAAAATAAAATAAAACAATGACTCCAAGCTGTGTTCAAGAGAATAATTATCATTTTAAAGACATGTAAGAAGATCCTGATGTAAGAATTTGTCAATTATTTTTCCCCTCAGAGACAGAGCTACTGTTAAGCTTGTTCTGGGTTCTCATTTCAGCTTCCCAGAAATTCTTTTTGACTAAAAAGGGCATCTTTTCAAGTGGCTAATGAGCAGAATGGTGAATGGGTTCAGTTCTCATTAGAGGGGCTCTTATCAGTGAGCCGTGGCACATATTCTTTTACTTTTTGTTAATTTATTGTACTTTTGCTACCAAACTAGAAAATCCCCCTCTACTCAATAAAAGAGGAGACATACTCTTCTCTCTTTTTTTGCATGTGTGTGTAGTGTAGATGTGTATATGAATACTCACTTGGGTGCACACATGTGTGTGAATATACATGCATGCATGTTCATGTGAGAGACTTTTGATGCCAGCAATCCTTCTCGATTTCTCTTTATTTATTGAGGCAGGGTCTCTTGCTGCACCCAGAGTTTGACAATATGATTAGTCTTCTGGCCAGCCTGCCTCAGGACTCCAGGTGCTCATGTCCCTACCTACTGAGTGCTGAGATTATATGAAGGTGCCAATACCTACCTGCCCTGCCCAACTTTAATGTGAGTTCTGGAGATCTGCAGTTTGGTCTTCAAACATGTATGGCAAGAAATGTATCCGTTGTACCAGCTTCCCAACCCAGAGCCACTATTCAGTAGCCCACAAGGTATCATTTAGTAACAAGTTACAGAGCTCTATAAGAGCTAGCTAACACCAGTAACCTTCTAAATCATCATCCCTAAAGACACTGGCTGCTCTGTAGACAGTGACACGAGCCAGCTGACTAAGAAACAAGTCACCCAAAGGATGTCATTGATGGATTAAGACGTTGAGCCCCACAGTGGAAATGGTCCCCTGGCACTTGCCACTTTTGGAAGAGGAAGTATTTCCTTCAATTTGTCTGATTAAATGAGATGATGCTACGGAGAGTTCACATGGTTTTAAGCATGGAGCATGGAAAGGAATATATTCTTACGAAACACTGCCCGCTAAAGAACTGTTGCCATTTGATTCTTAAGCATTTAAAAACGTAAAACTTATTTTCCTACAATGAATCAACTAACTAATTAATCACAGTCAGGGGCTTACCCAGGAGACTGTCAACCCATAATCCTCCTGCCGTAGCTACCTGAGTGCTGCAGATACTACAGGGGTAGCTCGAAAATCTTCTTTAAAAGAAACACAAAATGAACAAAGGCATGAAAAATGGTAGTAGCTTTATGCGACTAGCTTTATTCCCAGTGAGGAAAATCCATCTTGTACAGTGTGGGCATGCTTTATGTATGCCTGTTTCAAAGTGGCTGAGTACCAGGAGAATTGAAGACAGACTCTCCAGGAGGATCTCAACGGACCAGGGGACCTATATTTTAAGAATCCACAAGTTGAAGAAACTATCAGTTTATATTTTATCTCCCTCTGCAGTGAGAAGTTGTTGGACCATCTGGACCAACATGTACTTAAACATTTTTTTTTACTAGGAAGCATGAGGTTCCTTTCTGTTGACTGAGAGGATCTTTGGCTCGCAGAAGTCCCTTTAACCAACTGTCCATGTGAATGCATTCTGTCCTTAGCATGTTCATCAGCACTGTGACACATTGGGCAGAAAGGGTCACATCTCAGTATTAGTTAGCAAGTCACTCTGCTCTTCTTTATTGTTGCTATCGGTTTTGCTTTAACATCTTCTTTTTATTTAAAAAAAAAGTCTATGTTTTCAATATATTAGTATCTTTTGATTTTAGCTGACTCTCTTCTCTTACTCCAACTGTGTTCTCCTAAATCATCAACTGTGCAAGTGACAATGACTTCTGTGGTAGTTTGAATAAGAAACTCCCCCCACCCCAGGCTGGAGAGATGGCTCAGAGGTTAAGAGCACTGGCTGCTCTTCCGAAGGTCCTGAGTTCAAATCCCAGCAACCACATGATGGGTCACAACCATCCCTAATGAGATCTGATGCCCTCTGAAGACAGCTACAGTGTAATAAATAAATCTTTAAAAAGAAACTCTCCCCCCACACCCCAACTTCTAACCCGAGGCTCACATGTTTGAATCCTTGGTTCCCAGTTGGTGCTGTTTGGGGAGGTCCTGTACTTTTAAGGATGTGAGAGAAACCTTGCTGAAGGAAGTGTGTCACTCACTATAGGCTTTAATAATGAGCATTGCCTATCCATTCTCTGCCTCCATGTGTGGGTAATGATAGGACCTCTCAGCTTCCTGCTAGAACATCTGCTTGTTATGGTACCCACCATACCGTGCACTCTCCCTCCCTCTGGAATCTATAAGCCAAAAGTCACAGGTGTTTGTGGTGTTTTATCATAGCAACAGAGGGTCACTGATTCAACACTTTGTGACAAAAATGACAAGGGCAGCGGTCTTGGGTAGTATATTAGTTACTTGTCTCATCATTATAACAAAGTAGTTGACCAAAGCAACTTAAAGGAAGGAAAGGTTTATTTTGGCTCACAGCTGGAAGGTATAACCCACTGTGATGGGGAAGGCACGGCAGAAGGAACGTGAGGTAGTTGGTCACACTGCACCCACAGTCAAGAAGCAGAGACACATGAACCCCAAGTCTCACCCACTTGTTGCTAAGACCCCAACCCCTGGAACGATACCACCCATCCTCATGCTGATTCTTCCTTTCTCAGTTAAACCTCTCCGCAAACATTCTCACAGACCTTCTGTACATACAGAAGCATATGTACTAGGTGATTCTAAATTCCAACAAGAAGACAAAGAGGGCTAATCACTGTTGGTAGCTTGCTGTAGCAGCAGTTGCTGCAGTATTTATCAACACTTGCCTGTGGCTGCATGTCGACATTCACCAGTTCTTCTTCACATAAGCTCGTGTGATATGGGTTGCTTTTCTACCCTGGCACTTAGTGACCTGGTCACTTCACAGACACAAATCATGTTGTTTGGCTTTCAGAAGTGTCTTTGCCTTTGGCCCTAGTCTGTGAACACTGATGCTTTTGTAGCTACTGAATTAATTCTGACATCTATATTGATGAATTATCATGACTCTGAACACTATTTCTAGATAATGACTCTGGCTCCAAGGTTTGCAGATGAAAGAAGAGACCATTTTTCTATTGCTGAGTATTTTGATGTCAAAGATGCAACTGGGACAGTGAGTGCATATAGAAAGATCTGAACGGGAGTCTCTGTTAGTTCTATTGATACACTATGATAACATGAATCACACAGAATTCCGTTATCATGGTGCATAGGGCTTTCCGCTGCTAATAGGAAACAAAATTCTTCACTGGCTAGAGTTGTGGCAAGACAGCAGTAGAGGCTTGCTATGTCCAGACTTGAGCCAACCTCTAGAACGGGACACCCACATGTAGTAGTTTTTCGTGGCTGCTAACATTTTAAATGTTACCAGTCAGATGCTGTACCTAAAGTATTCTATGACTCCGTGAAGTTGGTGACTACTCTACCATAACAGATGTTTCCATTGTTGCCCAAAGTTCTTGAAAGTAGACTTGGAAATCCTAATGATGTGTCTAAGGAATATGTGGTGATTTTCCGGAGAGGGTTAAAGGGTGTTATGACACTGATCTACAATGCAGTGAGTAGTCTACTCTTGGAATATTTCCATGGCGCGAAGTTAGGATCCCTGGGAAGGTGATGTGTTCTGCGTGATGGTGGAGGTTGTGTCTATAAGACTGTATAGGAGACACAGCCTTTGGAGGAGTTCCTGAAGCCTTGTAATGAAGCTCGGCTCTCCCTAGGTGTGTGAGAGAGGTGTATATGAAGAAGAACCGGGAATCCACAGCACATCAAAGGAGAGCAAAGAGCAGGACACTGCTCATGTACTGTGGAAACCATAGTTCATAGCTGCTAACTTCTATGGTAGGTGAGTGAAGACCTAATAGCTCAAATTGGACATTCCCTTGATCCTCTAAAAACTCCACACAAGGACAAGCAAGGGCCAGAATAGAGTTTAATGGTCCATCATTTCTATTGCACTATCAAGGACATGAGGAAGCCACTGAACTGCCTCAATGGAGCAGGCTGAGGCCAGGCACTGTTTCTGCCACCACAGGCACGCTGGCTGCCAGGTATTCCCCACCATAATGGGCTGTGCCCTCAAGCCACGAGCCAGAATCAATGTTTTCTTAAGTAGCTTTTGCCAAGTATTTCATCACAGCAATGGAAAAAGTAATCATATGGATGTATATGTATACATATATTACATATGGGATAGATATGGTATATATATGGTATGTATGTGTACACACACACACACATACACACACACACACACACACATATATATCCAAACTACATCTGTACATCTAGGCACACATACACACACACACACACACACACACACACACACACACACACACACACACACACACATATCCAAACTACATCTCTACATCTAGGCTAGACCTCACTTTGTAGCTTAGTATCTGCCTGACAATCTACTTAGGCTGCTGTATATCTCAGTTAGTGAAGCCAATAACCATGATATTGTATGTTTTAAATTCACTTCTCTTGGTTCCCAGCTCTGTGAATTGTCCCAGTACCTGCCCACTTCCTTACCTACACCGCTTTATTCTTCTTCCTTCACACTCCCCCAAGTCTAAATAGTTCAAGGCATCCTTCTGACCTCATCTCTTATAACTCTCTAGCCTGATGTCTCTCTCATGCCTATTACTCCTTCTGTCCACTACCATGTCCTCTGAATCCCTGTCACTATGGTGACTGGCCTCCCTGACTCACAGCTTGGACTATCTTCTAGTCATCCTCTTCTGCATGATGAACGATGAAGCCATAAGTCTGACTTTCTGGGAGGCTCTCCTAAAGCTCCCCAGATGCCCTTAGAGAAATAGGCAAGGAAAGGACACAGTGCTCCAGCTGATGTGACCTGCCTGACTCCTTACTGGGCAGACAGGAAGACATTAATTCTTTCTTTAAAATTTATTTTAAATTTTTTATCTTACATCCCGATCACAGTTTCCCCTCCTTCTTCTCCTCCCACTCCCTCTCCCTCCATCTTCCCTCCCCACCCATCAACTCCTTCTCTATTTCTCTTTAGAAAAGAGCTGGCTTGATGGATACCAACCAGCCATGGCATATCGAGTTGCAGAAAGACTAGGCACCTCCTCTTCTATTAAGGCTACACAAGGCAACTCAGTAGGGGGAAAGGGTCCTAAAGGCAGGCAACAGAGTCAGAGACAGTCTCTGCTCCCACTGTTGGGAGTCCCACAAGAAGATTAAACAACACAACTGTAACATGTGCAGAGGGCCTCAGTCAGTCCCATTCAGCCTCCGTGAGCTTCTGTGGGTTTCTTTGTGGTGTCCTTGACCCCTGTGGATCCTACAGTCCTTTCTCCCCATCTTCCACAGGACTCTCCAAGTTCTGCCTAATGTTTGGCTGTGGGCCTCTGCACCTGTTTTCATCAGTCACTGGGTGAAGCCTCTCTGATGACAACTGGACTAGACACCAATCTGTCCTTCAGACTGGTCTGGCCTAGAGGACATTAATTCTTATTTCATTTTAAGTCACCCTCTCCCCTTCTCATCTTGTCTAGGAGGATTCCTCCCCATCCTTCAGCATCCCTTCTTGCAAGGTGCCTCACAAGAATCCCTGGTCTGTGGAGTAACATTTCCGTGTGCTGGGCTGTGTGAAAGTTAATTACTCTCCTCACTCTACCTGGCAAGCCCTCTACTGGGTTGACCACCACGGCTGTAAGTGGGGTTAGCCAGGGAGCTTGCCCTATCTTACTAGTACTTCTGTATCCTAGTATAATGCCTAGCATAATGCCCGAAACATGACAATATGGTCAACCAATCTGTAATGAACAGAGTGCACTCATTGGTGATTCATACTAAAGAATAACACTAACTCATTTACTCTCCTGGCTTGGAAAGTGTTTTCTTCTGAGAATATGGTGTTGCCTAAGAGGAGATTTACTTGTGTGTGTGTGTGTGTGTGTGTGTGTGTGTGTGTGTGTGTGTGTGTGTGTGTGTGTGTGTTTGCACATGCACACATGCATGCGTGTGCAGAGGCCAGAAAGGGGCATGGTTACTCTTCCCAGAAGTTGAAGTCAGGGTAAACCTGTGGGATTTCTCTTTGAGCTGCAGTTAAGTCACCTATGAGCACACAGGTACTGGGAACCAATCTCAGGTCCTCTAGAAGAGCGATGTGCAGTCTTAACCATTCACGCAACCCCTCCGGCCACAGCTTAAGGGGATTTTTAATTACAATATTTCTTCATCCTTTTGATCTTTTCAACAGCTTCTCATGCGTATCAACGCGATATCTTGTATCATTTTAATGGGCGGGTTTTCTTTCCAAGACTCCACAATGAACAAGCATAAGCAAATTTATCCTAAGACGTCCTGAGCGGCTGTGCTTGGTTTTAGGTTGTGATCTTAAAGCAAATCCTCTATCTTCACTTTCACACAGTCACTACCGATCCCAGCTTCCCGTAGGTGCCATTTGTAAGTGCGACATCAGTGCAGCTGAAATGGGACAAACCGCAGGGCCCGGTAAAGGTTGTGAAAAACATTTCCCATAAGCTGAGGACTTTAAAAGTCCTTGCACCTGGGGTACCAGATAAATAAGAGGATTTCAGAAGAAGGCCACAGCCAATGTTTGTCTCCTGAGATACAGAGGAGGACTTTTATTAGTACCCATTTACCCATTTTGAAAAGATGATGACCTTTTAATTTAAATATCAGGCTGGAGGCAGGAGGTGGTGGTGAAAAGTGTCCATTTTAAGAGCTTTTTTTTTTTGCATGTAAGAACACCTTCCAAAGTCCTGGTTCTCAATCTGTAGGTCCCAAGATCTTTGGGGATCACATATCAGCTATCCTGCATATCAGTTATTTACATTATGATTCACAACAGTAGAAAAATACAGCTATGAAATAGCAACAAAGATAATTTTATGATTTTATGGTTGGGGTCACCACAACATGAGGAACTATATGAAAGGGTCACAGCATTAGCAAGGTTGAGAACCACTGTTTCAAAGATTTTTCTCATGTGAATAAGGACAAAAAAAAAAAAACAAAAAAACAAAAAAACCACAAAAACCCAAACCCCAACAAAACCAAAAGAGAATAACAGAAAAAAAAAAACAACCAAACTTTCAGCCTAATGTATTTTATTATTATTTGGTGTAAAATGTTATGTTAAATTCTAGCACATTCTGGAAAGCCATGCTGCTCATGGGCAACCCATCAGTTCTATTCTTTCCTAGAAGCTGACACATCCTCTTGACCTCCTTTTCCCTCCATGTGGGATCCTCTGTCCCCAGGGATGACAGACCCTTCTGGCTGAGCTGTGGTAGCCTCAATTATGTCATTATTGCCTGCTACAAGAAAGGAGCAGGCCTGTCTGACAATGCAGGCTGGATGCCACGTCATTCAAGAGTAGAGAGCTGGACTCTCTCCACATCCCTTCCTCTCCACTCCCTTTCCTTCTTTCTCTCGCCTTCCTTCTCACAAGGAACACATTCATGCGAGTTAAAGATTCTCATTCTACACGATGCAAGTCACAGTGGTAATGGGAAACCCAGTGATCAGTCACAGCATCATTGTTACTGGTGTGTGGCTTGCGTTCTGCAAATCCCATGCTGTCCTAACTGCTTACATTACTTGAATGGCTTCTAGCTGCAATGTTTTAGAGGTCCTCTGCTTGCCAATACACAAAGCCTCCCAGAGTTCCTGTAAATTCCAAGCGAGTGGCAGGTATACTTGGCAAGGCCATTAGGAGTCTGCGCTCACTGAGGGTGATGTGGTGGGAGGTCAGCTTTCCACTGCCGCGAAACACTGAGAAAATCCACTTTAAGGAGGAAAGGTATGTTCGGCTGTCAGGTTCCAGAGGTTTCCTTCCACAGGTATGGCTCTGGGCTTGTGGCAAGGAAACATATTTTGGTGCGGGGGAAAACATGCCAAACTACAAAGCTGCTCACCTTGGGCTGGCTAGGGAGCAGACAGACAGGAGAATTGATTTGAATTACAGAATGCCCTTTAAAGAGGCAGATGTGGTGGGCCTATAATCCTATCAGTAGGGAGGCAAAGGCAGGAGGACTGGGAATTCTGGATAAGCTGGACCTCAGAGAGAGATTATAGCTCAAAGTAAACAAACCTCATAGACCCCTTAACGGCACCCTTTCAGTGACCCCACTTCCTCCCACTATGCCCCATCTCCAAGGCTCTACCATCTCCCAATAGCACTGGCATCTGGATTCAAGCCAACACATGGACTTGTGGAGAACATTTAAGACCACATCCATATCAGCTGCCTTGTCTGTTTTGGACTGACCACTAGAGCCAGGGCTAAGCTAAGTGAGTGCCTTGCTTAGCATGAGAAATAGAGTCACTGTTTTACTAGTGGACAAACAGCCTCTCTCTCTCTCTCTCTCTCTCTCTCTCTCTCTCTCTCGCTCTCTCTCTCTCGCTCTCTCTCTCTCTCTCTCTCTCTCTCTCTCTCTCTCTCTCTGTGTTCATGTGTATGCAGGTGTATCAGGTGTATGTGAGTGTGGATGTGTGTGTGTGTGTGTGTGTGCACACACATACACATGTTACATATAGAGGGCACAGGACAACTTTGCCATTTTCATGCAATGTCTACTTTGTTTTGAGACAAGGTCTCTCACTGGCCTAGAATTCACCAAGCAGACTGGACTGGTCAAGGGAGCCCAAGGGAGCTGTCTGCCTCTGACTTCCCAGTGCTGGGACCCTAAGTGTATACTATCATACCTCTTCCTTTTTCATATGGGGTCTGGAGATCAAACTCAGGTCCTCATGCTTACAAGGCAAGCACTTTACTGACTGGGCCATCTTCAGTCTACTATTCTGTATTTAAATAGTTTACCCCTATGGCACTGAAAATATCCAAAAGTAATGAACTGATGTCCAGATCTAGAAAATACAAGGCACAAGTTTACCTATTTAAGTAACTGACAATCACATTTCATGGAGCAAACAGAAGGATTAAATAAGGAGGGCTAGTGTTCTCAGGGGTCCTGGGCGAACTGATGTTATGTGACAGCAGACGGAGCCCCGCATTCATTTTTATTGTTCTTTCAAGCAGCTTCTACCAACCATAGACTATGTGCCAGGCACTGTTGGGGGCATGTGGGCTACGTCTCTGGGGAATAAAGATGCCCTATCTTGTCTAGAGGCACTCATTGTCAACAAGGAGTGGTAGACATGGCAGCGTTAACCATGAGCAAGCAATTTACAGAACCCGCCAGAAGACTGGTGAGGAAGGAAAGGGGGCCATGAACTTGAGAAAACAGTGGGGTTGATCCTGGTGTGAGAAGGAAAGAAGACTGTTGAGTAAGGAAAGGGGGTTAAGAACTTGGGAAAATGGTTGATCCTGGCGTGAGTTTTATTGAGAAGTTGACACAGCCAAATCTTAAATGAGGAGCTAACATGGCTATCTAAGGGAAGAAGGTTCTTGAGGAGGGGTTGGTCAATGGGACTTCAAAGTATATTTAAGTGGGGTTCAAGGGAGGGACCTATGGGAGGTATTTAGGGAGACAACTGTTAGGGGTCAGAGGGCAGATTAGGTATGCTTCTAGGGTGTACAGGAAGGTAGAATTTCTCTGAGTCAAGCGAGGCGTCATGATGGACAATGAGCAGTAAGTACTGTATCTGATTTCTAAAGACCATTGAGGCAAATACAAAACAGAAGACAAGTCCAACAGAAACGCAGAGTCAATTTAAAGAATAAGTAAATCTCAGGGCTGGAGAGATGGCTCAGTTGTTAAGAGCACTGACTGCTCTTCCAGAGGTCCTGAGTTCAATTTCCAGCAACCACATGGTAGCTCACAACCATCTGTAATGGGATCTCATGCCCTCATCTGGTGTGTCTGAAGACAGCTACAGTGTATTCATATATAGAGAATAAATAAATAAATCTTTAAAAAAAAATAAAGAATGAAAGACTTGTGACTTAGATTCCAAGGTACTTTAGTAGGAGTGTCAGGCGTTAGAATGGAGTGCCCATGCCCCCCCCTTCAGTCATCTGCTGGCACCATCTAGGCCTCTTGTAAAAATGTCACAGGTTCTCCAGGGTCTCCTCATTCAAAATCACACCCCCCCCCCCACTTTATCTTCTCGCCCTGCTGTGTGACGTCCTTCTGATGGCTTACTGTTCAGCATCACTATGAATCCAGAGAAGGTAAGGTTTTGCCTTACCCATCAGCACTGCAACCCCACCCCTTGGACAAGTACCTACACCTAAGTGCTCATTAGCCAAAGAATGAACGAATGAATGAATGAATGAATGAATGAATGAGTGTATCTAGGAGAACTGTTTCATCAAACTCTAGTTTTTTTAAATTCAATTCTCATGTAAAATAATAAGCTAAGAAAATAAGGAATAAATAAAAAGAAGCCTAGCTATAGAGTATTTTTCACTATTGGTTAGCTTAGCATGCTTACTAATTAGTTAAATTAATTTTTATGTTAGCATTCAAAGTTATGGGATCCATTATGTTGTCCCCGTCTTGCTGATCTTCTTTCTTCCAAATAGTCCCTGATTTGCTTCTCTGTCACATGGGTTCCATAACCCCCCCTTAACCCTCTGTCCCAGGGAAAAGTAGACAGAACCAGAAATCATGTTAACAAAATAGGTTAGATCTAAAAGGACAAACACTGCAAATTGTCTTTCATATGTGGAACATAGATTCAAATATAAACATATCCACACATATGCAAACATGTGTGCATGCATCATGAAACAAATTGGCTAATATTTAGGGTGTTGCTGGGACATGTTAATAGTCACAGTGCATTCTTCATAAAACAATTACAGTCAACAAAACAAAACATAGAAAATTTGGAAAATGGAAAGCAAAAGGACCTTACAATTTTATAAGCCCAGTGCTGTGTGAGTTACAGAATCTACAAGTTCTCTTTTGTATAGTTTCCCATGCTTGTTTCACAGATGGCCTTGTGTTAGCTATTTACTTGGATTTCTAAACTCTGAGGTGAAGTTTGCCTGGAAGATGAGTTATGTGATTCATTGGAAAACCAATAAAAAAGTATAAGCCATTGAATAACTGAATCCCATTTCCAACATATTTCATGAGGTGATTGCCAGATATATTTGAGAGCCCTATTTTAAAAAATGAACTTGTGTGTATGTGTGCACATGCATACATACATACACACATACATGCACACAGGCATGTATGAGCATGCCTGTGCATGCCTATATGGAGATGAGAGGAAGATGGAGAGTCCCTCCCTGACCTTAGAGTTTGCATTCCATTTCTTTTTTGGCTAGGCTAGGTAGCCGGCAAGCCCCAGTGATTCTCCTGTTCCTCCCCTTCTCCCAGGGTTAGGGTTACAGGAGTGCATGCATGGCCATATCTAATACTTTACATGCGTACAGGGGATCTGAACTCATGTCCCCATGCTTGCACAGCCTGAGTTCCCCCTCCCCAGTCCTTGAGACATCTACCCTTCCTGATTCCTGGGCCTGTTGACAATATTGGCATTCTACAGCTGTTTCCTCTGAATTGAAACACTCTCTGTAGGGAGTCATGAGACTCAGAGAGTAAACACACTTCATGGGTCTGGGAAAGATAAAACCTACAAGATAAACTGGAGCCCCACTTCAAGGTTATGGAAGCAGTACATACCTCAACATTATGGAAAAAGTAAAAACTGCAGGGTGAGGAAACTCCCCAGGACAGCTGCCTGGAGGAAGTCTCTGAACTGTCCGGCTGCCTGAAAGTTGTTTAGACAGCGCTAGGGATACAGATTTTGTGAGTCAGCGTCCATGCCCATCATCCAGTCTGAGCTTTTCAGTGATGCAACTGCCTTTGAGCCATCTCTGTAAGTAATCCATCGTGCATTTTCCTATAAAGAACTCAAAAACCAAACCAAACCAAAATCCTCCATTGGTTCACTAAGTTAGGCTTGTAATTGTTACTGTGGTCTGTTGTGGGCTTCCAATCTGGGTAAGGAGATGCGTGTGTTGTGTCTCACTAGTAAAAGTGTCACAATATTCAGTTCTGTGAGGGTAGAAAGGGCTCAAAACAATGTAAGATATGTTGATGGGGAGGCTGTAATGAGAACATGCTAAAAGTTTTTGAGGATTTCTGTATTACTGAGGTTCTAATTCATATTGTCTCATACAGTCAATACCCTAACAATATTATCCACACTTAGAGATTAAAAGAATAGAGAGACATAGAAGTTAAGGAACTTAATCAAAG
The DNA here is from genome assembly GCA_036184795.1 of Tokudaia tokunoshimensis. Taxonomy (NCBI): domain Eukaryota; kingdom Metazoa; phylum Chordata; class Mammalia; order Rodentia; family Muridae; genus Tokudaia; species Tokudaia tokunoshimensis. The sequence continues at coordinate 21,273,642 of BTHU01000022.1, forward strand.
TCATGAAGGTAGCTTGGATTCCAGTATGCAACAGTACACTTAGTTGAGGTTATAACTGGATCCAGACAATGTAATTTAGGGTTTACACTCCTATTGATAGCATAATGCAATGTAAGTTATAAATATAAGTTATAAATTAATAAGATAATTTTATGAGAATAGTCCACAGCAAACACAAATCTACAGACTACTATGTGTTCGGTGGAGTTTATTAATATTATCATTATATTTAGATAAGGTTTTATATAGCTCGAGGTGGACTTTCTCTAGGTTCTGTGGCAAAGCTGGCCTTGAACTCCTAACTTTCCTGCTTCTATCTCCCAAGGGCTGACAATGGGGATGTATCGCCATGCCCAGCTGAAGTGTTTGCATGTTTACATTCATGTGCATACATGTTTCCAGGTATGTCTGCATATAGCCAGCCTTTCTGTCTATCTGTCTCTCTGTCTCTCTCACTTTGCCTGCCTGTCATTCAGCCTGTCAGTCTGTCTCTGTCTTTTTCTCTTTACCATCACAGAGCTAATAACCATTTGGAAGAGCCTGTTCTCTCTCTGACATTATTAGAAGCTTGGAGGATCCAGCAGCAGCCTTCCGAAACTCCTGCTATCCTGGAGTTTACAGCCAGTGAGGAAATTTGGTCAACAAGTAGAATGAGAAGACAACACAAACTGTAAAGATAAAGATAAACCTGAGTTCTTGTGCCCAGTGACAGAGAGCTAGACTGAGCCTTTCCACTAAGCCGCTTACTCACTTAGTGTGTGTTGTATGTCACACTGTACCTTCCCATGGAGACACAGCTGCGACCCTAGCAACCCTCACTCTTGACTACTGTCCACTGATGTGGCTCTGGCAAACCCCATGCCCGCAGCCTTCTGCTTCTTTCCGTACAAAGCACAATTTCTGCTTCAACCATCTGCAGCTCTTTTGAGAAGTCTGGACATCACATAGGCAGTACCTACCCTTAATCCAGGTAGCTAGAGTGGAAAGTGCTCTCTGCTTTAGTATGTGTCTGAGGTATTTACAGACAGAGATGGGAAGGTTGCAGGAGAGAAAGGAAGAGAGGAGACAGGAAGAACTGATTAACGGCATCAGAGCCATCTTGGGCTGTGGGCACGGTGGTTAAGCCCTCGCGGCGGATTATCTAACATTACACCTGCAGTCAGGCATCTGCTGCCTCTCCTGGGGAGTGGATGTGGAGAGGAGCTTGTGATAAATTGTGCTGATGAAGGTTAATACCTGGAAGCACTTGGGGACTGTATAAAAAGTGTCACTTTGGAGAAAACTGACAGAAATGAAGGATCTCTACCCCTGGAGAGAAGATGCTTTCTGCTGTTCACTCCCCTCCAGGTAGAAGTGGATAATGTATCTCACTTTAGGGACTCCGGGCCCCAGGAAGCTCAGGTACTTAGCCTAAAGTGTCACATCCCTCCGGTGTCTCTTGTCACCAGGGCAGGGGCTATGGTGTGTGTGTGTGTGTGTGTGTGTGTGTGTGTGTGAGAGAGAGAGAGAGAGAGAGAGAGAGAGAGAGAGAGAGAGAGAGAGAGACAGAGAGAGAAAGAGAGAGAGAGAGAGACATTTTCTACTTTCTACTGTCAATTTGTGCTTTGATGAAACATTTCAAACCTACTGCTGAGAAGGCCCATAATGGTAATGGATGAGGTGACAAGGCGTAGAGAGTGTGCTGGATAGTTTTATGTCTACTTGATACAAGTTAAAGTCTTCTGAGAGCAGGGAACCTCAATTGAGAAAATGCCTCCTTAAGATCAGGCTTCAGGCAAGCCTGTAGGGCATTTGCTTAATTAGTAGTTGATGCAGAAGGGAGGTCCCAGTTCATTGTGGGTGGGTTCATCCCTGCACTGGTGGTCCTGGGTTCTACAAGAATGCAGGCTGAACAAGCCATGAGGAGCAAGCCAGTAAGCAGCACCCCTCCACAGTCTCTGCATCAGCTCCGCCTCTAAGCTCCTGCCCTGAGATGATAGTGATATGGAAATTTAAGCCAAATAAACCCTTTCCTCCCCAGGTTGCTTTGGTCACGGCATCAGATCATAGCAGTAGTAACCCTAAGACAAGGAGTAAGGCCTCATGCTTAATGAAACAGAAGCAGCTGGGTCAGAAGTTAGAGAGGAGCGCCAGGACCCAGAATCACATGCTGCCTTTATGTACTGGAGCCCACAGGGCCTGGAGGAGACCCACAAAAGTCACAACAGCTGACTGCGGCCCCCTACTCATAGAAGCACTTCGGGGTGAATCTGTGAAGTCAAATAGTTCATGGTCTGGCTCCTCCAATAACACCAACTGCAACAGTATGCAGACGTGACACAGATTACTACTGAAGAACTAGACAAGAGCAACAGCTGGCTGCCTCACATACAACCCTGAGAGGAACAGTGACATCAGAGTGAGAGGATGGAAAGGGGGAGGAGAAAGGGAAGACAGAGGAGTGGGGGACGAGCTCTATGCAAGCAGGCTCAAGATTGAATATCAGAGCAATTAGGGAACGGTGTTACTGTGCAATCCTTCATCTCCTTTGTCTGGCTATAATCTTTTCATCTTGTATTTCTTCCTGTTGTGGAGAGATACTCCAAGGTTCCGAGAGAGAGAGAGAGAGAGAGAGAGAGAGAGAGAGAGAGAGAGAGAGAGAGAGAGAGAGAAATATCTGCTAAGAAAATCCTATTGGGCTATGGCTTTTAAATTTTTGTTTTGGGAACCCCTAGAGCTCACACAAACATGGGCAATTAATGACATTGGTCCCAGTGCCAGGGCCTACCTACATCTGTGTGTGTGTGTGTGTGTGTGTGTGTGTGTGTGTGTGCGCGCGCATGGTTGATTTGGGTAGCACCATATTCTTTTTATCCAGTGTTGATGTCTTTAGTACCCTCTGCTATGGTCTCTCTTCCCTGCAGAATCAGCAGGTTTTACATGTAAAATCTTGATAAAGTAATGCACAAAGCAAAAGGAATAGGAACAGCTTGCCGGGTCCTGGGCCTGTGGGCAGCAGCTAACCTCTTACCTTTATCGTAGATCTCCTTCAAGACCCCTCGCTTGATCAGCTCCTCTCTGCTCTGCCTCATGGATATCTTCCTCTCCAGAGCTGCAAGGAAGAGCCAGAGAGGCAAGTGTCAATGGTAAGTTAAGCATCATTCTTCTCCTCACCCGGAAAGGATCTACATGTTAACAGATCCTGCGATCTACTGAAAGAGCCCATGAGTTATGCTTTGCTAATGGTAAGCTAATGACACACCAGTTAATCTTTTAACACTCTGAAAAGACATGTAAGCAGGTTATTATTATTTTTTTTTTTTTTAGCTTTTCAAAATACTCTTTGAGTTATCTCTCAAACAGGTATACTTATTGAATCTGACTTCTGACTCTGACTTAGGCCGGATGCCACAGTATGAAGAAGTATAGTATTTTGTCAGCCATGTGGCTACTGAATAAAGGGACCAGGACTCGGAGTCAGCTGTTCAGCCTCTGCTCAGGCTCTAAGTCAGAGGTGTGCCCCTGAAATGTGGCTGTTGCCCACAGACAGGCTGACATTTCAGTGATCTGCTTCAGAGTAGATGTTTCACTGAGGGTCTCCTTGCTTTTCCAGTGATAAAAAAAATATCAATTGAGGTACACATTTGGATATTTATCTCTTGAAAAGCACTCTGTATTGACATAGTGCCCAGCATCTCCAGGGAATGATCTGCGGGGTGGTAGATAACTTCCAGGGAGCATCTCTGGTTCATCTCTTCATGTAGCTAGCTACACGTGGGCAAAGCCACACTAGGAAAGAACTTTTCCCAAGCCAGGTGCTCCTCCAGCTGAGCCAGATGTGTGGTAGGTGGAGCTGGAGAGGGAGTAGGTGTAATGAAGACCAGTGAAGGGGAAATAGACACAAAGGGCCATAGGAGGGATGCCTGGAGCCTGTGGAGGGAAGTTAGTCCCTTCAGCACCTGTGCCTTGCTTTGGTTTCTGGTAAACACAGGGGAGGGAAGAGGAGTCATTTCAATGGCTCCTGTTAGCCTGAGCACTTCGGACATCCTTCGGGAGCATAGCTACTTATGGGGGGTGGAGACATGCAAGTGACAGAATAGGGGAGCTCTGTTATGCAAAGCCACGTACGGATTAGCTAGGCAGATACACATGTATGCTTCAGCAGCACATAGAATTAGAACTAGTGGACAAAATGTAAAGCCTTGGTAGAAGCCTGAGATCTCTGGGACACCAGTCAAATCCCTTTGCCCCCTCTCCACCACACACACCAGCCAATGTGATTTCACAAGTCTTCAGTAGGACCTGAGCACCTGGATTTTGAGATAAAGCTTGCTGGGTCCTTGCCAGGCATAGCTGGGCTCACACTCTCTGATAATGTATTTTGGTAGAGTACTTCTTTAGCATGTAGTGTGCTCTGGTTCTAATCCTCAACATTATTTTAAAAAAACCTTAATGTAGATTCTACATTATATATACACACACACACACACACACACACACACACACATATATATATATGTGTGTGTGTGTGTGTGTGTATATATATATATATGTACACACACATTCTATACTATATATATACATTCTAATCTATATATATTCTAATATATATATAGATTTAGAATATATATATATATATATATATATATATATATATTCTAAATGAGAAATTACTCTTCCTCTACCCACCACCAATTTCCAAGTGAAGGTGACACCCCAGAAAGAATTGGCTTCTTTATTCTGTAAATTCTTTGTTCATTTGCTGGTTCAGAACTCTGTGCTCACAAGGACAATACACACAGCACTTGAGAAGGGTAGAAAGTTAATGTCATTAACTTGATCCTTACTCTGGTTCTGAGATTACTCCTATTCTTCAGATGAGCTACATGGCGAGATGTTCCCTGGTGTCTGAGGCCTGCCAACACACTGAACTGCTCAGAGACACATGGAAAGATGTTCCCTGGTGTCTGAGGCCTGCCAACACACTGAACTGCTCAGAGACACACCGCCCAAGCGTAAGAGTAGAGATTCCAATGTTTCTGTCTTCTCCCCAGGACATCATACTGTTATGAAGATATTTATATGGTATATGGAAACAGTAAGACTTTAACAAGGGAAGTCAAGTTCTACTTAGAATCTTGTGTGCTTCTGAGAGTGAGGAAGTGGGGGGGGAGGGAGGGAGGAGGAGAGGAAGGGAGAGGGAGGGGATGTTTGGATTACCTCAGGTATTAGTCCTTTCCCTTCACCTTGTTTGAGGAAGGATCTCCTGTTGTGTGCCTCAGTGTGCTACAGACTTGCGAGCCTCCATGGACTGATTCTCCTGTCCATATACAAGTGCTAGCATTACAGCCACTGCATCTGGCTTTATGTAGGTTCTGGGGATCCCTGTGAAAGTCCTTACATTCATGTGTACAGTATATTACCTACTAAGCCATTCCCACCTCCCTGAGGGCATATGAGCTTGGGGTTGAACAGCACAGGAAGTGACGTCACTACTATATCCTCAGATGACTCCTTCTAAGGTGCCATTTCCCTAGGATCTCTTTTCACAAGCTACACACAAAGCCTCTCTCCTCTTACCTCTCTGTCAACTGTCCCTTTCAAAGTGAGAGTTCAGCTTGAGCAAGGCCAAAGTCATGCACATCATGGCTCCTGCGTGCAGCGAGGTGAGCCGTCTGACACAGAAGACCCTTTCTAGCCCTGAGACCCGGCCCTATTACAAAATGGGGCTATGGTATCAATGAAGAGAAAAGAAAAAACATGGCTTCCCTACATCGACCATGGCTGCTAGCTCAGCCTGCTTTAAAAGGTCATCTTGGCTTTGGGTGGAGCCAAAACAAGCAAAGGAGAGGAGAGAAATGAAGAAAACTTAAAGATAAGGAGCCACTCCCTGGGGAGGAACCGTGGAAAATGCACTATGCTCTCCCAAAGCACAGGGATGAGGCCGGGGGACAAGCTGTCTATCTGGGATAGCTTTGTCTCGGGGAGGTAGGAAGCAGAACTGAACAGAGCAGAGGCAGCAAAACAAAAGAAAACAGAAAATCCAATCCATATTGTCAGCTGGGGGGCAGCAACCCGCAAGCAGGTATTATTTCTATATGGAGGAGAAATAAACTCAGTCAGGACTTACATGAAAACAAGAGAACTTATTTGAAAATGTAGGAGTCGTTCGTATTAGCGCATAGGGCGGTGTAAGTCTGAGGGACCACACAGGGAATGCTTTGGTGTAAATGTTCTAAAATTAGAGAATGGGGTGGGGGTGGGGGTGGGGGGCAGGAGAGACAGCTCGGAGGTTGAAAGCACTTCTCAGTCCCAGGTTTGGCTCTCAGCACTCACGATAGGTGACACATGAGTTTCCATTACTTTACTTCCAGGGGATTTGAGGATCTGAAGCCATCTTCTGGCCTCCTCGGGGCTACCATACATGTGGTAGGTACACACACACACACACACACACACACATGAATAAAAAGACATTATAAAAAACCCACCATGGGCCGGGCGGTGGTGGCGCACGCCTTTAATCCCAGCACTTGGGAGGCAGAGGCAGGAGGATTTCTGAGTTCGAGGCCAGCCTGGTCTACAAAGTGAGTTCCAGGACAGCCAGGGCTACACAGAGAAACCCTGTCTCGAAAAACCAAAAAAAAAAAAAAAAAAAAAACCACCATGCACTGTGCATGCTGTTCTGCGTGTCTTTTTATTTTTACTTTAAAGCTATCCGTTCCTTTCTACCCTGGACCACTTCATTTGGTTTTGGATTATTTTGTTCGTTTGTTTTTTATTTGTTTGTTTGTTTATTTATTTTTGATAAACCTGGTACTTTGAGCCTCTGTGTTTAGGTCCCCAGGAGACCATCCTGAAGGGCTTTTCTCACTGTGAAGCTTGAGGTAGTTTCTCGGAGGGCTATTCGATATGTGCTCTCGGAACTGACGGCAGCCGTGTTTCAAATCTTTTGGGGCTTGCTTTTTTTTTTTTTAAAAAAAGCAGCAAGTGTTAGGTTTGGCCCAGGGGGGCCTCTTTTTTCCTCTCCCCTGGCTGGCATCCTACAGTGGCTGTCTATGAATCTGGAATTCTCAGGCCTCCAAGAAAAGTTTACCAAGCATACTGAGCTCTCAGGGGTGATAGGTGCGAAGCTCTGTGGTGTGTGTGTGTGTGTGTGTGTGTGTGTGTGTGTGTGTGTGTTGAAGCCTTGTCCCTTGCTGCCTGGCCTGAGGCCTTTTGGGGGAGGGGTGGTATTGATGGTAGAACAACTTCTTTGGTCCTAAGAGGATCAGAGTGGAGACCTGTTTAGATTTTTTTTCTCTTCAAGGACGATCTATATCTGTTGAAGTCCCTGTTCAACTGCCTTTAAATTGCACTCTGAAGGGAAGAGACATTTAAGGGGAGAAGCAACTGGGAAGTGAAGAACCGTGGTAGCAGTCACGCACACTCTCCTACTGCTGTTCCCCCAAATAGTCAACTTGCAATTAAAATCTGTAGCTTTGATCCTTTTGAATCGTCTAGCTCCAGGGAAAGGGAAGATTTAAGCAAGAAATCTGTGAGTGACAGAACAGAAGTTCCAGTACCTTGAGCACACGTCAGCTTCCTGTCCAAGCCCAGGGGTGACGGGCAAAGGTAATATGATTGCAATAGCCACAGCTTAGGAAAAACCCCCAGACAAAGCAACCAACCAGGCATTGAGATGAGGCACACCTGTAACCTCTGCACTCAGGAGGCAGAGGCAGGAGTCCGAGGTCACCCTAGGCTACACAGTGACACCTGTGTCTCAAAAGCTTGGAACGCAGCTCCGTGACATGCTAATCAGTGCAAAGTCCTGGGTTTAATCTCCAGCATGGCAAATAAAACAGAAAAAATTTTAAAAAAGGAAAGGAAGAAAATGAAATGTGATCGTGGGGGCGTATGGTTGGGTTTTAGATAGCATGGTATGGTAAACACATTCAACAGTCACTCAAGTCCAAAGGCAATCTGTACAAACACCAAATAACCCATCTCTCACTGAATCAGATCGTAGGGACAAAGAGCTAAAGATTTCTGCCAAGAGCCCAAGAAATTGCTAGTGGAGAGAGTTTCAATTATTGATTATCCAAAGAAGGCCCTTACTGAGTCATTCATTTAGCATGTAAAAAGACACCTTTGCTTGTTGACTTGGACCAAGTGATCTCCAGAATGAACATGCCTAAGTGTAGGACACATTTCTATTATAAGTGGATCATGAACCAACACAGACTTGTGTGTTGACAGTTTGCTTCTCGAACAACTGATCATGCTAAGGGCATGTGGACTGTGTAGCGGGGTGGGACTTAGTTGGAGGATCTGGGTGTTTGGGGATGTACCTTTGAAGGGGAGATTGGGATGTGAACACCCCCTTTTGTGTGTGTTTTCTAACCACTGTGATAAAAGCAGCTCTGGGCTATGACACATTGCCTGTGATACAGGGATGCTCTGTCACAGCCCTGGTTGGGCCAAGGGATCTTGGACTGAGAAACTCTGAATCTGGGAGCAAAAAAAAAACCTTGTCTGACTTTCAATTGATTTTTCTCATGCATTTTGTCACAGTGACAGAAAGCTAAATCTATGTAGAAATCCCATACATGAAATGAGGGGTAAGTGTTCTTGTCATATAATAAGGTACAGGTTGTAGCTGCTGCTCTCTCAGTGTGATCTTATAGCCCTTGCCATGGTTTTATAATAGTGACTTTAGCAGAATTCCTAGTACATAAGCTCCATTGTAGTAGTTTGAATAAGAATGTTCCTCACAGGCTCATATATTTGAATTCTTTGCTAGCAGGGAGTGGAACTGTCTGAAAGGATCAGAAGGATTAAAAGGTGTGGCCTTGTTGGAGGAAGCATGTCACTGGGGGTAGACTTTGGGGTTTTAAAAGCCCACGGCAGGCCCAGGCTCTCTTTTTTGCCTGCTGCCTGCAGATCAGGATGGATGTAAAGTCCTCAGCTACTTCTCCAGTGTGATGGATGCCACCACGTTCCCTGCCCTGGTGATAATGGACGAACCCTCTCTCAAACTGTAAGCAAGCCTCCAAATAAATGCTTTCTCTCCGGTGTTTCTTCATAGCAGTAGAACAGTGACTAAGGCACCCAATGTCTTACTCTCCTTCCTGTGTCTTTCTAAAAAGTCACATGGTGTCATGACAGCTCTATGACTCAGCCAGCTGTAGGGATTTCCCATCAGACCTGAATGGTCCTCATGTACTGAGAAACTGTCTAGATTCTTGCCCTAAATACCAAACAAACTAGCCTTGGCCTTGAGCAGGGATTCCTTAAACTGGACGCTTCAGACACACACAGGCAGAACAACCCTCTTCTTTCTCTTCCTTTGTGAAGAGCCATTCGCTTACGGAGGATGTTCCTCTAATACATGCGTGGGATTGATTGTCTAGGGTTCAATATTTCTTTCTTTGAAATCTGAACTAGACCCAAGCTGGGATGGTCCATCTCTGGTGGGAATTCCCCTGCAGCTGTTATTAGGTGGGAATGTGCCAGAGGAGTATGAACAAAACTCATTGTCACGGTGGTGACCCAACCACTGTACTTGCCTTATTATTATTATTATTTCTTCTTCTTCTTCTTCTTCTTCTTCTTCTTCTTCTTCTTCTTCTTCTTCTTCTTCTTCTTCCTCTTCTCTTCCTTCTCCTCTTCCTCCTCTTCTCTTCTTCATCATCTTCTCTTCCTTCTCCTCCTCTTCTCTTCATCTTCTTCTTCTTCTTTTTATTATTATTATTATTATTGTTATTATTATTATTTAGAAGTAGTTGTCATCATAACTTCTTCGGTCAGTTCTTCATGGCCCACAAAGCCTGAGACTGTTGTTTTTTTTCTGTTGTTTGTGGTGAGACTTAACTCATCTTCATCCATACAATCTAAAGTCTACCTTGCAGAGAAGTGTTGCCCACAGATACTCAACAAATGAACGCAAACTCACTCATCAGTTACTCAACAGATGCAAGCACAGATAAAAAGAATCCGAGAAAGATGGTGCCTGTACTGAACATGTACAGACCTTTGCTCTCTCCATTTTCTTATTCTTTGACAGTTTCGTTTATGTATGTAATACATTTCCTTCATATTTGCTTCCCGTTTTTCTCTCTTCTATATCCTTGACCACTGAAACTCTCCTTTCCAGCAAGTTCTCACCCCTTTTTTAAAAGACAGATCTCCTTTTCGGGCCTGGCCACCATTCACTAAACAATATCCTATAGCCACTGTTACCCATAGCATTTCCATTGCAGTTGGTATTGTGTCACCTAGCAGTCAGGTCAGGGGCACAGCAAGAAACCCACATGTCCTGTGAAAGTATTCTATTGGATGTAAGAGACTAGATTTTGGCATCTTTGGGTCCTAGAACCATGCCTCAAAGGTACTAAGAGATGACTGGGACCACACAGGAGTGGGGCAAGGACTTCCTTCATGTCTGAGCTGGAAGATGAAAGTAACCAAGCACCTATCTCCATGGATGCCTGTGGCTGTAATGGAAGCCTAAATTAGTAGAACTCTTTTGCTGCTGTGAGCAGTCTAGACTGAATACTCACCAATGCATTCAGCCCTGAGACTTCCCCCATACGAAAAAGTATAGAGTTCTTTAACCTCAAGTAACTCAATACCACAGAGCATCTTCCCATTAACAATTCTGGTTTGGCCCTAACTGATGTTAGATGATGTCACTAACAGGTCTGTTTTTCTCTTTGCTCCAGGAAAAGATCCTCTTAGCCAGGTCCTGTAGATGTATATATGGAAAGGGAATGGACATTGACCTGTTTTATAAAACCAAGGGTATATTTTGTAGAGTATGGTATGGTGCAGTGGGAGGGGGTGCCCCCTCAAGGTACTAGCCACACGATGGGTGTAATATAGAATAGAGTTTATTTGGGGGTGTGGGAAGGGAAGTTGAGAAGGGAGTAGAGGAGAAAGAAAGGGGACACACACACATGCACACACACACATACACGAGAGAGAGAGAGAGAGAGAGAGAGAGAGAGAGAGAGAGAATATACATGGAGAGAGGGAGGGGAGTGGGGAGTGGGTGGGAAGGGCAGAGAGAGGGAGAAAGGGGTTAGGGAGAGAAAAAGGGCAAAGGGGCAGAGAGTCAGAGATAGCCAGAGAGGTCAACCAGTCCCTTTTAGAGCAAGCCAGGCCTACCTGGCTGTTGCTAGGTAACTGCTGGGTGGATCAACATAGCTAAGTTGTAAGCTATGTGGTTGAAAATATGTTATTCATAGATTTTTAAGTATATCCACAAGTGGAGTGAACCAGCTGGAAAAGCATTTGGGAGCTAACTAGGCAAATACAGTTCTAGGAAGATACTGGAGCTCATCGGGAGTTATTCTTAGCTTGGCTACATAAGAAAATGGCCTTTATAGACATAGGACAAATTTCTTACTTTTTTAGAGGTGCATAATGAGAGGTGTGTCATTTACATCTAAATGCTGCAGAAGGGGACTGGGGAGATGGTCTAGTGGGTAAGAGTGCTTGCTGAGCAGGTATGAGGACCTGGGCTCAAATTGCCCGGATCTATGTAATAAAACATGAACACCTGTGACCTCAGAGCTGTGGTGAATGGAGACAGGAGGGTTGCTGAGGCTTGCTGGAAGTCAGCTGAATCAGGTCAGTGAGGCACTCAGTCACGTGGGAATAAGGTGGAGGGTGCCAAACTAGAGTACTCCATGTCTCATCTGGCCTCCGCAAAACACACACACACACACACACACACACACACACACACACACACACACACACACACAGCTTCAGAAAACAAGGATCATACATCTCTAAAGTCTAGTAACTGTTAGAAGGTAGTTATAAAAGCCTCTCACCTTTTCATGTTTGGCCATTTTTAAAATAAGAAGGACGCACTTGAGTGAGCCTTACAAGAAATGTTGGGTGAAGAAAGCTAGACAAAGGACATGTGACTCCATTTGTGCGAAATCCAAAAAGGTGACAAAAGCTACAGATGGGATTTGGCCTCAGATCTAAGGTGGTAACTGCTTAGCAAAGCAAGGAAGTGCTTTATGTTAAAAATAAGGACAGTGGCCACCACTCACAGGGAAGGGGACTGGAAAGACACATTAAAGGGCTTCCGAGGGCTGGCAGTAGCATTTCACTTCCACGACTTGGGATGCAGTTACCTGTGTTTGCTTTATAGCTTTCTCAAGAATTACGTATAGGTACTTCACTCAGGTTTTAAACATGCATTTTATTTCCCCAAACGAAAACATCCAAAGAATGTTCTTACTAACTCTTCTTCTCTTTGTAACTTTGCAATAGGGGGGATAAAAAGCTCAACCGACACGCAATGAAATCACAGTTGCCTAGGAAACTGACTCCTGTCTGTGGGAGGAGGGATGGCAGTAAAGGAATACATGCCACGGTGTGCCTTGTCTTGGTCCTTCCATCAAGCCCGTCCAACAAAGTGCACAGAAGGGCCGCTCTTAATCTTTGCTTAGTCTTTCCGAAGGCTGCATGTGTGGGTAAAGAATGTTTCAGAATTTAAGTAATTTTAGAGAAAGAAAGATTTTGAAAAGCAGACTGGACTCTTCCTGGAGTCCACCATTAAAAGAAAAAAACAAAACAAAACAACTGAGAGGAACTAGCTCTACAAGGAATGATCTGGTGAGGGCATGAGGGATGTTTACACCACAGGTTGAAGGTGCTTAACTTGCATTTTACTTTAGTAAAAAGTCCAACTGTCCGGAGGAAATACGTCACCCTCCCCCCTCCCCCTCTACACACACACACACACACACACACACACACACACACACACACAGCTACCCATATTTAGGAGGCCAAACACCTGCTCTGTGGGTGGTGAGAACTCTCCACTGTGTTGTTGATTCCCACCCCTGGTATGTGGTTCTGAGCTACACTGACTTTTATGCCAGGGCACGATGGGAATGCTCCTGAGGAGAGAAGGCAAGAGAGACTGCTTTGAAAAACTTAATCACTTGAGAATCAAACTTCCAGCCTTCATTGTATTGCAGTAGTAAATCTAACTTCCGTTGGTGGCTGTGTGTGGACATAGGCCCACTGCTTTCTTCTACCCTGCACCGTCATTCCCTATGGTTTTAACAACCCCGTGGCCTCATGGTTCACCCCCCGCCATTCAACCCGGTCCTTTGATTGCTAGTCCTTGTTATTCTTCTTCTCTTGGAAGAAGAATAGTCTTCTTCTCTTGTTATTCTTATTCTCTTCTTCTCATCACAGGCAAGGATGAGCTTGTGCATTTCCATTTAAAAAAGATCCTATTTGATTTTTTAATTGAAACTGCACTGAATCTAGAATTTTTTTTTTCTGGGAGGGTTGACATCTTTACAATAACATTGAGCCTTCTAGTCCAGGAATATGCTGTATCCCTTCATTTGTTTATGCTATTATCAATGGTAACTTATAAATTATCTTCCAATATGTGTTGCAGGCAAATAGTGATGTACTTTATTAGATAGCTATCCCTCAGTGTAAGTGGAGGTTGCTTCTGGGACTCCCAGATTTTACACCCTCATATGATTGGTGAGGTGCTTGCATAGCCACATATATATCTTAGGTTGCCTCCAGATTATTTATATCCAACACTGTGTAAATAGGTGTTTACTGTATAGGAAACAATGATGAGGAAGATAATCTGTATGTTTCAGTAGAAATATGATTTTTTTCCTTAAAAAATTTTATCTACAGTTGGTTGAATTTGTGGATATGAGACTCTTTTAGATATGTGTGAGTCATTTGTGACGTATACAGAAACCTTTGTTAAACTCACCCTTTCTTGCTGGTTCAGCAGATGTTATCATATCTTCTAGATATTATATGATCATAAGGGCTTCACTTATTGCATTTAATCTTTAAATGTCTTATTAACATTTCTTCTGTTTTTGCTTGGTCTAGGTACCTTGGTGTCTCCTCTTTGAAGTCTCCATAGGGATCTTTAAATGCTCTATGATTATATCTTCTACCTACTGTGGGGTTAATTTCCTTATTTATTTCTTGTCAGGGACTGATATCACAACCTAGCAGTTCCTTACTATTTCTCCTTTGCTTACAGCTTAAATGGATGTTGAACTCCATTACATGTTTATCTGCACCTACAAGCTGACCATCAGGTATTCACTCTTGTCAGTAGTCTGAACATTACTGATTCTGAACATTCCCAAGACCAAGTCAAAGTAATAGTGATAAAAATTCCTTTAGAAAAATAATAAAGGATTCATTTCTGAATATTGCATAAAGATTCTCTTGTTTATAGAATGAGAGACACTGGCCCATATTTTTTTTATTGTTATCATGTTATCATATCAAACTAGCCTTTTATGTTTACTTTATTATTTATCTATATGTGTGTGTGTGTGTGTGTGTGCGCGCGCGCGCATGTGCACATGCATGTGGGTGCCTCTAGAGGCCAAAACAGGGCAGTGGATCCCTTGGAGTTGGAGTTAAAGGTATTGGTGAGCCATTCAACATGGTTGCTAGGAATTTACTTCGGGTCCTTGGCAAGAGCAGTGAGCACTGTTGACTGCTGAGCCATCTCTTCCTTTATTAACTAGAGTAGAATATGAATAACACTATTATTATACCATTCTCAAAGATCTGAAAAATATTAGATAGGGAAGCCACGTAGATCTATCATTTTCTTTTGGGGAAGAATGAACTTTTGGGAGGAGGGAGGAGTTTATTTTTTATTGCTAGTTTATTTTTTGGTTTTGCTTTCATTTTTACTTGACAGTGTGATTTGTCCAAAAGATTCTGACATTTAAATTTCTTTTAAAAAATGCTTAAAACCATATTCAAATTTCCTTCCCAATTTAAGGAAAAGTCCTGATAAAGAAGCAATGTTCCTTTCTATTCTGCACACAAACGTGTTTCTTCTCTCACACCTTTCTCCATTTGTATGACACGCTGTTTTAGCAGGGACACAGAGTAGGGCTTGGCTATCTAGCTCACTTATGCATTCATCAGCATATAATGCAAACAGTAAGGACAAATACTCATTTTCTTCAAGTGGGAGAACTGAATTATTAATGTGCACTGGGGGAAATTGACCTTTGCAAATTGTCTTAGTTCAAGTTTCTATTGCTGTCACAAAACACTCTCCCCAACCAAATGCAGCTTGGGGAGAAAAGGGGTCGGATCACAATTATTGAGGGAAGTTGAGACAGGAACTTGGGGCAGGAACCTGGAGGCAGGAACCTGGAGGCAGGAACTGATGCAGAGGTAAGGAAGGCATGCTGCTTACTGCCTTGCTCCCCCATGGCTTGCTCAGCCTGTTTTTTTATAGACCCCAGGACCACCAGCCCAGGGATGGCTCCACCCACAGTGGGTTGGACCCTTTCCCATCAATTATCAATCAAGGAAATGCCCCACACGCTTGCCTACAGGCCAAGCTTATGGTGACGTTTTCTTAATCAAGGTTCCCTCTTCTCAGAGGACCATAACCTGTGTCAAGTAGACAAAAACAAAACAAGACAGGACACTTGCCATCCCTGGACAAAGAAGAATCCCAGAATATTTAAATGTAAGGTTCATGACTCAAACCCTCCAACACTCAAACACATGACTAACAAAGAGAGCAGGCATCTCAACACACACACACACACACACACACACACACACACACACACACACATGAGAGGTCTAGAAGAACAGTGTATGTAGGGTGTCCCAGCTTTCCTGGAGGCTCTCCTTATAGACAGCCCTCCCTCCTCATGGTTAGTGAGACTCAGCAAGAAGGAAATTGCTCCCTTAAATGAATGCCCAGGTTTCGCTCATCTTTTGTTAATTACCACTTTAGGGTTTTTCTGATGGATATTTGCGTGCCACTTCTAAGGTCAGTGTAGGAATGCATAAAGGAGCTACCCTGACTGTCAGTGCACAGTGGAACCCATCAGAACTGACCAATGAAAATAAGAGATATAGTTTTCTTATTTTCTTTCATTTACTTGGATTGTTCTGTTGTTGTTGTTGGGTTTTTTTTTGTTGGTTTTTTTTTTTTTTTTTGTCTTTTTTAAGACATAAAAGGAGGCCCTAAATTCCATAACACTGATGGACTCCCGGTTGATCTGAGTAAAGGCCTGAGCCATGTCAGTGATCTAGAATTCAGATTCTGAGTCTTGGCACAGTCTGGGCTGGAGCGAGTGAGGGAACACGAGCGAGCTGGCTCAGATGGGAATCTACCTGACTTGAGGGCTGTGCAGAAGCAAACGTAACTCCCAACCCATCTTATTCCTGCTGGAGAAACTCATCCCAGAGTCTGTGCTAATTTGCATTATCTGGTTAATAGAATACCTCACCTGCAGTTCTGTCTGCACAATAACATACGAGCAAGCAATGGGGGTGGGGGGGGGTCTATCACCTCCTTGACTCCTCCTTCCTAGAGCATCCTGCCACACCACAGAGACAGCTAGATAAGCTGACCGCTGTGAGACCCTGAAGGTGGGGGCCATATATAACTCTGCCTATGCATTAGAATGGTCAGTTCAGAGATACCATCTGCAGAGACTTTAAGGTTGTGACTAAGATACACGAAACATAAGTTGCTCATCTTAATATGTTTTAAAGATTTACTTTTTAAAAAAAATATATGTACACGGTGTGTGTATTCAAGTGGTTATGGGCGCCTTGTGCATGTAGGAGCACCCAGAGGCCAAAAGAGGGAGTCCAATCCTCTGAAACTGGAGTTCTGGGCAGTTGTGGACTGTCAGCTGAGTGTAGGACACCAAACCCAGGTCCTCTGTGAGAGTAGCAAGTGCTTGTAACTACCCAGCCATCTCTCCAGCCTTGCTTTAATATTCATGACGCCAATCAGCACTGTTAAACACATCCCAGTGCAAGTATCTCCAGCACCCTTATGCCCTGCAACACTGAAATTCTGTATCCACTCAGCATTAACAATCCCTTCTCTTGACAGTTACAAGTCAGCCCTACCTCCCAAATCTCACTATTCCAGGTACTCAAAATACCTCACGTTTGTGTGTGTGTGTGTGTGTGTGTGTGTGTGTGTGTGTGTCTGTCTGTCTGTCTGTCTGCCTGCCTGCCTGCCTTATTCACTTAAGCATAATGTTCTCAGAGGTCACCCGCACTGTACAGTGCTTCACAGTTTCCTTCCTTTTGAAGGCTGCGTAATAGTCAAATGTTGTATGACATGTTTTGGTTTCTCATCAGCCCGTGGGTAGACCTCCATTGCTTCTATCTCTTGGCTTATGTGAATAACACTTCTGTGAACACATATATGTCCACGTGTTTCTGCTTTCTGTTCCTTTTGGTATGTACGCAGAGGTGAACTGTTGGATCCTATGGGAGTTCTAGATTTCTAGTTTTGGGGGGCAGTACCCTGCTGTTTTCCACAGTGACTGCTCAGCTTCCTATTTCCCCTGAGAGCACACAGCACCTTGGATGTCTCTGCCTCCTCACTAACACCCTCTCCATCCTCCTCTTGTTGCTATTGTAATGATCAGGACACCCCTGAGGGGTATGTGGTGACTGATGTAGTTTAATGTGTTGAGCTTTGAAGAGGAAAATCAGCAGAGTCTAGAGCTCTAACATTTGCCTGCGAGCTTAAACGCTTTTAAAGGTTTGCCATTTCTTCACCCCAGGGCACCACAGCAATAATTTCACAAACTAAAGGCCTGTTCTTGACCCTCTGGGATAAGACCTTTGATTTCTTTGCTGAGGGAAAACAGGGACAGGTTTCATGGAAAGGACACGTACATAAAAAAAAAAAAAAAAGACTATTGTTTTTTCCAGAAAAAGAAATATTTGATCACTGTTCTCACTAGCAAAATCAGGACTTATTTACCGATTTCTTCGAAATGGACAACAGCTTTGTTAGATATAACAATACCAGATATTATTATAAACCCAGTCATTTATTATATAAATATTATGTATTAAAACTTGAGTAGTTAGTAGCTCTGATCTGTTTCTTCAAGGCTCAAGGAGGCTGAAAACATTGTGTGTTTTTTTTGTTTTTGTTTTTTTTTTCAGGTTGAATGAAAGGTTGCTTGAGAGGTGGATACACAGGAAGTAATATAGATTCTGTTAATCACTTCTAGCTTTCTGATCCAAGGAGACAGGAAAGATAAGTTTAGTGAAAAACAGAATTGGCCAGTAGACACATGAAGCAGATCAGAGACTGTTTTCTGCCTAGAGTCGGGTGCTTTTCAGGCTCCTGCTGTCTGTTTGGATAAAATCAGCCAGAGAAGCTAGGGACCGGTGGCCTATATGTGAGTGCATTTGGCTGTATGACAATAAAACTTTATTGGACAAACAGGTTGTAAGGCGGGGCTGGTCACTGTTTTCTAACTCCTGAAAATTAGGTTGTCTCATAACAAGAAGAAAGATGGAGATGAAGGGGAAGCAGAAGAAGAGACAAATGGAGACACAAATCTTCAATGTGCTTTTTTAGAAAATGAATTATAAGCGAGGCATCATGGTATACACACATCTGTAATTTCAACACCTGGGCAGCTGAGACCAGCCGATCAAGAATTTAAGGCCAGGTTGGACTACGTAGTGACACTCTAGAAAACAAACACACCTAAGCTGAAAAGATCAATGGGCGGGTGAACAAGTATAAATGTACGTTGGTAGAGGATAGATAAATTGTATAAAACTGTAGCTTTTGCTGGGCATGATGGTCCGCACTTGTAATTCAAGCCCTTGGCAGCTTGACAAGGTAATCCTTGGCTATTCAGTGAATTTGAGGCCATCCTGGGCTACATCGTTTTAACTTCTTATTCCTCATCCTCCTAGAAAAAGAAAACTGGCTTTCATGTAAAACCATACACATTTCACAACTTTTGATCCTTGATGCAGCGGACACAAGGTCGATAAAGATCAAGATAATGCTGGGTAGGTAGCTCTAAAATCCCAACTCCTTATCATGAGATGATGTTTAACCTCACAAATTAAAAAAATTGACGTGATGGGCCAACATTGCATTCTTAAAACAAGCCACTGCTAGAGGCACAGCTCAGTGGTGTAACTCTTACTCGGCAAGCACGTGGCCCTGGGTCTGACACCCCAGCACTGTCATAAAACAAGAAAAGTGAAACAACAGAAAAGCACCTCACTGAACAAATGCTTAACGCAATGCATTATTCTAATTACAACCGAAGGCTCCAGGGTCAGCACCAGAAGCACAGGCTCTGCCTCAGGGGACAGCAGGGGCCAAGGTCTTCTGACATCTACCCCCTCTGCCCCCACTGCCTTCCTTGGATGGAAATTTCCAACTAAGCTCTTACCAGATTCTCCTGAGCACTCTTCTCATGGGGCCTTGACCTTGGCCTGAAGAACTGCAACGTGCAGCTCTAATAAAACTAGCTGCCTCCTACACCGACGGGCTTGAATAAACACAGATGCGCCAAGCTTTGTCTCCAGAAAAAGGAAAACAACAGAGGTCCCTTAAAATGTCTCCCTGAGAAAGTACAAAGCCACCAACAGCTGATAATAGATCCCCAAGCTTCCATTGCCTGGAACATTTACCTTAGGAAAGTCAAGGGCTCTGAGGTTCCTTGCTGTCTTTGACGTCTATCTCAAGGACCTGGGGGTACATCCCTGTGAAATGAAGACATCAAAGGTGGGGCCCCTGTCTCCATCTCTGTAGAAGTCTAGGAGCCTATCAGTTAACAGGCATAGATGACTCAGTCACATCCATCAGGTCCCCTTGGCACATCCCAGTGTTTGAAAGATCTCTTGTCTTTTGCTTCCATGGAGCTGAACTCTGGTCTAGCTGTGTGGTCTCTCAACAGCAACAGTACTGAATAAAATCTGTTTAGCTTCCATTTCCCACCAGTGTCTGCCTTGGTTTCTCTTTGACAGTGATGCTTCAACAGGCCGCCTTCAGAAGACACTATCCCATCTTTAATGCTTGGGCCTGGGCCTGGAGGAAAGGTTCAGTAGTTAAGACCACTTGCTACTTTGACAGAGGACCTGAGTTGGGTTCCCAGTACCCATGTCAGGTGGCTCGTAAGTGCTGGTAACTTTAGCTCTAGGGAATCAGACATCCTCTTTTGGCCTCTTCAAGTACCTGTATGTGCATGAGACATATACATGAGGTACATGTATGAGACACACATATGAGGCGCATGTCTGAGGCATATGAATGAAGCATGCATGCACGCGCGCGCGCACACACACACACACACACACACAGAGCAAGAGAGAGAGAGAGAGAGAGAGAGAGAGAGAGAGAGAGAGAGAATGCCCTACCCTGTCCTCATTCTCCTCAGCACATCTTGACACATGCTAGCTTCCTGGCCAAGAGGCCCTCAAAGACTGACTGCTTTTCATCAGTGAGTCCAGGAAATGGGTATATGCCTGTTCCACTTGGAGCTGACCCTCTCGGGTTTGCATTTGTGTAGAGTCAGATTCTTCCTAGGAGAATGATGTCTCTTCCTTTCCCATTCTTAACGCATCGGCGCACTAAACCTCCTGAGCTGTGTGGCCACATCTTGGTACGAAGCCATAGCTCGAGATGCAAACAGCACAAATTACTGAGCTCACAAACCTGAGTTTTAAGGAAATTAAAAAAAAATTAGAAAAGAGATGTTGGAAACAGGTATTTAGAAGACTTAATCTAGCCGGGCGGTGGTGGCGCACGCCTTTAATCCCAGCACTTGGGAGGCAGAGGCAGGCGGATTTCTGAGTTCGAGGCCAGCCTGGTCTACAAAGTGAGTTCCAGGACAGCCAAGGCTACACAGAGAAACCCTGTCTCGAAAAACCAAAAAAAAAAAAAAAAAATAAATAAAAAAATAAAAATAAATAAATAAAATATAAAAAAATAAAAAAAAGAAGACTTAATCTACTTAGTTTAAATGTACTGCTGAGACACATTTCAAAAGTGCCGTGATTTCATGAAGAATCTATGAGATTATATTGGTTTGTTTCCCAAACCAGCTCACTGCTTCAGTTACTTATTTTAGTATATGTGCTGCCAAAGTGAGCGCCAGTTACTTATTTATTCAAATATCTTCAGGGTAAGCACAGAGTTTGCTTTGAGTAACAAGCATGTTGTATTAAATCAGTGTCAAGATGAATTTGGAAAAATCTATTCTTTTTTTTTTTCTTTCTCTACTTATAAGTAAAATGGAAAAGGGACCAGAACCCAGCAGCTAACTCTAACACCTCTTGTTTCCAGTCTTTGAAAACAACTTCATATTATATTCTGAGCAGAAAGAGAGTGTCCGATGCTTAATTCAGCAGCCTAATGGCTCACTTCCCTGCAAACGCTTTCCAAACTTAGCTAAGCCTCCACAATAAAACACACAGTAATGAGAGTCACCATGAACGCACCAGGGTCCTGAACAGACAACTGCTATAGGTGTTTGCTCTGAGGAGGGTCAGAGGTGGCTTGGGGTATGTGTAGGAATTGAGGTTTGTTCAGAAGGCTGATAAGCCAAGGGCTGGGGGATGGGAAGACAGAGGAAGAAGAGACTTGATAGATTTAGGAGCTTCTGAGTAGACCTTGAGCTGGTACTGCCAAGAAAGGCAGAGCTTGAGTCTTTGACAACCTGTGCGGTTGATTTATGTCAACATGACCCAGGCTATAGTCAGCTGAGAGCAGGGAATCTAGACTGAGAAAACACCTCCATACAATCAGGCTGTAGGCAAGCCTGTAGGGCATTTTCTTAATTAGTGATGTATTGGGGTTAGGGTGGGGCAGCCAACTATGGTTGGAGCCATCCCTGGGCCGGTGGTCCCAGGCTGTATAAAAAGGCAGGCTGAGCAAGCCATGTGGAACAAACCAGTAGGCAGCACCTCTCCATGGTCTCTGCATCAGCTCTTGACTCCAGATTCCTGCCCTGTCTGAGTGTCTCTCCTGACTTCCTCCAGTGATGAACGATGATACGAAACATAGGCCAAATAAACCATCTCCTCCCCAAGTTGCTTTTGGTCAGGATATTTTATCACAGCAGTATAAACTCTGACTAAGATACAACCCAAAGTAGGACGTTCACGAGCTACTCAGAACTGCAAGAGGGACCTCAACCAACTCTTGGAGATGTCACATCCCCATGTGCGTTACTAACTCTAAGGGATTCTTTTGAGTGTGTCAGGAGATGAAGTCAACGTTGGGATGTGAGCAGATGTGCAAAGCATCACATTGCTCTTGCATGTGGTGACAAGCATCTAAATTACCTTTAATGGGGCGGGGTCTTGAGCCCTATTATACTCACAATAGCTCTTTGAATAAATTTAGAAGCAAGGATTGAGAAATGTCAGGGAGGTTAAATTCTGAATGGTGTTAGAGTTCTAGCTGTTTCTATACTTCTGAATTTGTGAAAGGTAAGCCATACACTATCAAAAGAACAAGAGAGGACTAAAGGGATGGGGTATGCTTATTTTGGAGGGGCAGTTAATCTCTGAAGTGCTTCCTTGAAAATATTGAACTAGTCTTCCCAGTCAGCCTGAGCTAGCCTTTGAGATGCTCTCTTAGTTTCAAGGAGAACTACTGCATGTTATCAAATTAAATGAAGGTAAACGCTTTGAGCAATTTAGCATAGATTTTGAAACAGGGAATAACAGATTGGAACAATTTCAAAGTGGAGCTGGGGGGTGTGGCTCGGTGCTAGTGGAGCACTTGCCTAGTACCTGCAGTCCTTGGTTCGATTCCCAACACTATAAAACTAAATAAAATTAATTAAGAAACGAATGGATAGCAAATACAATTGAGAGTCATAGAAATTCAATGCTCACAGCTCTTCTCTTGCAACTCAAGTTAATTTTACAGGAAAGCTGAGAAAGATCTTGCAGTCATGACTGATCTCAACATAAGTTTCATCTCATACCACAGAGCGATTGTGTGTGGGTTCCACAGCTTAGGCTGGGGAGGTGAGATTTCCTATCAGCCAGCAAAGCCAATCGCACCTTGACTGTCTGCCCTACTTGACTGTCAGTGAGCATATTTGAATACATTATCTATAGATTTCATTTATTCTTCCTACAAGTTTTGACCTTGGAGCATCCCTTGTTCAAGGCACTGAAGGTGGAGTGGAGGAGTGACGGCCATGCTGTTAACCATGCTGGGCCAATGAAGGGTTAACATTGCTTTCCGAGAGAGTCTGGACCCTGGCTTCCCAGTGGTAATAATAACTCAGCTTTTCTATCACTTAATGATTAAATACTCTTGTGATCAGGGACAAACAGCCTCCTGTTTCTCAGACTTGTTGGGGATGTTTTCCCCCCTAAGGATTTTTCGAGGGGATTTAGTTGTGTACTCAAGCCCTGCGTTTGAGCCTCTCCCACGTGCCCCTACACCTCCCACTGCCCATCTCTCTATACTGGGATTACTCTGCTCAAATGCACAAACTTTCAAGATTTTTCCCACCCTTGCATCCACATATCTAATTGTTGCACTGCAATACCCTTGGCAATGAACTTGAGTGATTCTCCATCCATGCTGGGAAGGTTCTGTTTGGACTGAGGGTAAGATGTAGGAGGTGCTGGTTTCTTTGGAATAGGATGAGCTAAGTCCACATGAAAGTGTCTTATGGAAACCTAATACAATGTGACAATGTAAAGTAAACCATCAGGATTTGGTATAGTTTCAAGGGATTAAACAAAAAAAAAAATAACAAAAAGACTATGACAGCCTGTGATGGCTTGAATGAGATGTCTCCCATGGCTCTCAGGCGTTTGAGACCTATGGGAGACATCTCATAGACTGTTTGGCAAGGATCGAGCGGCATGACCTTCTTCAAGGAGAAATGTCGTTGGTGGTATGGCAGGCAGGCTTGAGGCTTTAACAGCTTCCTGCTATCCCTACTGCTCCCTCTGCTTCCCGTTTGTGGATCTAGATGTGAGCTCTCAGCTGCTGCTCCAATACCACACATCCCTGCTGTGATGGTGATGGACACTGTAACTGTATCTCTCTGGATCCCTAAGCTTCAAATAGACTCTTCTTCTATAAACTGTGTTGGTTATTTTGATTTTTATCATAGCAATAGAAAAGTAACTAAGGCACAGCCAACGACAACCACATTGGTAAGACTGGAAGAGAAATGCCCAGGAGAAGTCACAGTAGACACGAGGTCTGGCGTTTACACTGTATTGCTTACTTTTCTTGCACGTCGATGGAACACTTGACAGAATCAACTTGAGGAAGGAAGGATTCCTTGTTTTGTCTCATAGTTTCATGGTAGAGAAGGCATGGTGGCTTTTATACCTGGCGGAAGTAGCTCCTGTCAATGGTGGTGGGAGTTTTGGTGGCTTGTTGGCAATCTTGGCCAGAACTGGAGCATAGCAGACCTGTAACTACAGCCCTGGACAGAACTCATTTCCACAAGGTTTCATAAGATCTCCATATCCTAGAGACCAAGTATTTATACACCTGAGTCTGTGTGGTGGTGGTGGGGGATTTCATTTTCAAACCACAGCAAACACATTCTACTATATTCTATAGGATGCTATTAGACTACATCATGTAAGGGTTATGAAATTGTTTTGAACAATATTTTTCCTGGGATTTACTCTATTACCAGTCAAGTATACTCTTATATTTTAAAAGTTCTCTTAAAAGTTATTCTCGCATTCTAATTGCTATCAATTAAAAATACTGGGGAAAAAAGCATGCGGATAAGGTGAATTCAAAGCCTTATATAAAGATTCCATTTGTGAGAACTGTCAACAACTTACTTATTCTGATATTGAGAAAATACATGATTTTATTTTATTTACAAGACTCCAAACAGAAGAAATAGATCTGTAGAAGGAAAAAAGGGTTAAAGAAAAGCCTAAGTCTTAGCTTACACATTTAGATTGGAATTCTACACGGAATTCGCTGCAGACCATGCCAGCCTTTGTTTGGTGTGAATGTACCTAAAAGGTGCTTTCAAATTGCACCTGAGCAAAATCACAGGTTGTATAAATTCGCTAATGAGGTGATTAAGTGACTTTTGGGACACGCATTGTAGGCTTATGGGAAAGTTCAGCTAAAATGTTAAGTTCCTTCTGTTGAACTGTAAAACATCACAGAGCACTGTTACTTAGAATAAAAAAGAATTAAATGTCCTCCATACTGTGGCTGAAGCTAAGGGAAGGAATAGTTTTCTATTTTTGTATCATTTAGAAAAAAAAAATCTCATTTTAAAGAATCCACTGAGATAATTAGTGATTCAATTAACTAGAAACTGATGCTGAACTTGCACATACACACGTGCATGCACACACACATGCATACATACACATACACAAATATACACACATGCACACATGCATGCACATAATTAAAAATTATTAAAAAATACTTTTAAAAATTAGAAGGATTTCACTTTTATTAGCGGTGTGAATCAGATTTGGTAAAATTTATTCCTTTCTATGAATACATGAATCCTTTCAGTCCCTTCAGATTTCTCTCTGGCATTTTAAAGCCCCATTTTAAGTGCACATCAGTCAAATTTCTAGGGCAAAGGAAGCTGCAGAAAGGGTGTCACAAAGCCATGGAAAGGGTGTCACAAAGCCATGTATTAAGATTCACTCAGTGACATCACATGGCGGTAGGAGAAGGCTCCCAAGCTCTCACCTCCAGCTAGTTTACATTATTATTATTATTATTATTATTATTATTATTATTATTATTATTATTATTATTATTATTATCGTATACTTGGAGATAGAGGTCTTACTATGTAGACCAGTCTGACTCGTGGAGGACCACCAGTCTCTCCCTCCTGAGTCTTGGGATTCAAGGCATGTTCACCTGAGGCAGTTTATGTTTCTTTTGTTTTATTTTGTATTTGAGACAGGATCTCGGAGTGTGGCCTGGAACTCCTTCTATAGACCAAGCTGGCCTTGAACTCATAGAGATCAATTTGTCTAAGTCACAACTTCGATTTTTTTTCTTTTGTCATTTGTTTTTCTAGTCCATACCCTGCTAGAAACACAATAAAAAGCAAGAGGCTAGCAGCTTGCAAAGAGGGAGGAGATTAGGGTGTCAAGGGGGAAGACTAAGTTCATCCTTTGTTCATCCCGTGATCACCTCTACGCAG
The DNA here is from genome assembly GCA_036184795.1 of Tokudaia tokunoshimensis. Lineage (NCBI taxonomy): Eukaryota > Metazoa > Chordata > Mammalia > Rodentia > Muridae > Tokudaia > Tokudaia tokunoshimensis. The sequence continues at coordinate 21,299,606 of BTHU01000022.1, forward strand.
GGCATGATACAGTGAGGCAGGCTTTAAAAGGGAGTCGTCGGAGGGCAGAACGGGAAGGGGATAATGACTGGACTGTAAGAAAAATAGATTAAAGATAATAAAAAAAATAAAAAGGAGTCTGAAATTACATTGAAGAAGAACTGGGCAGTGCATGCATCTTTAAGACACACTTGTCGGGGGATTCGTTTGTGCACTGAGCAGAGAAAGGGCTGTGTTTTGTTTCTGTACAAACAACAATTATTTTCCTAATGCTTAATGGAGCGTCATATTTCCATAACGATGCGGTTCAACACAGACCACGTGGAGACATGATTACACAGCCACATAACACACTGCACAAGCAATTAACATACGAATAAAATAATCATCCATGCGGAAAATGTACGCTGATGTTTCTTTTCTAAGGACTTCAGTACTTTTGACCCACAGTTCCCGAGGTTCAGAGTAACATTTTCAAGGTGTTGGAACCAGAGCATAGTTCTAGCTCCACTATGCCTTGTTCAAGTCTGCTTTATTCGGATTTAGATTGCTAGAGGCCAATAAGTTTTTTGGTAGCTACTACTAAGCTACCTATGACTTAAAGAGTCAGAACACCCTTTGGGAGTTCTATGTGGCTCTTAGATTCTAACTAACTCCTTCTTTGGTCCAACAAGAGGTACTTACTATAAATATGAATTAAATTAAACCATAGCTATATCAAAAATAGGGTAAAGAGTAGTTTACAAAAAAAAAAAAAACAACCAAATAAACAACCCCCTTAGCCAAAAAGTCAAACCAAACACAGAAGCATAACAGGTCACCTATACATACTGCATTAGAGATTCATGTGTACTTGGTTTTATATACAAAGTCGCTTTAAATTTATTCTTATATGCTGTATGATATATATATGTATATACATATATATATATATATATATATATGCTACAAACACAGCTGCTTTGCACAGTCAATAACACAAATACAATAAAATATTTTGTATGGAAGAATGAGGAATCAAAACTTTCCCATCCGAATTTCTAAGAAGCTTGCTGGGGAGATCTTTTGGGGTGCCCAAGAGGTGACACACTTCGTGTGTTTATCGCTTGGTCCCCCCTCATATTCTCCAATTAACCCTGAGGCATTTCAATATGGACCTTTCATCAAGGGGTGTCACATGAGTAGACGGGAAAGGAGAAAGGAACTTTGCAGAGGTTAATAGCTATCAAAATCGGAAGACTATTCAAATCAGCTGATTTATTTCTACAGCTGATATTCACATGATACCTCAGAAATACTGTCAAATATTTGCATGAAGATATTTAATAGTCATTAGTCCTCCAACCGTAGCCCCCACTACAGACAGATAAAGCAAATGACAATAGTTAAGAATATCTCCTTGAATCAAATGGGCATTGCAAAAACTTAGTTCTTGATCGCTCCCTAGCTTGTGAGTGGAGCGGTTCATTGTCATGCACTCCTGAATAACGATGGATTGGGACACCCCTCCTCCAAGGCATGAACCAAAGTGAACCTTCTTTTCTCATAAGTTGACCATCTGAGGTCATTTGTTACAGTGATAGAAAGCTGACTGATACATACACCTCATGCTCGGCTGGCCTCCAGCCCCTGCTCATTGTTATCTGATTTAGAGGGATGGTTATAGACACTTGCGTTACTGTCAGATATTTAGAGATTTCCAACAGAGCATTCTATTCATAGTTAGCAAGAATGGGTTATCTGCTAATAGTAATGCCTTTCAGCCTTCCTCAGCAGAGCTGGCTGTAGGACCTAAGTTTAAGGGGCCTTCTTGTTCTCACCTTAAGAGACTCACACCCATCTTTAGCCTTTGAGTGTCTAATGAGATTCACCAGGCTATGAAGCTCCCCTCTCCCACTCCTATTACGTTCCTTGCTCTCTTTGCCTTTCATTTGCCCTCCAACAATATTATCATCCATTGCTAACTGGCTGCTGAGTGTGACAACATGTAGATTTGAATTTCCTCCAAAAATCTTTTTACAATGTTCCCACTCTGAAATCTGGTCCCGGGGGAGCTCAGCTGTAAGGGGGAGCTCAGCTGTAATCTGTCCATTCAGCAGCCAGACAATGGGATCTCTTCTGGACGTTCTGGGCACCAGGAGCTGAGTGCGGCCGCAGCTGGCTGCCAGGGGGGTGGGGGAAAAACATTCGTATTTGTTTTTAGCAGCCAGATTAGCACTTCTGTCTTCACATGTTGGGGGCTCCATGTTCTGGGATCTGCCATCCTTGAGAAGCCTATGATGTTCTTCATCTTTGCGTTATCTCCAAAGCCATCTCATGAGCCATCCCTGGGGCACTGCCTCCTTGGTGTTCAAGAATCAAAACTCAGCCCCACCAAAGCATGCGCTGCCCTTTGGTCACTGGTAGTTACTACTGTTCATTTCTGAAAGAACCTAAGACAGTGGCATCAGACCCCTAGAGTCAGTGTAACTTTGGAAGACTTGGTTCCAGCCATTCTTCCAGTGACCTCCCAAAGCCATACCATTAGACTCTCCAGGAAATGGCTCCTAATAGCATCTTCTAGCTTCCAAAAGTTTAATTTTACTTTAAAAACTACTAAACCAGGAAAAAGCTAAGTATTTAAAATAGAAACATTAGTGCAACAAACCATCGAGTAGGGCTCCATTTTCTACAACCGTGACCATGAATCTTGCAAGTTTTTGATAAACAAGTTAGGATACTGTTTGCAGAAAAGTCCTATACTAGAGCAAGAATGTGTCAGGAGGTCGGCACTGTCAGGACATCCCAATCCTCAGGCAGTTTCTTAAACTGCATGTACCATGCAGACATTCACACATATTGTGTTTATTATTACATTCATTGTGTATGTGTTTATGTCATGCATGCATTGTTGTATTGTGTTGTGTTGTATCATCTTAGTGCATGCACACCATGACACGCATGTGGTTGTCAGAGGACAACTGTTGGGAGCTGGTTCTCTCTTTCCGTCATGCAGGTACCAGGGATCAAACTTGAATTATCAGACTTTGCAGCAAGCACCTTTACCTGCTGAGCCACCTTGCCAACCCAGTTTATGTGTATTTTTGAAAGCCTCCCTTCTTATAATGGCTAAGGACTTCTGAGATCAGATGTGGTGGAGGCTCGCCATACCTTCTCCTCCTGTGGGAGAGTTCAACCTCATCTAATTACAGACATAAACTGCCTGCACATTTGCAGGTTTAATCACTAGCAGGTTATGCAACCCTAATTAAAAATAACTTTGGCAAACATAAGGCACGGAGTTATGGAGCACAAAGTTCTTCGTATGAAAACTCTAAAAAGTGGCTTTAAAAAAACCATTTAAATTTTTGCTGGCTCGTTCATCACTTAGAAAATATTGGCAGAGGCTGGGTCTGTTCTGAAGAGCGGCGCCTGCGAGTCTCAGACCCAGGCTGCTCCATTGTCTGTCATGCTCAGAAGGCATTGTCATGACATTAATATGCGCTGGTGACAATACTGCCCGCGGCATTGCTTCCAAGAATGCGCATATGTGGACATACACAGAGAGACACACAGATACACACAGACACACAGAGACACACAGAGATACACAGAGACACACAGACACACACACAGACACACACACACAGACACAGACAGACAGACAGACACACTTTCTGCTTTGCTCTTGATACTTCACACCCTGCTCTCCAGGCACACTGCTAAAGCCATGGATGAAGCCGCACCTGGACAAAACAGAGCATCTTGTACCAAAGCATCCAGGGTACCCCTTTCACGGTTCCCACCCAGCCTTCTCACAACTGCCAGAGGTATTTTCGGAAATCATATTACCTCGTACAGAATGACCTTCCGTCCCTTTCATGCAGTCTTGTTGTTTACAGAACACATTTATAGACACCAAATTGACAGATGAGGCCCTTAGCCATTCAACCCCAAGCAATAATAGCCACAATTGTATACTATGTAGTTTTACTTAACGCTTGTTTGGGCTATTCCACACACATATCAGATATCACATTGGTACTAAATCATTATATATTACTGGAGTTTGAACGTGGCCCCCCGAAATTCATGGGTTAAAAAACATAATCCTCGGGCTGGAGAGATGGCTCAGTTGTTAAGAGCACTGACTGCTCTGCCAGAGGTCCTGAGTTAATTCCCAGCAACCACATGGTGGCTCACAACCATCTGTAATGGGATCTGTCGCCCTCTTCTGGTGTGTCTGAAGGGAGCAACAGTGTACTCACATAAAATACGTAAATCTTAAAACAAAACAAAAAATATAATCCTCAGATTCCCCTTTCAATAACATTTAAAGGTTATCAGGGTCGGATCATGACAGCTGGACTTTGTGATGGTGCTAGTGGTTTCATAACGAAGACGAGGGGTCTGAGCACAAGTGCTTACTCTTTGGCTCGGTGATCTCTCTCTGATAGTACAGCATTGGAAGAAGGCTCTCCCCAACTGCCCAACAGGTGTGAGAAGCACGCTCTTCAGCTTCCTGGCTTCAGGAACCATAAGCTAAATAAACTTATATTCTTTATAAATAATTCAGCTTCAGAAAATGGACTAAGACATATATCAAGACTAGTATAAAGAGGCCTATGGTGTGTTGCAATAGACTTTACTATACAAGTAACATGGGAGGGACTACTGAAACTCACCAGACCTAGTGAGCTATGATAACAGTTCATGTCCTCCCTTTCCCCCTCCTGGGGAATTGGCTTTTGGTTCTGCATGTCTCATTTAATGCTTTGTTTGGCTACCTACTTTATTTATTTTCTTCTAAATACCTTTAAAGTGCTTTCAGAGCTATCTCTATAAAGCCAACACAGAGGGTGTTCCAGCTCACATAGCTATGCAGTCCTTTGGACTTTTGTTTATAGCAAGATTATTTGAGGTCCTGTGGATATTTGTATTTTAGCCGGTCTAAGCTAGATTGCAGACATCTGATAGTGACTCACGTGATTCTCAGATAATGAATAAAAGGCAGAGCGGCCATGTTGTAAAGGTTTTGCACTCTTTCTGTACAAGCCAGTGTGAGAAATGTTTCTCCTGAGCTTAGTCTAGGAGGACTGCGTATGAACATCTTAGGATGGCCTCAGCCACTTCCGCTATTTTTTTTCAGAGATGTGATTAGACTCAATAGTCTTTCTATAAACTGACAAATTGACATTACTGTGATATTTTTTCTCATGACAGAGTTCTACGGTGCCCACTGCTTTCATGTCTCAAGTAGAGCAACATTTAGGGTATTTCTTTGGCAAAGACACAGCTTGAAATGAAGGCTCTGCTCGTCTGACATCTCAGTTTCCGTGGGAAAGCTAGGAACAAGCACCAACAACAAACAAACTAGGTAAATCCTAAGGGACACATGGCTATAAGCCCGTCATGCGAAAGTTCTGTTATGTGATAAACATCTGAGCTATCTCTAAGTAAACTGGAATATTTAAATGCCAATTACTAAACATAAACCTAAGGACTCTTGGCTTCTTACATTCTATAAAAAGACCATATATGGGTCTATAAATAAATGTGTTTTCATAAATTGTTGGCATAGGAACAATCTGAAGTTTTTTTCTCTGGGCCAGCAAGATGGCTCTCTGGGTAAAGGTACTTGCCATATAAGCCCAGCATTGACTTCCCTTCCCAGAATTCACATAGAGGTGGACGAGGAGAGGCAACTCCATACTGTTATCCACTCTCTGACCTCCAGATTATCACACATACATAATTTAAAAATTGTAAATAAATTTAAAAAAAAAACAGATTTGTTTTCTTTCCCAATCTTCATTAAGGAAACAGGGTGACTAAAAATGAAAATTAGAATTAAATTAAGAATTAGATCCAATTTCTGTATTTCTAAATTCAGAAAATTCGCAGACTTCTTCAATGTTACTCTAAGGGAGGGAAACAGGAACAAATGGAGAGTAGTCTGTGTATGTCCAAATAAAAGATAAATGTGGCAAGTTTTGCGATGAGGAAAGCATTTGGGTGGCAAAATAAAACTTTACTCTTGTTGCTATTCCGTGGCAGAAAGCGGTCGAAGGAAGGAAGAGAAAGACATTACAAATTCTGAGCATTTGAGTAAAGTTTACAAAAGCCAGCTAGTGGTAGGAGCACACATCTCAGCGGATTCCTGCAACTAGCTAGCAAGCAAGTGGTTACACCCGCCGCTCCAAATAACGCTGACTTTTAAGTAAAAGGGAAACTCAAGAACTGGTTGAAAGTGGCAGATTTCTACAGAGAAATGCCAGGGACTGACTTCTTCCTGTAGTTCAGCTGGACTTAATACAACTAGGCTTCAAGGCTCTGTGGGTCTAAGGCTCGGCCTGTGAATTACTGAGCCACTACTACAGAACAAGGGGCCACAGAGCACCGCACCTCAGTGGCAGCTCAGACATTAGTTTTGTTCAGTTAAAGAGGAGCACGGTCCTATTCATGCATAAAAACCTACCGCCTTTCAGCAGAGTGACCTGGGACATGTAGTTTAGCCTCTGTGTGAAACAATTTCATTATCAAGGTGTAAATACTGTCACTGGCTTCCCAGCCTGCTACGAAGATGAAATGAGCTAATACAAGTAGAATACACATGGTTTCTCTGGCATCGTTTGAGGCTGCCATGTGGTCAATGCACTTACGGAATCACTCACAAGGAAGAGTCGGAGGCTCATCCTCAGGCCTAACTCAATTCAGCTCCACGTGAGCTCAGACTTGGCTTCTCTTCCCAAGCTCATCCTTAATCTTCACATGACCTTCACCAAGCTCCTTTGCACACAGCCCAAAGACAAGTGCTGCCTAGACACGTGTGGGTTTAAAGCAGCAGGAATTGGAGCCCAGACAACTTACGGTGGCAATTGCAGTAAATCATTGTACCTTTAACATGGCCTTTCCTCCGACCTACTGGTGCCCCATTCTTCTTTCCTGAACAAGTCGTTGTCTCACTTCCCCAGCTGTGCTCAGTGACATGATGGGGTAAATACTCAGATTTACAACCTCTGTGCTAGAGGTCTTAACTCCAAACCTATGATTCTTTTAACATTTTTTATTACTTTTATTTTATGTGTAAGAGTATTTTGAACGCATGTATGTATGTATGTATGTATGTATGTATGTGTCCCATATGCATGCCTGGTATCCACAGAAACCAGAAAAGGGCACTGGATACCCTGGAACTGGAGTTAATGATGATTGCTTACAGTCATGTGGGAACCAAACCCAGGTCCTCTGTGAGAATAGTAAGTATTTTTAACGACTGAGCTATCTCTCTAGCTCCAAATCCTGTTGATCCTTGATTTAGATTTTATTACATGATATAACGCACCCTTCTATATATTTTCATATCCTTACATGTATTTTTGAGTTTACATTTAGTTGGGGTTTTTGTGTGTGTGTGTGTGAGATAGGGTTTAATGATACAGCCCTGACTTGCCTCTAGCTCATAATCTTTCTGCTACTGTTGTCTCCTGAGTGCTAAGATTGCATGTTCTTTCTTCCTCTTCCTCTCCCCCTCCTCCCTCCCTCTCTCTCTCTCTCTCTCTGTGCTTGCGTGTTCACTTCCAAGCATGCCAAGGCCCATGTGTGGAGTAACAAAAGAATCAGTTCTTTCCTTCTACCATGTGGGCACCGGGGACTGAACTCAGATCATCAAGCTTGGCAGCAATCACCTTTACCCTCTGAGCCATCTCTGGCCTCACATTCTGGTATTTTAATACTTCCATATAATAGAAGAATATTTCCTGGCAGTGTGGGCTGCTTAACGTCATACTCCAGGGCAACTGAAGAGTCCCGAGCCCAGAAACATCAACTGTCACCTTCACTCTGGTCACCAGGAAGTGCTCTGGGGATGGATATAGATCAGCTGCTTCCCCTCCCCATGGCCCAAACTATGAGAAGTCTCAGGGGATGTGGAGGGTTTGGAAGAAAAGGACCATTGTTGTTTTTATCTTGAGCCAAGAAGTTAAGAGTTGCTCCTTGCAGGGGTGGAGTGGGGGTGGGGTGGAGGGTGGCGGGGAGCTGCCAACCCAGAACTTGGCTTCTTCAAGCAACAGAGGCTGGTGGTCTGTGTGACTGTGGGCAAAATGTTTTCTGCAGATGTTTATATTTCATTTGTCAATCCTCCTAGTGTTCAGCTTTTCCAAACCTAATATAGTTTCATTGCTTTCTATTTGGAGCCTGGTTTTTGGATACTTGTAAGTGTCCTTACTTGATGCTGTTATTAAATCTCATGAGTCATGGGGCCCTAAACTATCATATATTTACAGAGGATGGCTGCTTGTTTATGCCTTTCCAGTCCTTGTCATTTTAATATACTCCATGGAACCATGGTGAAATCACTGCTTGCATATTTGGTGAGCATGTTTTTGGTATTATTTCTGACTTTAATTACTTTTGTTATGCAGAATGTGTGAACCGTCTTTCATTTGTTTTTGTTCTCCTTGGTAGCCTTTACTAAGGAAGCCATGTTCTATTTCTAGTGTTTTGGTTGTTGGCTATGGCCATATTAATGTTTTAAATTTTTTATTTTCTTTATAATTATGTGTGTGAGTGTGTGTGTGTGTGTGTGTGTGTCTGGGTCTGTGTGTCTGTGTGTGTTTCTGTGTAGGTATGCGAGCCTGTAGGTGCTCACAGAGGCCAGAAGAAGGTATTGGATCCATGGAGCTGGAGTTACAGGTGATTGTGAGTTTCCAATGTTGGTGCTGGGAACTGAACTTAGGCCCTTCAAGAGAACAGTATGTGCACTTAAACACTGAGCCATCTCTCCAGCTCCTAATTTTTATAAAAAGATTTATTTTATATCTTTGTGCATGTATGCCAGCATCAGTTTATATGTACCATATGTATGCAGGTGCCCACAGAGGTCACAGGGTATTAAGTCCCCTGGATCCGTGTAAAAGGCGGTTGTGAGCTGGGTGCTGGGAAGGGAACCTGGGTCCTCAGCGAGAGTAGTGATTGCCCTTAACCTCTAGTCCCAGCATACTAAATTTTGCAACCTATCTTTTCTGAGTTTGCTAGAGTGACCGTGTATATTTTCCCCTCCTATCTATAGGATAAATCTAAAGGAGCAAGGAGGGATATATCCTTATGTCTCTGTCCTCCTCTGGACAAACTGGTTAAAACGACAGAGTTTCCATTTCTTGAAGGTTTAGCAAGGGCTGCTTTTCGTCCTGAGAGGTATTCTTTTGTGTTAGTAACTTGGTTTGGTTCATTACTCACAAAAAGCTAAACTACAACATCAAGGAGTTTTACATATTGATTTAGTTCATTTAAAATGTACAGACTTCTTGGGGATTCTTAGATCCATTTGGTTTAGGTACCCTTTTCTAGTAACCTATTTCCTTTGAAATCAAAATTGATACAAAATTATATATTATATTCTTCTAAAGCTTTTTCATTTATTATACAACTTCTGTGTCTTTTGACTTTTCCTCCCCAGTTTCCTTAGTGATTCTACTTATTGACTATTAGAAGCAGAACTTTCTATCTTCCACATCTTTGCTATTTCTTTCCTGTAGGTATCCTTCTGTTATTTCACGTGCTTTCTGAAATGGGAGTTTTAATATCAGTTCTATTATTTCTATTCATATATGAACATTCCTGAGGCTGTGAATTTGCCCACTTCCCACAATAATAGCATGTCCTCTTTTAATCAATTTGTTCTGAATATTCAAATTTCCATTATAATTTATTCTTTTGCCAATGAGCCACTTCAAGGCATGCCTTTAACTGCAGATATAGGACAATTTGTTGACACCCTTAATCAACATTTGCTTTCAGCATAACCCTTCAGTTTTTCTGTTTTGCTCACAAGTCCAGCTAGGGTGTGGGCTCAAACTGTTTGATTTCTCCTATTTATTTCAGTGGCTTCTTTAGGCTGAAAAGAAAGCTAAATTTTAAAAGCCTCTTCTCCAAACCTCATCGATATACGAAAACATGCCTTCCTAAAACCAAGCTTCGTTGTCGTAAGAGGGCCCTTCAGAGAATTCAGCCCAAATTAATGTTGGAGATGAAAGCCTCGGGCCTTATTTTCAAACATAAACCACAACCAAATGCGGGCTGGAATCAGAGAGGAGACTCTTATACAAAAGAGCAACAGAAGACAAGGGAAATGTAAAGTTGCTTCAATAGAAAGAGACAAGGCAGACAGCAGGACTGTCCCCACATCAAGTCTCCGTTTAAACACAGGTGAACTGCGTGGTGTGAAAGAGGAAGCGAGAACTCTTAAAAGTAAAACACGATTTCCAAAATAAATAAAGTCTCATATATATGATTTGTGATGGGTCCACAAATCACCATCAAGAAACCAGGACAAAAGATGGAAATATGAAAATAAAGACCAGCTGGGCCCAATCCGTGGATCTGACTGATGAAAATTCCAGAATGGAAGAGGAGAGAACCAAAGCAAGTCAAATATAAAAATAAATAAAAGTTTTCCAAAGCCAAGGAACAGGCCTTTAGATGGAAAATGTCAAGTAGAGGCCAAACACACTGACTATTAAAGCTAGCCAGCATGGAATTCTAGACCATTGGGGATACAGAGAATTTGCAAACTCAGGAAAACGCTCTAAAGACAAAACTGATCATCTCATTAAAAGCAACCTGGAATTCATTGAACTTCTCAAAACTATTCAATACTAGAGGACAATAACACCCTCAAATATGTACAAAGGTTCTTTAAAATCAGGAATTCTATATTCGACCAGACAAGCCATGATCAATAAAACCACAGAAAATCAAAGTGAGCTCAGGGCTCAGAGATCTAGGGTTGGATGCATGCACAACCAAGGGAGGGTCTCCTGATGAACAACATCCAAGTATGGCGGAAGAATGAATAGATGAAGATAAAAATGTGAGCAGTCAATAAATATGCTGGGATAAAACCTAACGGATCACAATGAAGGTATTTTAGAAATAAAATAATAAATGAGGCAGGAAGCAAAAGGTACCTGAAAGCTTTGCGTGAAGAGAATTGTGATCACGTGATGTGGCCCTACAGAGCAGCATTGCACGGCCAGGCCACTGCCAATACTCTAGGGACTTAATCTAACCACATACTATATTGAGGGGAGCTGGGACGGAGGTGGAGGACATGGGAAAGGGGAGAAATAAATGATATAGATCTCTGAGGCTTAATAAGTGACATAACAACAGGGGATGATGTTCTCACATGGAAATCTAAAGAAGTTAAAATTCATCCACTTCGATCAATGGTGCTAAAATAATAAGAGCAGAACAGGGAAGAGTTGTTCACTGTACTCTTTGGTATTTTAAAGCACATGCATATGTAACGTAGTAGAATTTAAATATGCAAATTACCAAGCAGCATTATGCAAATTCAAGCATGGTAATTGATGATGATAATTGATGAGGCTCTAAATGATGTTCCCACAGTCAGTCAGCTATTTTACTTAAACTGAAGATTAAAATATATTTTAATAACTAGTGTGCCTAAGGTGAAGGTGGCATGCATACTCTTGAACAGTGATGGAGAATTTAAAGTAAAACTACCCCTCAGAACAGCAATATATAATTTGTGTCAGGTGACAATCAATTGTCTAGTTTCAATACAGTAATTTCATTTTGTCACAAACAGATATTGAAGAAACACATAAAGATTAACATATATCATTTGGAGTCAATGTTTGATTTAAATTGTGAAGGATTCTTAGGTAAATTGTGGTATGTCCATTCAGAGGGCTGTTCTCTGATCATTAGGATGAGAATTACTAAAGTTTATATAGAAAAGTTTTAAAAATATAAAGAGAGAGGAAAAAAACAGGATACAAAACTGTACATCTGAGGATAGCTCAGTGGTTACATGCTCACCCAAAGTGACTGAGGCCATGAATTTGATCCCAGCATGGAAAACCACAGTTCCCTGACCTCTGCCATTCTATGGGAAGGGTAGGATTTTTAGTTTTAGCATCTGGACTAGCCAGACCTAACTTTTAATTTTCCATGTAATAGTCAGTTTAACATGTTTTTCTATATATTTCTTGATTTTTTTCAGGAATTTTTCCTTGTAGATCTTCAATTTTATCATAAAGTGTTTATAATTCTACCTTCAAATAACTTAGGAATATTTTTATGCCTACTATTTTATCTGTATAATTTTTCCATGAAATACTCAATCTTAACACGTTTTTTATATATTTCTTCAATTTTATTAGAGATATTTTTCATGTAAATCTTCAATTTTATCAGAAAATGTTTATAATTCTACTTTCAATCAACTTAGGAATATTTTAATTCCTACCAATTTATCTGTATAAATTTCTTCAATTTTATCAGAGATATTTTCCATGTAAATCTTCAATTTTATCAGAAAATGTTTTTACCTCTACTTTCAATCAATTTAGGAATTTTTTATGCCCACCATCTTATCTGTATAATTTTTCATGAAATAGTCAGTTTTAACATGTTTTTCTATATATTTCTTGAGTTTTACCAGAAATATTTTCCTTGTAGATTTTCAATTTCATCAGAAAATGTTTATAATTCCACTTTCAATCAATTTAGGAATATTTTTATGCCTACCATTTTATCTGTATAATTTTTCCATGCAATAGTCAATCTTAACTTGTTTTTCTATATATTTCTTCAATTTTATCAGAGATATTTTCCATGTATATTTACACAATGGAATACTACTCAGCAATTAAAAACAATGAATTCATGAAATTCTTAGGTAAATGGGGAACCGGGGGAGGGAAGAGGGCTTATGGGACTTTCGGGGAGGGGGGGAACCGGGAAAGAGGAAATCATTTGGAATGTAAATAAAGAATATAGAAAATAAAAATAATAATAATAATAAAATTTTAAATTTAAAAAAATAAAAGCAAATCTTAAAAAATAGTTTTCAGACAAGGCAAACAAAGGAAGTGGGAGGAAGCAGTGGGAGGAAGTAAGCCTTTGATTGCTCCAGTTTCCATCTGGAGACTCCTGCAGACCATGGGATAGCAACAGGGTGCTAAGCAGGGCTCTACAGTCCAGGTGAGTTGAAGAAATGAGAGCTGAGTTTCACAGCAAGGCTGAGAACAACTGAAGACAGAAGCAGAATGGTAGAGAAAAGAGGTCTATGCGGTAGTGACGGAAAAACCTCCTGGGGTTTTAGCTGAGATTTAAAGCAATTGATAATCTAAAACTAGACTATGGAGAAGCTGAATAATTCAAAGTCTATACAATGAGAGAAAATCCACTGAACATGTAATAGTCTACAGAGACCTCAAAGGGCTTTAAAAAGCTGAACTAGCCAAAGAGTTAAAACTAACATAGAGCCACCCCAAATAGCTTACAACAGGGTTAGGAAGGATCATGAAAATAACTACTGTCCAGGACAAAAGAAAACAAAATGAACACCCCCCCCCACACACACACACGATAGTATCAGAGAGAGAAAGGATCAAAGCATAAGGCGGAAATGGGAACTATGTAGCAAGAATGATCCATAAAAAGCTAAACATACTTATAGTCATATTAAAATGAGATATCAATTAAAATGCAGAGTCCTACTCTTTACTGTCTACTCCAAACAAAAACGTTTTAATTACACACCTTTTAGACACTAAGAGTAGAAAGTGAAATGCTGCCTTAGTATTAGACAAAAAAGTGTCATATATAAAGAATCCCACAACAATGAGACAATTCCTGAAAATGTTATCCAATAGTCCTGAGCAACACAACTGGAGAAATACATTTGTCAATAAAACAGAAAGAGGCAAACCTATAACCACACTGATAAACTTGTAGACATTGCTTGAGAAGTGACAAAATTCGAATACAAGACGTAGAAACAACTCTATCAACCAGGTTGAACCAAATCGTTTGAAGGATCCTTTACTGCAAACTAAAAAATACACATTCTTTTCAAGAACTTTTGAGATGTTCACTGATTTATTTTACATGTGAATAAGGCAGGTTCTATTAGATTAAAAATGGCTGAAAGAGTATATGGTATGTTCTATGACTACAATTTAATAAGTCAACACAAAAATATCTGGAAAATAGTTATATATCAAACAGTTATGGTAAATATAAATAATGGGCTCATGAAGAAGTCATGGAAATTAGAATTGGAATTTAAATTGTTGGAAGTGGCTAGAAATGGAAATGTAATTTGTGAAGTTTGTGGGGGTAAGGTTTAGGGGTATAGCTCAGTGGTAGAGCACATGTTCAATGTGATTACATAAGCCCTGTGTTCAACTTCCCAGTACTGAGGGAGAGAGAAAGAAAAAGGAAATTACAAAATTTTATATGCTTAAATCATAGAAAAACCAGTGATGTAAGTTTCCGTAGAAGTGAAGAAGTAAAATCAAACTGAACTTAAAGTGAGTGGGGGGAAGGGGAATAATAAAGACTGGAAATGAATGAGAAAGAATCAATATGGAAAAAATAAAAGAGAGAACCTGGTTAGTACAACTGACACCTCTTTATCGAAGCTGATCATGAATAGAAGAAACAAGTAAAAAGTTATCGGTGTTAGGATTCAAAGAAAACTTGTGAGACATTAGTACAGGTGCTACAGACATCAAAAGGAGGCTAACTCTTGCAAGCAATTATGTGCCAACCAGTTCTACAACTTACATGAAACGGACAGAATACTTGAAAAGCACAAACTATCAAACTGGTGCAGACACGAATGAAATGAAAATTTATCTATCTATCTATCTATCTATCTATCTATCTATCTATCTATCTATCTATCATCTATCTATCTATCTATCTATCTATCTATCTATCTATCTATCTATCTATCTATCTATCTATCTAGGACAATGAAATCTAAACCCATTTCACATAGAAAACCTCAGGTCCAGATGGGTCTATTGTAGAATTCTACGTTTAAGAAAGAAATATAAACATATTTGATCCAAACTTGTTTAGAGAAAAAGAGGAGGAAAAAAAAACCCTTTATGATATATTTTATTATGTTGGTTTCAATCTAGTAAAATCAAAGTCCTGGGAAAATGACAGATGGAGATCTCTTGTGAATATAAACATGAAAATCTTTAACAAATACTAATACATTCAATCCAGAATTATGCTTGTACTGGGAATGTAAATTTAGTGAAACATTAAGAGTTACTCACTTGTAAGTTCACTTTGTTGACAAGGTAGAAAATCAAGTAATCACATCAAAGACGAAAGAGACTTTCATAATATTCAATAACCACTCGTGATTTTTAAAGAAATCCCATCATGGAAGGCAATTTCTTTATTAGACACTACGTACAGCTAACTTGTGGCTAGCACAGTACATCCTGAGGAGAAGATGCTCCTTGCTGTCTCAGATCAAGGTCAAAGGAAGGTCTGACAGTTTGAACTCAGCACTGAGCTACACATTTTCTTAATAACATCTCTCTAGAATAAAAAATAAAGCCAATTAATAATTTTAACCCAACATTTTCTAACTTCATCATCACACAAGGTTCAGAGTACTGAGGGTGCTATGCTCTGTTTTCACGGTTTTGCAAGTCTAAAAAAAAAATTGCTCAGTATTAAAATTCAGAACAAAAGAACATTTTTTTATCCCATGGAAACATCTTCACATTCTTTTTTTTTAAAAAGAATTGTTTATCTTTGAAAGAAAAAGCAGTCCACTTGAAGAAGCTCTTGCAGGTATGGAGTTCCAGGGGAATAGCAGGGTCCCAACGCCTGTTATTTTTAGTATAATTTCTTATTATGAAAGCAGTATAATTGCCATTCAGACACCATACTGTCAAGTCTTTGCAGATTCTCACAATAACAAACTGGCACCCTGTCAGCATCTTCCTTGTTCCTCCTCAGGAAAGTCTTCAGACGTTCTCTCTCTGAAGCTGATATGGATTTTGTGCTTAGCAACCTTCATGTCTAATTTATAATATGCCTCCAATTATATCTACAGCTCTGCACCACTATGCTTGCCAGGAAAGTAATAAAATTAACAGCATGGCAACTTTTTACTTTTAAACCAACAGGCCAAATTGATTTATTTAGAATGATTGCAAGCCATATTTGTGACAAACTTTACTAGGTGGAAATAAGTGGAAATTTATCTCTTTTGTTTTGATAGCATCATAAAATGAATTCTAATAACATTAGAGTCAGGCAGGCTGAGCCTCTCCAATGTAGCACGAGGAGTCAAATGATCCAGTTCGCTCTGCCTTAACCACAGAGCTGAGCGGTCATGAGCTCCTTGTTACGAGCTGCCTTCTTGACTGAGTCCACCATCTGTTCAGGAAGCAATAGGGGTCTGTCTGTCTGTCTGTACTTTAGAGATGACTAAAACACGATATGATCTAAATATAAGTTCCTAATGTGTCACCATTGAGTTTTCAAGGTACCATACACTACTGTCACACTGGCACATCTTGTGAACCCTTTAAAATAACCACCATTTTCCTGAGACACAGAAACTGTGTTCTCCCAAGGTGGTTTCATATGGCCTTGAATTTGTGTGTTCAGCATATTTAGCCACAGGGAAATGCAAATGAAAACACTTTAGGATTTCATCTTACTCCACTCTGAATGAAAAAATCAAACCACCACAAGTGCTGGAGAGGGTAAAGGGATGGGGACCTAGATTTACTGTTGGTGGGAGTGTACACTGGTGTTGCCAAACTGGAAATCACCATGGAGACTGATTAAAAAAAAAAAAACCCTAAACAGAACTGTCATATGACTCAGCTATACAACCCTGGGGCAGACATAGAAAGAACTCCGTACCCCGCTTCAAATATCTGCACACCCATGTTCACTGCTGTTATGTTCAATACTGAGGACATGAAACCAGCTTAGGTGTCCATCAGTAAATGAAAGTAATGAATGCAAACATGGTACATATACTCAATGAGATTTTCTTCACTGATAAATCAAAAGGGAAGTTGAAAGTCACATGAGTCTGGAAAATATTATACTTAATGAGATAACCCAGGCCCACAAAGACATATACCACACTGTTCTAATTTGCTTCTCTGTTGCTATGATAAACCATGCTGACAAAAAGTGAGCTGAAGAGGAAGGGGTTGACTTGAGCTCGTAGGTTATAGTCCAACACTTAAGAACCCAGGGCAGGAGCTCAAGGCGGGAATCAAAGCACAGGCGGTGAGGAAGTGCTGCCTAATGGTTTGTTCTCTGGTTCTCTGCTCATCTTTTGTTTTGAGACAGCCTAGGAGATAGTACTGCCCTCAGTGAGCTGGGCTCTCCTATTTCAACTAGCAATAAAGAAAATGCCTCACAGATATGCCTACAGGCCAATCTGACCTGAGAAGTTCTTCAGTTGAGGGTTCCTCTTCCCAAATGACTCTAGGTTTGTGTCAAGTTGTCAGCAGGAACTACCTATGACGCTTAAGAGGATCTCTGAATTTTTAGAGTAATGTGTTTAACTGGGAGTGCTGGTAAAGGCTAAAAAGATGGAAACAGGAAAGATCAAAGATAAAAAAAAAAGGAGGGAAGGGGTCTAGTAGAACACATCAGCTATGAAGGTGGAGAAGGAAATTAAGGAAGTGTAGAAAGGTCTATTCAGGGAGGGGATGGGAAGAACAGGGAAGGGGATGGGTAGGAGGGAGAGGCCCCTAAAATTAAGCCTATAAGAAAAAATCCACATAAACCTACTTTCCTATAATTCCATTAAGGAAAACAATCTAAAACCAGAATTTGAGTGGAGGCACCCTCCCAGAAGCCATGTTTTATTGAGAGGAAAACCCAGTGTCCAGATGTGAGAAATCTCTCCATTGGCTCCTAAAGCAATAGAGACTATTGCTGTTTCTCTGTTATTGCTCTCCAGAATGTGATGGCAAGATGGTATTGCTGAAGATACTGCATACTTGGGTCAGAAGACACAGCAAAATCAAGCTGGAGCTGACTTGGAGGCGTCCTTCACATCAGCCAACATTCCTAGTGCCAGAAGGTGCTCTGCAGGCTGCTGGCGGAGAAACATGCTAGGCAGCTTTTTACTCGTCTGTGAATTTTGTGAGCTACAATAACGACTTTCCAGGCAAGTTGTACCCAGCAGGAGCAATAATGGCATAACTGTTAGGGAGTAACCAACTGCTTTCTGAGTGACATGAAAGCCTGATCTGTTGCAGGGAACTCATGTCTAGTTCTGTAAACCTGGTCAAGAGCCTTTACAAGAAAGGTTGTAGGTGCTAGTGAGAACTTGACTATTTGTGCTGTTTATTTTGTTAAATGGTAAGAACAAGATGCCTTCTAAATATTCATCTTCTTAACCACAGCTTAGTATTGCACCCAGCCTTCATCAGAGAACCTGACGAATACAGAGGTGGATGCTCTCAGCCAACCATTGAACTGAGCACAAGGTCCCCAATGGAGGAGCTAGAGAAAGGACCCAAGGAGCTGAGGGAGCTTGCAGCCCCATAGGAGGAACAACAATATGAACCAACCAGTTCCCCCAGAGCTCCCAGGGACTAAACCACCAACCAAAGAGTCCACATGGAGGGACCCATGGCTCCAGCTGCATATGTAGCAGAGGATGGCCTTGTTGGACATCAAAGGGAGGAGAGGCCCTTGGTCCTGAGAAGGCTCGATGCCCCAGTATAGGGGAATGCCAGGACAGGGAAGTGGGAGTGGATGGGTTGGTGAGTAGGGGGAGGGGGAATGGGATAGGGGGTTTTCAGAGGGGAAAACAGGAAAGGGGGTTTAACATTTGAAATGTAAATAAAGAAAATATCTAATTAAAAAAGAGAGAGAAAAAAAGAGAAGTTCCTTGCAGTGGTAATTCGGTTAATTAATTGATTCAATTAATTCACAAAGCCATAGTTGACCAAAGTGTTAAGGGATAGTAGAGAGTGTACAGCCCTAAATGGGAATGTGTGTATGTGTGTGTGTGTGTGTACACATATATGTATATATATGTATATATGTGCGTGTGTTGTGTGTGTGTCTGTGTGTGTCTATGTGAAAATAACTAACATTCCTTATACAAGAAGCTGAAAACAAAAAACAAAAGCGAACTTGGTTGTATGAGAGAGAAATCCAGAATCTCCATTGGTTTACAAAAGCTCATAAAAGGTATACCTTCACCCTAATGTTCTACAAAAAAGAAAAAACTCACATTGCATTTTTCTCCCCCAAGACTATTCCAAGTTGCAGAACCATGTTTTTTTTTAATGCAGTCCATGACCTTCTCTTCGAATCCAAAATCTGAAAGCTCCCTTACTCTAAGCCAAAGAGTGGGTTTTAATGAATCCTTAGAGCCCCCTCGGTCAATGCTGAATTCTGAAGCAAGGTCTAAACCTTAATTGTGCTTGTTTTTCCCCCAGCCTAATCAATAGTTCCTCAGATGGGGCTTGTTAGAAGCTCATTGCTAAACACTTGGCATCTGCTTTGGCCCCTAGGGAAAATAGGAAAGTGCTTCTAATTGCAGAGGTGAAGGTCTGGGTTAATAAGCAATTCAAGAGTGTTTTCAGATGGGCACAATTATTACTTTTTTTTAGTTTTGATTAGCATATATTAATTATACACAATAATGGGCTTCACTATGACACTGTCATATTTCTTTGATTGTGGTCACCATTGTTATCCATTTTTGTTCCCATCCCCCACTCTTTGGTTCCTTTCTTCTTCCTATCCAGTCCTTCTTATAATATCATCTATTCTCTGTTTCTCTCTGTGTGTGTTTGAGAGAAAGGGAGAAAGAGAGAGAGAAAATTTCAATAAGTTCATTAGAGTTGCTTACAGAACACACAGAACGGTTTCTGTTGGGGTATGAGCAATATATGTACCTACTAGTAGTTACACCACTGAAGAAAATGACTCTCCCCGCACCCCAGAATTATTACTTAAAACCACCTATAGATCTTTGGCAGGAGGGACATTATGGGCTCCCTGTCTAACAACTTTTAGGGCAATTTTGACAAGTATCCACTACCTGGTGGGGAAGAGCTGTGCAGACACCGACCAGCTGGGTTATCTAGAGAGTGGGTGCTTGGCAAGACCTGTCTGTAACTTAGTCCTATTAACCTGCGGGCAGCAAGACCAGCCCAGGAAATCCATCATTGTAAAAAGCATCTGACTTTACCCAGGAGGTTCCTCCATGGCAGAGTGGGTCTCCACTGGGTTCCCAGCTCTGTAGCATCGCTGAGTATGAGGCTAAGGTATTATTCTAATTGCAAACACTAAGGTTCTTCTTTTTCTAATCCCTTCAGACACCTTTTCCGTCTTGTCCTCTCCTGCCTGTTCAAACTCTGGCTTCACACTTTCTGCATCTGAACACAACTTCCTACATTCTGCGTGGCTGATCTATGCACTCCTTGGGCCTGCTGTGTGCACTGCCAACACACAAGATACTGTTCTTAACTGCTACATCCACCGCCATCTGACCACACAACCCCGAGTTCCCTAATTAAGGATTCACCTCTATTTTCCCTGCTGTCCCACTGTTTTCTCATTAAAAGTCACAATTTGATTAAGGACAAAAAGACATTATGTTCTCTCTGCCCCCTCAAAGCAGGAAAAGTAGTATCAATGTCTCTATTTTTGCAAAGTCTCTTTGAAACTGAGGGGAAAATGTGAAGTAATCCTCTCAGAGCTTCATTTGCTCTTGGTTACTTGCCTTTAAATAAATTTTAGAGACCATGTACCTGAGTGATACATTTCCATTAGCTTTGACATCTACAAGCCTCTGACCTATGGACCATATGATTGAAATTTAACAGAGTCATGCACAGTTGTCAGAGAGAACGTTTTAATAGTCCCTTTAGATAACTGAGGACACTTTTGCATTCTACTCCTGGACTATAGAAGTGCTAGGGTGTTAAGGCTACTTGTGAGGTGGAATCTGGAACCAGAAGATGTCTTGACATACTTTAATATACTAGACCATGTTTCTCTCTCTCTTATATCGAATGTATTTTACCTGTAGAATTTTATGATGCCATAAACTAATCACTTGGAAAATATTAGTTCACGGAGTTTCACAGATCTCCCGAATGTTGATGTATTTCATTTTGCAGCATCAAAAAAAAAAAATTCCTTTACTACCCGACTGATTCCTTTAGACAAGTATAGGTATTGAGACAGAGCCAACCTCCTGGGGGTGGGTACAAATTTTACAATTCAAATGTTTGCTTATAAGCTCAATTTTATCACTGGCAATAAATTCTACCATCATTGGCAGTAAATCCTACTGCTGGCTTAAAGTTGCAGGTTCTGCTGCGTTCTGTTTAGAGAAAATCTCTACACAGTAACCGCCCCAGTTAGTTCTAATTGCTACCTTGATGCAGGATCCAGTCATTAGAGAAGAGAATCGCAGTTGAGGGACTGACCAGGTCAGACTGGCCTGTGGGAATGTCTTGATTGTTAAGTGCAGGTGGAACCATTTCTAGGCAAGTTGTCTTTGGCTGTATAAGAAAGCTAGCTGAGTATTAGTCTGTAAGTGAGCAAGACATCAAGAGAGTCATTCCTCTATGGTTTCTGGTTTAAGTTCCTGCCCTGACTTCTCTCAATGATGTATTGTGACCTTTGTTATGACAAGAGAGGACAGAGAACAATGCACATGTGTGAGTAACCACAGCTTTTTTGCTTTCAAGTCTTTCATTCAAGTAAAAAAAATGGAGTTCCATGGAAAATGTGTCTGGGTTAGCTCAGGGCTCAAGAATCTTGCCCAAATGTTTTTTCTCTGGACATGGAGAAAGAAGCCATGATGTACGCTGAAAAGTCCCGTGTGCGTTGCTCATTTTCTCAGGCAGAACAAAAGAAACCTAAGACTAATCACGTGACAAATACTACATCACTAGAAGAAATATGTTGCTGTCTACTGAGGGAAGTTCTGGGAAACCAAAGGCACAATGAGCATGGTACGGTGAACAAAGGGCCAGTCCGGGCATCCTGGGGAAGACAGGGGCTGTGCTGTGAGGAGACTGTGGAGCAAGAAAGAGCACGGAGCACATCATGTGCCTGGAGCAGCTGAGCCACTGCTGATCGCTGAGTAACTGATCAGGTACGTCTGATAACTGGTGGACAGAACCAGCTTATGCAAAGCCAAGAGAAGCACTTAGGATTCTGGACTTGACAAGTTTGTAAGCTTGTGCCTGATACAGGTGCATGGGATAGAAATGACTGTGGTTTTCCTGTTGACTTCTATCACCATGGATACAGGGATAATGCTTATCAAAGGTTGCCCAAGAGGAAGCCAATAGGAGGTTATTGGGATGGTCCAGACAAGAGATCTTAGTGGTTGACCTAGGAAGATGCCACGGGAACTATAGAAGATTGAAGGCACTCCATAAATAATTAAATCAGACCCACAGGATTCAGAGTGACAGGGAAGGGTGTTAGCCGTGCAAGTGTTTGCAATCAGCTCGTGTTCCTCCCTTTGAGGAAAGTAGATGAGGGAAGGGAACACAAAGAATTTCATGTAAGGTGTACAGGAGGGGTTTGGATCTTGCCATACTGTACTTGAGTTTCTTCTGCAGCAAAGTAGAGACAGCTAGGCATGACCCCAACATTTGGGAAAGAATCTGGGTGGAGACAGAAATGTAAATACTGTCAGCAGGTAGATTTCACCTGACTCCAGATGTGTGATGTGTGTCTAGAGATGGGGTCCAGAAGTGAAGGGGCCCAAGACAAAGCCTACGGAGATTCTGAACAGGTGGAATAATGAATGGCCAGAGAGAGAAGGAAAAGCAAGAGGAAGCTTGGAACAGCATCAGGACAGGAAGGAAGACATTGAAAAGGAGAAGGGAACTGGGCACATGGCTGATATAACCACAATGTTAACGACAACAAAAACTCTGAGGTAGCAACATGGAGGGCATGGGCCCCGAAGGAGCAACCTCAGCAAAGCAGGGAGCATCTTGGAAAGTGCAGTCCTAAGATACAAACCCTGACAGCTGCAGGAGAGTTTAAAGCAAGGACAGGCTTTCTCAGATGGGAGGGACAAACAGCAAGGCCAATTGGGAGAGGAAAGATGCAGATAGGGGTGAAGGCTGAGGTCCAGGAGGATGGGGCCATGGAGTAGGGGTTGGAATGGAGGGAAGAATAGTACTCAGGCTGTTGTTTGGAGAGGAGAAGAATTCATCTTCCTTTCCAACAGGATGACCACTATAGAGACCCAGTCAGGGGAAGAGGAGACGGTGGTGGTGTGGGGTGGGGGAAGGATTTCTGTCTGAAGGCCGGTAGGGGATGAGTTAGGTCCATAGGATGTCATCCTATGAATGACAGGAGAAAAGGTTTGTGAGGGTGTTGGGGGATGGGAATACCAAAGGAGGTTCTGGGAATGGTAGGAAATGGAACACTCCCAAGAAACACAGGCTGGCCAGAGCAGGCTCCGGGCCTACCGATACCACTGGGTTTACAGTAAGGCCATCTGCCATGCCCGAATGAGATCTGCATATTAACCATTCAGTGCCAATTCTGGGCATCCGTCCAGGGCAGAGGGGCATGCTTGCATTTTTGAGTCTACTTCCTTGTGTAAAGCTAAGTGATTCTGTAAGGCTCAAAAGCCCAGGAACTTTTTCTTTGCTCCAGTAAACCAGAAAATAAAAAAATAAAAAAAAAAAGTCTCAGAATGCTACACAAATAACTCATTGTGGTACACAGAAGTAAAAATAAATTACCCCCAAGAAATTATTTTAGAGGACAGTCAGTCCTTTGTAATGTTGCCAGTGGTACTGCAGGATAGATGGGAACTGGCGGCAGGGAGGGGCTGGGGAGGCCCAGACATGGATGATCATGAGTTAACATGGATAATGTTTTCCTTAGAAATGAACGCACCTTTAATAGGTGCAATGCTTTCTATCTTTCCATAGGACATATAGAAAGATGCTGGAGACCTCATGGAAATGTAGACAGTCTTCCTAGCAAGACAACCAGAGCCTCACAGGAGTTCACACTGGGTTATAAGGAGCTAACATTTCTTCTGGAATAAAGTATTAAGTTGGATGTGTCCAGATTTACATTAGTGGAAAACTCAGGTTCTAATAACTTCTCTTCTAATTATGTTCACAGTAAAAGAGTGGAGTCCTGCCTTTCTTCTTGTTCAATAACAGATTAGTTCTCTAAGCATGAAGGCCATTTAATGTCTTGGGGTGGCGATGCAGCTCTAGGGTGCGCTAAACATGAAGATAGCCTTGGTGTTAATCTCCCATCACCAAGGAACAAAACAGAACAAGAGAGCCTTCAGTAGCCTTCATGTTTACCCCACCCCACTCCCACCCCTGCCTCCCCACCCCACCCCTACCCCTGACACCTCAGAGGTCACTACTGAGAGCAGAGGGGCTCTGCGTCTACTAAAACCAACTCCTAAAGAGATCGTATCTTTACCTGTTATGTTTTTTTTTTTTCTCAGCACCTCTGTATGAAAGGATCGTCTCTCAAAATAATGCTTGGAAAAACCATCATGTTTTGAAAACCACTTAGCTGCAATGATGACTGAATTCTAAGACAGGAATGTTTAAGAAGCGAGCAGGCTAAGGTTACCAGAGATTCTTCACAAGCTCCTTGTGCGTGCATGTGTGTACATGTTCACATGTGTGAACGTGCATTCGTGTATATGTTCACATGTGTGAATGTGGTTTGTGTGAACGTCTAGATCTGTGTATACTACATATCCACCTTGGGTGTCTTCCTCTGTTGCTATCTATCTTTTCTTGAGACAGGGTCTTTCATGAACCTGAAACTCACTGATTTGACTGAACTGACTGACTAATAAGCTTCAAGGATCTGCTCATCTCTGCCTGCCAGGAGCTGGGATTATAGCCATATACCACCATGCTTAACTTTAAAAAACCAAAAAAATAAAAAACAAAAACATGGGTTCTGGGGATTTGAACTCAGGTCCACATGTGTGTGTGGTAAGCACTCTACCATCCACCTAGTCCAATATTTTTGTTTGTTTTGTTTTGAAGACAGGGTCTCAGGTAACACAGACTGACTTCTAAATTCCAAGGAAGGATCACCAAGATCCTCCGTGTCCATCTCTGGTGTGCTAGAGTTACAGATGTTGGCCTCCATCCCTGGTTCAATCCTTTAACTCTAGTCGAGGCCATCTTTGCACTATTTCCCCTGCCAGTCACTGTGACATCTCCTTAGAGTGACCCTCAAATTCAATGAATACTATAAAAATGTGCCCACTGTCACCAAGATTCAATCTCCTTCCCAAGTCCATCTTCCTATGATCCCTCAGGGCTATTTTCAATGAGCCAATGACCTTGAAGGATCTTCAGTAACCTCTGACACAAGAGGCATTGCCCTTTTTCCATTCAGAGTCTTGTAGATAAGCCAACTCCTTCTGGGGTTCCTAGGACACCAGAATTAAGAGCAAGGAGGGGGGGGGGAAGCACCCAGCTCGTGTTCTTTGTTTACCAGCTTGATTTTCATCCAGCAAAGCAAGCTGGCAAAAAGCAGGCTGGGGAGACCAAACCCGAGTGCGGACTGTAACTCTTTCATCGTAATCTGTCTGAATACACTGGCTCTAAAGCAGTGTGAAATCTCAAAAGTGATCACTTGAAGGCACGAGGTTTAAACAAAATGGCACAGCGAGAGGGGGTGGCATCACTTGTAGCTGAGGCTCGTTCAAAGCCTTAAGCAGCAAGCCTGCAGCCAGAAGAAGCGGCAGGGGGATCAAAGGACCTCAGAAGCCACCACTGTTCCTAGTACTTGCTTGCTCTTCCTTACTCGAGTTAACTCTCGGAACTCAGGAGCTAGGTAAAGCTTGTGGATCAAAGCCCAGTTCTGCCTCTTGATAGGTTTCCCAGTGGGACTCTCGAGCCTTTGTTCTACCAGAAAACTTCACAATACTTCACCTGAATTAAGAATTCGCTTCAAGTACAATTCTAAATCCCATGTCAGTCTTCGTTTGACCTCCATTCACTTAAAAATTGGACGATCTTCTACCACGGCCCCTCACGTCCTAACCTATCTAATCCTAAATGCGAATGCCACAGGAAGGTCAGGCTACCCCACGCATACCAGAATACATGCTTTTTAAATTCTTTCTTTGCCTCTCCCTTCCTTTCCACTCTCCCTCTCTCACCTCTCCACTCCCATTTCCCTCTCTCCTCTCCTTGCTCTTGCTTAAAATAGAAACAATGGCAATAAAACAAGAAGAGAAGAGGCCAAGTCCACTCCCAACCTTCCTCCAACGTGCCCAGCCAGAGCGACAAAAGAAGAATTAAGTCAGAATCAACAATAAGGCAACAAGTTCACATAGTCCTGGATGGGCAGCTGGACCCAAGAAAGTGTCCCCTAAGTCAAGTTGCTGTGACCACCTACCTCCCTGCAGCTCTGGAATAAAGCATACAGACCTATGGTGCATCCATCTGAAGTCTGCATCCCTCATTTAACCACATTCTGGGTATCTGGGAGCTATAATTCCCTTTTGGGATGGGGCTTGAGCTGTGGAGGAGTAGGGTGACCCCACTTGTGATGAGCCCATAGTGAGAGACAAATAGTCTAATGAGAGGGGACTGTCTTTGTCCTCACAGGAACCCCTCACACACAAACACAGTGACATGGGAGGAGGTAGGGATAGAGGAGATGATGAAGTAGACCCTCCAACCAGTTCTTAGAAAACTGAAAACAAATTTCTCTGTTTTCTGGATTTTTGACGCTTTATATAAACCACTTCAAAACGTAACTGGCACCCTCTTTTTCCAAGAGCATGTTAAGCTACAAGGACACAAAGTTGGTGTCTTAGTCAGGGTTGCTATTACTGTGATGAAATACCATGACCAAAAGTAAATTGGGAGGAAAGGGTTTATTTGGCTTACACTTTGTGATGGTTTGAGTATGCTTGGCCCAGGGAGTGGCACTATTTGGAGGTGTGGCCATGTTGGAGTAGGTGTGGTCTTGTTGGAAGAATTGTGTCACTGTGAGGGTGAGCTTGAAGATCTTCCTCCTAGCTGCCTGAGGATACCCAGTCTGTTCCTGGCTTCCTTCAGATGAAGATGTAGAACTCTCAGCTCCTCCTGCACCATGCCTGCCTGGATGCTGCCATGCTTCCACCTTGATGACAATGGACTGAACCTCTGAACCTGCAAGCCAGGCCCAATTAAATGTTGTCATTTGTAAGACTTGTCTTGGTCATGGCATCTGTACACAGCAGTAAAACCCTAACTAAGACACACTTCCTCTTGCTGTTCATCACTGGAGGAAGTCAGGGCAAGAACTCAAACGGGGCAGGAACTTGGAAACAGGAGCGGATACAGAGGGAGGGTATTGCTTACTGACTTGTTCCCCATGGCTTGCAAGAGCCTGCTTTCTTACAGAACTCAGGACCACCAGCCTAGGGATGCCACCTCCTACAATGGGTTGAGCCCTCCCTGTTCAATCAGTAATTAAGAAAATGCCCTACAGCCAGATCTTATGGAGGCATTTTGTCCATTGAGGTTCCCTCCTTTCAGAGGACTGTAGCTTCTATCGGGTTGACAAAAAACTAGCCAGCACAACTGGATAACATGGCCTCCCTGCTCTTGAGCGGAGGAAATGTGTTACTGTGCACTGACTTGGGTCCCTGGTTTTCCTGCAGGGAAGAGTTACTGAGTATGGAAGTGGGATGTAGAAGGGATGACTATACATCAGTACAAAAGGTCAGAATCAGTGGTAGACAGACAGAGATAGAGATGATAAGGACAGACTGACAGATGCTGAGGGTCAAAACATCTGGCCTGTGTTTACAGGGCGTTGGTGAGGACTCTGGAGGGCAGCATGGGGAACGGCTCTTTTTCAGATTTGAAAGAAGGTAAGTAACACTTTCAACAGGAGCTAGACTAAGGGAAGTGTAAGTATCTGATACACAGCAACCACTTAACAAAGGACAAGAATGGCAGCAGCGAGATGACTGAAATGATACTAACTTGGCCTGTTAGAAAACTATTCCTTTGTCCAACTTCTCAATAACTGCTTCTGCCTCTAACTATTTGAAAGTACTTAACATGCTACCTCAAAAGCTCATTTAAATAAGTGTGGCTTGTCCCTTTAGTAGCAGAGGCTGGAGAGATGGATCAGTTAGGAGACAGAGGGCCAATGGAGCCACAGCAAAAGGATAAAGCCACCTGGGTAGAGATATTGTAAAGAAGAATAAAGTTTCTCCTAGGAGGCCACATGAAAAGCTAGGTCCCTCGTGTGAAATGCTAACCAGGTAGCTTATGCTCTGGGCTGGTGTGTTTGATGGGGTCTGTTGGTGAAACAGTGATGGAAGAGAAGGCAAACAAAAAGACAGAAACAGACACCTGCAAATAGAGAAGAAAAAGGAGGAAGGAGGTGTGAGGACCAGAGGCAGGATGTAAAATATGGTAGGGCCGGAGAGTGGCCATCAGGGAATTTTCTTCAAGCCTGTGCAGAGAGCTGTGTACCTTGCAAGGCTTGTGACTGATCCTTCCCATTAAGTAGAGGAAGGGTAGCGAGAATGATTGACTATGTGAACTGTTAGTCTAGGAACAGTGCTGAAGGGAACATCATTTGTTAGTTTTCTTATGCTCCAGCTAACATAGCCTACTGCGATAACCACATGTGCCTGTACCTGCGTTTACGTTTGTGTGTGTGTGTGTTACCGACTGGCCTGAGTGGCTGGCCAGAGGGGCCTAGGATCTGCCTGTTCTTTATCCAGTGCTGGAATGATAGGTAAATCCACCACCTGACATTTTACATGGGTGCTGGGGATTTGAACTCAGGTCTTCATATTTGCACAGTTAACCCTTCACACACTGAGCCACCTCCCTATCTTCTGCTGCTACAGCCTTTATTTTAAAGGGACCAGCCACAAGTCCAAACTTATTTAAATACGCCTTTGGGTAGCATTTTCAATACTATCCAACAGAAGCAGAAGCAGACACTGGGGGGTTTGCATAAGAGAATGTTTGATTACAGAAGGTTAATATTATTTTGGTCATTTTTTTTTCCTGGTACCATATCTGAATCCAACTAGAAAAGCACTTAATAAAACTTGACACATTCTCCTCAAATGTGCTCATAGGAAAACAAAAGGATATTGTGACTGACAGAAGCCTGAGACCATCTCTTCTGAACTCTTGGCTTCACGCATGAGGGAGTCCAGCAAGCTCTCAGGGCATTTACCAGTTTATCTTCAAGTAAAACCGGGCTCCAGAAGTGCCATGGGGTTTCCCCAAGGACTTCAGATTCAAGCAGAGCTCTCTTTGTAGCCATTGCTGCTGTAATCCATTGTTTGACCTTTCCAGTACTGTGGGTACAGGACAAGGGCAGCAATCTTGGAACTCTGGGAGCAACTCTGGGAAAGACTCCACCTTATAAACAATGCATTGCTTATCCATACTTTCTCATTTAATGTTGACGTAAGAAATGTATTCCAGGTTCCTGCTACGCTTTCCCAAAAATGCTGTCTTTAGCATAGTCTAAGATTGGTTTTCTCTTAGTCACAGAAACAAGCTATTACTGTGCTGTTTACTACCTAGTATCTATTGATTTTCTTCTTTTTTAAAAAAATAATTAAATCATATTTAGTGTGTATATGTGCACATGCATGTGCATGCCTGTGTATGCATGCATAGAGGTTATTACTATCGTGTATTTTCTCTACTTTACTTTTTTTTGAGTCACTAAACCCTAGGCTAGAGCTCATTGCTTCTGCTAAGACTGGCTAACTTGCAAGCCCCCAGGACCCCCCCTGTCTCCACCTTCCAGTTCTGGATTACAGATGTGCATGGTCACATCTGGCTTTTCTGTTAGGTGCTCGGAATCTGAACTCAGGCTCTCATGGCTGTACATCAAGCGCTTTGCCCCCTTGGGCCAATGTTCTAGTCGCCTGCTTTTCTTAGTATTTTAACTTCTTAAGGCATTATTATCCTCAAGGACAACCTAAGGTTGTCCTTTAAATTTGTTTTTGAGAGAGAGAGAGAGAGAGAGAGAGAGAGAGAGAGAGAGCCTTCCTTCCTGCTTCCGCTCAAGAGGTCATTGGGGTTGGGGGAGTGGGGCAGTGATCATTACTGCTAGAGAGCAGACGCAGACGATCCCAAGGAGGGAACCAGTTTTTCTCCTGTTTAGTCCACTGAGATTTAAGACACTGATTCTTAGAAGGCTGAACACTTACATTTAGAAGATGATCCCGTTGTACAAGAGTCTGTAGAAAGAAACCCTTTGCAGAACTCATTTGGTTAGAAAGTGGACAAAAGCAACATATACCTTTTCCATTCTGACCCTGTACATGGCTCACGCCCAACAAGGCTGGGGGCAAACTCTGAGGGGGCTAAAAAGTTCATGACTCCTGGGACTCGAGCCTCTTTACAGATGTGTTTGTACGACCCATTACTAAACAAGCAAACAAACAATTCCAGATTATAGGACTTTGAATCAACTGTATGAAAGGTCCCTAAAGAAACATATTTGAGCTTCTGAATAGGGAGTAAGTTTGGGTGGGAGAGTTGAGTCAGGTGCATAGCAGAGACTAGTATCCCATCCAAGGTCAGAAGACAGCATCCAAATTTAAGTGGGACAAAGGGCTGTGTTTAGATTTCCATGTGTCACATTTCCTTTCTGAAACAGTGTTTTGTGTAGGCTGACCTTGAACTTGTTGTTCAGCTGAGAACAACACTGACTTTCTGATCTTTCTCCCATCACCTCCTAAGTGCTGGGATTTATCACCATGCCTGGCTTTATATAATGCTGGAAACTGAACTCAGGACTTAAAGCATGTTGGTGAATACCCTATAGATTGAGTCACACCCACAGGCCCCTTGTTGCATAATTCAGTATCGAACTGCTAGTCTTTTGTTGTTGTTGTTGTTGTTGCTATTTTAAAGATTCTATTTGCTTACATTTTTTGAGATAAAGTCTCTCTCTATAGCTCTGGTTGTCCTGGAACTCAGTATGCAGACCAGGCTGGCCTTGAACTCATACGAGACCAGCTTGTTTCTGCCTCCCAAATCCTGGGATTAAAAGTTTGCACCACACCCAGCTAACACTGTTCTTCTTAAATTAACATCCAATTAAAAAAGAAAGAGAAGCTCACTTCACATCTGGGGGCTGGCGTATCATCTAACTTTTCCCAAGGTCTCATGGGAACTTCATAATTAGAGTGCCTGCAGGGCCTAACTGACCATCTTATCTGTCAAAATCCCCAGAGGGATGCCTCTGAAGTTTATTGCTGGATGCAGAGGTGGCTTGCCAAATATTCTTTGGCCTGTGAGCCTGGGGCTGCAAATCTGCCTGTCTCCCGCAGTGAGAGGAGTCCAAAAATTAATGAGGAGCTCAGAAAAGCTCATTTTTATGGTTTTGGAGATTGGGAGGGCAATGGAGACTGGAAGTGAAGGGAGAGGATTTGAGCTAGCCCAGCAAATCATATAAGCAGGGTATAAATTCAAATATACCACACACAAAAATGCAACACCATGAAGGAGCTATTCAGGGAAGCCCTGACTCCAAATTACATATGCCCAGAGAAGAGCTTAGGCATCATTCACGGAGATCCATCTATCTCTGTGAGACTCAAGCCTCCAGGCATCTCGCCTACACCAGGTACCACAGTTTCCTTGACTTGACTTTGATTTCTTGTAGGAAGAAGGAGCCCTGTACCTTGAGTCCAAATATATTTCCTCTCCCTGGCCTGGCCACCACAGATATATACCTTGTGGGGATAAAAAATTAACGTGGACGCTCATATCTTATTTGAGCAAGAAGATGTCACTAATTTTCCAAGAAGGAAAACCTGGATTTTATCTAAAAACTGTAGGCTAGCCAGGTAGGGTGGTTCACACTTTTGATCCCAATATCTGGAAAGCTGAGGAAGGAAGATTGCTGTCTGTAGGAGGTCAGTTTGGGCTACAGAGTGAGAATCTGTTTTGAAAACAAAACAAAACAAAAAAATGAACAAATACAAAACTGAACATCAGCTATTTGATGGGTAAGGCAGGGTAACCAGACCCAAGTGGATGGGAACCAAATGTGGGCGCCATTTGTACCTGAGTTTCTAGGGCTCTCCAGCTCGGGTTCTGGCTGTCACCTGTTCTTCTCTAAGCAGCTTATCCTCAAGAGAGAACCTCCTAGCCAGCAGGCGCATGCTTCAGGCAAGAGTTTAACTTTTTCTGGAAAAGGCTTTTAGGGGAAAGGGCTCATCTTGCTCTAGAGCTGGGACTCGGCAGGATGTGTTGATCCCAGGAACAATTCAAGTCACGGCTTTCTTTGTCTCTTTAAGAATATTTGCATGTCCTATAATGAGTTGCCAACAGACCATTTGACATGATGGTATTTTAAAGCCAGTGATGGTTTGCTTTTAAATCCCTAAGAACTGCCTCAGAACAGCCCAACCCTAGCACTCTATTGAGAGCCACCGGCCTTCATCTCTTTCACAGCTGCTAAGGGCTGAGTCCAAGTTCACCAAAATTCCCAATCCCCAGGATCTCTGAATGTGATCTGACTTCAAAATAAAGTTGTTGGAAATGTTGCAAGTTAGACTGGGATAAGGTCAGGTGGAATAACACATGTTCCCAATGGAATCTGACAGAGTATTCTTACAAGGTGGAACCTGGAACAGATAGATGTACATTCAGGGAAGGCATTGCATAGAGAAGAAGGCTGGGAAGAGAGGGCCGGGAATAGCATGATACACAAAAAGCAAGAAACAGTGGCGAGAGTCAGCAAACTAGCCAATGCTAGGCGCAGATCCATCACAGACTTTCTCACAGCCTGGGGGGGGAACGGACTTTGGAAACTCTGTCAACTGCTCCGTATGTGAAGGCTGTTCCCTTGCTTTTAGAGTCTTGCCAGAGTTTGGCCCTGGTGTCCTGCTTTCCCACTGGGTGGCTGATTCATTGTGTGGTGGGAGCTTTTGTGAGTTCTCTCTGGCCATAAGAGTGCTTAAGTTTTCCATCATTGTGACAAAGTGACCGCGACAATGGTAAAAGCTGGGAGGGTTTGGTTTGCTCTAAATAATTGGTTTTTGGAGTCTCAGTCCATGAGTGCTTGGCCTCATGATGGAATGATACATTCTGGCAGAAGTGCCTAGTAGGTGGGGGTCGGGGAGGGGGTGGGGTATGGGGGCTGTTGACCTCATGATACCCAGGATACAATGACAGAGGAGAAGGGGCCAGGATCCTAACTCTCTCTTCACACCCTAAGCACTGTACTTTCTTTCTCTAGGCTCCGACTCTTCAAGGTTCCATCATCTGGTATTAGCATGACAGCTGGCTGACAACCAAGCCTTGAACACATGGGCTTTTGAGGGTAGGAGTGCTGGCAGGGCTCTGTGTGCAAAATGCTATGTGTGTGTAGGTCAGAGGACAACCTTGGGCGTCTATCCTCACCCTTCACCTTGAGACAGGATCTCCGGTCCACTGTTGCGTATGTCAATGGAGCTGACCCTTGGGCTTCCATGTTTCTCCCACCTCTCTGCCTCCCATCTCACTATAGGATTGCTAGGACACATCCACCGTGTGCTGCTTTCTGTGAGTCCTGGGGACCTGAACTCTGGTGCTCACACTTGTAAAGCAAGTGCCTAACCTACCTCCTCAGCTATCACCACCACCACCACCATTGTCATCTTATTTATTATCTGAGAAAAGGTCTCAAAATTCCAGGCTGTGCCCAAACTTGCTATTTAGATGAGGCTACCCTTGCACTCCCAATCCCCCTGCCTCTACCTCTCAGTGCTGGGATTATAGGTCTGTGCCATCACACTTGGCTTAAGTTCAAGTTCCTTTTAGTTGTCACTTGGACATGGCCTTCCACGAATCAGCAACAGTTCTTGTATATCTGCAATGCCTCTCTTCTATCAACCTTGACCACCCATCCTTATGTCCAATGAGATCCTCACTCTGTCCACTGGTCCTTGATACTCAGTCACTTGCTTCTACTTCTGCAATAACTGAACTGTACGTAATCATCTCCAAGGAAGGAACTGTGATTTTCCATTTTGTGTTCAACTGCCTAACCTAGGGCTTCCCAGTAAGCGCAAGACAAAGTCTCAAAATAAATGGGAACCAAATGTTGACCGCTGGAAGGTTATCAGCACTTGGACGGCAGAAGCTGCACGATTCTTCTTCATGTTCTACCTGTGCTTACACTGCAGGGGATTATGAGTCTCTCTCTCTCTCTCTCTAAGTAAATAGGCAGGGGCTAAAATAAGTAGCCAGTAGGTCATTTTCCTGGACAGGAATCACCAATTCTGACTACTTCAAGACAAACCCAGGAGCTAAACCACTTCTTTTGTGCTTCTGAGACATGGTGACTATACCTCCTGATTCTGTGCCTTGTAATTACTGGCTGTCATTCTGCTTCTCGCAGGAGTGTGTGTGTGTGTGTGTGTGTGTGTGTGTGTGTGTGTGTGTGTGTGTGCGCGCGCGTGCGCGCCCGTGCGCACACGTGTGTGGGTGGTCCTGTATTCTTTTACTTTCAGTTTTCTGTGTCTGACTTTTCAGAGATCTTGGGCAAGGAGGTTTTAGGAGAACTCTTCAGTTCTTCAGTGAATAATAGGGTGGTGTGGACAGAAAGAGAGGGTAAAAAGTCATTCCCTTGCATTCCCCCCCCCACCTCCCAATTCATTGCTAAGAAGAAGTTACAGTCTTTTCCAGGAGAACAATCTGAAAACAGGATTATTCTGAACTGAACATATCTGATCACCCTGGCCTTAGCCCCGACTTGACTTGCAATGTTTTTTTTTTTGTTTTGTTTTGTTTTCCAAGCTTGCTACAATGACTCAGAGGCTAGAAAGATCCCTTGGCATATTACCTTGATCTCTAAGGAACTCTGCAGTGCGGGATGTACTGACAGCCATGTATGGGAACAGTGAACATACCCTGGCCAACAGTTGGTCTCAGGGGTTACCATTGTAGCTGAAAGGAACAATTCTGTCTGTTTTCCATTTAGAAAGCAAAAATCAGTGTTTAAAAAGGAGGGATATGATAATTCTCCATCACTGGGACAAAACATCTGAGATGAATTCAGTCAGAAAAAGGAACATGGGCCGCACTGCTTTTGGAGCTGTGGCAAGGTGGTACTTCATGGAAGGAGCTAATGGCAGAAGAAGCTGTTCATCTTGTGGTGGATGGGAAGCAAAGAGGGACAGAAAGGAACCAAGACTCCAATACCCCTCTCGGGTCTGATACTGCAGGGCTGCACCATGGCAGCCACACTTTCTTCTGCTTTTTCAGAGTTTTGTAACCTTACAGGAAGTGCTTGGCAATTCTGTGTCTCACTTGGTTCATCTGCAAAATGGGAATAAAACCAACTCATGTTTGTAATAAGAGTTTGTGATGAGTAATACAAGTCAGTAAATGCAGACCATGGAAGTGTGCCCGTGACACTTTAAAATGCAATGTTGATGACCCAGACTGAGTCAGGCAAAGGTGATACATGGCTAGAATTCAATGATAATGTGCCTTTTACTAACTTTTTTTTCTAAATATAACTCACATACATGACAGTAATTTCAATAATTATGATCTGAATTTCTATCTCTATGTCCCCAAAGACTATTATATTCTAAGAATGTTTCTTCTATGTTTTTTCAGAAAACTATTTATTTAAGATAAATGTGTGTGTGTGTGTGTGTGTGTGTGTGTGTGTGTGTGTGTGTGTATAATCTATTCTTTAAAGCCAATACAAACAGCACCGTAGCATAAGGCTGTTCTGAATTTCTTCTTGTTCTTTTCCACTTAAAAGAGTGTTATATAGTGTTCTCTCCATGTCCAAAGATATAAATCTTCCCTGGATGTTTTTGTAGCTTGATGCTAATCTATTGTTTAGAAAGAACATGGTTTAGGCAAGTATTCGAACTTAAAGCTGTATCCCCATCCCAGGATCTTGATTTATATAACAGCCCCCCACCCAACTGATAGCTTATATCTTATTTCCTATATTTTTTCTATTATAAATAATCTGTAATGGACAACATTGAAATCCATTTCTCTCCATCACTGCAAGCACATTGGTAGGTTAAATTTCTGGCAATTTCTAATCTCATTTGGATGTGACCTTCCTCTAATCTAGAACTTTACAGCATTGACTGTCGGGTCTAGAATGGTCTTCCTGGCCTGATCCTCCGTGGCAAGATTGATAGATCTCACAGTCAAGGGCAAATACATTTACAATCTTGATTGCTCTTGCTAGATCGTACTCCAGTAAGCCTGTGTGCATCCCTCAGGCTAGCACAACCTGCTGAGGGTAGCTGATCTAGGGCTCCTGGCCTACTAGCCAGTCTCAATTTTATTTAATTTCCTGAAGTTGTACGTAAAAAACGGGTATGGCACTAGTTTTGATTTGTATTTCCTTAATTATAAATGAGAGCGAGTCCGTCTTTGTATTTATGGGACAGTTGCATTTTTCTTTGATTTATTAACTTGTGTTTTTTTTTTCTGAAAAATCTGTCTTGAAGTGAAAACCCAAACTCTCTCTTATGTTCTACTTAAGACCTCTCATGGTGATCTGTAAAGTCTGGAATCTTTCATGTGACAGGAAAAGGTCTGAAGTAGTCCCTTCACTATGGGGTCCCCTTCTGCCTTACCAGTGATGGCACAGTAAAACCAGGTCCCCTGTGGTGGTCCCAGTCCTTACCATGCCTTGCTTACACACTGCTTGGTGATTGGGTGAAGGAATTACAATTTTCATGTTCTTCACTTTAAATCAGAAGTTGCTAGGAAATTTATTGTTCTTAATACTTTCATTGGAAGCCATGTTGGTTAATGTCCATTGTCAACTTGATTGTCTAGCAGATACACCCCTGTGAGGAGGTTTTCAGAGAGGAAGCAGGAAGACTAGACCTAATGGTGGGTATCTCCACCCCATAGGTTGGGGTGCTGGGCTGAAAGCCAATTGAGACTAAGCATAAATTTCTCTCTGTTTTGACTACAGGTGCAATGGACCAGTTGCTTCCATGTCCTGTTGCCACACCTTCCTGGCCATGATGGGCTGTACCATTGAACTGGAAGGCAAAACCAACTTTCCCTTCCTTAGGTTGCTTCTTTAGCAGTAATGAGAAAAGCAAAAATATTACTGAGATGATTAACATCGTGTGCCTTTCACTTCTATTACTTATACCGATGTGGATAACCAGGTATTTCCCCCAGGACACTTAAGAAACCTCTTGCTTTCTGTGCTGCAGTTCTAGTATTCAGTATATGGTTACATTAGAATACAGCAGCTGTTCTATGCAGCACATGCACGCAGGGGGTTGAATAAGATACAGAAGAAGAAATGAATCTGAATGGAGATTAACAAGCCCACCTTTCCCGAGGTCTCTCTGGACAAGCTGTGGAAAACTGAAAGGTCCTGGGAAACAGTCTCATCTCCTGTACTTGATTTCTTGCTCTAACTCCCTCCACTTCACACCCACCCTGAGTCTCTGTATTGCAGCCCTGCTGGGTGTGAAGTCATTATCTTTCTCATGGCCCAGGGTGAGAATTACTACCACCTCAATAGCAAACAAAGGCTATGAAGCTATTCACACAGCAATGAACCCCTGAACCCAGCTCTATTTCCATCACCTGGAGGAAAAAAAAATGTCTAAGGAAATCAATGCTCTACGCAGATGATGGTGGCAGGATTATTTATATCATCCACACTGAGGGGGATATTCTCCATTTACGGCAGAGATTGTTGAAAATCAAAGTTTTATCATGTTATAGTAGAAAGATTTTATTATGTAATGTTGTATGTTTCTGTTCACAACATAATATCAAATTAAAACCTAAAGTTCTACCAAAAAAAAAATTAGGGTGTGGAGAGGTGGTTAAGAGCATTTGGTGCTCTTGCAGAGGACCTGGGCTAGGTTCCCAGTATGCATACAACAGCTTAGAGCCACTGTTTATGATAGTTCAGGAGACCTCTGCCAATGGAACTGTACCGATGTGGTGCATTTATATACTTGTTGGCAAAATACTAAGATTTTATAAGAGTGTTACTTTTAAGGATGTATTTCTTTTTTATTTTCAAACTTTAATGGAATTTATCCTTTTTTTACATTTGTTTCTCTGTCTCTGTCTCCCTGTCTCTCTCTGTGTCTCTCTGTCTTTGTCTCTCTCTGTCTCTGTCTCTCTGTCTGTCTGTCTGTCTCTGTTTGTCTCTCTGTCTATGTCTGTCTCTGTCTCTATCTCTGTCTGTCTCTGTCTCTCTCTCTCTCTCTCTCTCTCTGTGTGTGTGTGTGTGTGTGTGTGTGTGTGTGTATGTACATGCATGTGCCAGAACATGCCAGTGGAGGTCCAAGAATAGTTTCTGAGAGTTTATTATCTCCTTCCCTCATGTGGGTCCCAGAGAGTGACCTCAGGCCGTCATGCTTGGCAGCAAGTGCCTTTGTTCACCGAGCCATCTTGCTGGTCCATTACCAACTTTTTGTTTATAAGAAAAGAGGGGAATCATGAAAAATCACAGCGTGTATGTATATGAAAGATGTCCTAAGAAAACCCACTGCTCTGCCTGCTCACTTAAAATAAAAACCTCAGGTTTTCTGTTTAGAATCTTAATGTAGAATTATGGCAGGCACACACAGCGATGAACAGGATAAGTAGATCATTCTAATATTTAGGTATTCATTCATTACTGGAATGTACTACACAGGGAAGCCATGGGGGAAGACACACTATTATATTTCCCCATAAAGATCTGGCCCAGACTGGTCACATGATGCTTCAACTATTTTACCGGGTGGGCGGAGATCAACCTTACTGTGATTGTCAGACTTTCTGGTAATGAATCTTTCCAGCCATCCATGCATGAAATAGTTTTGCTCTACAACTGGAAAAAAAAATTACCTCACTCTCTCCTTCATGGAAATATGTTCCTGCAAAACATGGCTGCACAGTTGAACTCCTAGCTGTCTTATATTATCTCCATAGAAACACCTGGAAATGCAGTTAGCATGATGTTCAACAACCACTTCCTGTGTGCTGGAAAGCATCACAAGTTCCTGTTTTGACAATGATACCCAGATGTGGGTATCAGCTTCAACACACTGTTGGTTCCCCCTGCACTGGCAAGAACAACCTGTGATGATAATAGAATGA
Organism: Tokudaia tokunoshimensis; assembly: GCA_036184795.1. Taxonomy (NCBI): domain Eukaryota; kingdom Metazoa; phylum Chordata; class Mammalia; order Rodentia; family Muridae; genus Tokudaia; species Tokudaia tokunoshimensis. The sequence goes on from BTHU01000022.1 coordinate 21,338,488, forward strand.
GCAGTTTTGTTGAGGATGTAGAACTTTGGTCATCCCAGGGAAGATGGTCACATCTGAGGAATTGACACTGGGTCAATCTGAGGAAAAAACATACTGGATACCACAGTAGCCTTTGGTGCCCAGATCTACATCTAGCCTGAGTATCATTGGAGAGCCTCTGAATTTTATTCCCAAACACTCCCAACATGCTCTCAGTCAACACTTGTGTTAAAGGAAAATTCTGGCAGATGGAGGTGAGCACCCACAGTCTGTTCTCCCACGGCAGACAGACAGGGTCATTAAGCCCAAGGTTTCTGTCTTCATTTGGTTGCATGACACCTTACAGATTGTATATCCCCACATCAAGCCCCCAGCTCTGCTGGGAGAGCATAAAGAAGGCAGACCTTTAGAACTCATCTTCAAGAACTTTTGATTCCTTAAAGGGCCTCCTCAATGTTAAGGTTACTAAATATTTGTTTTAGTTGAACGAGCCCAGATCACAATCGACTCACTGCCAAATATCACCTCTGTTGTCTCCTGCAACCTGACAGGGAAACCAGCAAAACTAATCTCCCCAAGTATCTCCCCAGTACAAATTGATACACATTAGGCAGTTGTCTCGGCCTCAGAAACCACAGCATTGGCAAGTGTCACTTATAATACTCACTTCTCTTTCCTAATCACTAGGATCAGATTCCTGAATTTAAGTATATTTAAAACTAACTTATCTGGACACACAGTGTCTTGACCTTTCTGTCTCTCAGATTTTCAAGTCCTGTGGCACAGAGCTCTTTCCAGGCAAAGCCCCAAAGACCATGAGGTGAACTGGGCTCGCATCGGAATCCCCATGGGGTTTTATCAATCTCTAGTTGTACGATACTCAGCAAACTACTGACCTTTTCTGAGCCTCAGTATATTAGTCTATAAAACAGATATTAGGAGTAGTTGGTTCTGCAGACCACTGGGAAAGCTACACCACAGGCCGGTTAAGTATTTGTCATGCAGGGGACACACAACTGTTAGCCATCAGTCATATTACTGATAAGACTAGGGTTTAGAAAGTAATCATATAATTATTGAGAGCCAGTGAATAAAACTCAAAAGGAAATCACCAGAGAAACACAAGAAACGCGGATAAACATATGCATTAAATGATAGCAGAGAAAGGAAAGTGTGTGTCAATAATTAGCCTGGATTTGAAAATAAAATTGAGACTTGATTTGTCACAGATGTCCTGAAAGTAGCAATGATAGACTTTATGGAGTCAAGGTGTCTCTGGAAGAGAACCCTCTACTAACTTACTTCAGCTAGAAACACTGAAATTTAATCATTATATCAAGTGAGTGGCCAGAGAAGGTGAGACCTCTAGGAGACAAGAGTTCTGCCACCATAAATAGATGAATCCATTCATGCAATTAATGAGTTCATAGATTAATGGGTTAAAGTGTTGCAGGATTTCCCCTGTCCAATCACATTAGGGCAGTGGAAGGCCTATGATTGGACAGGAAAAGGGAGATGAAGCTAGGAGTTGGGAGGGAGAGAGAGGTCACAGGAGGAGAAGTGAGGAGAACCGAGATGGCTTTGGATGTGGACCTGTGTGGCATTTATTAGCCACAAATAGCTTTGTTTTTCTAAGGTTAGAATTATTGGGATAAAGCTTTTATCATTATCAATTGGCTCTAAAATTATTGTATTGACATCTTGTAAATTGTAACATTATTTATATATAAATCTGATTGGTTAATTAAGCTTTAAGAGTCATGCTTCTACCGGGTAATTGGGTGGAGAGATAGATGGTGGACAGAGGACTGCTGAGTGAGACTATACTGGGCAAGAGCCCGGAGGCCCCGCATGAGCTCTGTGGATCTCTGGGCAGTTGGTGGGTTGGCAAGACCATGGGAGCTTGGTCTGAACCTGAGAAGAGTTCTCGGGTACTCTTTTTTTTTTTTTAATATTTCCCGCAACATTAAAGCATTGTGATGGTTTGTATATGCTTGGCCCAGGGAGTGGCACTATTAGGAGGTTTAGCCTTGTTGGAATAGATGTGTCATTGTGGGCATGGGCTTAAGACCTTCACCCTAGCTGCCTGGAAGCCAGTTTTCCACTAGCAGCCTTCAGATGAAGATGTAGAACTCTCCTGCACCATGCCTGCCTAGATCCTGTCATATTTCCACCTTGATGAAAATGGACTGAACCTCTTAACCTGTAAGCTAGCCCCACTTAAATGTTGTCCTTTACAAGACTTGTCTTGGTCATGGTGTCTGTTCACAGCAGTAAAACCCTAACTAAGACAAGCATCATTTTCAGATAGGGTATTCAATGAAAGCCAGTTTAGTAGCTCTTTGGCGGCAGCTGTCCTCTTCCTGTGACCCCTTCTGCCTCCTCAGGACTGTCTCAAGGAAGACTATAACCAGAAATGGCCCTTGACCATGGACCAGAACCACGTGCCAAAACTAAACCTCTTTTCTTTATAATTCAATTAGTCTACAGCATCAGCAACAGACAATAGACTAGAACTGCGCTCATCTGGTATCGTGCAGAAGGCAGGTCTCGAAGCAGAGGTGGTATCTGCCAAAGGCTTCAAATTCGAGATTTGAATGTGAGCAATGGAGGCTCTAGAAAGGAATCAAGTGGGAAAGATATGACAGAGAAGCAAGCCATGCCTCCTTCAAGGATATACACACCTTCTGAGAAATGAGTCATTGAGTAAACTATGTTATCAAACACTACAGAATATACTCACACACACTGAAATGCCAATAGTGGTCATTCGAAGATGAAATCTTGGGAGACTAACCTCTGAAGTGCCATTGTGAAACATGTAGCCTTTGCCTAGTGCTTGTGGTATGGATGTAGCTCAGCTGGTGAAGTAACAGCCCATCATGGACAGAACCCTGAGTTCCAATCACAGCACTGCATAAATCAGCCTTGGCAGTGTGTGTATATGCCTGTATCTGTAGTCCTAGCACTTGGGAGTTGGAGGCAGGGGGATCAGAAGTTCAAGGTCATCCTTGGCTACATAGTAGGTTTGATGTCAGCCTGGGGCTAGGTGAGATCTTGACTAAAAACAAACTGAAACAATGTAATCAACATAGAAACAATACAGGAAAGATAAGGGGTGATTCCCAGGCTTAACAACAGAGGAGTCTCCAGTGAGGGGAGCTTATCATGCACCCTGGAGAACCTAGATGTGCAGTGGAGGGCCTGGAAGGGCAAGAACACTAGGACTTTCTGATGAAACTGAAGACAACAGCAACCAAGAAATCTGGGCATGGGGGATGTATTGATGGAAGAAGATGACACTGGGAAAGACTCTTCAGAAGTGCTTCAGGAGAAAATGAAGCAACATGGGATGAAGGCTATAAACACATTTCATTCTGTAAAGCAAGGAACCCTCTCTGCCCTGAATTCATTTCCCTGAAAGGGGAGACAGTGATGGGCTACTCTACTGTCCCAGTATCTGTCCTCATAGAACTTTGATCTTCTCCTGAGTGCCCTTCTCTTCTGGCCTCAGGTCTGGCAACGTATATGCTTTTGGGACCACACTCCTATCTTCTCCTTACACAGGCTTGGCTTATAATTCTCCTCCCAGACTTAGGGGCAAATCAATCTCCAATTGACTTCCAAATCAACTCTCCAGGTTTGGAAAGTAGACAAATCATTACTTTGCTTTTGTACCATCTCTTTCTGAACCTTCTGGCTTGCCATAGTATTTCAAAAGGAGACCCTGGCCATATCTACCTCCTATAGCATCTTCTGTCATTCACATCTGTACCCATGAAGCAACAAGGAGACACAAAAAGTGAAATTTCACTATTAAGTACAGTGAGTTAAGTCTTTAAAAATCATGTGAATTATAAATTCCAAAACTCATGGATCTCAAAGGCAATATAATTTGTGAGGCTATAGAAGCCAAGTCAAATGCCTTGCAATGTTTAACTTGCAATTATTGAGCCCCAGGTTTCTCTAGCTGTCAAGTGTGGTTCACCATACCATGTGTAGAGCTGGGGAGATATAGCTCTGCCATAGAGTCCTTGACTAGTAGGCCTGAGGCCCTATATCCAACCCCCAGTGCCTGCAATAATTAGAATACCACTGTGTTAGTTAGGGTTTTACTGCTGTGAACAGACACCATGACCAAGGAAACTCTTATATGGACAACATTCAATTGGGGCTGGCTCACAGATTCAAAGGTTCAGTCCACTATCATCAAGGCAGGAAGCATGAAAGCATCCAGTCAGGCATGGTGCTGGAGGAGCTGAGAGTTCTGTATCTTCATCCAAAGGAAGCCAGGAGCAGATTATCCTCAGGCAGCTAGGAAGAGGGTCTCAATGCCCACCCTCACGGTGACACACTCCAATAAGGCCACACTGCCTAATAGTGCTAGTCCCTGGGCCAAGCATATTCAAACCACTACAACCACACATGTCCATCATAATATTAACATAGGTTAGGCAGAGTTGTGCTTATATCACATGGCATAGGAAATTCAACAGAGCTACTGCTGGTGCCAACATCCTAGTGTAAGTACATTTTCCTTAAGAGGAAGAATACAGAGGCAGCTGTCGTGTGTTATACCTTGAGCAAGGGTGGGAGCTGACCTCCAAAACCAGCCCTGGTATCTACGTTCTTGCTAACACCACTCCAATTGTGATTCTCAGTTGGCCCTGTGACTTTAACCATGAGAATACCATGACGATGAATCTGTATCAATTCTGAATCTGTCATTTAAAAAAGATGTGTGTGTGTGTGTGTGATGTGCACATGGGTGCCCATGGAGGCCTGAAAAAGGCATTTGATCCTCTAGAGCTAGGGCTACAGGTGGTTGTGAGATGTCCTATATGGTTTCTGGGAAGCAAACTTGGGTCATTGAATGTTATCTCCCTGAGCTATTTGGATATAAATCTGTGATGGTTTGTATTTGCTCAACTCAGGGAGTGGCACTATTAGAAGGTGTGGCCCTGTTGGAGTAGGTGTGTCACTGTGAGTGTGGGCTATAAGACCTTATCCTAGCTGCCTGGAAGTCAGTCTTCCACTAACAGCCTTCAGATGAAGAAGTAGAACTCTTAGCTCTGCCTGCACCGTGCCTACCTAGATGTCACCATGCTCCTACCTTGATGATAATGGACTGAACCACTGAACTTGTAGGCCAGCCCCAAATTTATGTTGTCCTTTGTAAGACTTGCTTTGGTCATGGTGTCTGTTCATAGCAGTAAAACCCTAACTAAGACAAAATCTTAAACACTATGTCAGTGTCTACTTTTGTACTCTGGGAACCCTGGTCTGCCTAACTGAGAGACCAAAAGATGAGATTGCATAGAAGCCCCTGAGACAACATGGAAAGAGAATAAGTCCTTGCTCCCCTCATGTCCCTTTGTGCCTCCAAATGACTTCAAGCCCATCTGTTTCCAAATATGTAACAGACTTGCAGGAGAAATGTCTAGTTGAGCCTAGTCAGTCTCTCCGCCATGAGAAACTGTACATGGTTACTGTTTAAAGGCATGATCTTAGGATGCATTTTTACACAGCAGTTGGCAACCTGAGGACTAACTCTGTTCAAACTGAGTTTCAGCATGTGCTGTTATCTAAGCCTAATGTACATATAAGTCTGATAAGCAGAATAATTATGAGTGATAGCCAGTTCCTCAAAGACCTTTAGCATTCATCTTTGCTTCATTACCTTCCTCTCCTTTCTTCTTTTAACTACGAAATTATAAACACAACACTGGCTGGCCACATGACTGACTTTTAGTTCAAAATCCACTTTTGTGGCACCTACCTACATTTGCTTCTCAGGAGGGCTGGTAAGGGTCAAAGGGGCTTTAATCATTTTGAATTATAAGCAAAAATACTGGATAAACTACACCTTGAGAGGCAACAGCTGTATGTTTCATAAGCCAGCATGGAAAGGCACTGATTTCCATAGCCTTTGTCCCCCCGGCGCCCCACTCTGCCTTGCAAACCCTAGACGTTCCGTTTGTGGGTCACAGATGGGACATACGAGAAAGAACGTTTTTTGGCTTGTCCACGCTTGACCTCTCTTTACTTCTATTTTTAGCACTGAGGATCAAACCAGATGGGATGCTCTCCACAAGCACTCATGGGGAACGTGTGACCCAGGCAGATGGTGATGGTTACTGGACTTGATGTGACGTCCTCTTACTGGAACTAGATGCTGACACTTGGATATTTGTCTTTGTTAAGCATGGGGCCCTGCTATGTGTACTCATGCCATTTCTCTGGCTTCGCCATCACTCCGTGGATGTTTAGATTTCCCTTGGTGCACAAATACCGAGTTAAAGCAAACTGGGCAGTTTTGCAATCTGACTAACCTTCAACAAAACACCTTCTGACACTTCAGTCGTCTTTCTCTTCCTTCTGTTCAACCAAACTTTTAAAATCCATATCCTCTCTTTGTTCTTACTTGTCAGCCATATGCTAACTGAATTCCAGACAAATGGCTTCCCCAAAATCATTATCCCAAGGACATGAATGGTGACTACTTGTCAGAGAAAATTCCAGAAACTCCCAGACCAGTGACCATCTTGTCAGGACCTGCAGCGCTGACCTTCCTCCTTCCTTCAACTCTCATGCTCTGATTTGGTGACACCACCACTTCCAGGCTTTCTCTTTTACCTACCAAGCTTCACCTGCCTTCTCAGTCCCCACCCATGACCTCCAGGCTGTTCCGACCTCCTCCTGCTTCCCAGGTAACTTTCTAGTTTATATCTCATGGCTTCAAGGATAACCCAGGTGCCCATGACTTCTGATCGACCTTTCCAGCCAGATCTCTTTTTGTTCCCAGTCTCTATCCCCAGTGCCTCCTCCATCTGATGCCTTGAAAACATGTGGAATTACATTTCGCCAAACAGATCATTTTACCAATCTTGGGCATCTCTGACCTAGGGAACAGCACCCTGCTAGCTAACTGCTCAGCAAGCGGTCCAAGGGGAGCTCACTTTTCCATCCTCCCATACCCAATCTGTAATCAATACTGCTCATTCTGTTTCCTAAATTTCTCCTGGTTTGTTCATAGTCATCAGCTTCTGCTGACACTATTTTAGTCTAGTCTGTCTTCCCTTCTCCCCAACATTATAATCAACTACCTGCTAGCTGGTTCACTTGCTTCCAGAATCAATAGGACCAATTAATATAACATTTAATGTGATAGTAATGAGGTGTCTTCTTAATTCTATCTGAAGTAAATTTTCTTTCATTACAAACAGATATGTAGATGCTGTGATATTATAAACTTGAAAACACTTGGTTCCATGCCAAGCTTTTTCCATGGTATAAAAACTGACCTTTAAAAAAAAAAGCAGTGCAGTTTTGAGAGGTTTCGTGTGTGTGTGTGTGTGTGTGTGTGTGTGTGTGTGTGTGTGTGTGTAGACCAGAAGCTAATCTCAGGTGTCATTTTAGGATGCTACTCACCTTGCTTTTTAAGATAGGGACTATCCCTGCCCTGGAAGTTCCAATTTGATCAGGATGGTTGGCTACCAAGCTTCAGAGATCTGTCTGTCTCAGCCTCCTGGATTATAAGTGTACCATAACATCTGGCTCTTCGATGTGGGTTTTAGGGGCTGAATTCAGGTCCCCATGCTTACACAGAAACCACTTTACTGACTGAGCTATCTTCCCAATTCCTCAAAGATGTTTTTACTGCCTTGCAATAAAGCCCAGGCTCCTTAACATGTCCTCCCCAGAGTGTTCAACACCAGCCGTTGCCCTCACAAATCCCGTTCTCCTCTCCCTCCCCACTCTCTTTAAGCCAACAATTCCTTTCAAAGCATAAGCTGCTTTGGAGGCGACAGACTTTAGACTTCTCTCTTCTCTAGCCTCTGTGACACTCTATTCTCTTGGCCAGGAGAGAAGACTTGCTTGTGCTCACCATTCTATTCCTTGATTAACCATCCGATTCTCCAGGAAGCTCCCCTGGTGACTTGTAACTAGCTGGCTTGTGTTCTTTGCATGCTCAGAGGCTCCGTGCATCTCTATTATGTCACATATACATCCCCACACTTCCTAGCCCCATTATCTGTTCTTCCCTCCAGACCACGACCTTTAGAAGAGGGAGGGGTACGGATCAGACTTGTCCTCATTGTTCAAATTTCATGGACAATGACCAGCACACAAATAAAAGAAGCACGCCAAGTTGGGATCCTTTTTCATTTCCTGGGATTTGTCAAAGTCTAAAAACCTAGGTTCTCAGGCAGGAGGAAACCCTGTTCCTTTGCTAGGAAAATGGAGACACCAAGAAACTTTAAAATAAGGATGCTGAGGCTCACAAAAGGCTCAGTGCTATCTGTCCATCAGTTTCTCTCCTTTTCAGCCCACCAAGGAATAACACAAGCTTCCAGCTCATAAGATGTGCCAGTGGTGGTCCACAGAGCTTGTCTGCATGGCGGGCAGATCTTGCCTTTACAGAGAAGGGTGATGCTTCCATCTTCTATCAATGGGTTGTAGCATCACACAGCAAAGGGAGATCAAGACAAGCCTTCACGTACTCTTAGGTCCCATTTCTCTGCTCCAAGGAGTGTAAATGTTCTTCCCTAGATCATGTGATCTAGGGAAGAAAGGAATTTAGATAAGATCTAGGTTTGATAGGAATTTCCAGTAGAGAAGAATTAGTGATCTAAGATTAGCACAGGGTCTTGTCATCTTGAGTATCATAAACAGACTTCTGGAAGAGCTCAGAAACCTATACATAGTACCAGGTTCAAAGGCATAGTCTAGCATTCCAATATAGACCGTCTTTTCTTTCTAAGGAGCTTGATCTAATGATAGGAACTTGTCAGAAATAGATTGTAATATGAAGATTGACCCTGAGTTGTGGGCGGTCTGGCTCTATGGGAAAGGGATAGATGAAGATGAAGTCTCTGCTTCCCAGGTCAGGGTTAAGGGCTGGCATCTGCTGCAGTGGAGGGTTTCAGGATAAGAAACTCTTCCATCAGAATGAATGCTAGGCTCAGGAGCCCAAAGAAAAACTGGTGTTCTTGGGTTATGAGAGTCCCTACGATATACTGACCACAAATCCTGTTCTATTTATATTCTCTGGCCCATAAAAAACATGTGCAAAAGCAAATGGTTTATTTTTGGGTCCCACCAATGGAGTGCTACTGTTTCCGGCTCAGTCTTATTACTATCTGCCGGGCAGGGATGAGCGATGCAGGCATGGTTCACAGTGAGGAGGGAAACAGGCGAGCGGTGACTACTATCTGGAAGTTGCTGTCCTAGGATGGCATGGCTTGTATCAGGAGTGTCTGCTAATGGAAGGAGAAAAAGGACTGGAGAACAGCCCTTGATATTTGTGACTCAGTTCCATGGTAGTACTTCAGTCCCTCACAAAGATGGTGGACTAAAACATCTTGGTTTGGGAAAAGAACGGAGAGTCATCCAGAGAAATTGTTAGTTCAGCGGTTGAATATGAAAATGATGCAGGAAGGTCCCTTGTCTTACTTGACTGACGAAGTAAGTCAGAAGGAAATTTTACGAATGAGATAAGCAAGCATTCGAGTCTATGCCATGGTTGTGGTCTGTGTTTTGTTTCCATACAGTACTGTCGTGAGGATCCTTTACTTGAGGATCTGGGTTTTGTCTCCATGTGCATCTGTCTTGCTCCAGTTGCTTCTGCCACGCCCTCACGGATAATCTCAAGTTCTTTGACCTGTCAGGGGCTTGAAGTCTCTACTAGCTTTTCTAATTCCTGTCAATCTGTTGGAACTCCCTTTACAAATCTAATGCCTTATTTCAACCCTTGCTGCCTTCCAAACAACACATGGACATTCCTAGGGACCACGAATGAAAACTTAACTTGATCATAAGCGAATTGCAAGTATAACAAAGTTAAATTGTTTTTGTCAATGCTGTGGTTTTGAGACGGGGTCTCGCCGTGTACGCATGCCTACAGATCTTCTTAGCACTGTGCTAACAGGTGTGAGCAAGACATCACACCTGGCTCAGAAGACTTTTGAATGGGGTTATTCCTAAATATTATCCCTAAATCCAGTGTCCTTATATAAGAAAGCAAAGGATTTGGGACCCAGAGAGACAGAGGGGAGCAGGTAACGATATAGGCAGAGTTGAGACACAGGGATGGACCAAGCAATGCCAGCATGGTCAGCAGCAGGAGGTAGAGAAGTAGAAGAGCCTCTCTCTCCGACTGCCAGGAGGAGCCTATCCTATCAACGCCTTCACTGTGAACTCTGGTCTTCAGAACTGGGAGCCAACATACTTCTGCGGCTTTATACTACCACCGAGTTCAGGAAAACTTGCCACAAAACTCTTGGACATGGATACAAATATTTGTTTCCTTTCATTTCCTCTTCTTTTTTACTCATCTGGCAAAGTTACAACCCAGGGTGGCTCCTATGGCTTTTTCCATACCCATGATGGACAGTCAGAGGATGCCATTAGTGCTGTAGTAGATGCTTTTCTAGTTGTTGTGAGTAGACATGTGATAAGAAACAACGTAGGCTGACAGTGGGAGGGGTTGTAAGGCTAAGGCAGGGTTGTGGTGGCAATGGCAGGGTGGCAGGGGCTCCGTGACAGGGGGCAGGGGCTTCCTGGCAGCAGGAGTTTACAACAGATTCCTGTTCACATTCCTGCTTGTCAGGAAGCCGTGGGAGGGACTGGCAAAAGTCAGGGACTTCTGTGTCCCCCTTTTTGCATCTCCAGTTTCAGGCAGAATACTCCCACCTTTAATATACAACTCTCATGGTTTGAATATGCTCGGCCGAGGGAGTGGCACTATTAGGTGGTGTGGCCTTGTTGGAATAGGTGTGTCACTGTGGGTGTGGGCTTTAAGGCCCTCATCCTAGCTGCCTGGGAGTCAGTATTCTGCTAGCAGCCTTCAGATGAAGACAGAACTCTCAGCTTCTCCTGCACCATGCCTGCCTGGATGCTGCCATGTTCCCACCTTGATGATAATGGACTGAACCTCTGAACCTGTAAGCCAGCCCCAATTAAATGTTGTCTTTATGAGACTTGCCTTGGTCATGGTGTCTGTTCCCAGCAGTAAGACCCTAATGAAGACAATGACCAACCTTGGTCTCCAGTGGGATTCTTTATCTTACACTACATCTCTTCTCAGTGATGTTTATTATCCTGTTCTGTTTTCAGAAGGAAAAAACATCCTTAGGTCAATTAAACCAGGATTTCTTCTACTCCTGAAGATGCTTTTCCTTAGTCATTACCCACACATTTACCCTAGTTTCATCCTCATTCAGCTTCCTAGGACTTCGAGTGAACTAACTCTCTCTCTCTCTCTCTCTCTCTTTCTCTCTCTCTCAGACCCCACCACAAAGGCTACTCTATCTATTGTGATGGTCCTGAATGAGCCAATCTTACCAGCTTTTTGATAAGCATAACTGAATAATGTCTTGTCTTTAACAGTATACACGTACAAGACAAATATGTGCACACCCAGCTGAAATCGGCCTTCCACTTTGCATTCTCATTACCCTGGACTTCTCTTGTATTTTTCTTGAATTTGTGATTTATCCAAACACAGGAAAGTCAACATTTTCAATTATATACCAATATGCATTCATCCTGCCGACTATCCCTTGATGTCAAATTATCCCTCTGGGCTGAGAACTAGCTCACAAAATTTTTCCTCTGCAAAAGTGATAAATAACATCCTGAAATCCAATTAAGAAGAAAGGATGCAACAGAGGGTAGAACATGGGATTTAAAATAACCTAGAATAGCTTCAGTAACATGGTTTGCTCATTCATCTATCACGGTAAGAAGTTCTATAGTGTACTCTCTGCTTTCTAATTCAGGAGCTATGTCTCTTATTTTTTTATTAATATTATTATTAATTCTTGGAGAATTTCTTAGTTACCTACAATGTATATTAATCATATTCACATACCCCTTCCACCCCTAACTTCTCCTAGATCTACCCTTCAATCCTTATCCCTCCCTAACTTCCTGTTTTTTTCCTCTCTCTCTCTCTCTCCCCTCCCCCATTTTATATATAATAACTCATTGAGTCCAATTAGTACTCATACACACATGGGTTACGGGCCTTCCCCTAGAGCACAGGCAACCACCAGGGACTGAAGTCTTAAAGATAACTGAACAACAACTCAGTAGGTCCTCAAAAGACACGCCTATTTCCTTTTCTGTTCTAGTGTCTGGTGTCTGATGTTGCCCACAGAGTACGTTTCATTAGATTCCCTCTCTACTTATTTTTCATTTTTTTTTTAATGGACATAAGCCCTTCCCTGCTCCGTGCTGGGATGACAACTGGTTTTATCTTGTGAAGGTGTTCTGTAGGTAACCACAGCTGCTGTGAGCTCACGTGTACAGTGGTTGTGTCAAACACAGAGGAGGCCAGTTCACCTTCTTTCTCCCTGATCTCTGGCTCTCACAATCTCTCTGCCCCCCTCTTCTGTGCTGTTTCCTGCAGTGTGGGTTGAGGAGGTGTAATACAGATGACCCTTTATGACTGAGTGCTCTGCAGGCATTTTGACCTTTGTGTTTCCACAGTAGCTGCCAACCACTGTACAAAGAAACTTCTCTGGAGGGGTCTGATGGCTGCACTTAGGTTCAGGTGTGTGTGTGTGTGTGTGTGGTGTGTGTTTGTGTGTGTGTATGTGTGTGTATACACACACAGCAGTTTGAAACTATGCCCATTTAGGAGCTGTGTCTTTTAAAAAGAGACTGAAATCACATATAAATGGTATTCTTAGCTGCCAAATCAAGCACAAGAATAATGATAAGAATTTAAAGTTAGCAAATCTACTGAATGAAGGCTGGAAGTCAAAAGAGCTTGATGTGCGAAGTTCTCAGATTCTTAACACCTCAAGAGTTACCTGACACCAGCACATTAGCTTTCATCCCAAAGGGAGTGACGGCAGAGTCAGAGTGAAGGGATTGCTTCAGAGAGGCCATGATTAAGACAAGTCCATTCTCATTTCAGGATTGAGCAAATCAGAGCTACAGGGCCATGACGCTCAGGAAGCAGGCGCTGGGCGTGTCCGTCGAGAGCCACGCCCATTTCAAACTCTTCTGTTTGTTACTTTCTTTGCTTTGCTGTTTTGTTGAGCTGATCTCCCCCAACATCTCCCAGTTGGCTGCAGAGCTAGGAACTGCCTGGTTAACTTCATATTGCAATGGAGATTCACTTCCAGTCTTTGTTTTTCTGCCTTGTCTAAGAATCATTTATTCATGATTCTTCATGAAATAACCTGATCTTATCCACCAACGACCGTACATAAGTCAGTTTTCTGCTGTGTGATGATTTTCACTGGGGCAGTGAAAATCAGGGTGAATAATAAGAAATGGGTTGTCTGGGCTGGAGTGAAAGTATTCAATTATAGAAAAGGTGGAATTCCAAGTTCACATAATTTATAAATCAAACAAAAGCAGACATTTTTTTTTGAATTAAAAACTAGCCAAAAGGGGGAAAGAAAAACGTCCGTGAAAGGCAGGAAAGCAGCTGAGGCTTAAAAGCAGTTAGTTCCTTATCATATTAGGAATGACTAAAAGCGAGAGCAATTCTGTGGCTGGAGTTTCTGCTTTGCAGCAGACAGCTGATGGTAATCGAAATCCTTCAAATTAAGATACCGAGTTTAACTCGATGAACAGCCAATGAGAAACAAGGCCAGCAGCCGCCTTACCTGCTGATGTGTGCTTGAACTTCTCGCTTTTCTTCTTCCTCCATTTCCAAGGCTTGAAAATCCTCCCCAGGTTGGCGAACTTACTCCTCCTCCGGATGGGCGGGGTGTGCGTACCTGGGACCAGCGAGTCAGAGCGCATGGCTGCCAGCCTCTCCACTTCCTCCGCTTGTTTTTCCCAAGAAAGTGATGGAAATAAAGAGAAAGGAGGGGAGACGTGTTAAAATGGGAGCCTCACAGATGGCCTGCGTTTTCCATGGTGACAGATAACTGAAAGCACGTGACTTCAGCTCCGCTTGCCTTTTGGAATGGAAGTCAGACCAACGTGCTCTGAAAGCTAGGGGGACAGTCAGCCAGATCCTAGAGATCTAGAACACCTTTAACCAAATTTGCTTATATTTAAAGAGACAGGCTCTCACTCTGAGGGAACTCCAACCTCCAAGTCTCAAGCAATGCTCCTGCCTCAGCCTCCTGAATAGCTGGGATCATGAGCATGCACCAATGCCCAAATCAGATTTGCTCAGCCTTCACTAAACTGTCAGGGAAGAGAGATGAAGATTTCAGGAGCTCCCTTGGCAGGTGACCCAATTTCCCAAAGGCCATCAGGAGACTCATTCTAGAGTTGGTATAACTATCAATGTGGTAATTTCTCAACCTCTACATGGCAGATGTAACCTCCACAGAATTGTTTGCTGAGAGAAAGGGAGGAAGAAAATATTCGTCTGCTGTCTGTTTTGGAGCCCCTGTCTCTACGACCCCATTGCTTGAGACTTCTACTGCCCTGCTGCTGTATTCAGACCTTGGAAGCACTGGGGTCTGGGCAGGGAGTGGTTCCTTCCTATGGGAAATAAGCAATATTAAAATCACTCACACTTTCATTAGACTTTTATAATTTTTACTTTCTTTTATCCTGGAGTCTTGCTTTTAGGGAACACTTAGGCTGACCCCAACAACCACATTGCTATAGTTTGGATCTGGAGTGTTCCCCGAAGTCCAATGTGTTAAGCTCAGAAGATAGTGCAATCTTTAGAAGGTGGAGTCCACTGGAAGGAAGTTCTAGGGTGAGCCCTTGAACAAGATATTGGGACTCCAGCCCTTCCTCTTCCTGTCTCTTTGCTCCCTGGCAGTCAGGTGGTTGGCCGCTTTGATCTACCATATCTGTGGCTTGTTACCTCATTACATGCTCAAAACAATAGAAGCAGTTAGCCGTGGACTCCAAATAAAGTTTTCTTCTTTATAAGCTGATTAGCTCAGGTGTTTTGTTACAGTAATGGAAAACTAACTAACACAAGGCTATTAAGCCTTTCAGTCCTTCATAAAGAAGGGTTGTGGACCTTCCTTAAAGGAAGGCCACAACCGAGCAAAACAAACTCTTCCAAGTTACATGGGTATTTACGTATTTCAGCAATCTAAATATATAACCCCAACTTAAATTTCTAAGAGAAGAACGATAAGAGAAATTAGCTTCCTGGGCAGAGTTGAGAGTGAGAAGAAATCAACCTTCCAGAAGCAAAATCACACCTAAAACTGTCGTGAATCAGAACCACGGTGTATGTCCTCCAACACTGTCTTCATAAAAATGTCCCCTGGCCTCCCGCATCAAACACAGTCCTTAAAAGCTTGACTGTGTGGCTGGAGAGTTTTCCTGGTAGGGTTTGAACAAACTTTTGACATAGGCCATCCCTTCCCTGACAAATACAGAGGGTATCAACTATGTCCCAGGTGGTTGCCTGTGGCAGTCATACTGGTGCTAGATGACTGGATGGCAGTTTCCAAGAAGGACTTAAGGGCCATCAACACACATGGGAGATAAATGGAAACAAAGTCGATTCATAGGTCATAGGACCACATAAGTGACCTGAAGGACTGGAGACATCCCCACCCCAAACTCAGGTCAGCGGAGTGGAAACTACGTTATTAACACAGCAGGGGAGGGGTGAGAACAGTAACAGGCTCTTAGACGGAGAGAGCAGGGTTACAGATGATCAACTGTCACTAATTAAAATGTCATTCAATACCAAACCCACTGACTGCATGTGACCTACTAGGTAGTACTGCCTAGTCATAGAGAGAACTGCAGAACGTTGCTATTTCCCCTTGGGGCTGACTTGCTAGAGATGCTCCCTCATGCTGTGAGAATTGCCGGAGAGGGTCTGACCCAGCATCCCAAGGGTAAGATCTCAACTCAGAATGCAAAGCACAGTTTCTACCTCACACATCACCTTTCCACCACCGTGGAGTTGAAAGTCTGTAGTTGGACTTGGCACCATAGAGTTGAAAAACTGTAGTTGGACTTGGCACGTGATTCAACACAGAGACAGCTCTTCTGTCCCATTGTTTGACCAACTGACCATTTAATGTGGTGGCAGACACTGTGCCTACTTCTGGGGGAAGACACAAAGATGAGCTAGATGTCATTGTGACAGCAGGTGTGAGGAGCAGGGGTCAGGTGTCCCAAATCACAACAGGGGCCGTTAGCCTAAACACTAAGGCTAATGTTCATTCCTGGTACTGGAGAAGACCCTGAGAGAGAGAGAGAGAGAGAGAGAGAGAGAGAGAGAGAGAGAGAGAGAGAGAGAGAGAGAGAGAGCGCGCTCATGTTTCTAGATTTTGAAAAGAAAAGTAATTTTCTCCCATGGGAAAAAAGTAGAAGTAGATGCCTGTCGGGAGAAACACACCCAAGTGGGCTGCAAACAGGGCCCATCTTGGAATGTTAAGAAACTGAACCCAACAATGACATCAGTGGAGAGGTATTATTGGAAGAGTCTGGAACCAGCTCACCTGAACTCCTGAGGGGGCTTTATTATGCATCTGGATTTTAAATTCAGAATCAGAAGGGAAGTATGGAAATTTTTAAAAGGGCACCTGACAATACTATAGTCAACAAATATGTATCAAATGTTCACTTTTTATTGGAGTCTGGGGCTATATCAGTATCTAAATCAGAACATGCTGACTGATGAGATTATACCAGGACATAAGGTAGACAACAAACACTGAGACTGAGGTATAGAACATGCTAGAAGATATATGCTTTGGTCAAAAGACCCCCAGCAAATGAGTGCAATCTAGTAAAGGAGGAACTTTCTTTTGATTGGCAGGTAAAGGCTGTCTTGTTTGAGAAGGTACCATGAGTATGCCCCCCACCCCCAAAGCCTCTGGTGCTGAATGCTCAATTCAGCAGCGCTTGTAGGTAGGACTTTTGATGAGTAAATCATAAGGCTTCTGACTTCATCAATGGGCGAGTCTACTGACAAATTCCTAATTTGATGGCATTATTGGGAAATGGTGTAAATTAGGAAGTGGGACCTAAGGAAGCAGTCACTAGGAGCATGCCCTCAAAGAGACTGGATCTCCAGCCCCTCCTACATCTCTTCCTCTGTCTCTGTGCTTCCTGGGTGTCAGGAGGACAGAGACTCAGTTCCACAGCACACTCCTTGACAGGTATTCTGTCTTCCTGTGAGCCCAAAGCAACACAGGCAGCCTTACTGTGAACCAAAGTCTCCAAACTACAAGCCAAAATACAAAACACAAAACAAAAAAACCTGTCGTGGGCCTAGGTGTCTGTCACAACATCACAAAGACTGACACTATCAGGATGCCGTAGTTTACTGATAGCAATCAGATGTTTCTTAGGACTATCGCTGTAGCAGTCAAGGGCAGACACACTGGAATATAAGGAAACAGGTGTCAAAGAGAGTAATCAGAAAGCTACGGTACTCATTCTCACTAGTGCCTAGGTAAAGCTGTGCCAGGAGTTCAGCAATAACAGATGGGACTCAATCAGGGGTATGGCAAAGAAGGACTAGAGTTCGGGGTTTTCACAACTACGACGCTGCTGATGTCTGTAAATGGAAGATTGGTGAGCACAGGAGGAAATGGATGTACTGGCAGCTCAAGGTCAAGGACCTGGGGGTTGGATGATGTGACCTTTTTGCCAAGGTTGGAATTTATAGCCCAAGATTTTAAGAAATTTTCCAGGAGGGAGAGCAGAAGCAATCTAGTGTTCAGGGTCTTGCACACTGTAGGATGCAGGAAGGAGATCCTGGGAAGAGGGGGAGAAGCTTGTGGAATGGGGAAGGAGGAGAGACAGAGGACCAGTGCCCAACAGTGATGCTGTGAGCATCAGACCCGATATGGGCGGGAGGGAGCTTCCTCCAGCAGCACTGGGGAAGGCAGGCTGGAGGCTGAGGGAAGAAGATGAAGATTCAGGAGGTTTTTCAATAAGTATGCATTGCAGAGAGCCAAGAAGGGTGTTAAGAGTAATAAAGGAAATTAAAAAAACAGGCTATAATAAAAATGGAAAAAGGAAGCCAACTAGAATGGGCAAATAGGCTGTGAATTTGGATCCCCTTTTCTTTAGATAGTTCCAGCTGCTCAAGTTGCTGCTTCTGCAGTGGCAGCAGCTACAGCGAATTACTGCTATAGCTTAGATCTGGATACAGAGGCAGAGGATGTGTCTCAGCGTTACAGCCTTTGCCTAACGTAAGGAGGTCCCATGATTAATACCCAGTACCCAAATAACAGAAACAACAACAGCAACAACAAAAGCACCTGAAGACATAAATATGCTTCTTATAGTTGTTACTAACTAGAATGTATTAAAATAAGCAAGAAAATGGTTGTATTTGATTCAAGTCGTGTTGAGAGGTATGAAGATAAATATCACTCCTGGAATTAAGAAAAAATTAACAAAAAAAAGAAGGAAAGAAAGAAAGAATGAATGAAAGAAAAGAAAAGAAAAGAAAAGAAAAGAAAAGAAAAGAAAAGAAAAGAAAAGAAATTAACCACTATGATTCTATGACTGTGCTGGCCAGTTTCCCATCAATTGATACATGCTGGATTTTAGAGGAGGGAACCTCAACTGGGAAAATGTCCCCAACCAGATTGGCCTGTAGGTAAGCCTGTGGTGCATCTTCTTGATAGGTGATTGATGTTGGAGGGCCCAGGTCACTGTGGGCAGTGCCACACCCTGGTTTGGTGGTCCTGGATGCTGTGAGAAAGCAGGCTGAGCAAGCCAGTTTACAGCATTCCTTTGTGTCCTCTGCATGGGTTCCTACCTCCAGGTTACTACCCTGTTTGAGTTCTTGCTCTGACTTCCCTCAGTGATGGACACGGACGTGGAGCTGCGAGCTGAAATAAACTCTTCCCTCCCCAAGTTGCCTTTGGTCACGGTGTCTCATCACAGCAGAAAGACAATGGCCAAAGCGATTCTCAACTGCATCTTTAAGCAGTGGACAAAAATTATTCTGGAAGTGTTGTATTAAAATAATTATCCTCAATTAAGAGTGCTTTTGTAAACCCAGAGTGTCATTTATAAATTAGAGGAAGCATTATAAAGGCATAATAATAAATCTAGTTAAATGAAACCTTGATAAGCGTGTTATTAAACTCAAGATACATAGTCCTGAAGTGCAGAAGATTGCTAAGATGACTAGGCCTAATTGATTTACATTTTAATCACTCATTCGGCATTTTCACCAATTCATCTGACGGCGGAGGCTAGCTCTCAAATTGACTGCTCTGCCATCCGATAATCAACCTGGAAGGCCCAAGGCCAACCTGTGAATGCGGTTCATAAAGGAAGACACACGAAACAAAACAGAGCTCAGAATCAAGTACCCTTCTGACTTGGGGAGGTGAGAGCCAATGGGACAAAGGTGAGAGGAAGGGAAGGGGCGTGGGCCAGAAGTAGTTTTGAAGTCAGCTTCCTTTTAAACTCAGATCACAGATCACAGCTTTGCTAACTCTCTCTGTTCTCAGTCTCAATGGCAGGAGGGAGAATGGAAAGCCAGGCAGCTGGGCTAACTCAGAGCCTACAAGCAGAGGGGGAGTGGGGGAGGCCTGGGCTAGCATCTCCTGGGGTCTTCCCAGCAGCAGATCCAAACCAGCTAGGTCTTGCTGTATGACCACTGGATTTCGTTCAGTCTGGAGGGAAATGTCTGGAAGACAACATTTTTTTTTCTTTCTTCTTAGAAATTCAGGGAAGATCATATTTGACTTCTGCATGAATTTGGTCCTGATGAACCCAAAGCTTCTGTGTGTGCTGTGACCAACCAATTAGGAGCACCTGCGCACTCTGTGTGCCTGTGTTCACTGTAGGTAGGCACAGCACTCCACCTGGCATCCTTATTGCTGCATTTTTCAGAGTGGCTTGGCTTCCCAGAGGCCCCTCCCCTCAAGAGCACCCCCCTCCGCCCATGCTGGAATGTCAACCGCTTTGATCTTGTGCACATCTTGGGCAGGAAGCCACAGCTCCACGGAGTGAGTTCATGAATACAACAGCCATGTCATGTCCAGAAGACATGGTTTTGCAGAAGTCTTCCTGGACCTTCAACTCTCTTAAAATGTCTCTGCCCACTCTTCTGCGATGTTCCCAGAATCTTGGGACAAGGGGGTGTGATGTGGAGGTCCCATGTAGGGGAGGTGGGGATGGTCTGGGAGAAGTTGGAGTGGGGGAGTAAGGGCGGATGGTATATAACCTCACTGTAGACATGCATGAAATTACAAAGAAAACAATAATAAAAATGCCCCCTTTGAAGACAGCACTGGAGCAATTACTGAACAGCAATTGTTCATCCTCCCATTGTGCTACAGGTCAGAGGGAAGTCATGGTCTGTGCTATTTGATGTCTCTCGAGAGATGAAAAGGACAGAAGGAATAGTGGGCCTCTTGAGAGACTGTCCCTCCCTGTGTGCCAAGTCGAGGATCCAAATGAAAACCTGAACAAGGTTTCCTGTTTCTTGTTCTAAATACAACAGTAATTCCCTTAGGCTCTGATGGAAACAGGGCTAGTGATCATGGTGATGGTGGTGATGATGATGATGATGATAATCCCACTAATGACTTAAGCATGTGAATCAGAGGTGTCACCCAAAGGCCCATGTGGTAAGGGCTTAGTCTCAGACTGTCACTTTTGAGACATAATGGAACCTTTAAGAGGTAGGGCACAGTGAGAGAAAGGTTCCTGCACGTTTTTTCCTTGGAGGGAGTGTCAGAGCCCCGATTCCTTCCCATCTCCTCTTTACTTCTTGACTGCTATGTAGCAAACAGACTGTCTATACCTCCACCATGATGTCCTTCTGCATCACGGGCCCACGGTGACAGGATCCTGTGAGTATGGAATTTCTGAAGGCATGAACTGAATTAGAACTTCCTCCTTGTTTACCCACACAAGACCAGCATTGGGTCAGTCCCGTTCACATCCCATCATGAGTAAGGGTTGGGCTCATGGGCGCTACTCCTCCTTGAGAAGGTATGGGCAGCTAATGATTGCTGGGGCAGGGGGACTCATGTCCTTGGTGGTGGGACCCCTGGCGGGTTGCTTCATTTCCATTTTATAGCCTGCCATCCCTGTTCACACAAAGAGAAAGTAGAAGGGGGACTATTTGGAAAGTGAAAGAGAGAATTCTACAGGAAGGAAAGGTTCAGAATAGACTAATTAGTAGTAAATCTGACCACAGTAAATTGTATGTATGTGTAAAGTTGTTAAATGAAAATAAAGCGAACCCTTTTCCTCCTTGTGAGCTGATTTTATACAAGTATTTGCCCCAGTGACAGAAAACACAACGACAAGGATACCAGGGATGACACAGATGGTGACAGGGACAGTATTAATCAGCTGCCGTTCCTCAGACACTGTATCCGTGCCAGCCCTGAGCTAAGCACTTGTATGATGTCACCTTTCCAAACCCTTACACTGCTCTTGGAGGCTGTGACCTGTGGTGTCCCCACTGTACAACTGGGACGACTGGGGAGGAGCTAATGAATAGGAGGTAATAGCTTCCCAGAAGCAAGGAAACACGTGCGTTTAAATTAAGACATGCCTACTTTTAAAACATCTCCCTACTGTATGAAGGTCCGGCTCTTCAACTTTGTGTTACTGATCAGGCTTCAAGAGGTCTTCAAGGATGAGGGAAGTGATGATCTTCTGTATGTGATGAGGTTACAAAACAAAGGCCAGTATGAACAGATTCGAGCTGAGCCTTGACTGAGGAAGAACTGCAATCTTACCCTATGCACACCTGTCTGTAGGTTCTATGGAGGATGCCCACCTTGAACCACCAGGGCTGTAGGGCATTCTCGACCAAGTACCTATGCTATGGACTACGGTGAGAAGACCAGCAGGTACCAGTTTAGACTGGAAAAAGCTTGAACCTGCTTCTTAGAAAATACTATACATTGTGTACAGTTAGAACAATGTTGATTTTGAAGCCAAGGCAGTGTGAGTTCAAATTTAACCCCTGGTTATATAGTGAACCTGAGTTCTTCTTAGCCTCTATCAGGGGGCTTCTTTCCAGGGGTTTCACAAAGAATCTGGCCTTAATCCTAACACTAGAGGTAACCATGTGGTCCTGTGCTGGCCAATTGCCTTGTACCTCCAGTGTGAGGTACAAGGCAATTGGCCAGCACAAGGATGAGACCAAGTAGTGAGACTCAATTATGGATCTCGTTGGGACTCTTAACTGACAGGTTATGATTTTGAGAGGGGTTACAGACCAGATGTGTTACCGCCATAGTCAACATTGGAGCTACAAAGTGAAAAGTCTTTATCCAGCTTTGATTACTAGTGAACAGTCCATAAGCTGAGAAGAGATGATCCTGTTATGTCAAATGCTTTATATTTCATAAGCATGGCCTGGAAATGAGGAGGCTATTTCTGGCCCATGACCACAGACAGTCAAGGAACGCAGAGCGTGCTTACCAGGCCAGAGAAGTAGTCCCATTTAATCCTTCAATTACACAGACACAGTGTTACAATTACCAAGATGCTAGATGTTATCAGTAGAGTTCCTCCTGAGGCATTCAACGCAAAATTCCTGTTTCAGCTCCCAGGATTTAATTTTCAGTCACTGACATATGTAGTGTCTACAGAATCTTAGCAAATGAGTTCTCACTCATTTGATCCACAGACTATGTGTGATCTGGGAGCAGAACTTGTCTGCTTAGCTTGTGGATGAATGTAGAAAGTCCGTGTTAATCCATAGACAACCTTTAAATAATGTGGACTCTTTATTCATCAGGTCTAATGTTCTTGCAGTGACATAATTTGTGCCTTGTAGAGTCTAATCAAACCTCAGCTAAGCCTGATTTCTCCTAAGGAGATCAGTGAGTTCTATCTGTAAAGCCAGAGAGTAAACACACTCTGGGCTTCATGGACCAGACAGTTTCCATTGTAAATGGTCATCTCTGATGTTGCCCCATGAAGGCAGTCACAGGCCAACCTACACAACTGGACAACACAGTATTCTAATAAAATTTTATTTATAAAAAACAAGTGTCTAATCCTCAGGTCCATACTTCTCCTGTGGCTCAGAGCTGTAGGTCACCTTCCTGCCACTTTGAGGAGAGAGGCTGACTTAGAATTTAGTCAGGACAGGAGAAGAGAACAAAAGATGACTTGGGTGACAAGACACTGTTTTGTCACATGGAGCCTTGGATCCGACAGAACCTGAAATGATTCAAACCCTGGACACCTTTCTCTCATGAGTCAATAGCTCTCTCTTCCAATTAGGTTAGGCTAGGTTAGGGCACACTCTTTATCTGCAAACCAAAGGGAAGGACATGAATTTTTAAAGTGGCACATAGTCTCAACTGTGTTGAGAGTCTCCTAACCTAACCCAAAGCCTATTGCACAAACCAAAGTCACTGAGTAACCCAAGATTTCCTGATATTGACCTGTCTATTGAGGGCAAGATGCCAAAGAATCCTATCAAAGCATGCATTCCATTTAAGTACCATTCTTCAGTCTATTTCCTCTTAGGCTGTGAGTTCTCATTTCCTTCCTCCAATGACACAATAGTTTCCTTACGTGGCTTCCATTAGCTCCCAGACCAGTTTTTCAGTGTCATTTATCATTTCTCTAGTGACTATGTGGAATCTAAACAAGATTTCTGGGAAGGATATTTTTTTTGGCCAGGATATTGATTCTTGATATAAAAAAAAAAAAGTCGATTTCATTTTTCCCTTTCTAGGTGTATGTGTTACTTACTATCAATAGCTCTAACTGGGCCTGCCTTGACTAGTGCTCAGAAGGCAAGCAACCTTGTTTGTGTGTTTCCTAAGAATTTTACAAGGAATTTTCTATTTCCCTTGTCTCAGAACACATATAGATAGCGAGTTCTACTAGTTCATTTTCAGAGGCAAATGTCATTTCTTTAGTGTCTAACTGGGCCTGCCTTGACTAGTGCTCAGAAGGCAAGCAACCTTGTTTGTGTGTTTCCTAAGAATTTTACAAGGAATTTTCTATTTCCCTTGTCTCAGAACACATATAGATAGCGAGTTCTACTAGTTCATTTTCAGAGGCAAATGTCATTTCTTTAGTGTCCCATCCATCCCATCTCTAATGACTTTTAATTATTCTCCTGCTTGGAAGATGTTAGAATTTTAATGCTAGCTACAGGATAAATCATTGGCTGATTTTGACCAGTAAGAAGTTTAGAGGGTCTGGAGAAATGGGTCAACAGTTGGGAGCACTTGCTGCTGTTGCAGGGGGTCCAGGCTTGGTTCCTAGCACCCACATGGCAGTTTATAACCAGCTCTAACTCCACTTCATCCTCTGGTCTCTGCAGCTCTATGCATGTACACAGTGCATGACCACATGTGCATACATGCAAAACACTCATAGACGCTAAGCAAAAATAAATACATCTTTTTAGAAGTAAAAAAAAAAAAAGAATTCACTTTGAGTTTAATGCTCATTTTTTCATATTTTAAAATTCTTAGGACCAAATATATGGATGTATGAATTTGGACTCTGAACATCAAAGCTATAAATACCCATCATCACTTAGTGCTGAGACTTTATGGAAATTAACCTCTCAGAACTGTGTTTTGTTAACGTCAAAATTGGATTGATGGCATTTATTATGTCGATGATAAGCATCATTAGGTTAGCATGCAAAACTTGCAATTATTGCTTATTTAATAAGTGATCAATAAATATTGTCTGGCTTCACAGTTTGGTTATTGATTGCTTAGGCCTGCTGCTCTATCTATCGACACTTGTTCCACCTGAGCCTCTGGGTTTGCATGGGAGCTAATTTGTCTTGGCTGGAGGGCATCAGAAAACACAGTTAATGACCAGGAAAAGGAACCTTTCCATTCTGCAGAGAATCAGTGCCGAGTACCTGAACGCAAGTTTCACCCAGGACTCCTCCACAAGTTGTTCAAGGGGAAGTTTGCTAGAATTTGGGCTTACAATCTGTCCACCACCTTTTCCTATTTCCTTGCAATATGGTATTCTAATTGATATAGCATCTTTGCAGTTTCTCTCTAGGCTTCTTAATGAGAATTGTTGTAACTAAATTAGTTCCAATTGAGCTTGTAAGTCCCTTCTCTTTGCAAAACCTACTATTGACTAGTTAATTTATCTCTGTGGTACTTGGGTGGAACTCGGCGTTGTGTGATCCTAGGCAGGTGCTGTGTTACTAGGCTGCACTCCAATCTCTTCTTTCCAGGCTGCCTGAACACTGATAAGACACTGAATCTAGAAAAGAAAGCAGGGTCACTGTAAGAACAGGCTGAATGTCACGACCCTTGTCCCCATAGCTCTCCCTTCTGGATCTTTTGAGAGAAGTATACTTGGCCTTCTATATCTACATAAGGAGTCCAACTAACTTTGAAAGTATTCAAAAGGACTTTGGCCCTTATGAAACATGTACACACTTTTCTTGCCATTAGTCCTTAAGTCATTATATTCCATTCAATATAATGACTGTTTATATGCCAATGACATCAAATCATGTATAGTAAACCATCTAGACATGATTTATATTATATAAGAGACTGTGTATAGGCTCTTTTCAAATACTATAGCTTTTTACATATGGGACTTGAACATGCAATTTTTTGGTATTTATGGGGACTAAGGTTATAATGCACTGACTTGGCAAATTTTGTTAAGCATTTATCAGACAACTCAATACACAGGACTATTGACAATTCTGAAGAAATAGAAGAAACTCTTATTCTATAAAACCAAAGAAGAGTAAACACTGTCTCACCTCCAGGAGAAGAACTGAGAGAACATACCCAGAATCTACATGCTGAAAGACAGAAAGCATTGGCTTTGTGGCAGAACGACCTTCAAGGGCATCATTCAAACAGAGCCAAGTTCCTGAATCCAAGTTCCAAAATCAAAACACCATCAGTATCTGGAGGCATCCTTGGCTTCCCAAGACTTATTTCAGAAAAAGAGAAAAGAAAAGAAAATTCACTGATCTAGGCGTATGTCTGGGAATGTGGAAGCAATATGCAAATTCTAGGACCGAAATTGCCCACTGAAACTGCATCCAGAGTGTCTCTCTCCAACACTGCCTCCATGAGGTACAACAGTCTGGCTTGGCCTGACATCCCTTTTACTCTCCTAGCCAAAATGGACAGTGAGGGCCCATGGGCTAATGAATACACAACTGTCTTTCCTGATGAGGATTCTATCTTATCTACTGGAAAAGAGTCTTCGTCTGGTAAAAAGCTCAGCAAAGACCAGGTGACCACTCAATGGGAAGGTGTCCTATGGAGCTCAACAAATAGCCATGCTGGCTACTGGGAAACTGCTGGGGAAAGTCAGGCTCTGTCTCTGAAATGTGAGACTTGTGCTGTGGCAATCTCACCAAGCCACAGTTCCTACCTTTGACCCTACTGCTGGGTGAGATGTACGAATTAGCGTATGATCTTCTCATTGAAACCATACGTGCCTATAGTATACAAGAGAGTCAACAGACATCTCTTACTAACCATACAAATAGTGGTTGGCTGTCGTTAAGTGCTTGGGTAGTTATGATGACGTTGGAGCCTCCTTAGGATAAACCAGCAAGAGGTGGTGTGAGTATGTTTGAAAAATACAAAAGAAACGATCCGGAGGCTAAATGAGACAGAATTTCATTTTTTAAAAAGACTGTCAAGAAGCCACTTGATGAAAATTCAGATTCCTCCAGGGTCAGCACTTAATGAAATCAAACTCTCTACTTAAGGCTTCACTTGGTGCCCAGAACACCATTCTGCTCATCAACTACCTCATTTTAAATTAGCTGATAATGTAGGCATGTGAGGCCAAACTGAGACCACTCAGAGTGAGCCAAAGGGGATTGTTGTTAGAAATAAAAACAGAGTAGGGACTCCCACTGGGTGTAGTTGCCTGCTGGATTCCTATGGGGCCACATACCTTTCTGCAGAAATAAAACGTTTTTGACTTTCCAAAATACTTTGGACTGTAATTTTCTTGAGACCCCAGACCTATTTCACACAGTATATCACACTCTCTTTACCAAAGAACAAATTGACCATGCCCTGCCAATTCCCTTTTCTCCTTCCTTTATAGTGAACACAAGATTGATTTTTGCCCATTCAAAGACTGTTTCTTAGTCTCCCATCACTATAGGTGTGCCCTGCATTGATTACCTTTTGATAAATGAGATCTAGACTATCAAAGAGTTTTGAATTGTCCCCAGATAAGTCTAAAGGGAAAAGACTAGACACTCCATCAGTCTCCTTTTCTCTTAAGGTTCCTAGAACAGAGATGTAATTGTTGGCACATGGCAGCCACTGGGGAGAACAGGCATCATTTTACAGTTATGAAGAAAGTGATAGAATAACACTTTTTGGACCATTGTATCTAGCAGCTTTGAATGGCTACCTTTGCACTTCTATTATGCGAGCGATAAATACCTATTTAACTTATATTAGCCTTATTTTATTTTTACGTAGCTGGATTTAATCCTAGTGCAAGAAAGTTACTTGCTTCAGTGTATATGGAGTGTTGACGTGTTCAAATCTTTCTCTCTTTTTCTCTGGCAGAATTTCAGAAGCTTTTGTAGCTGTTCCTCAGTCTGTAATTAATCCAAATCCCATCTTGACTTTCGTTCCAACATTTGAATATTCATTTAAAGGAAGCCAATCTCTAAGATGGAACACACACACAAACACACACACACGCATGCACACACACACACACACACACACACACACACAGAGAGAGAGAGAGAGAGAGAGAGAGAGAGAGAGAGAGAGAGAGAGAGAGAGAGAGAGAGAGTTATACCACTCTGACCCCCAAACAACATCTCTCCTTCGCTGTGGATCTGATTTAAATTATAGACTCTCCCAGGGCTAACTCTCTCTCAGCTACTTTACTCACTCCCATGGCTTTAATTAACATGGATAATGTGGATATTTCTAAATTTATGCTTCTAGCTTAGAAGGCTCTTTGATTCAGTGATAGCTGTGTGACTTCATTCAAGTTACTTCTCTGGCCTTTATCACATATATAAAATGGAGATGATAAGATCATAGGGCGAATGGGAGTGTGTTGCATATGAATAAAGGCTTCTAAGACTGACAGGTGAACTGAGTGCCTAAAGTGAATGATTTTTTGATCTTAATCATTTTTTTCATTTTGGCAATGCCTGCTACCTAACTGCTCTGAGAGAAATTCTTTGGTTGTTTTCAATGCCAGTTTTCCCCTTACTTCAAACCAGATTCAATATTTTTCCCAAACTAGTCAGAGATGATTCTTAATTCCTAACTCTGTGCATCCTTTGTCTGGTAGACCAGTTGCCCGAATCACAACTACTTTGTCTATTACGTTGCTTGTTCCCAAGTGTTCATATAGCAGCTAAGGATACCCATCATGGTATCATGGACTTGGATTAAGGGCTCACTGGATTCTCTTTGCTCTTAAGAGAGAATCTAGGGTCTTCATATCTGCGTGGAGAAGGTCACACACATCTATGGAAACTGACAAACCTGTAGTGACCAGTCATGAGATCCATGAGTTAGGGCAAATTTGTTTATTTAAAACTGGGGGAATAATATGTGTTACTTATAGGTTTGTGTATTACACAAGCCTGCCTCTGGCCATGGTTAAGAGCCTAACATTTATTATAATAAAATGCACATAGATTCATATGTTCAGTATAATAAATCTTGCATTGGTATTATTCCACTAGCTATAATTAGAGAGTTTCTTTAAACTCTAAAATACAGTTGTAGGAATAACTTAAGCAGGAAGTTAAAAATGCACTAAAATGGTATGGTGGATTTAAAAAAACAAATCTAAGCTTCCATTGGATGCTAAATCTATTTTTACCCCTTAGCATTTAATTTACATGGAAATGACACTCTAATAAAGAATGGAAATATAGTATTTATAGACAAATGACAGCATCGGAGCACACTGGCTCCTGGAATAAGACAAGTCTATAACCGATTTTTATTTTGGGAAAATAAAATAATTTGGGTTTTAATCTTATAGCTAAAATAACCAGAAAGGCCAAGAATAATTGAAACGTATTCCCAACCATGCACTGAGGCAACCTGAGGAATTTAAATGGAAATGGCTTGAGATCTGGAGTAGAGACAGAAGAAAACTGGGTACCTGGAAGCAAGTATTTTCACAGTTCTTCTAACTGCTTTTGATATTTGTTGAATGGTCGTCCCTCAGGAAACCTTGGAAACTATTAATTGCTTGATCCACTTCCTCTCTTTCTCCCTTTTTGTTTTTTTTGTCTAACCAATAGATTCATATTCTTCCCATACATATATATGTATGTATATATACATACATACTGACATTTTTAATGGCTCAAGTGCAAATGTAATCATTCCCTCTGACAGTTATAAAAAGTTAGGGGACTTACAGAATTCTGCCGATTTGAGAAAAAGTTAACTCAGAAGGGCCAGTCAGATTAAAGATTCCCTTTTGACCAATGGAGAAGTCTGCACAGTTAGAACATGCCAACTTGGCAAACAAGTCTTCTGTGTAAGTCACAGAAAAGACCTCGACCTGGAACCAGAAGCTGCAGATATTCAGCCTTCGGCCACACCCACTGGAGAGAGGCTCTCAGCTCATCAGGCAGAAGATAAGGGAACTTCTAAGATAAATTACATTATGACAGAAAGTGGTTGGAGGGGGAAATCTGTATTAAGTACTTTAGCGAAAGTTGGGTTGTCCAACAGGTCAGGTCCTGCCTTTTATGAGTTCAACTTAATGAACATCTGTGTGTGGGGTGGGAGAGAATATGAAGCGACTGGTCAGACAGATACATAGAAACCAATTTTCAGATTCTTTTGAAGATAAGAAGATGAAGGGATTTTAGAAGAAGTATTTCTTGGTGTCATTTTTTTCTCTATTGTATTTTGTATAAACTGTAGACCACTTTATTAAAAGCTATAAACTCTCTTGGTTTAGGGCATTCTGGGGGATGGGAGGATAACCTGCCAGCCCTCCTCAGATGCTCTTCTCCAGCATTCTGGCACTGTATAGGATGAAGCCATGTTAGAGTCAGACAGGTTTCCAGATTCCGACAGACTGAACCATTTGTTCCAAGGGAAGCCAAGAAGGATAAACAGCTAGAAATAAACGGCATTGTATGACGGTTGTAAAAATAATTGCCAGTGGTGGCTATATACAGTTTTCTGTCAAAGGTCCCTCTACTTTAAATGGAGTCTCTTAACAGATGGCTGATTGGGGGAAATGTGTCCATAAAACTGGTGATTGTACCCTGCTGTATTCTCTTGATAACATTAGCTAGCATACGTCAAGGATATGTATGCACTTGCTGCACACTGAACTCAAAATGGAAACCAGAGGTCCAGCTGTGGTGTAGTTAGGACTGGAAAGAAATAGAAGGGATAGAGGGTGGGATCCAAATACTCTTCACTTCTCCAAGTCAGGACCCTGCCAAAAAAATAGTGGTGCAGAGGTTATGGCCGCTGCACGTTTAATGGTTAAGAACTGGCAGGTAATTTCAGGTTTTTAATATTTAGGAGTCTTGGTTGGAGAAGACACTGAATTATACATAGTGCTGCTGGGCTCTTTCTGTGTGATCTCCATGTAACAATTCTGTATTTATCCTCACGTGTAGAAAATGTAGCCAGTGTTTTGTTGAGACAAACTGGTCTGGACTGCCTTTCTCTTTGTATAAGTAGCTGTGCAGTAAAAATGAAGCCCAAATGTCGAAGAGGACAAGAAAATTGGAGACCAGGTCGGTTCATCTTATAGC
This sequence comes from Tokudaia tokunoshimensis, assembly GCA_036184795.1. Taxonomy (NCBI): domain Eukaryota; kingdom Metazoa; phylum Chordata; class Mammalia; order Rodentia; family Muridae; genus Tokudaia; species Tokudaia tokunoshimensis. The sequence continues at coordinate 21,369,092 of BTHU01000022.1, forward strand.
ACTCAGGAATGAAAGTAAATGTGATGCTGATGTATGAACGATAGGCAAACACTCTGATACACAGCTGTGTCACCGGCTCCAAAGTGACAGTTTTGTCTTCAGGTTTGAAACCAGGTCTCACTATGTAGCACAGATTGGCCTTGAACCCTCAAACCTCCTGCCTCAGCTTTTCATTCCAGGTGCTAATATGACAGGAGGGTGCCACCATATTCAACTGCTTTTTTTTTTTCCTTTTAAGTTGAGACTTTAACTACATATGTTGACCAGAAGTCCAAAACAACAACAAAAACGGTAACAGCAAAATTCCAACTTATCTTCGGTAGTTTAAGACAACACGCAGTTTATAGCATGGTGTTGTTTCCTAAGCAAAGGCACCACAGACACCCTGTACATGTGAGATGAGGAATCAGGAACATACCCGTGTGAACATGGCAGCAATAGGATTTATTCGACTGCCCAGCAGTGGCTTCACAAGGACAGAGGGCTGATAAACAAGGGATTGCTTTGTCTTCTGTTTTTCAGTTTGTCTCAGTCAAACAGGGGCAGGCAACAGCACCAGGCCACTCCACACACGCATGCGTGTATATTTATACTCCATGTACTCCACAGACACAGGAGGAAAATATGGAAAACTCAAAAATAAATGTATTTTAGAAATACTCAGATTTAAAACACTATGGGCCCTGATAAAATCTCCAAGTATTGACGCTCAGTGCAAAATCTCTCTCTTTAATGAACGGTAAAGATAAGAATAGGCTGAGAAAATAATCTGTCAAAATTATTCCACAGCTGTATAGTATCAGGAAAAAGTAACCAGATCTATTCTACAGCATTAAATAAGATATTCTACTTTTGAATTGCTTCCTGATAGTGAAAATGTGATATTTTATTAGACTAGCAAATTCTGTAATCTCATGGATACTGACATGCATAGCCTAACGTAAATATCTTCATGAACTGATGTGAATGCAAGCCTTTCACCTTTCCTGGCAGCCTGCTTGGCTTTCTTTTTATAAGATAAACAGTCACATGTCTAAGCAATGCCTGGTTTAAGAGCAAGTAAGAAGGACAAACCTTGATTACATTTTTCTTTTTTTTTTAAGATTTATTTATTTATTTCATGTATATACGAGTACACTGTAGCTGTACAGATGGTTGTGAGCCATCATGTGGTTGCTGGGACTCGAACTCAGGACCTCTGCTTGCTCCGGCCCAAAGATTTATTTATTATTATATGTAAGTACACTGTAACTGTCTTCAGACACACCAGAGGGCATCGGATCCCATTACAGATGTTGTGAGCCATCATGAGGGTGTCGGGAATTGAACTCAGGACCTCTGGAAGAGCAGTCAGTGCTGTTAACTGCTGAGCCATCTCTCCAACCCCTCTCCCCCATTACATTTTTCATTGTTGGCAAAACCAAGTTTTACTAAGTGGTCGTTTCGGATCCCTGTTTCAAAGTCATGAGTACTCCTCTTATTTTAGCAGATGAGATGTGCTCTGAAGACAGTGAGAACACTTCAGACCTGAAAGGCATCCAGGTAGAGACAGACAGTACTCATTCAATCATTCAACAGCCGCCTCTTCCTGTCCACGTCACAGCTGACATATTACTATCACAACAGACGACTGTATCATATGTGACTGCACCATAAGGGATTACTCTTTTTACCATGAATATGGGACATATCATATTAATTACAATGTATTCTGGGACTGGAGAGATGGCTCGGTGGCTAAGAGAGCATATTGCTATCAAAGAGGACCCAAGATTGGTTCCCAGCACTCATATAGGGCAACTTGCAACCGCTTGTAGCTGTAACTCTGGATTTGATGCCTTCGTCTGGCTCTTCATTCAGCCCTGCACATGATGTCCATGTCTCTCTCTCACACACACACACACGAATAAAAATACATATTTAAATCTATATTGCTCTGCCTAAAAACTTAAATGCAATTAATTAACTAATTAATTTATTTATTAATTAGTGCAAGAGATTATAGCAGTGTTGGGATAGAATTACAGTCACAGGGATTAACTATGGTAAAAACCATAGATTATTTGCCTGAACACATAGCCGGGCAGTGGTGGCTCACGCCTTTAATCCCAGCACTTGGGAGGCAGAGGCAGGTGGATTTCTGAGTTCAAGGCCAGCCTGGTCTACAGCGCGAGATCCAGGACAGCCAGGGCTATACAGAGAAACCCTGTCTCGAAAAACCAAAAAAAAAAAAAAAAAAAAAAAAAGAATATTTGCCTGAACACTATACATAAAGATATGGAGTGGATAAGGATACAATAAATGTGTTCACATTTTAAGATCTACCTATGACACATACTATTTAGCCATGAACACCAGATTTTAAAATTTTATATATATATGTATATATATATACATATATATATATATAAATAATCAGTATACAGGGACATTCAGGCTAGGTTTAGGCACACCGCTTAGGCCAATGATCAGAATATATGAAAATAAGACTCTCCTGTTGATCAGAGATGTATAGCAATAGAGATAAATTAATATTTCTCATTGCAGGTAGTCTTAAATCACTTGTACCAATGGTTTGAGATCTGGGGGTGGGTTTGCCTGCCATCAGACATTAATCAATGTCCAGGAATTTCACCTATTAGTGGAGCTGAGGTGGGAGTTTGCTTCTGGCATTCTAGGGGGAGGGGAGCAAGCAGATGTTTATCCCGCAGTGCACAGAACTATCCTCAACAGGGAAGACTGACTCAAACATCCTCATGAAAACTGTAGGATCCTGCTCTCTCTGAGGACATGCCCAGCTAGAAGGTGGAGGCTGTGTGTGCCAAAGTTCCTCCTTTGCCTGTGAAGTGCTCACTCATTCTGCACGGGAATGACTGTTCGAAGTGAGTCTCCTCAGTGTATAGGACGGACAGACCACGGAGACTGCTCTTCACCCCAGCAGACAGCTGTTTTGCATGTGTGATTTATCTTTCTTGGTTCAGTTATAACATAAATAGATCGTTTGGAAAGCAAGCACTTTGACGGGTTTTAATGTTCCTACTTTATGAGCGATGGGTTCCACTTCAGGGAATCCCTAATTAACAGAGCCAAGTGGTTAATTGATTCCACATGTGGAAAACTGAGCTATTTATGCACACATAATGCTAAAATCTCCCCCATCAGAATTCCTATTTAATTGAAATCCCACACGATTTCCAAGGCATTAGTTCATTCTTTCCCACGTTCCTCATCTTGTGATTCTTCACGTTTCCTCCCTCTACCCATTAGCTACATCAGCACAGCACGTTGGGCTGCATACCAGGCCCTGTGCCTGGGGATTTTATGCTCACAAGCTGTTCAAAGCCACCAACATATACATTATCCTTCAAACTCAAGAAATCAGGAGATACAGACAGGTGAGTGTAAATGAATATTGGATGAAAGCACTCGCAAGTGACGTCTCAATGGCAATTCACCTAACACAGTGAGAAGCAGGAAATACAAAGCCCAGGAAGAGAGAAAACATTTAAAATAATATACACTATTTCCTGAGCACTTATTAGATGTTTGGGCCTGGGCCTGTTCCTGGATATTATAATCTCATTTAATCTTAACACCAACCCAGTATGCAGATGCCAACAGACTCATCATATTATAGACGCAGAGACTGAATCACAATCTAATGAAGGTCACATAGCTTCAAGTGGCATATGTGGGATCTCTGCCTATATTATCATACCTTGGAGAACAGCTGGGCCGGACAACCTATAATTCTCTTTTCAAACCTGGTCTGTTGCTGTTCTTTGTAAATAAAGCTTTATTGGCACATAGCCATACTCATTTGTTTATGTAGTGCTTACTGCTGAATTTGTGTACGGGTCAGAGACCATATGGTGAAAGTGTAAAACTTTTTATAACTTCTGTTCTCTGAAGTAAAGGATTTTTAGCATCTGCCTAAACTCTTCAATCACGAGTAACATCAGCTGGAGGTGATTCCAGTTAATATGGCGAGCACAAGTATTCCTTGTTGGTATCTATCTTGAGAAATCACAGTTTTACTAAAATCAAATGGAATTGTTTTTAACTGATATACAAAATTATAAAAGTTGCACAGTAACAAGGCATCAAGCAATATATCCTCCCTAATGTTTACACTAGGCTACCTATATCTTCCTATTGCTACCATTTCTTTATAGTGGAAATTCCTTCCTACTGGTTCCTCAAAACCAGTGCACTGCCATTCTAGATGACCCTCACACCACCCCCTAGCACACAAGAACACCCTATACTTGGCCGGAGCTCCCCACCCAGCAATCACCTTTCTCCCTCCCCAGCCCATGGGAAGCAATTTCTCTTCTCTTTTTAGTTGAATGAAGGCAAGAATCTACAAGTGAACTTAGGAAGTCTGATTTTTCCACACTGTGAGAACGAGTTAAAAAAATGAAATCGATTATCAGTCTCCTCACAACAACTTGTATGTCAGATTTTATTTTGTTTTATTTTAATGAAGAAAACATGGGCTGTGAGATAGCTCAGTGGGTAAGGGTGCTTGCCATGCAAGCTGGACAACCTGAGCTTGTCCTGATCCCAGAGTGTAAGGAGAGAACCAACCCTTGAGAGTTGTCCTCTGACCTCCATGGATGCACTGTGGCACTTGTGTGCCTCTATTCACATGAGCATCACACACAACAGCTGCGATGATGACCACAATATAACATCACACAACAGTGACAGTAATAATCTAATTTTCAAATTAATGAATATAGTTGCACCCCCAAGGAAGACACACAGGTGAGCAGGTGACTCTCTATGCCTTCAGCTCACAGTTCTGCAAGACCTCAGGCAGGGGAGATAGCCAAGGTCCCCAGTAGGAAGAAATGTTGAAAACCATTTCAGTTTAAAAGAAGAATGTCTTCACCATACTGAATTAAGCAACTGAATCATGTCCGGTTTGCCCAGCAAGTAAAATTTATTATTTATGAAACATGAGAATAGAGCCTAAATGGATTCATAAACTCAGACCCTTCAACTCAGATGAGAAAAACCAAGAGACTCTTGATGTCTCCAGATGACCGAAGAAAAATCTGGTGACGGTGTTAGCAGATTGCTCAAGAGATGTGGGCAGAGGTTGGAAGAGTCAGAGACCTCCAGGCTACTGCATGGTCTGAGCTTCCGTTTTTGCATCTAAAAAAAAAAATGGAGGTGCCTACTCAGGGGCTTTTGTGAATAAAAAGTGAAGAATGTGAAGACAGCAGAGCAGTGCTGTCTCAGAGGAGGAAGACATGAACATCTGCTATTAAACAATTATAAATACCTTGGGGGCCTAGGGGTACAGCTCAGAAATGCTGAGCATGCCCAGTATGCCCAAGGTCCTAGGTTCTACCTTTATCACCATACTATTTTTTAAGTGAGCCACAGAAGAGAAATAGAACCCTTAGATGTTATGTGAGGCCAGAGGCACACTGTTCTGTAAGACCGACTCCTGTAAGCTGAGGTCAAACAGGCTTCCTGGTCACCTTTGTAAGCCTTTTCATGGGCAGGTAGTCGGAATGAGCACTCAATCTAATCCCTAAGCTTTTATTTCTGTTCTGTCTGTGTGTTTGCTCGTTCGCTTGAAACTAGGTCTCACTTCGTGACACGGGCTGGCCTAGAACTTACTACGTAGCTCAGGCTAACACTGAACCTACCAGCCTCCTGCTGAAACCATCCCGCTGAATGATGACATGACAAGTATATGCCACCATCCCAGTTTGGCTCCCATTGCTATGTTAAACACCACGACCAAAAGCAACTTGGAGAGGAAGTAGATTATTTGGTTTGCAGGCCCATTATCTAGGGAAATCAGAGCAGGAACTTACACAGGAACCTGGAGGCAGAAACTGGTGCAGAGACCATGGAGGAATGCTACTTCCTGGTTTGCTCTCCGTGGCTTGCTCAGCCTGACTTCTTACACCACACGGGATTACCTGCCCAGGAGTAGCATTGCCCACAGTGAGCTAGGCCTTCCCACAGCAGCCAGTAATCAAGAAACTGTCCCACAGGTTCATCTATGAGTCAATCTGATGGAAACAGTCTCTTAACTGAGACTCCCTCTTCCTGGGTGGTGCTGGCTTTTTGTCAAACAGACTTAAAAAAAAAAAGAAAGAAGAAAAAAGAAAATCTAACCAGGACAAGCACCATGCCCATTTTCCAGTAATCTTTTGTGTGGCCTTTATTTCCCTCCTCTGACCTAGCCATGAGTGTCTTTGGCTACGCTCCACTGATCTCTCTGACCATAGTTTCTCCAGCTCCACACTACTCGATCTACCCGCAGCAATCCCTGTCCCTCTGCTCTGTGACATGAATACAACACTTCCTTTCCATCGTACCCTCCCTACTCAAGAAGTGAGGCTCTTTTCAGTAGTAAATCCCCTTAAGGCCAGCTGCATCTGTATCTGACTTGCCTTTAAGTCACCTGATGTTACTTCTAGTTCATATCACTTAAATACTGTCTTGTAGTTGAAGATCTACTTTGAAACCGTAACCTCAACACTTACTATTTAAGAAACTGATGCACATTGTTTAATTCCTCCAAACCTTGTTTTGTTTTCTACCACACTGAGAGAAAGAGTGTCTCTCCCCTATCCAGGGAAAGTCACAGATAATTCCTACAATCGGCAGTGGGTTGGGCAGAGGAAAGTGGGTAAAAGGTGTTGTCTGTAATGCAAAACACCAGGAGAGTGACTCTTCTTCCATCTCTTTTCCTGTATCATAGTATTTACCTACTAAGGATTCCTTTTCTCCTCTGTGCAGACCAGTCCTCTTGCACAAAAAGCCTCCCTGTGAGACTAAACCCACACTTATCCTTGCTTTGGTGGACTCCCTCAGCACAGGCAACCTAGTCTGTAGTTCTCGCCTCAGGGCAGTGGTATCATCCAGAGGACAATGCATGAAGACAGTTATGTCTGTTACTGTGGGGTGGGGTTTCGAGGAGGGGAGGAGGATGCTCAGGACATCCGTGTCTTTGAGGCTAGCATGTGGCCAAACACCCCCACAATGTGTAGGATGCCTCCCTCCAAAAATGAAGAATCTACTGGAGTAAAATTCTTGAGACACCCTGATCCAAACTGTTCCAGGCATTGAGGTCACAAGATCGCCAAAAGCCCCAGCCTGTCAGCACAGGCTGGAAACATATTGTCTGCCTATGGAAAAGATGAAGTCCCTCCCTTCTGGACCAAATGGAGCTGACTTAGAACCAATTGAGCAATTTCGTTAGTATCCACTGCTCTGCTAACTAAAGGTCACTGAATAAGTGTGTTCAGTTACTTCTTCTTGGTCACGATGGCACGGCTTGTGCTCTGTAGTTACCAGGACCCTCAGTGTTAGTTGCTCTCTCTCTCATGGTGGGGACGCAGCAAGTATGTCACCACAGTGTCATACTTGCTAGGAGAAGAATCTGGAGCAGCACATTAACTTTCCTACGGGGCATTGGTTACCTGTCTTACTTGCCAAGAATTCCCAACCAACTGAACAAAAATTCCTGCTGTAGTGATATGTGCCGATAGTCCAGGGGCCAGGATTGAGGGAACAGACTTGCCTGAGCCTAAGCTAAGCAGGATTTTGAGAGTGAAGTGGAGCGTGACAAGGTGAAAGTCTGCCTCAAAACAGAAAACAAACGATAAACTCTACCAACCAACCATGTGTGTGTGTGTGTGTGTGTGTTTGTGTGCGTGTGTATTCCTGGTATATTATGTACATCTGTAGCCCCAGCATTAGGCAGGCTGAGGCAGGTGAATCTCAATTTGGGGGCTGGAGATAATAGTTTAGTCAGTAAAGTGCTTGCCATGCAACCTGAGTTCCATCTCTAGAACCCATGTAAAACTCCAGGTGAGCATCTGCCTGTAATCTCAGTGCTTCGGGTGGCATTGGACGGGAAGAGGACAGCAGGGTCCCTTAGGGGAACTAATGAGCTTCTCATTCAGCAAAAGTGGCTGTGCAGTAGGAGTGTGGATCAGGGAGGAGTTAAGTTGGGTGCATGTGGGTATGATCAAAATATATTACATGCAAGAAGGAATAGAATTGCTGAAAAATTAAAAATAAGGTGAAGGGTGATGGAGGAAGACCCCTTGCCTCCACGTGAATATGCACGCATGTGCACGCACACGTGCACACACACACACACACACTCAGGTCTATCATCTACCCAAAACCAAAAGCTAATCAATCAAATAAACCAAAGGAAGAGCAGAACAAGATACATTTGGGAAGAGCAGCACACACACTCATAACCTTGGGAGACTCATGAAGCTTATAGGCAGAGGCAGAGCTACAGATTACCGCCATCTGTCTAATACAGCTAGCTCAGTTTTCCTTACTAGTTTGGTCTTAAAAAAAAAAAAAACGCCACATCTATTGCCATCCCGTGAAGCAAACATCAGGAGAACACATCTTGGAAAACATTTCCTTAAAGTCAGCAAGACGTCAACCTTAAAGTACAGAATTATCTTTTTTTTTTTTAAAGCACTGCAATCAGAGAGGTTTGGGGGTCACTAAGCAGTGACTTGGCACACTCCCCCAGACTCCTACTTCAGAACTCTAGGTGAGAAGAGCATTACTAACGCTAGCCTCTGTGTCAACGGGACTGGATTTTGACCAGGTCATATTCCCATCAGCAAGGGAAGCATTTGTCATTGCCACCTTAGCATCTGATCAAAGCAGTATTGGGTTTGGTTACACTTGGACACTAAGCAGAAAATTGTTAACGTTCGCATAACTTTAAAACTAACTGAAATGTTTGTGAGAGGGGAAAAAAATGGATCTCAACAAATAATGACCCTGAATTTCTGTAAGGAAACGGTACAGAGGCATTGGATACAAGAGAAGGGACACAGTCTAGTTCTCCATTAATCCTCAACTAGTCCCTAATCCTCTTCAGTGTCCTTTACCTGGAAGTCTCATACCCAGTGACTCATTGTAAAAGTTCTGTGTAACCTCAACGGCAGAAAGAAAAAAAGCAGAGAATTGTGACCTCTGAAGAAGAGCCTACCTCCTCAAGGACCCTAAGTCTAACCACCCTTGACCTCTCTGCAGAGAGAGGGCCATGGAGAGGCATGCCAGGCTGTACAGCAGCCTCCAGAGACCGCTCTTGAGAAGCAGGCCACGTCCCCAATAGGCTGAACAAGGCTCTACCTGACACAGGGTAAGAAAATCTCAGCACGAGGTGGTGTGGCAGCAGTGTGGTTATCTGTCCTGCTAGCTCAGGGATTGTCGCGCCCTCTGTGCCTTCACCTTCAGGCCCTGTGAGTCACACAGCCTGTCCACCACCCCCATCCTTGCACATCACAATGGAGAGGAGAACCCCAGGAGAAAGAAGTTCACCCGCCCTCATCCTCCTTCCGGACCGAAAAAGCCAGTGCCCTGATTATACAATCACAAAACCCCTGTGTTTGTACGTCTGTGAAAGATTCCCAGATGCCTGCTTCCTAGATTCTCTCAGGACTCTGGAAATAAGCCTGGGATTCTTTCCCACACCCCATTTCACAAGAGGAACAGGAGTGTGTGGGGGAGGGGTTGGTTCCAGGTGTGGTCTGGCAATATGGAAGGAGCCCAGCTCTGGCTCCCTCATCCCCTGAGGCTGCTAATTCCTTCTCTGTGGTAAACACTGCCAGGAATTACACTCTTAGGATTATCCAGGAAAAATAAGCCCTGCCTGTTTTCTGAACTGGCGATGAGAGGATGAGAGAAATCCTCCCAGCTGAACCTTGCTGGGATTTAAGACTAGGTATTTTCCAAGTAATTTTTTTTTTTGTATTTAATTCACAGCTAATTGTGGGCTAGGGGCCAGAATGAACCCTGCCACACGCTCACATGATCCAAGCTACCCCTGTTGAGCCCTTTATGCTTGTTTACAAATCCAAGGGGGGAATTCCAGAGCCCTTAGCAATGCCAAGAGGGGAGAAGGCAGAATAGATTCTTGATCTAACCTTAGTTTAAGCTGATGGCTTTTAAAGGACAATGGTTATATTTTGATTAAAATTTTTATTGCCATATTGAGTGTACAAGAGGCTTAAGACATTTTTTGTTGTTGTTGTTTTGCTTTTACATGTGTACAATGTATATGTGTGCCCAACCTTTCCGTCTGGCAATAGGAGGACACTGTCATTTACAAATGTGGTGGGCCATATCCATAGCTATCTTGGGAAGTGTGAGGCCCAGGGACCACAGGTTAAACAGTCCTGTTGATGCTGTGATCATGTTCCTTCCCTGATTACTTACCTTTCCCCTCCCTCCGTTCTCACAGGTCCCTTTCTTCTTCCCCAGCAGCCCCCGTTCTGCTATTTTTAAATTAACTTTTAAGTTAGCATAAGAAATGCTAAGTTTTATTCTGTCATTTTTCTCACGTATTACATTATGCTTTTTCTTATTAGAGGGGTATTAAAGTTGGCACAAGAGGAAACATTATTCTTTACATAATCTGAATCCAAAAATGTTGTGTTCTCATACATGTATATATGGTGTGATGTAACTTTTTAGCTAATATATTTATAATATGTTGCGTTTTTTCCCCCAAAGCAACTTTGCCTGGGATATAACACACAGACATTCCTCTGTCCTCCAGAACTCACTCTGATCAACCTTACACAGCTGCTCTATTAGATATTTTATTATCTCCATGAAATTAAAACCAGGGCTGTGGTGTCACTTATAACAAAGGGCTGTTCGTATTCTAGAGACAAAAGACAAACAAACCACTGTAATGCATTATCATCTAAGTAGGCTCCAGTGGAGAACAGTCTGAGATCCTGCAGGGTTGCCCAGCTCCTGACACTGTCAAGCAAGCTCTACCAACCTGAGCTCCAGACAGCCAGTACCTCCCTTCTGGCATACATGTCTTTTAAGATGCTTGTACTTTTCTTCTTCCAGAGAATAGACCTCCTACTGTAAGGTTCTTGTCGTTGTTTTTATTTCTTGCATAAGATACTGCACTTTGAACGTATCCTCTCTATTTTATTGTGTCTTCCAGCATAATGTGAGAAAGAAAAAACAAGGCTCACAGTGCAATGCTCACCAGGTATCCTAAGCCACCTTTTACAACCTTACCAAGATAAATCTGATTCTGTGCACAGGTTTAACCTCAAAAACCAGGGCAAAGTGGGAGAAGTCCACACACGGACCTGCCATTTCTTACTTCTCCTACTGTAAAGGGCTCTTTCAGTTTTGGGTAGTTGAATGTCTTCTCTGTGTTCAGTTTGAGTCTAGTTGGTAGCCACAGGCTATTTAACAGCATGTGAATAATCCATACTAAGGCTTGGGGGAAAGTGTAGCATGCAGTTTGTTCTGAAGGGCAATTCAGGAGGACTTTGGGCAGTCAAAATGATTCACTGTGTGCTTATCTGGAAAATGAGGAGCTCCTGCCTTGTGGTGGGTTTCGTTTACAGTGACTGGCGATAAGTGCTAAAATTTGCAGAGCTTGCTTCTTAAATGCATGGAAGATCCTTGGCGATGCCTCTTGTCAGCACATGTTTTCTGGTCCATCCTTTTACCATGCTGAGTTCTACCACTGGATGATAAAATTCCCAATGTGAATTAAGTGCTATTTACAGACTGTGGCATCCATCAGACCAACACATCTCATTGGCAGGTTTAAGTCTCTTAAAAAGAGCCTAGCTCTCACTGGGCCAGAAGGCTGGCTGCTAACTATGCAACAGACCCTGTGAGTACTGAGCTCACCCTTCATTCAGATCCAGAGGTCTAGCTACTGTGAACCCTCTTAATAATTCCAACCCACAATCAATATTACATTCTAGAAGGCTGAGGTTTTCTTTTTGGCTTTGTTTGTGTGCTTAGTTTTCCTTTTAAATTTTCCATCTCCAGAAGAATTCTACTTATTTTGTACCCCCTTCCCCTTTCTCTTCCTCCTCTTGCCAGCACTAGGGATTGAATCTGGGAACTCATGTTTGCAAGACACTCTACCACTAAGCAACAGCCACAGCCAGTCTATCCGGCCATGCCTTCCCCACCTTCGTCTCTTTCTGTTCATGTTCATGTAATGTTGCTGCTATGCTAAGTGTGCTCCATCCAGAGGAGCCTGGTGCTGGGGCTCAGGAGAAGACCACCATTGCACTTGAAATGATAGCCCAACTGAAATGAAGGGCACACAGAAAGCAGGATGTCGCAGCCTTAAAAGTGAAGCTTATAGACAGGAAACTCATGATTTCCCCCCCCCCCCCAGTACCATCTCTGGGGTTATGGCTTGTTTAGAAGCTAATTATTTGATTTTATAATTACTTTTGTGGGTTGCAAAATAATTATGGTGTAAGCACATCTACAAGTGCCAAAATAGCACAGGCAATTGTTCTAAAGTGCACAGCCAAACAATGAGAGAGTCAAGATGGTTGTTTCCTAGGTGGAGATGAGAAAATCCACCCCCCTTGGTAAAAAGTATGAGCCTGCCTGAAGCCCACAGAAAGGTCACAGTGGATGTGGGAAAGCTAAAGAGACTCACAAACCAGATTCAGAAGATAGACTCTTTCTTTTTACGTTGCTTTTCATTTTGAACCTGTTCTGGATTTTCTAGGACGTCTAATGGACTTTTAAAAGGACCAAGACTTGAGCCAGGAATGAGGGATATAACTGTGGTCCCCGACTCTTCTGACATTAGTCACTTATTTAACTCTCTCTCTCTCTCTCTCTCTCTCTCTCTCTCTCTCTCTCACACACACACACACACACACACACACAGAATGCTAAAACTCAGGCATACTGTGGCACACCCATAGTCCTAGTTACTCAGGAAGCTAAGATATGTCTGAGGGCAGCCCAAGTATTCTGGTTAGATTCTACCTTACAAATTAATAAAGACCCAAACTGTGATTTGTTTGAATCACACACACAGAAGATTGGATAACTGTTAGGAACTTTTTCAATTCAAAGATCAACTATGGTGATAAATTGCTTAGAAATGGATAGTATTTTCTAATTACAGGGACTTTGCAGTTGTTAGGGCCTACCCAACACTTTTTGTAAAGAACAAGTTTCTAAGCATCTTTTGACTTCTCTGGACTGTATTGTACCTTATGAGCTGTCACAGTGTGTAACAAGTGTGTGAAGCTATGAGCCAGTAAACATGTATCAGTGGACACTAATCGGTAGAGTTCATGTGTCTTGAGTCATGCAATATTTGTTGGTTATTTTTCAAACACCTCAAGTTATAGCAAACTTTCTCAGCTGATAAACACAGGTGGGAAGCCCCAGGGCCAGAATTAAACAGTCCCCTGGGGTTTAGGCACATCAGCCAACTTCATTTTCCAGGTGGGAGAAGCCGGGGACAGAAGTGACTCGAGGGTAGGTAAAGGATAGCCGTGGTCCCCTGGGCTTCCACACTTGAAGTAAACACCCCCTCCCTCTGAGAATCCAGGTTGAGAGTTTGCTTTGGGAGGTTGGTTTTGTCCTAATTTTTCTGTATCATTTTCCCCTCTTAGTTCTGCAATTTAAGAGTGGGACTTCTCTGCCCAAAATACCACACCCCAGAGGCTTGGTGAAGGGTGATTCTCAGGCAGCTGGACATGGCTGACAAGCCCATTAGCATAAGCAGGTATCATGAGAATACTATAGCAGTCCTGAACTATTCTCCATAAAGTGTGCGCAGTGCTAAAAGTCTGTTCAAATGCCTACAAGGTAATAAGATATATGAACTAGAAAATCTCTCTCTCTCTCTCTCTCTCTCTCTCTCTCTCTCTCTGTCTGTCTCTCTCTCTGTCTCTCTCTCTCTCTCTCTCTCTCTCACACACACACACACACACACACACACACACACACACACACACACATGCGCGCGCACGCACGCGCTAATAGCCAGCCTCTGTTTGGATTATCTGAACTTACTAGTTTTCTTAAAGGGTCTGAATTTACCCTTTCTTGATCAACATGCCTCAGAACATTTTCTCACTCTGTTTCAAATGTCCTCCAACGTGGCTATAATCCAAGTCAGAGTCAATGAGTATCAGGACAGAGGTGGACAAATTGGACTTTCACACATACATTCCCACAAGAATATAAATAAAATAGGATTCTTATTTTGTAACACAGTCTGGAATTTCTTAAGGGATTAATCCATAGGTCCCTGCATGATACAGCAATGCCACCTCTAGGTATATACTAAGGAGAAATGAAGACCCGTGTCTACACCTAAGTTTGCCCAGGAATGTTCACAATGGGACATTCACAATTGTTCCTATAGAAACAAGTCGTATACCCAACTGCTGGATGGATGGATGGATGGATGGATGGATGGATGGATGGATGGATGGATAGATGAATGTGGTATACCCACAACAGAATATACATTTAGCCATAAAAGGAGGTATGATCCCTGCTGTATGGTATGGATGAGCCTTAAATACATTATATGTTGTGGAGGGAAGCCAGACACAAGAATTTACATAGGACAGAGTCCACTTATATGAAAGGTCCAGAGTAGGGAAATATATAGACATCAAAAGTAGATTTGCACTTGCCTAAGATAGGAGCTATAGAATGACCAGACATACAACCACTCTGGAAAGCAGTCTGGCAGTTCCTCAAAAAACTGGGCATGACACTCCCGGAGGATCCGGCTATACCACTCCTGGGCATATACTCAGAGGCTTTACCTGCATGCAATAAGGACACATGCTCCACTATGTTCATAGCAGCCTAATTTATAATAGCCAGAAGCTGGAAAGAACCCAGATGTCCCTCAACGGAGGAATGGATTCAGAAGATGTGGTATATCTACACAATGGAATACTACTCTGCAATTAAAAACAATGAATTCACGAAATTCCTAGGCAAATGGTCAGAACTTGAAAATATCATCCTTAGTGAGGTAACCCAATCACAAAAGAACACACATGGTATGCAGTCACTGATAAGGGGATATTAACCCAGAATCTCGGAATACCCTAGACACAATTCACATATCAATAGATTTTTAAGAAAATGGAAGGAGAGACCCCTGGTCCTGGAAAGACTGGATGTAGGGGAACGCCAGGACAGAGTAACGAGAGGGGGTTGAATGGAGAAAAGAGGGAGGGAAGGGGGCTTATGGGACTTTCGGGGAGGGAGGAAACGGGAAAGGGGAAATGATTTGGAATGTAAATAAAAAAAAAACTTAGAAAATAAAAAAAAAAATAGAATGACCAGACAGATTAACTAAAAGGATCAGAGTGTTGGGGAGGAGGTGCAGAATAATGAGGTCTTGCAACTGTCTTTAGTGATGAATGTAAGATCCTGTGAAGATACCCAAACTGCTTATATGCTTTAAGTTAGTGAATTAGCAATTAGGTATGGTGTGTGAATTACGTCTTAATAAAGCTGCTAAAGAAAAAATTCCCTTAGGTAATCTTACATCCTTCGGGTATGGCATCCACTCAAATCTCACCGCACCCCAGCTCCTCTGAATTTCCCCCAGGCACAGCAAGCCATTGTCCTTGAAGTCACTTTAATGAATGGATTTGTACTTATCAACTAGATGGGTAATTAATACATTGGCAAATATTCATGTACTGAACACATTTTGTTCCACACTTACTATCCATGCATCGTTCAAGACAAGTAGAAATAAAAGACCAAAGAGGAGTTGTGGAAAGAGTCTGGCTAAGCAGGCTCTACCTTTGATGGGACTTACAACTTTTCTCTACCCTTGCTCTTTATCCTGTCCCCGAGTAACCCTTTGTTAGCCTAATCCTATCTATCCAATACAATTGACCTCAAGAGTCCTCTCCTCCAACAAGACCTAGGTAGCTTTCTGCACCCTAAAAGGAGAGAGGTTCTCTATCTCTGGTCTCTGACATCCAAGGATTATCTCTGTCATAGCAGCACTCCTCTTTGGGCTATCAGGTCCTCTCAGGGTAGTAATTCAGACTTGCCTCTTTCCTCACACCAAGATCACTATCGCATCAATATCTAAGAGGTAAATTAACCAATGGCCATGTTCCACCCTCTTGGCAATGCTAAGGAAATCCTGTCATATCTGTCTGCATATGGTCTGCTGCTAACATGCTAGATGATTTCTCTGCTGGGCTGAAATATCTATAGTTCATTATTTCTTTTTCCACCTGGATTGTTGCTTAGATCCAGGTTCTTTTTCCTGAAGTTTTTCCTCTTTGGGTTCCTCTTTTCTTCCCAACAACATGACGGGTAGAGGGATGTTCACTTCTTTCCCTAACCCTGGCTACCCAGCCTTCGGCTGGACCCTATTCACATTCTTGCTTTCATCACAACTGCCAGCCAGAAATAGTACATTATACACAGCTAATGGCAGCTCTCAACTGATTGAGGATCCTCTCCCTTCAGATTGGCATTTTGACACTTTCCCCCCCTTTTTCAGTGCGAGGGAATTGAACCCAGGGCGTCACACATGCCAGGCGAACGCTATACTCCAGAGCCACACCCTGTTTCCAAGCCTTAGGTTCTTCTTGAAGCCTCAGATGTCCAATCAACTCTAAGAACCACAGAAAGAAGCATTTGGGTCTAGAAAACAGAACACCCCGAACAGATGTCATGCATGGAATCTCAGTAAGGGTCATGCACAGATTCTAGTTACTAATCTTTCCGTAGGGTTCCTCCGCTTCACGTGCAGGATTCTGCTTTAATCCACAAAGCTCATAAATGTGTAGACACCTAATCTAAACAAAGTGAATAGGAATAGGTGGGTCAAGTGTCAGACAGGTAACTTAAACAAAGGAAGTTTATTAGCAAAAGTATCCATGAATGGAATGCTATGCTAAAGTTGGGCCTGTTGTTGCAAGACCGTAAACCCAGAGGGGAGAGGCAGGAGGATGGCAAGTTTAAAACCTCCTTAGGCCACCTTCCGGTCTCTAAGTAACAAAAAAGAGAATTGAGGGATACAGTTGTGAATGAGGCATTTGCCTACTGTGAGCAAGGCCCTGTGGTCAACCCTCAGTACAAAATAAATTAAAGTAAATACCTAAGAGAAAGAAAGGAAGAACAAATACTATGCTAAAAATAAAATGAGGTATATGATTTTCAATTGCTAGTGTAGAAAGAATACAAAATACAGTCTGAGTGCAGGACAGAACCGCAGGATTTTCATCCTTTGACAATGACTGCTCAAGGTCAAGGGACATTCTTTCCTGAGCTATGAATGGTCACATGGCTGAGTCCTCTTTCTGGTCTGGCTCTTCCCAGGTGCTACCAGTAATGTAATAGTTAAAACAAAACACAAAACAACAAACAAAACTGAAATCAAAGCCCATCAAAATGTATTTCAGAATCGTTCAGGAGTAGGAGTCTGGGTGATAAGTTCATGATGATATATATACCCTCTCTGGTTCCTGAAAACTATTATTTAGTATTTCATAAGCTTGCCATCTGTGCTTACCAGCCTATGGTGCTCAGTAAATGAAATCAGAACTCCTTCCAAAACTTCCTTGGGCTTTT
This sequence comes from Tokudaia tokunoshimensis, assembly GCA_036184795.1. Classification (NCBI taxonomy): domain Eukaryota; kingdom Metazoa; phylum Chordata; class Mammalia; order Rodentia; family Muridae; genus Tokudaia; species Tokudaia tokunoshimensis. Next base: position 21,386,492 of record BTHU01000022.1, read on the forward strand.
TGAGACTTCTCTTGCTCCAACCTTTCTGTTCCTGCAACCCACAGCTTTCCCTCATAGACACTTCACACTTCAGTGGACTTGTGTGTCTACCTTCATCTCCCTGGGTATTCTCCTATGGTTTTGATTTCTGTCTTCCTAGTGTTTCTCAGAGCACATCAAGTAACTTGTTGGAAAAGACCGGGCACTGTGTTCACAGACGTCGGTTGGCTCGTGTCATTTTCTGCCACATTCCACACGTTCCCCCTGTAAACTCTCTTTCCTGGACTCATAGTGCACTTTCATGGTTTCAATGCCCCATTTTCCCCAGTGGAAGGCTTCCTCTCTTTACCTGGAAAACTCTCCTTTTCTCTTATTCCAAATGTCCCCTCCTCGGGGAAGCACGCCTGCCAGTGTCACCAGCAGCTGTGTGACAGTTGCTTTCTTATTGTCACTAAAGTCCAAGATTTTTAAAGGTAATGAATAGCTGGTGGTCTTTGTTGGTATCGCCCCTCACCAGGGCAGGGCCCTGCACAAACAAGCTGAGTTCACAAACGTTGTAGGAAAGTCAAGAAATCTCCACTGCTTGAGGACTGGACCCCTGAAGGCCCACCTTCATTAGAATTGTGGGACTCTACATACTCCTCCTTCATTTCCTGCTAAGCACACTTCACTTGTCTTACTGGCCTTCCCCCACCTGCTCTACATGCCTGAGTTCAAACCCAGGGTATTCCACATTTTAGGCAAGTGCTCTCTCACCAAACCACACCCTCAGCCTCTATGTCCGCTTCCCTTCTTGTCTCTGTGTTCCCTTACTCTGAGAAGTAACTGGATCTATCTCCATCTGTCTACTTTGACTACTGAGTTGTCTGTAGAAGGACTTCATCGGTATAAATTTAGCCCCACACTTAGGGTTTGTTCTTTTACTTAGGATATCAAAATATATGTTTTAACCATGAGCTAGGGAGAAGAATGTTTTCCTCTTGGACCCAAGTCAAGAAATTTAATTCCAGAAGAGACAATACACCATAGTACAGCAGAAGGAAAAACTCCAAGGCAAAATTGGACTTTGCTGCAACCAGACAAATGATAGTAATCACAGCTAATATTTCTCAAGCATGTGCCCTTGCCAGGCACCATGCTAAGTACTTTGTACCAATTATCTCATTTAATCCTCGTAATTCCGTGCGGTAAATAATACTGTAATATCCTACCCGGCTAGCAAGTGGAGACGGCTTTATTTGCAAACAGATAGGAAAGTTCCAGGGTCCAGCTGAGGACCACTGCTTGAAGCTGCATCTTTTTTCCTGAACCTTTCTGCTTAGCAGCCTGTGTACCAAATGGTAGCTTGACATTGAAGGACTGGCTATTCTGTATTCCGCTGATCTCCTCTGTAAAAGACAGGGGTGTGGACCATAGAAATTCACAGGGCATGTTTCCCTAAAGGGTTGTCCTGCTGAGAGCCTACAGTCCATGCAACAAAGATCCAGGACAATTCTCCCTTGAGCATCCACATGGGAAAAGTAGGCATAGTGGTATACATGCACACTTCCAATACCAGCACTTGGAAGGCTGAGGCAGGAGGATTCCTGTGCATTTGGGGCCAGCCTGGGCTATCTGTTGAAACCCTGGCTCAAAAATAATAACCAGATGATGAATAGTTCTAGCTCCTAAGATGAAACCTAGAGGTCTGTCCAGGAAGTCAATGGATTAATGTGCTAGCATGTGAGTGTCCGCAGACACTAAGTACATCAAGACAGGCTAGCATATTGATTCATAACCAATAATGCCTCGTTTTCCAACTCCCACTTTCATTACTTTCAAAATGTCACTGCAAAAACAAGACTGAGCCTCCCAAGTATTTCTCAAAACTGTCAACATGTTTCCTTTCTAATGAATCGACATCATTACAGGAATGGTTTTGTTTGCGTGTAGTGCTGGGGATAGACCACAGAGATTCACACCTGAACCCATGCTCTACCACTGAGCTATACCCACACCACACCTTAGCTATCATCAGGGAGACCACTCTCTAAAAATAAGTCACTACGGTTAAGACTCACAAGGAATTAAAAACAGAAACTCCTCATGAAATGATATACTTCTGTTTTGGATTTCTCTGTATATTTGCTTTTTAATCATTTATAAACAAAATGGTACCTTCCTAGATTCTTCCAATATAAAGTTTTAGTGCAAATGTAATCATTTCTCATAGCTTTACAATATACATAATTTCTACTTCATTTACATATAATTTTTCCCCTTTCTTCCTACAAGTCAACCTGCCAAACAAGTAGATCGAGGAGAATTTTTGAAAAATGTACCAGAAAATTCTGCTGTTTTTCCTCATTTGTGGCTCTGACTAGCTTAGCTTATTGAGAGAGTAAGTGTACAGGACTTGCACACAACTATAAACACACACACCACAATTCCAAATTCTCTAAGTCAGCAGTTCTCAACCTGTTGGTCGCTACCCCTCTGAGGGTCAAAAAAACCCTCTCCCAGAAGTCGCTTAAGACCACGAGAAAACACAGATATTTACCTTATGATTCATAGTAGTAGCAAAATCACAGTTATGAAGTAGCGACGAAATAATTTTATGATTGGGAGAGGGTTCCCACAACATGAGGAACTGTGTTTAAGGGTCACAGCATTAGGATGGTTGAGACCCATAGCCCTAGATGTTGCGGAGGGGAGGGAATAAAAACCATCTAAAAACCAACATTCTGGTGCTCTGAGGGAAAAAAAAATGTTATCTGCCTTTGTTTTATCCTGTATTTGAAACTCTATGGCCTTTAGCACTGAGTGCTACATCAATTCACTCCCTTTTCTGAGAGCAGCTTCAGTATAGACTGCACACAGCAAAGATGGGCAGAAGCACAAACCCACCGTGACTGAGCAGTGGATTTATTCTACAGCTTATTGTTATTATTAGTATTAAAGTGATTGACTTAAAATAAGGTCAATAAAACCATCTTTAATACTAATGCACAAATATTAAGAACATTAAAAAAAAAAACTCGTATGGAAAGATAATCGTCGTGGCCAGCAAGTGGCTCAGCAAGTAAAGACACCGGACAACCACACCCCGATGACCTCAGTTCAATCCCTGGGACTCACAGTTTGGAAGAAGAGACCTAAGAGATATAGGGTGTCCTCTGATCTGCATACATGTATAATGGTGTGTGCATGTGTACATGCACACACACACACACACACACACACATACACACACAAATGAATAAATGTAATTTTAAAAAGTTAATGGCTAAAATGTAGCTTTATATTCTCTTCAACTAGTCAAGAATATTTTTTTTAAATTTACTATATTTCAGCTAAAGGCATTTGGTTATCGGAGATCTTTAGATGGCAAAATTATTAAAATATGCTTCAAATGTTTACAATAGAATTGTCGTTTTAAGGGCAGATTTCTTAAACGGGACAGAATTTTTTGTGGATGTAGCTAAGTGGCCTCTTTAAGGTTGATAAGGGACTAGGCAGACTCAGAGACTGAGATGGCTGCAGAGGGGAGATCCGCTGTAAGCATCTCTCTCCAGCTGGGAATGTGGCTCTTCAGGAGAGTGCTCGGCCTGGCATATCTAAGGTCCCCAGGGTTCCATCCCCAGCACTGCAAAGAGAAAGGGAAGGTCTTTCTCTACTGAGCTTTGGAGAAGTACTGTCTCCTTTAAACCCTGAGCATGCATTTTCTTTAAAAAAGGCCTTTGCTCAGGTGAAATGCCGAGCAGATTAAAGCACTTGGCGCAGACCCTGAGGACCAGAGTTTGATCCCTGAGACCCACCTGGTGGAAGGAAAGAGCTAACTCCTGGAAATTTTTCTTCTCTGATCTCCATATGGGTGACATGGTACAGGCATAGACACCACACACACACACACACACACACACACACACACACTCACACTCACATACACACACATATACACACACACTCTTTCACACATGCACACCCACTCCACACACCATATGCATACACACACTCTTACACTCACATACACATACATGCATACACACATATAGACATACACATACACACACTCACACATACACACGCAAACATACACACACATATACACACACTCACACACACTCACATATACTCTCTGTCAATGAATGAAATAAAATATTACGATGTTCCTGACATACATAAAAAGAATGAACCCAACTGCACCACACTCTTATTTCTCTTAAAAAACAAGAATACCACACACCTGGTATAGTGGTACAAAATTAGGTAAAAATTAGACATTACGACCTTAGCCCTCCTCATATATGGTCCTCCCGCAATTAAATACTTGTATACAACTTAGTACAAGAACATCCTTGAGTAGGTACTCCTGAGGGCATGCTGAAATTTGAGAATATGGAGAAGATGTGTGTCATAAGAGGAAGGCAGACTGCGGTTAAAATACATGCCTGCCTTGAACCGTACACAGCACATGTTACCGGTGATGGAGCTCCTAATTACATACATAAGCACACATCCTTGAGTGTAGAAACACCCTTTCCTTATTATAGCAATGCACAGAGACACTCATTTAAATGAACTCCCACGAATGGGGAAGCAACCCTTTTGGGATACCATTCAGTCAACAGTGACTGGCATTTAATAAGTAGTTTGGCTTGCAGCACATTCTCCATTATACTGTATGGGAAAGGTCTAGCTTGGGGTCTAACTAATCTGCTTGTATGCATTCGTCTTGCTGTCTCCAGTTCAGCGGTCAGCCTAAGAAACAAACACATGTCCACATGTGTGTCTCAAAAACCATTAAACCCAACAGGCAGGGCTTAGCTCTGTCCTCCCTCCCACCTCCTCTTCCGGTACTGTCCCAGTTTGCTCTTGGGTGACTCGCTCGCTCCACACCACACAGCCTCTCTCACATTTTAATCAAAGAAAACTATAATTACACTAGCAGGACTCTCATTTTGAAAAGACATTAGGCCATCCGCACTCACTTCATTACTGAGCACTTCAGAGGCCGGCAGAGAACTAGGGGGGCGGGGGGATTCTAAGTAATATCTGTCCTTCCAAAGGGAACACTGGAAAGCTGCCTGCTCACGCAGGTGTACTGGAGCTAAGCCTTTGGGCTCAGGGCTGGCCTCTGTTAGATCTTCTGCTTAAAACTTTTCCGCGACCTTCAGTGGCCCTCCTAAATCTGCACAGCGAGCAGCTGCCAGGAGGCTCCTATGAAGGCACCTCCACAGACGCGCCCACACAAGCAGAGGCTTCTGCCTGCTCTAGGGTCAACAGTCCCTGGTCCTTGGCTCTTTCTGCCCAGGGCTGCTGCCTGCACCTCCCCCACACTGAGCACTAGGCATCTGTCCAAGAGGGACGGGCTGTAGCACTCAACAAACAAACAAACAAATACCACAGCCGTATTTTACTCTAAATGGACACCATTCCACACAACTCCACAAATGCTCAGTGAGCTGGGTCCCTCGGAGGTCAAGGCCAATGACTTCTTCCAGGGAACCCACCTGAAGGAAGGCCACAATCTGTAATGTAACCCGGCAAATCTCATAGCAGAGATGGGGCTAGGGGTGGGGGTGAGGGAAGGGGTGGGGGAGCAGGTGTAACATCTTCTTAAAAAGCTTTTGTTGCTGCTGTGAACAGATTCCCCTAAGACCCCATCTTGTCAATTCAAAACCCTACAGTTGATTCTTTGGGAGCTGCAGCAAGCCCACGGGCTCCGGGTGACACTCTGCAAAGTGCAGGGCCGGGCTGCGGGGAGCGAAGGTCCCCGCAGTTATCCAGGTGGCAGATTCCGCCAGCACCCGGGACCGTGAACTGGCAGAGCCACCTTCCCGCCACCTCCCCGACGCGCCGGGCACTCACCGTCGCGGCCGTCCTCCCCCCGGCTGCAGTTGCTGCAAATGTGCTTGATCTCCTTGCCCAGTTGACAGTGGATCACAAACGACACGTTGTTATTGTTGTTGGGGGCGGGGTCCTTCGGGGGCTTCATGCTCAGCAAATAAAAAGCTTTCTTTTTGGGCTTCACGGCGGCGCCCGCGCCTGGCACGGCGCCCTGTCTGCAGCGCGGCTTCGCGGCGCGCGTGGGCTCCGCCATCCGCTCCCCGGGCGTCCGGGGTCGGCCGCTGATCGCCGCCCCGCGCTCTGCTACTCGCGTCCCCCGGCCGCGCCCGCATACCCCCACGCCACACCAGCGCCACTGCGGGGCGGGGCAGGGCGGGATGGCGCGCTCGGAGGTCTTGACCTCTTGAGTCCTGACAAATCCCGAGACCCCGGGAGGGGTGGAGGTGGGAAGGGCTGCGGAGTGCTCAACCTGCTCTTCTACCGGCGAAGCTCTGGTCTCCTGGGCTCTGTCTCCCCAGGGGGCAGCCCCACCCCTCGGTGATTCGCAACACCCGCAGCTCCCAGCCAGCGGGGCTTTTGTGGCTACCTTCACTCTGGAAACTCAGGGCAGGATGCCACAGCCACCCCCTTCCAGGACTCCCGCTGCCAAAAGCAAGCAAGCCGTACTACAGCAGGCGGCTGTCCCAGCTCTAGGGTGGAACTGAGAGGCTTAGAACAAATTATATTCTCGGGCGGGTCCAACCACATCCCAGGACTAGACAACCTGTTACAGCATCCTTGTTTTTGCTTCCAGTGGAAAAACCTTCCCCGAGATAAAGGGGACTTTACTCCAGGGTCCTTAGTTGCAGTCAAGGGCAAAATACATCTTCCAGCCATTCTCAAACAACACGCAACTTAGGGACACTAGCTAATTCACTGAATGCTTTCCAGGTGCCATTGCTCTGTGATCGCAGGCCAAGCAAGGCAGGTGATACTATGAAGACTTCCAGAGAACAGGTCCCGAAAGAAGGCAAATCCACAGTCGTGTTTGTTGAGTTTTTGAATGACTTTTAAAAGGTCACTTTGGGTTTAAAACTCACTCATCATTTACAAGACATCCCAAGACTCTTAAAGCACCTTTTAGGGAATCTAGGCTTTGAGAGAAGCTACACTTTACAAACATCTATTCATCTTATTCATTAAAAAACAAAAACAAAAACACTCTGGAGCCTGGAGGTTCTGGTTTCCTGGGTCATTGTAGAGTCCCAGGGGTCTGTAACAGTTAAGTTGAGGGGGGCGGGGAGAATGGATTTCGACAAAGCATAAACAAGAGAAACCATTATTTACAGCCAGGTGTGTCAGACCCCAACCCACGTTCCTTCCACAATGTCCTGTTCCCTCTGTGCTCCAACCTTACCCCCCTTTCCCTCTAATGGAGCCTACCAAAATAGTGTCAATCAAAGAATGCACAGTCGGACAGCCACTTCCGGTTGTTACCAAGAACTTTCTGGATGCTGACTTCAAAATGTTCTGGGAAACTGAACTACACAGAGGACAGGTCACTGTTGTCTCTCCCCTAACCAGACAGGTTTGACATGAAGGGTTCGATCCCCAGCGAGGGTCAGTGCAGGAGGATGGTCATGTGCTACCTTGTTTTGTTTCTAGGCACACCAAGTCCACCATCCCATCATTTCTCAGCCCAAACAGACACAGGCAACTTCACGTTTATCTTATTGTTGGTAAGTCAGAGTCTGCTGCCTCCCTCTGCCCTGGAAGGGATGTCAGCCACAGGGTAGGGGGCAGGTGTTGGAGAGGTGCTCTCTTTAATTAGATCTCCCTTTGTACAAATGTCCGTCAAGGTCCTTGGTAACATCTCCGTTCTCAGCCAGGTCATCAGCCAGGTCATCAGCCCTAGGTAAATGTCACTGTCTCTGCTCTTCTCAGATCAGGTGCCACTGGGTCCCCAGCTCATTATACCTCGTATCTGGGAGATGACAAAGATATATTGGTAATATTGTTTGGCTGCCTAAAGGGTTGAATCTCATTATGTCATGGGCAAACACCTTTTCTAATCCTTAGGCCTTGCCTTCACCCTATCTTTTCCCCTTAGCTCTGCTAGGAAGAGAGAAACTGTATGTCCAGGGCACATTATGTCTTTTCTAAACAGTAGTTTGAACATTGGCAGCCTTTCCAACTTTACTTTCTGCCCCACAGGTCAGAATAAGAAGACTTGCGTCAACCCCATCTGGCCTCATTAAAACAACTGTACCGGAAGCAATCTGTTATTCACTCCTTGAATACTAAGCCTGACCCAAGGCTGTGTTAGTCCTGATCTTAATTGGCCAAGTATCATTGTGATTGTAGCATAGCAAACTTGGACATAGCTGCTATCGAAAGCTCACGTATCAAAGGAGGTGCCCTGAAGGCTGGAGGTGGGGGGGGGGGGCTTTTATTCAAGAGAAATGTGCAAGAAGAATTGGGTTGCCTTGGGCAGCTACTTGGTTGGTGCTCCCTCTTCCTAGCTGTCCTCCCTGAGTTGTCAGCCTCTAACTGGTGCTGCCCAATGATACCATGTTTGTGATATGAAGCTATTTACATATTAATATATTACAGGGCAATAAAGTTAAGACCCAGTTTCTCAGTTGCACTAGCTACAGTTTAAAAGGATAGCAACCACGTGTGGCCAGCAGCTGCTATAGTCAACAGGGAGGCTGACAGATCACCCCCCACACACACACACACCTCCCGCTACCACCACCATGTTGTTCTTAGATGTATGAAGATTTCTACCTGAGGCTGAAGGACAGAGCTGTCATCTCCTATTGCTACAACAGAAGGTTGGCTCTGAGGACCAGAATCCAACACATGTAGTGCTGGCAGTTATATCTGGCGGTTTCTGTCATCACTTTTCTTCAGCAAGTAACGGGACTGATGGGAATGTGTTCCCTGTGTTTGCTCTTGACCTTGTTCTGTGCACTGTGTGCCTCCTTGCTGAAGCTTGCTTCTGATGTCGGCTGTTAAAACATCCTAACATCGCTCTTGGTGCCAAGGGATGCCTTTTACTTGGCCTGTGCTTGTCTCCACCCACAGACAACTCACACCGAATGATTAGCCTGTTATGGCTTAACTCAATTGTTACTGTTGGTAGTTTTCCTCTCCCTTGCATCCAGGAAACGGCCATCCTAAAGTATTTTATGGAAAACAAAAATACAGTGGGACTTTTCCTCATCTTTAAAAGCAAGGGAGAATTTCTTATATTGAAAAGGGAAAGACACCCCCACGCATTCTGTCACTTTGAACAGAACTCCACCACATGCCACACCTCAGGTGGCATTCTGGTTAAAACCCAGATAATCTAAATAGGAAGGAGCCATGACAATTGATCTCATTGTCGCCTATTGGAATGACAGCCTTCTCCCATTCTATCCTACACTTGAGTTGAAGAGCCCATTCTTAAATTGGTTTGGTGTCCAGAGACTCTGCTACTCAAAATACAATCCCAAAGACATGCAGATTCAAGGAGCCTATTATAACTGCAGATCTCAAGCTCCGCCTCCAAATCTGCATCTTAACAAGATCTTCAAGAGCCCTGGATGCACAGTAAGGCCCAAGAGGCACATGCGGGCATCAGCCTGGTGATGCCATTAATTGTCTATGGGAAGAGTGCATATTTTAGCTCACAAGCAGAAAGGTAGGACTTCTAATGCCACAGGGCTTAAAGTTTAGTGGGGAAGAGGAGACGCTTGGTAAAAGGCCAGACTTCAGTAAGAACAACAACACACACGGAATGGAAACGTCAGATCTCCAATCAGGAATAGACACAGAGAACAATGTATTCATTATCTGGGCTGGGACCTCGTGTGGAGGGGGTTCTACAGAGATTTAATGGACAAGGTGGAGCTGTATTGAGAGAGGTGTCCGTGGAAGGCTGACACACAGCAATTGGGGCAGGAGGGTGGTAGTGGTGGTGTCAGAGGCACGTGGGGAGGATGCAAACTTGTAGAGGAAAGAGGTTGTGCTGGGTTCTGAAGGGGAGGAAGGACAACCAGCCATCAGCCAGCAAGGCAGTAACTGGAACCTGGGCTCTCTAAATGAGCACAAAATTATGGTGACGTCAGAGGCCCTTGACATGCTCCCCGTCTAAATGTGAGAAGATGAGAGTACTCTGTTCCAAACCCCATGGTTTAGGAACAGGGGGTGGGTAGAGTTAAGGGGGGAGTTTTTGTTATGCCCTTTGTATCTGCTGCTTTTCTTGGTGCTGTGGAGGGATTCCCTGCGAAGGTCAGGGAAGGGAGAGAGGGTTTGTTTTCACTTGTGGTTGGGACTATATCAGCACATCATGGTGCTAAAAGGCATGGTGGTGGCCAAGTCTGTTGAGAAGGGAATGGTGACTTCTTACAGTAACTTGCTGGACTATGAGCAGATCCTAGATCAGAGGCCAGGACTACCTATAAACTTCAAGGGGAGCCTTGCAGCAGTATGTAAGTCTACCAGTTAGACTCTCTGTCCAGAAGGTTCCACAACCTCCCCCAACCAGTTCCATCAGCTAAGACCAAGCATTGAATGGGGGGGGGCATTTGACACCGAAGACATAATGCTTAAGACGCTCCTTAACTCTTACAAAAAAAGACACATTAAGGCCAATACCAGGCAGATATAGAACCATTTGGAGGGGTGTCCTTTGAAACAATAAATTGGCCATACATCCATGATGCAAGAAGGGTTTGAAAATCCTTTCTTCCTTCTGTCATTGCCTGCCTTAAACTCCTGCTGTCCTTTCTGCTTCTATATTGTCTGTATCTCCTTTCTCCTTCCTAGTCCCAGTGAGTTGAATATCCCTGTATCTGTATCTGAAACATGTGCACGTGATCTTATTCGATCTTTCCAGACATAACCCAAGACCTTGAGATGAGGTGACCATCCTAAATTATGTTGGTGGATCCAATAGCAAGTATTCTTATCAAAGACACACAGGAGGTGCTGGAGAGGTGGCTGAGTGGTATGTGCTGATAGAAGATTCAAGTTTGGTTCCCAGTACTCATATCAGGTGGTGCACAACCTTCTGTAGCTCCAGATCCAGGGGGTCTAACGCCCTCTTCTGGCCTCTGTAGGCACTGCATGCAGGTGTACATACTTCCACATAGCCATACACGGATATGCTTAATTAAAGTGATAGTGAGTCCTTTCTTTAAAAGCCACATGGGAGAGTCAGACAAAAGGAAGAAACTCCGTGAAGATGGACCCAAGATGGGAAAGCTGACATGAGAGCTGGAAAAAGGCAAAGATGAAATCTTCCAAAGATCTGTGGGAATCGTGGTTCATCTTAGACTTGAACTTCCGGTCTTCATGTGTGTGTGTGTGTATGTGTGTAGTGAGTGCTCATGTGTGTATGTGTGGTGTCTATGTATACACATGTGTGCATGTGTGTGCACATATGTGTGCATATGTGTGTAGTGAGTGTGCATGTATGTATGTATGTGTGGGGTGTGTGTACATGTGTGCATATATGTGTGTGATGTGTGTGTAGTGTGTGTGCATATGCATGTGTGTGTATCTGTGTGGGGGCGGTGTATGTGTGAGGGGGTGGAGGGTGTTGCCTGGTGGGTGCTTTGTTTGTTGTGGAAGGAGATAGAATGGATGTACAGAATGGAATTGAAGTAGCCTAGAGTTAGAGGGCACACAGCTTCCAGGATTTTTCATATTTAACAGAGTGGTCCAGGACTTCTAGTGGATGCCTGAAGTTGGCCAGCAATAGCCTGGCCTGTGTTATGTACACTGTTTTCCCTAGCAAATTCAACACATGATTTTTTTTCCTGTCCTTGTAAGTAGAGACCCTTTCTTTTTCCTTTAAAGGGAGCAACTCGCAGCTTGTCTTTGGCAGCTACAAATGGCCCACTTCACTATCTTTGTACATCAGGGCCATTATGAAGTATAATAAGGGCTGCTTGAACACAGGCACTATGATACCAGGACAGTTGAGCTAATAACTGAGATAACTGCTACCTGAATTCAGAGTAGCAGCATGAGGAGCACTGAATGTAGCAGCAAGGGCAAGACCCTGGCAGGAGAGATGGTTCCGTGTGCAAAGTAGCCATTGCACAAGCACAAGAACCTGAGTTCAGATCTCCATGTGACAGCTGGGCATGGTGGCACAAGCCTGTGCTCCCAGGGGCTTGGTGGATAGCACTCCGGCTAAGGCAGCAAGCTTCCAGTTCAGTGAAGAGAGCCAGTCTCAGAAAAGCAAGGTGTAGAGCAGCAGAGGAGGACATCCTAATGTCAGCTTTTGTCCTCCATATGCACACCCCCTCTGGATACATACACATATCACACATACACACATATCACACACACATACACATATGCATACATGTATACATACATATCACACACATACACATATGCTCATACACACATACATACACTCATACACACATATGCATACATACATATATACATACACTCATACACACATATGCATACATACACACAAACATCACACACATACATATATACACACATATACTCATATACACATGTGCATATATACACACATATACTCATATACACATGTGCATACATACACACAAACATATCACACACACATATATACACATATACACACATATGCATACATATATACACACATACACACTTATGCATACATATACACACATATCACACACACACACACACACACACACACACACACACACACACACACACCCTACAAGGGTTCACCTCACTGTTCAGAATGATATGCAGTTGAAAATGCATGAATTATTTTATGGGATTTTCCATTTAGCATTTTTGGACAGTGGTTGACCATAAGTAACTGATGCCAGGGAAGGCAAAGCCACAGACAAGGGGCCATGACATAGCACATTCATATTCTGTGCATGAAGATGGGCACTTGACATGGGAGGCAGAGGATTGTAGGCAACTGAGGGACGTGTAAGTAAAAGTCATATTCAGTCCCATAGACTGGTCCTGCTACGTGGACCAGCAGCTACAGCTGGCCAATGTTATAATAGGCTAAATACCCCGACTCTTTCATATTTAGTTATTAAGTATTTTAATCACTCCTGCAGGTGGAGATTAGAAAGCACCTCACAGGATGCAAAGTTTTAGTCTCCCAGAGGTAGTGTTTGCCTACGAAGAATCTGTATTCTTCAAATTGAGTTTTGTAGCCTGGGACAACATTCTTTCAGGCTTAGAGTCTCTCCATATTGTTTCATAATCCAACCCAGTAGGGTTTCGGTGCCGGATCCAGGGAGATATCTGTGGACAATAAGGTTTACAGAAGCAACTTCATCTGTCTGATTTTAGAACTGGAGTTGGGCTTCTTAAAAATACTCTTGAGGCATCTAAAATGGTGCGAGCAAGATTGCTTTTGTGGTTTTGTAACTTTTGTTTGTTTTAGCTAAGGGAATTCCCCGCCCCCGAAAATGCTAAATAGAAAGCATTTATTTTTTTTCCTTCCAGGCTTATAATAATTATGCTCACTAACAGACTGTTCTATGAAAATTATCCTGAAAAGAGCAAACAGCGATATGAAGAGAATTGATTGAAGACACTGAAACAAAACAGGGAGGGAGCCAGTAGTGGAGGGAGGACCTCCAGAAAAGGATCTGTGCATGGTTTCGGTTCTGGTTCCGGTTCAGGGTTGCAGTGCTGTCTTGGGGTCTCCCACTATGTCCCTCCCCCACCCCCCACCCCCGCCATGTAAGTGGGCGTGGCCTCGAGCCCCTCCTTCCCCGAGTGCTTGAATTACCAGCCTGTGAGGGCATTGTGATGGGTCAGGAAAGACCCCTTATCTTTCTGAATTAGCCCAAGTGGGAAGAGGATTCTCCTAATACAGCTCCTGGGTCCAGTAGAAGAGTCTTACCATTAGTAGCTGTGTTGTTAGAGAGAATGTAGTTTTAGTGACCATCAGAAAAAAAAGGTCAGGTCTGGTGGGAAACATAGCAAGGTCTTCCAGGAGCAGACATCTTCAAAGTTGGTGTTGCTAACACTCATGAAAGGCTTCTCGCTCAATCTAAAAATCAGACATTAGATGTTGCTGCTCACATCTGGGAAAAATAGAGGCCAGATTAGGCCGAAGTTAAGAATTGTCAAATATTAACATGTGGGCCTCGTTATTCTAAAATTCTTTTACATTATGTTCCAAATTATTGATTCTATTTTAAATTGGATATATGCGTCCTTATACTTTATATATAATATATGTAATCTTGTGTTCTTTTTAGAACCAGCCTTCTTTGGGGACAGGCTTAGGTTACTTGTAGTTATTTAACTAAGGAATGATATTAAGTGTTTCATACTGCAATAAAAAAAAATGAATGAGCAAGTCCACTAACAGAGAAATGACAACATATGTTGAAATATGTTAAAAAATAACAAGTTTGAGGCAAACAAGTTCACATAAGACTTCGCCCTCTCTCCATACATTCATATATCATTTATGTGTATTTACATATTCATATGTATGCATTCATAATCTTTTTTATTCAAGAAACGATCTTGCTATCTATAGCCTAGGCTGACCTTCAATTCACAGTCCTGCCTGCCTTAGCCGACAAAGTGCTGGTATTTTTAGGTGTATGTCACCATGCCTGGTCTCACAAAACATTGTTATATGAACAAAGTTAAAGCTCAGGGAACTGGCCATCCACTATGACCTATTTTTTTTTTATAAAGCAGATATTATAGATGTTAACCTTGTTCTCCAATTATTTCTGAATCCTCAGGTGCATGGTGGTATTGCAGCCTGTGCAAATAAAAGACCCCATGAGCAGGCAGGGTTGACTGGGTGTGCAGTCTGGGTCTTCGCGCACGACAGACAAACTGAAGACCAAGACGGAGGCCTCTGCTCTGTTTTGTGCTCCGGAGTGAGTCAGTGATGAGGTGCAGTAGCTACAAACTCAAATGTTCCCCGAAGGCTTGCTGCAGGCTTGGCTCCCAGCCTGTGACCCTACCCAGAGGTAGAGGAACTTTTAAGACAGAGGACCTAGTGGGAGGGAGTTGGGTCACTTGAATTTGCCCTTGAGAGGAAGCCTGACTCCTTCTCTCTCCTTCCCTTTGCTTCCCAGCAACCATGAGGCAAGCAGCCTCTGCCCCACAAATGCTCCTGCCACGATGTCCTGCACCATTAGAATCCAATGCGAGTCAATGTGAGTTGCCAGGATGGCCAAGCAGCACTGCATCCAGGTCGCAGTCTGCCCTGGAAGTGTGGGTTCGAATCCCACTTCTGACAAATTGTCCAGTGATGATACAAGGCTTTTGTCCCAGTGATACAAGGCTGACTAAAACATGAACTGTGATGGCAGTCTGCAAGAAGAAAAGCATTCTTGTGCTGTAGCAGTTTACTGAAACATTGGTGGCTTTCACTGCAAGGGGAATCTCTTGTCAAGAGGAAGACAGCAGTGAGAAATTCCTGTGCATGGCTAATACCTTTTTAAACATTACAGCAACACTGCTTGAAGATGGGACTATTATTTTCCTTTTACACCCCAGGAAACAGAAAATCAATGAGATTCAATACACCTCCAAGTTTCTCTAAATTAGCATTTTCACCAAGTAGAAATTTGAGCCAAAATATGTATAATGGTGAAGCGCTTATGTCCTCCCCCAAAACATCCCACTGACATTCAGGGAGTGAGCTGATTGGTGGTTTTGCATCAGAGGACCCTCGCACTATTTTAAGAAAGAAGCATATGGCATCATAAAACACACAACCAAGAAAGGTTATCAGACTGCAGGCACAGGACACAGAAACCTTGGCTGTCATGCAGGGGCGAGCTGCTGGTGGTAAAGGGGACAGGAGTAAAAATAGGAAGTGCAGTTTCTTATCTGTCACCTGCCCTTTCCATCTGTAAAACCGACCCCAGCTGGATACTTCCTAGGGGGTCTTTTCCGGGCTGGCATTGTTTCTTTGGGTGTGCTGAATCCCTTGGGGCTGTTTCATGCATGATTAGCTAATGATAACTGACCTTCCAGACAGAGTCACAGTTGCTTCTACAGAGCATGTGTGGGACTGAGCTAATAGGCAACGCTACACTGGCAAAAAACAGAGTGACTTTTGTAATTGTGATAATGTTCATTACACACAAAATGGAGCAGGGGTGGGGGAAAGGGGTGGGTGGCGGAGCTGGGGCGAGCTACTGGGAAGCTTTCAATGTTATCTCAGGTGGAGTGACATGTGACTTCCTCCAACACAATGGTCTAATTCTCTAAGGAAGGCATTACAATATGCTCTAAGACTTGTCAAGTATTTGATCAAAAGACCATCTCTGTTTCTAACAAGCTAGGTTATATCCTTTTTCCAAGGGTCCAAAGGATCCTGGGATCAGGTGAGCTTCCAAACAATTCTGTACAGCAGAGAAGCCAGACCAAAGAGATAGGATGCCTAATTTTATTTGTTATATTTCAATAGAGAGTTTCCTCCAACAGGCATACTATAAACACACTATTTAGTATAAGAATACTTCATAGCCATTTTTCATATAAAAGAAATGTGATGAGAGAGTCAATAAATGAAAAAGCTAAATGATCTCTAAAGAGATTATAGTATAGCATGCTATTGGAATTTATGATATATATATATGTGTGTGTATGTATATATAAGCAATATATACATATATATGCACATATACATACAAAGAAGAGATGGAGAAAAAGAGGGAGGAAAAGAAGGAGAACTGTGAAACATCCTTTTTTTGTTGTTTGTTTTTTTGAGACAGAGTTTCTCTGTGTAGCCCTGGCTATCCTGGAACTCACTCTGTAGACTCAGAAATCCGCTCGCCTCTGCCTCTCAAGTGCTGGGATTAAAGGTATGCACCAACACTGCCTAAGGGACTAAGAGAGGCCATCATGATGGGGGTAGGGAGATGAGGAGGAATTTGGCAAGTTTCTAATGCATTTGAGAAACTGCTGGACTTTTTATTAACAAAAATATTGAATACATTTGTTTATAACATATATTTAATAATAAAAATATATCCAATACAGTTTAACTAGATTTTATATAATAACCACATTATAAAGATACACAGCTAATTTATAGTCTAGTGACTGCTTCTGCAAAACTGTAACTCCGTGAAGTCCTTTCCTCGCCTCCCTTTATATCTGCTCCCTTTCTCACCTGGTTTCAAAATGGGCACTATGCTGGCTGAGACTGAGAGCACTCAGGTAAGATCCCTTATCTTAAGAAGACAACCATTTCTTCCCAGGTACATCCCGTCAAACCTGTCAATTTCTCTTAATAGCAAAAGAGCCTGAGAATTAACCTTATATCTGGGTCTTAATCTGAACTCTGTCATAACAATAAGACACACCTATTTTACTTGCAGAAGAGAAAGGGGAGTGGGAGGTGGGGCTGAACCTGGCTAATGAAAGCTCACCCTCCGCCATGCTGTAGGGAAGGGGGGATACCATTCAAACATGGTGCCCTTAGATCCTGAGTCTACATTCACACTTGGGCATCAGGGTCTGCTAATTTTTATTAAATGACACACATTAAGTCAACTGTGGGTTGTTTAGAGCATTTTGTACACTTTAGGGACCTTTACCCACCATTAAATTCATTTAGAATGAACTCTCCAGGCTTTGGCCATGACAAGTCTGGTATGGCCCAATAGCCGCACAGGATCAGACCATAGCTGATGCTGCTTTTGGCTTACACATCTCATCCAGCAAAGGCAGGGTCTGCAGCTCCCATTGCTTTTAAATCAAGAGGAGGACTAACAGGAGACATGGATTGACACAGGGAAGGCTGTGTGCTTCCAGTTTTCCTTGAGTTTTATTAGATGTCTTCCTGACGGGAGCTACGGGTCTCTCCTTATGGAAAAGCAGTGGAGCTATTTTAGCTGAGAATTTGTAACTGCTAATGCACGTGAAGAGTGGGATTGGCTCTACCTTGTGGTAGCACACGGTGGCGCTTCGCCAGGCCATGAAATACATTTAATGGCTGAGCATGTGAGGTGGCATTTTTGTGTTTATCTGGAACATTGTACTGTTTGCGAAAAAGAATTTAAAAAAGATGAGCATTGAGCTGTAATGTTTTCTAAAAGATGTGAGTTCAAACTTCATACAGGATCATTGACCCAGGCAGGAAAAGGCCCATTCCCTGTAGAGGTATAATTCAATATTAATTGTAAATACCAGTGAGTAGGACCAGGAGGGACCCACTTCTCCTAGGTACTGGGCAGAATTAAAGCACTGTTAAAACACTGTTGGGTTTTGCTAAAATTGCAGTGATAATGATATTGTTAAAAAGTTCTTTATGTTTATATCGTAAGCATTATATTTGAAGTTTGTGTTCTTGTAAATAAGCACACACATTCAGCATTGTGCAATTCGACTTCCTAATTAACAGCAAAGAACCATCAATCAAAAAGCCAACTGAATCACCCTCATGCTCCCGAACCACCCCTATAGATTCTCCGTATGTCTGGGATTTGGGACAA
Organism: Tokudaia tokunoshimensis; assembly: GCA_036184795.1. Taxonomy (NCBI): domain Eukaryota; kingdom Metazoa; phylum Chordata; class Mammalia; order Rodentia; family Muridae; genus Tokudaia; species Tokudaia tokunoshimensis. The sequence continues at coordinate 21,404,743 of BTHU01000022.1, forward strand.
TGATGTGAAAGATATCAGAGGGTGTCCTGGTTCTTCAAAGTGCCGCCTCTTGCCCCTGCAATGTGCAGAAGCCACAGAGCTGGATGAACCATTTCCTTCTGGCCAGAGGGGGCGCACTTCCCAAGTGCAAAGGACTCCACTAAGACTCAGGGCAAGGCCATGATGTATTCAAAACACAAGCCTTGTGATTGTGCTAGAAGCAAGGCTGTGGCTGGCCATTCAAATGGCTGTGATTTGTCCAAATGTCTCTTCTCTATAAGCAGGCTACTTGAGATCCCCCAGCTAGTTCCTGGAAATACATCCCTGTGCTCACCCTGCAAGCGACATCAGGACCAGTGAAGACCTTTTCTAGAGTGGTCTTCCCCTGCCTCCTTTCAGAAATTCATGCAGACGAGGACCATGGCATCCAAGAGGCCTTCAGAGATGGTCCTCAAGGCTGCATGAGTTACCGAGGGTCAGACTCCCAAACAGCCCTCTTTCCAACAGCCACTGGTTTCCTAGCCTGAGCCCTAACAAACAGTGCTTGACTTCAGGAGAGATAGTGGCCAGCAGAAGCCTCTACCCTTCCCATTAGCAGTGCCCACAGGCCTGAATCCATCAAGAGGAGCAACGTGTGGTGCTCTGATCCATTAGGGATCCCAGTCACTCCCCTGGATCCTTCCCCTGGCGGCAAAGGATGCCTGTGTTTGAGTGATGCTGGTTATGGGTCTGTTCCTAAATCGACTTCCTAGGTGTACCCAAAAGCTCTACCGCCAGCGCCTACAACCACAACTGAAGGAGCAGCTGAGCATCTCCACCCAGTACATTCAGGGAAGAAGGGAATAGATGCAGAGGGGACTAGGGAGTGGAGAGCTGATACAGAGTTGCAAGCAAACAGTGACGAGAACCCAGGGGTTTGATTGGCTAGAATAATTCCAGATGGCTGTCTTTAGGGGAAAGGTTTCAAACTGCCCTCTGGGAGTTGAAACACTGGCTCTATGGACGAGACAAGAGTCCCAATACTGGAAGCTTACATGGGACAGCAAGGTTGTTAGGGAAAAGGGTCCTGATACTTAAGGCAGGTACAGGGACTTTAATTTTAGAGGATGACACTCCCACTGTGTCCACCTGCCTGCTGTTACTGCTCACCGCTGTTAAATACGGAGGGAAACAAGCCTTTGGAAAAGCTTCTCGCCTACACGCTATTTCTATCCAGCGGGAGGTAGCGAACCCCACGCCAGCTGATACCAGCTGATGTTTGCCTACCTACTTGGCTGATAATTGAGTCATCTTCATCTTCAAAGGGAGATGGGTCTGAATCAGGGTTGATACATCTATCCTTAACTGTTCACACTCGCCACCTGTCACTGTCATCCAGACTAAAATATGGGGTGACGTTAGCCTTACACGTTAGGGAAATTCTTGTCAGACATCCTAACCCACCCACAGATGGAGCGTGGAATGGAGAAAGAGAAATACAAAGTGGGAGACACCAACTGCTGGGTTTCAATAGTTTGTTTTGGTCATTGCTCCGACCTCTGAACCCAGGGATGCTGGGAGGTGCTCTATTACTGATCTACACCTCCAGCCTGGACTTCACTTTTTAGGCTGACTCCTCTTGAGTCACACATAAAGATGATGTCTTTTTATGGGGGAAATTATTTCAGAACATTATAGAGAAGCCTTAAGAAAGACTTGATTATGCTCATCAGCTGCTGCAGGTGGTGGTGGGAAAGAAATTATTCCAATGGATCTGGAATATAGAGTGTGAGGGCACAGAGCAAGAAATTCAACGGCCCAGTCCCCAACCATCATTTTCCAAGTACAGACTGTCCTCTGCAGTCACACACACACACACACACACACACACATACACACACACACACACACACACACACACACACACACACACACACACACACACACACAGAGAGTCATGTGGGCATGAGCCCCCCTGCATGGTTCCTGAGTCCTGCGTTTCTGTCTTCTGCATACAATGCTTAGCCTATTCGTTCATCTGTCCTGCCCCACTTACATTGACAAGACAGTGAAGGAATGAGATGTTACTCTCATTCTTCAGGAAAGTGAATTATGGAGATACCATTTATTGTTAATGTTTGTAATTAAAAATCCATCAACACTGTTTATAATGTAATAAACACCTGCATGTAAGCATTCCACTACGACACTTGTGAATTTTTCTTTCAAGGAACAACTGCCCCTTGACATACTCCGTTGAGAATCCTTCATGAACCTTCCTGAAGAGTCCATTCTTCTAGAAAGCCAACTCAAGTGAAGTTGGATTGCAAAGACGAAATCTTTCAGAAGGGTTGCCCTCAAAATACGAAGTATATGCCTTAGGTTAATGAGAAGACGGAACAGGCAAGTACTGATCAGGGTGACCTTTCTGAAAGCCAGTCTTTTAACTGGAATAGATTAAATTGCAAGCATTGGAAGTGTGTCTGCAAATAGAAAGAAGCCTCTGGAGTCCATGCTGTTTGAAGATAGAAATGACTCTAAGCTGACTGGAGCATCCTAAGATACTGAACCTTGATCTACAGCTGGCGCAAGATTCATCTACCATGGCTGCTGCACGCCTCATGTTTCATGGTTGCCTAGCCATCCCTGTCTGGGTAGGACTTCGACATGGACATGCCATGTCCTTATCTTTCTTAGGAACCTCTTTGTCTTCTACAAGACAGCAGCAAGACAACCATTTTAGAAGACCCCCTCCACACACGCTGGCACAGACCTAGTCAGTCCCCAGTGCCACTCTGGTACTGGCTGCTGCGGGCTGACATTAACACTTTGGAATAGAAGGCAACGAGGGCAACCCTACCCACAGGCTTTAAGTGTCTGTATCCCATATGATTTGTCTCAGCACTTTAAGGAGAAAAGGACAGAAAGAAAAATTCCAGACTTAGCCAAAGACTACCAATCTTTCCTTTCCCACTCATTTCCAAATGGAGCCTTTTCTTCTGAAGCTGGTGTTTGTGTGGTTCACCTGTAGTTTTGTACCCTTTACCACGTATTTATTATGCATTTCAAATTTCAACTTTTTATTTGTGGGTTTTAAATGTACCATGAGTGATACTTATTTATCTCTCTCTCTCTCTCTCTCTCTCTCTCTCTCTCTCTCTCTCTCTCTCTCTCTCTCTCTCTCTCTCTCTTTCTCTCTCTCTCTCATTCTCTCTCTCTTTTTGGAGACAGGGTCTGCTGTAGTCCAAGTCAGCCTTGAACTTGCTAGGTAGTTGCAGATGACTTTAAGATCCAGATCCCACCAGCTTCCATTTCCTGAGTGCTGGGATTACAGGTGCATGCCACCACACCTGATTTCCTTTGGTGCTGGAGACTGAACTTAAGGCATCGTGAATGCTAGGCAAGCTGACCTATGACTCCTGGCCAGAGGTATTGCATTTTTACACTGTGCAACAGTTTGCATTTAATTCAACACCGTAGATCGATTATTGCATGTTGAGTCACATAACCCCAGTTCACCTTTCCCACGGTGCTAGCATTCAATCTATGATTGAACCATCCCTTGTTTTACAGCAGCGATACAGGGTTATTTGGATGGCTTCCAGATCTGGGGCAATTACAGACGGGTCCCCCGTAAGCATCCTGATGAACTCTCTTCTGTGTTCCTACAGGTTAGCTGCTCCGAGGAATGTAAGGATGATTGGAGCAGCTGGGTCTCAGGATAGGCACAGTTCTAAAGTCACTTAGCGACTACCACTCAACAGCAGCAAACAGAGATTCCTTTCTGTAACTTCAGTATTTCAGATTTATCAATATTTTGATTGGTTTTGGTGCCAGGGATTTAATTGCTCTGTCCTGGTTACCTGGTAAGTAGTCAGGATGTTATATATAACTTCCCCATATTTTGGGGTTTTCTTTTTCTCACTGATTTATACAGACTTCTTTTACTTCTAATAATTTTTATGAGCTTTATGTGCTGATGTGTTTCATTCGTACGTTTGTTGTGTTTCTTCTCCATTAACCACTTAATTTCTAAACTCTGCAGGTCTTACGTCTGGATCGCTATGCTTTTTATTATCTCTCTGTTCAACCTCGTGGATCCTTCAAATAGAAATCCCTTCATATATACCACATACAGTGCATACCAATTTAAATATAGTTTTACATTCAAGCACTATTTGTAAATCCAATATGTCTCGCAAATGCTAAAAAAACTTTTGTTAAATTCCAAATTCTGACCACAATTACATTTTGATTTATTGTTGCTACGTGAATTTCTTAGGTATTTAATTCCACACCTGATTCTGGCAATGTTTTATAGCTGATTTATTGCACTTTAGAGATTTGTTTTGTGTGGTATTAATGGTTTAGAATTTATTGACTACTGTGATCTGGATTATAATTAATCTTTAAATAGTGAATAAATTAAAATAACACATAATCTTTGGATGAATACCTACCTACACTAAACCAAACATTAGTTGAGTCATTGAAATCATCACCATATTTATGGAAGTTGAACCAACCTATCAGTTACTGAGAAAGTGTTTTTAAATAAAATCTCCACTTATACTTTTGTATAAACATTTTTTTCCTTCCGACTTTGATCATTTCTTTGTCTCATTTTTAAGCAGCATTTTATTAGTCTTTTATATTTCTGGATGAGATACTTTATCATTAAGATTAATGATAACCATTAAGTATTAACTCTTTAACATTAAGTATTAATTGTTTTCATTAAGGAACGATTCTCATTATCTTTAATGATGCCGTTATCTTTAAAGTCACTTGGTAGCATCATTGGCTCACCATTGCTCTTTGGCTAATCCTCGCCTATGAATTAGTGGCACATCCTTTCGCACTGATTGAACAGGAAGGTTTAGTCTATCTACCAAGGCTGCAACACATTTTATATAATAGTATTTTAGTTTCCTATTTTCCTTTCCGCATCTTCGTCTTGACTGACTGACATTTTATTTATTCACTTTTGACCCTCCTCTGGTGTAGAAGTCACCTCTGTTTGGTCGTAACCTGTAGGTTTCTCTCTTGTTATTTCTTTGGTTGTGTCTGCTGAGTCTGCTGGTCATTTCCTTAGGAGGCTTGAGTTTTTTCTTTGTGAGTTTAGATTCAGCCGGGTGCTTTGCCGTCCCTACATCACATATTTTATTTAGTTTTTAACATCCATTTTTATTATATGTCTGAGCATTTTGCATGCATGTATGTACGGGCACTGTGTGTGTGTGTGCATGTGTTTCTGGTGCTTACGGAGGACACAGAGATGGATCCTCTAGAACTTGAGTTACAGATGATTGGGAGCCGCCAAGTAGGTGCTGGGAACTGAACTTGGGTCCTCTTTAAGAGCATCAAGTGCTCTTAACCACTGAGCTGCTTCTCCAGCTGAGTCCACAATAGGTTTAAATTTGCTTCTATCACCATCTCAGTGATCTCAATGGAGTAGGAGGTTGAAGCAATAGTCTTGGGATTTGTAAGCCCTACAGGGACTACCTGAATCTCCCAGGCTTCCAGTTTCCACTCCTCCTAGGCACCAGATCCCTAGTACCTAACCCCCCTTGCTACTACCCAGACCTTACAGCAGAAATTTTCTCATTTATTAATTTATCAATGGGTAGAATCCCGAGGGTTCCCTTGGGCATCGACTTAGCCCAAGGCCTCTTATCCCTGAAGCTGGCATTGAGAATTCACCCCTCAATGTGTTTGGAATACAAGTCAGATAGCTCACAGGAAAGCCAGCTTGGTCTTCCCTGTGTCTGGAAGTTCGGCTCACATCTTTGTATGTTTCTCTCCATTCTCGTGAGGGAGCATAGCAAAAGCAGGGGTGGGTCTCCCGCCCTTCATTTCTCTCTGCTCTGTTTTTCCAGCTTCTCCCTCCGTATCTGTCAGGTTGTAAACAGGAGCTTAGTAAATATTTAATGATTGGATGGATTTAATTCTGGTGCATTCCACATCCACTGAAAGGTTACAGCAGCTCGTTCTTGGCAATGTGAGGTAGGCTGTGTTGAAGTCGTAGGTAAGAGACGTGTGGCAGGTAGCAAGGGTTGGAGAGAGATGCCTGCAGAAGTCTAGGGTACTGCATTCTTTTGACCTCATCGCCAGCTAATTTTCTTCCTCACTGTTTAAAAGATTGTTTAAATTTAATAATTAAAACTATATCAAGGTCCGAGAATAGCACGCTCCTGCTAACTATAGCTTCTGGCCACCTACTTATGCTGTACACTGAACAGAGGCAAGGACGCAAGAAGCTTTTTGAAAATTTAATTAGCGTATTTCTAGATCTTTGATTTCAAAGAAAGAAAGAAAGAAAGAAAGAAAGAAAGAAAGAAAACCACCCAGGGTCCTTCATTTTCAATTTGCTTATAGTACAAGAGAAAGAAAGGTACCTTGAGTTTGTATTCAACTTCTGTCACTGGAGGGTCTTAGGGAAGGGCTGAAGGAATGAGAAAGAAGAAAGGCCTGGTCGTGAATTAACCTGAAAGTCTTCCTTTTCCTACGGTTACTTTAAGTCAGTTTTGTTTCTTTCCAAACCTGGTAAATAATGATTCACGGGAGTGGATTTGGAATATGAGAAAACAGAAGACAGCAGGGCTGGAGGGGCAGGGATTGTATAGCTCAAGGATAGAACACTGGTCCAACATATGAAAAGTCCTGATTTTGATACCCAGTACCACAAGTGAGCAAACAAACAGATGGTCATCAAGGAGGCTGAGCGTGAAACTCACACATAGACCCTGGGGTAGATTTCTATCAGAGTTAAAAAAGAGAGTGAAAGGGAAGAAAGGAGGGAGGGAGGGGAGGAGAGAGGGAGGGAAGGAGAGAGGACGGAGGGAGGGAGAGAAATAGATACTAATTAAGATTTTGAAAGATGTTTCTTAATTTAAAAAAAAAAGACATAGGGACAATGTTATGCCAATGTTGTAATTAAGGTCACATACTTCTGGTTGGAATTTTTAAGGCTCACCATATTGAGTGATTGATATTTTCATTTCTTGAAGTCTTGGCCTGGCTTTAAAGTGTGCAAGACAATATTGTGCTTGTGATTTTCCACCCGCCCCTAAGACAAAGTCATTATAGCTTAATCTAATTAAACTGAGTCCGCCATGAGAGTGCTGGCCTCCCAATAATGCACCTCTTCATCCAGCTCCCAGCCAATTCCTCGGAGGCCAGCCAGCTCCAGATGCTAACAAAATGCTGATGAGGGAATTTGAGTTCTTCAGTTTTAGGACTGATTTTTTTTTTCCTTTTTCCTTTTTGGAAGAAAAAGATGTAGGACAGGAATTCTGTCAGACAAGAATAAACCAAGGAGCGGGAGGGAATAGTTTTAATGGGATCTGGGGAACTGTAGAAGACTACTTTTCTGTGTGCTTGGCTTCTCCAGAAAGCACTGTGCTGGACAGGTGCTCTTGCTGTAATGGAATGAACCGGTAATTACTAAATGTTGATCTTCTGGAGAGCTCTGCAAGTGGAAAAATTTCCAGCTTTGGACAGTCCTGGTAAATCTCAGACGAAGCTTACCTATTTACTGCCCGGCTATCCCAAAACACCAGGGTCCTTTACTATAAAAACAACTTATGCCACCCTCATTTATCAAGAAAAATGACATCCAGGTAAGCAGACACAGTCTTCTCACTCAGGTGGGTACCCTCTTGTAGCAAGAGACTAGTCTTAGGGTCCTAGATCAACTGTGGGTAGGAGCTGTGAGTTGGTCTAACACACAATGACAAGGAATTGATGCCATATGCTAGGGAGGGGAAGGATGGTATGAAACTGGAGGATATCCCAAGGAGGGAAAACACATATCCTGGAATCATACCGGCTCATGCTGGGATTATGGCTTCCAGGGTGGCTTGCTGCCTATCTGCTGATTTGGGGGATCTAATTAGACCCTAAAAACACTTTTCCTATGGAGGATTCAAAAGGGCATCCTAAGATCTCGAGCCAAGTCAAACAGTCTGTGGCTGACTGACCTAACCACTAATACAACCCAGTGTCCCGTAGAGTGAACCAGAGGTTCAGGCACCACCAGTGGACAAGATTCTCTTGATGACCTCAGCGGGGTTATTCTAGATTCTGTGCTGTACCCTCAAATCAACTTCTTTAAGCCTTGCTTCTCCTCGGGTTTAATGGATCTGTGGTTATACTTCTAGACCATCTGATTCTCTATGGGAACTAGTTACATCTTGTGTCTCTTTGTGCCTTCAGCACCTGGCCACATGGCATAGCAGTGATGTTTAGAAAATGAGTAATGACTGGCTTGTCTACCTTAGGCATAGTATGCCATATGTAGATTGTTTTCTACTATGTATATGATGTGAAGCTCTAGGGAGACTGCATAAAGAGCGGGACATAGTCACAAGGATTGGATAAACATGGCGCTTTTCCTTTTTGAAATTTGTGGTGGCAGCAGGTTGGGCAAAGAGCATGTTGTTCTTGATCTGTGTCCTCAGAAGATTCTACCAAGTTGAAGAATTCTTCTTGGAGCTTTCTGCTCTATCTACACAGCTGGTTTCGATGTGAGTCTTCCTTCCACACCTCATTATCACTTCTGTACCCTTAAAATCTCTGTGAGGTGGGTAGGTTCTTATTGTTACTGCTGTTTCACAAAAGCTGGCAAGACAGATTGGTTAGGTGATGCATTCCTGATCCCGCATAACAGGGTGATGACAAAAGTCAAACATGACTCTTGACTTACCTAGCTTCATCCTGTCTCCCATTTACCATCATGATGCTGGTCAAATTGCTTAGCCTGCTAGCATTAGTTTTCCTATCATAAAAGAGGAATACTATTGTCCACATAGGAGGAGATAAGATTGCAGAGTTAAGAAGTTGCTCAGATAGACTGAAAATATCCCCATTTTGCATCTTGGTGGTTTCCCATGATTGATGGACATGTATCTTTATTCATAAAGCATCATGTCGACTGACACCAATGATGAGGATTCTGTAGCCACAGAGCAGAGGCAAACCTTTAGCTTCAATACTTCACGAGGAATATTTAACAAGGCATCTGCACACTTCTCCTGCTCTGTCGCTACTACCCATGGAAATTCATGGTCAGCATAACATGGCTGTGTGCCAGACAATACTTGGAGATTATTTCTGGGTCATCCAGAGCAATCAGCCTGGATAAAGGCTATTTAATTAATTTATAATTGCTTATGACAATGACTCCATCTTTGAGAAGGCTCTGCAAGAAATGGTATCTGTATTCCTCCGTCTCTTGCCACTCTTATGCGGAAAATGGAGTTCCAAGCAATCTAATTTCCATTGTCAGTTCTCAACGCTTGCCTTAGTCAAATGTTACATGGTACATGAGAGAGGAGCTGAACCCCCACTTCTGTATTCCTGGCATCAGGGACCATTGAAGGTCTTCACTAGGAGAGTGAGTGGCATGATCCAGCCAGCCTAATTCCTGAAAAGACTCACATCCTTCCTATCCTTACTTGGGTCATCGGTACTGCTATTTTTGCATGATAGGATGATCTCATAATTTGTTTTTCTCTTTGGGACTTTAGCATCTTTCCCATGGCAGATGCACTCTGAGAGTCTTTCTCTCCTCCAGTCTCTAGGTGATCTGTGCCCATCCTGCTGCATTTTAAGTCCTGCAGTGGTACTCTGTTGCTCTCCTGCTCCACCTGCCAGTACCCCACGTGGGAGTGGAATGGAATGCCACTTTGTCTCCTTGAAAATGGCCGTCTGATGAGCTTTATTTGCTCAAAAGCCATTTTTTTTTTTTTTTTTGGTTTTTCGAGACAGGGTTTCTCTGTGTAGCCCTGGCTGTCCTGGAACTCACTTTGTAGACCAGGCTGGCCTCGAACTCAGAAATCCTCCTGCCCCTGCCTCCCAAGTGCTGGGATTAAAGGCGTGCGCCACCACCGCCCGGCCTCAAAAGCCATTTTTTAATCCCATGTTCTCCTGCTTGAAAAATCTCTGCTGGCTTTAACACGGTCAAGTTCAAGTCCTTCCTGGTACAGCTAGAAGCTACCCTAACCTGCACCTCTGTCATCCAGGTACCCCCAAGGCATCCTTAATTTTGACAGAAACATTTCAGTTATTCTGTGTTGGATGAAGCATTGCTTCACCGAATATGCTTTCTTCTGGATTTACTCTATAGAAACATTTCAGATCTTGGGAGGATATAGCTCAGTGGTAGGGCATATGCCTCACATGCCTGAGACTTTGGGTTCTACCCCTAGGAGTGGAGAGATAGATAGATAGATAGATAGATAGATAGATAGATAGATAGATAGATAGATAGATAGATAGATAATCTCTCTCTTTACCACCTTTATTAACACATTAACCATTAACATTCGCAGATAGATGATTGATTGATAGATAGATAGATAGATAGATAGATAGATAGATAGATGATAGATAGATAATCTCTCTCCTTACCACCTTCATTAACACATTAACCATTAACATTCATAGATAGATATAGTCCTTCTCCTTACCACCTTCATTAACACATTAACCATTAACATTCATAGATAGATAGATAGATAGATAGATAGATAGATAGATAGATAGATAGATAGATAGATAGAAAGATAGATAGTCCTTCTCCTTACCACCTTCATTAACACATTAACCATTAACATTAACATTCTGGTCCATAATGCTACTTCCATTTCTGACTTTTTCCATATTTTGAGGGAACATGTTTTGTTCCCAAGTCAAGTTCTGTTCAAAATCTTTTTCCAATTGTATCAATTGACAATATTGTTCTGCTGTAAAACGGGACTTTATGACATCTCTCCATCTCTAGAATAAAATAAACATCTTTAGTGTTCCAGGACTTCCTTAACCTTTCTTAACCTACCACCATAGATTATGGAGTATAATCAGAATATTTTGAAGTACATGCCTTTAAAAATAACATTCATGATTAGGAATATGGAACATTCTCACTGTGGGAAAAGGGCAGAGTCTTATACTTCTACGGAACTCTAATGCGTATAGAATAGGAAAGGCCACACATAAGCTGAGCCCTCTGAGACAGCTCCTGCCAGATGCTGACAGTAGTAGGACACGTATGTCTCATCTGCTTGGACGATGCTGGTCATTCGTCTTGGGCAGACTTTGCTCTTCTATGCACTATGATCATGCTACACAAATCCCCGTGGGTTTCTTGTTTAGTACTGACCCACTCGGAACCCATCCCTGAAGCACACTCCTGTCTACAGATCCAGGAGGAGAAGGTCCACCTCGTTCTTATGAAACAAGCTATTGAGCCGGGGGAGCTGTGTCTTTCCCCGGAAAAGATACTAAAAATATTTAGAGATGGATATTGGCAATATCCTTTATTAAAACGTCTAGATTAGCACCTACAAAATGACTCAATCACGGGGCGTCAGGCTGAATGATGCTCCTTTTGGAGCACTTCCAAGGGAGCAGTGATTGAAATGACCAAGGTTAGAGCTGCTGATTCAGTGCAGTTCTAACTTGGAATGCTTACAGAACCAGCCCTTCCTGGATTCCGGCATCTGTGATTCCCTCCCTTGTTGATCACCTTAAGAAGGAACTGCTTTTCTTTACTAAGGACTTAGATTGTCTCACATCCTCGGACACTTTCAGATACCTGCAGGAAACTGTTGATGTAAAAGAGTCCATGCTCTGTGTGGCCACAGACTAGTCCTGTTTTAAATCTAATTTTAAACACTTCCCCTTAGACATTCTTGACTCCATTGACATTGCCTCCACGGTTTGTCGTGTCTCAACCGCACATTTCCATGATTTTGGTTTTATATTTTAGGAATTTTCTTCTCTGGAATGTTCTTACAGTCTCACCCTCCATCTCTACATGTCCAGCTTTTTCATCCCCACCCCCCCAGGTCTTTGAATTAGAAAAATGCAGACCTTACCTTGTCTCATGAAGAGAGCATCTCCTTTTACAATGCATGGCACAAGGAATGTTTCATATTTTTGGATTTCTCTTTATTTTATGGACTTTGGAATATTTCAACTTTGAAAACATTGACTATGAGATGTCTCAAAGTCTCACATAAAGTTCATGTATGTTTATATGATCACCTGATATATATAGCCTGAAGGTGGTTTTGCCCATTTTTATACTTTTGTACAACAAACCATTTCAAAATTTAGAATTTCTCACTTGTGACATTGTGCCAATGTTCAAATATTTTTTCCTGATTTTAAAGTATGCCAATTTTCACATTTTTTTGGATTAAGGGTGCTAAACCTATAATAAGTTGGTGACATAATTTTCTTCTCTGTATACTTAGGAGTTTTTGAAAAGGCCAGCTTTCTTTCTGCATTTTCTGAGATTACCTACAATTCCTTGCAGTAAACACTGAATTAATTTGAAGTTATTTGTCTGCAAATTTAGTCTTTTATGGGGATCACACAAATGAAATAAATGGACCTAATGAAACCTTCAGAACAGTTTTGCTACAGTCTGCCTGTGGAGGCTTAGCATAGCACTTTCCTTATATATAAAACCTGTATACTGGTCTGCATATCTTTAGGAGTCTTGGTCTTAAGGAAGAAAGAAGAAACTTAAACACCCCCTTCCTCATTTACATTACTTAGCTATCATGAAAGTGCTTTGCATTAATTGTAGCCAGGGAAGAAGAGTATTCTTTGAGAATTAGAAATGGACCCACTTGTCAGGGAAGAACTCAGTCTCTACAACTGAGACAAGCTGGAATCTCCTCTACTATTTTCCTTTCTAGTCACTTTATGTGAGAGAACTGACTCTTAAGGGCAAGCCTGCTAAGAAAGCTTGAGAGACTGTAAACAGGTAAATAAGGGGCAGCCAGTAGAAAAGCCATCACAGGATGCTGCAAGCATGGATTTAAATAGTAGCTGAAGGAAGTTGATTTGGGGACTGGAACCTGGGCAGTTTCAAGTGCTGGAACATTCGATGTCATGGTGCCTCTCGAAGCTGGAAGGAGATGCCAGTCACCCGGGAGTGGTCACTTTAGGTAAAGCCTGAAGGATGGGCAAGTCAGAGCCTGGGATTTGGATGAAAGCGAGCTCACAACTTAACTCAGTTCTGGTTCTGTCAGGAAATCTCCTCCCCAGCATCCTTAGGAAAAGAGGTTTACTGGACTGGGGAAGAGTGGAGACAAACCAGACGCAGGAAGTCAAGCTGGGTGAGGCCGGGCCTCCGGAAGAAAGTTCAAGTGGATTCTGGGAATATAAAGGATGTGATGGAATTCAAGTCATTTCCCAACTTGTTTTGACCTGACCTAGATGATAGGAATAGGATGTTGAAACATATAACATTATACATGAGTTAAGATAATACATTGAGGCATATTACTAAGCTCTCCACTACAGACTGCCCACAGGCTTACACTCAGTCAGTTCATTGATACACATGGTCTGGCTGAGGATGGAAAATGAACACTGGGTAGTAGAGCGGATACAAGGTATGGCTCCTAAAGAAAACTAACCCTTTATCCAGGGGTTGGGGGCAGGGGAGAAGCCTGGACATTGACAAACTATGTAAAGAGAAGTGCCTATATTATAGGATAATATTTCATCCCAATCATTATAGAAATATCTTCCAGTGGAAGGATTCCTCAGATGGCTCACATATAACACAGGGGAGGAGGGAGATCCACTCTTTCTCTCAGTTTTAAGGTTTGTTTTCCCCATCTGTAGTTGAAACCCTGAAGCACATCATAATCATGAAGATATTTAGCTAGACAGTACACATTGCTCTGTAAGAAAGGCAGAGATGGGGAATGGTTTTGTTTTGTTTTTCTCTTAATCACCCTTTCAGGATTCTTTGGTTTTTTTTTTCCCCTCCAGTAGTGTTTTATACTACTGTATTCTGATCTGAAAAAAATAAAGGTCATAAAGTTCTAGATAATTCCAAGACGGGTCACATCAGTCTTTTTCAAAGGCTAGGCTGAACATCAGCTGTCGAGACGGAGCTGTTACACAGGAAAGACAGGTGAATCCCAGCGTTTCAGGGCTGAGTTGTCTGTTGCAGACTGTATGGTTGAGGGCTTCAGAACTGTAATCCTGTCTGTTGAGAATCCCTGCCAGTAAACTTGGGGGAAGCTGGCCAGGTCTATGTCAAGCTAAATGGAAGTACTTCCCAAGACATCTGCATAACCTGTGCATGGCTCAGAAATGGGAGGGGGAGGGGTGGAGCCGTGAACACTGGTGCAGGAGTTTAATTTTAAAGTAATTGTGTAGGCAGATTCCACCATGGGTGGGGAGTTCAGAAAAAATGAAGATTAGACCATGGAAAAGTTTCAGGGGACACACAAAAAAGCATCTTTCTTCTGAGTTGCCTTTGTCTTTGGTCTACATCAATCTCTGTGGGACAGATGAAAAAGACTGACAGACTAGTGTCAGCAACACAGGCTTTATAGGTATTTATATTTAAAACAAACAGCCTCAAATAATTTTCATAGATATGCTTTTTTTTTTCTTCTTAAACTGCCCACTCTCTCCTCCTCTTTGGGTTACCTTACATTCACAGTCATTTGTTTGTTATTTTGGTAAGCCTAAACTCTCTGCAGTTTTAACCCTTCGCTCTCTCCTGCATCCAATCTAATGTTCACTGGACTCTTGCAAGTTAAGTGCAAGTCACGGTGCGGTGCTACGATGCTGCCAAGGACCATAGAGGGCCCTTGTTCCCTGGAGGAATGTACAGGATTATGAAAGCCAGAATAACAGAAATGCAAAGAATGACAGGGGCAAGAAAGGCAGCATGCAGCGTGATAATTATGCAGGAAGGAGAAGACACATCTGCTTTGAGGATCCGCACACAATGTTGGGGAGGTCACACACAGACTCAGAGAGGCAGAGATGGGGGAAGGGGCAAAGGGACATTCTAGCCATGGAGAAAAGGATAAGTAAAACTCCGAGGTCACCCAGTGCCAAGCACATCCCATTTTAAGGAGCATAGAGTTGCCCAGACGGTCACTGTCTGACACCCTGGTCCCTGCTGCCTGGAGGGCCGTGTCTGGGAAGGTGACAGGTGAGAGATAATGAATCCTTCTCTCATCCTGGTCAACTTGAGGCTATGGAGAGAGTGGATGTGTAAGAGGAAGAGAGGTGAAATGGGCCAAACAGCGAAGCTTTTAACATCTGTCACTTGTCACAGGCACATGCAACTTACAATTGTATTTTCCATAAGCTTCTAGAATAAATAATCAGCACTTTCATGTGGTTAAGCAATAAATTAGGCTGCTGGGGTGAGTAATATGATCGGCCCTCTGTTATAACACAGAACAGCTCTCCTTCATTTGACCAGGATGTACCAATTACACTTTTACATTTACTGCTGTACAATCAGTAGATCAAACGTGCCAGGGACTCTCTCTGCTAGTGGATAATAAGTCCTAAATGTGACAGTGACTTCATGCCCATGTCAACAGAAAAGACCAATGCCGAACCCGAAGAGGTCTTATGAATATCAATACAGGTAAGCTACGTTAGGTAGCAAATATTTGACAATTCAACAAGAGGAGTCTTTACTATCTAGCTTGGTTTTTGGAGAATACTATTATTTACAGAATTCCCAGAATACAGTGCAAGATTTCTTGGGTGTATGTATATGTGTGAGGTCTTCTCCTAAGAAGGGTCATTTGTTTAAAAGGAAAACTCACTATATTTAACTCCCCCACCATGAACAAAGGTAGAAAAGGAGTGTATTTCTAAATGAGGGGCCTGTGTGCAGGTTGACAGTGCTATCCTCTCAGTTAGGAACAGCACAATCAAGCAATGAATATAGGCAGGTACATCCAGGCTAGGCATCCCTTCAAGGTATGAGTGTAGGGCAGGGTTATGCAGATGTCTGACCACCAAGGGTGCGCTACCAGCTTCACAATAGAGATATGGCCTTTTCAGATCCCTCTATTAATCATATGTGCACTGTGCACTCCTGAAGGCAAGCCTTGATGGCAGATCTACATCTTACGTTCAATGCTTAGCACTCTTCACAGGGACTTAGTGGGCTGAGTCAGGTTCAGTGATTTTAACGATAGAGGGAATGAATCCAAAGGGAGACCATGGAAGCCTGCTTGAATTCTTCAAGTATCAAAAAAGGGAATACTAGGCACTGGGAAGATGGCTCAGCACTTACGAGCACTGGCTGCTCTTGCAAGAAGATCCTAGTGTGGGTCCCAGCACCCACGTGGCAGCTCACAATCTTCTGTAACTCCAGTTCCAAGGGATCCAATGTGCACTTCTGACCTCTGTGGGCACTGCATGCATGTACTATACACACACACACACACACATTATATACAAAGTGAATGCAGAAAACCTGGGTTCCACTGTCCCTGATCCACAAGGGAGCATGTGCTCAGGTTCTGAACTACTGATTGGGAGAGGTCAGAGGACACTTTCAGTCTCTTGTAGGAAACAATTGTCTAAAAACAATGAGCATCTTGAGCATATTAACAACATAATGGGGCTAAGAGTGGCTCCTTCCCCTTTAGACGGATGGCTTCCTAACCCATCAAGAAAGATCTCTACAAGGTGTCATGGTTTGTATATGCTTGGCCCAGGGAGTAGCACCATTAGTGGCACTGAATGTATGTGTGTGTCCTGTGGATGGTGTGACCTTGTTGGAGTAGATGTGTCACTGTGGGGTGGGCTTTAAGAGACCCAGGCTAGCTCCCTGGAAGTCAGTATTCTGTTAGCAGCCTTCAGATCAAGACGAAGAACTCTCAGCTCCTCCTGCACCATGCCTGCCTGGATGTTGCCATGTTTCCGCCTTGATGATAATGGACTGAACCTCTGAATCTGTAAGCAGCCCCAATTAATTGTTATCCTTATAAGAGTTGCCTTGATCATGGTGTCTGTTCACAATAGTAAAATCCTAACTAAGATACAAGGATAGAGCTGGCCCAGTGACCACTAGGAATATTCCAGTTAAAAGGCCATAATGATTCTGTTGCTGATGCAATACAAATGGAGACATTTCGAGCTTCAGATCTTGTTAGTGCTTCATGGCTATTTTGCAAGCTTGGCACACACATCCTTCTCCTGGGACTCAGATTGCTACAGGGATTAGGAGTTAGTATGAAACCGACCACACTCTACTCTTATTCCTCATCAAGTATGGGTCAGCACTGCTCTAGCGTGAAGGTATATAGAACCAGTTTTGAAAATGAAGAAGCCTCCAAAAGCAAAGGAGCGACACAGGTGTGTAATAGTGTGCAATGAGGGGAGGGGAGCTCATTTTTATTGGGGAATCCAGGGCTAGTGCAGAGTTAGAAATGGAAACAGGAGAGATGCAGGCTTCTCGGGAAGGACAGAGGTCATGGGGAGAGTGCTGTGGAGATAGCCCTACAGGCTAAGCAAGGGCAAATATTGAGGATGGCAAGATTGGCTCCCCAGTGGGTTGTGGATGACTTTAAGGTCAGGGAGAGTTAGGGGGAACTTGCCCAATGTCTTGTAATGAGATGCAGACTTTGAAGCCCTCACTGGCAAGCCACTAGGGAAGGAGCAAGGGGAGAGAATGGGACTGGAGTCAGGGCCCACCCCAGAGTGTGTCTGTAAATTTGTGCATGCAGAATTGTATCTTGAGGGACACTTTCAAGTGTTTATTTCCTCCAGAGTCAAACAAGAAGGTTGAGTTGGATGTTGTCTAAAGCCATTTATGTTAATGTCCTGAGATGCATATAGTCACAGATCATATTTATAATTCACCCAAGGAGTCTCACCACCTCCAGGAACAATTCCTAAAGGAGTTCAACCAGTTGGCTTCACTGGAATGCATGCCATCCCACAGTGCCTGCCTGCAGGGCAGGAGACAGAAATTCGGCTCCCTTGCTTTGAAGAGCATTGACTGAAGTTTAGAACTGGCTCTTCCTGTTACCCAACCCTGCACTGTGATTAACCTCTATGCCTCTTCTATATGTTCTACATGCTGGCTTCTCAGAAATCAAGCTCAGAAGGGAAAAAGTGAATTGAATTACCCCGTTCTTCCCCCTCTAGATATTTTCAATAGCATATCTAAGTGCCGTTATTTTTTTATAATGGCTGGTAACAGAATGAACTAGCCCATTTGACAGATAACAGACCTGCTGTGCATCGCAGGAAGGATTCAAAGCAGACTTTTTACCAAAGTGAGCCTTCTAGAAATAAATACCAAGCAACTTGCAATGAGTTTTTTTTTCCTTAAAATGCCACAACTGTATGATATGTTAACATCATTTCTGAAGAGTAGGTAGAAAGAGAAAATCCCATTACATATTTTTAAGGAATGGGGCTTTTATACTATTTCTATATAAATAATATACAGGATCCAAGGTTGATTGAGATAAAACTCTTGATACTCTGTTCAGGACTTCCATGAAGTCCCCTTTTAGTTTCTAGCTAAAGATTAATGCTCTTGGTGGTACCATGGGTGGTAGCATGCATGTACATGGTGCTAAGAAAGCAGTGAGGAACCAGGACTTGCAATTTCTGGAATATTCACAGCAAGCTTACGAGACCAATTCTCATTTCCTAATTGACCATTCACTCCCCACGTTTCCCAGATGTTGTCAGCATTACCGCCCCCCCTCCCCTTCGCCGGAACTCAACAGCACTAGCTTCCATAATTAGAAAGCTTACTGGGATGGGAACACCTGCAACTCTATAGTGGGCTTTGTTTCCTCACTGTAGGGGCAATGGAGAGTAAGCACCAGAGACACAGAACTTACCAAAGCTGTGCTCAACCAGGGATGGAGAAAGCCCTTGAAGGCCGCCTACCCTGTTTCCACACCAATACTTTGAAAATAGCCCAGTGGTGTGTTGTTCACATCAGTAGCTGCCTTAAAGATACATCCTTTCCTGTCTTTCTTCTCTTTTACTTTTACTTTCTAAAACCTCTTCTGGTATTGCCGAATGAAGCTCCCTGTCACACACACAAAAAAAAAGCTGCACTGGGAAATCTCATCCCCAGGTCTGCCTCTTGGAAATCCCAAAGCAACCTGCAAATCCTCTCTAGTATCCAGCAAGAGTCCCGAGACGATGAGATATCAGAATTGACAAGCACAAGCCTAGGCGTGTTTGACAACCTCAGAGATAGATGTCAGCTAGTCCTATGGAAAAACCAAAAGCCAAACGAACTAGTTCCAATGTCACCTAAGCAATGAACAAGTCTCCTCTACCCTCCAGGGACTACCTCTAAAAGCGAGAATCCAATTTATTTTCCCCAGGACACTTTGGAACTGAAGCATCACTTACCACCAGAAGCCTGTTATGTGATGTGGATGGAAGCAAATACAGCCCAGGACAATAAGCTGAGTGTAAGAGAATGAAAAACTAAAGCAGGGTCCATTACAGGAGAGAACAGTTAAAAAGAAAATACCTTGGTCAAATAGAGGTGAGAATATTTAGAACAGGTGAATAGCCGCTGAAGGAATGTCCAGATCTTCAACCCCAAACTCTTGCTCTTTAGTATTTTGAATACATTCACTATTTAAATTCTATGTAATTAGAACATATGTTCTGTAACGTTTTGTGTTGCTTTTAGCTGAACATAGAACTTTGTGCATGTTAGGTAGCTGCTCTACCACCGAGACACTCAATTCTGCCTAAGCTCTCTGATAGACATTTCTGCTTTTTATTTTTTGAGAAAGGGTCTTGGTGGTAAGTTGTCTAGACTGCCTTTAGACTTTCCCTGTGGCCACAGAAGCCCTTGAACTTGCCATCCTCTGGCCTCAGCCCCCAGAGTATAAAGGACTCCCAGGGCTGAACCATCCGGCTTCTCATACTTTATGAAGTTTCTTTGCCTTTGGAGTGACAAGCTCGTGGAGTCCAGCAGCTCTGACAGGCACTAGGCAAGCTCTGCACTCTCGCCATGCTTTCTGTCAGGATTCCCAGCCGACTCAAAGTCCTCTGGATTTTGCTTTCCATCTTCCACTGAACTACCCAGTCTCTTGGGCCTAGACTTTGCAGCTGTGGCAGTAGGGGGGTCAACCCAGAGCAAAGTAGGTATCACAAACCCTTGAAAAACAAGGTGCTGACCTATTTAAAACACGCCTTATGGAAGCTTATGTTTGTTTTAAGTGAAACCGTAGAAGACAAAGTGTGTCTGAAAACAGGTTATGATGCAATATAAATATTATTCTATGAGTGTTTGTACTCATTTGTCCAAACTTCCACATTCCTTTGGCAGGGGATCTCTCTGAGGGCTTGACATGTTGACATTTTTCTGTAATAGATCAATGAATAATAATAACATTTCCAGATAAAAATATCCTTTAATTGCACATGGTCACATTTATTTATTTATTTTATTCCTCTCACATTTCAAGTGGAGGGCATTTAAGATTAGATATAAAAAAGTAAGAGTATTGTTTTATTCTAGTCTTGATTTCTGTTATGATTAGACAAAAGGCTTTTGGCTCATGTTTTAGGTCAAAACATTGATGACGCTTTTATTCTCAGACTCAAACACGTTTCTAGACTTGGGTGTAGTAGGCAGAATAAGGGCCTCATCCCTAAATTTGTTGGTTAGCTGATAAGCCAGATGTCGTTGTAGTTGTCATCGTCATCATCATCGTGAGCAGATGTGATTAAATTAGGAACCTCGAGAAGGGGAAAAGATTCTGAAAAATGGTCCAAAATCCTTGTAAGCAAGGACAGTGAGAAGGTAGAGAAGAGAGAAGGAAGTGGAAGCGAAATGAAGCGATTCTAGCAATCACAGGGAGGGGAGCCTACTCTCCGAATGCAGGTATCTCAGAGAAGCTGAGGAAGATGAAGCCCTGGAGTTTCCCAAGATCCTTCAGGGGGCAGCAGCTCCTCCTACATCTTGACTTTATCTCGGCGAGGTTGGTTTTGACCTTCTGACCTCCAGAACTACAAAAGGATACATCCTTTAAGCCACACAGTTTGTGGCAATTTGTTCGGGTAGGAACCGAAACGGATACACCAGGGATACGTGTTACAGCTGGTCAGTCTACCAAGCAATTCAACCCCGCCCTGTGTATTTTTCTTCACTCCATGTCCGGGCTGCAGAGCAGCGAAAACAAAAGTGAAAAGCTCTAGGTCGTATGGCCCCTACGTTCTAATGCCCTGCAAAGCTTCCAGCAAGGTGCTTCGCCTCTGCAGAGCCACGACCGTCTCACGGAAACAACGGTGGCTGCTGCTGTTCGGAGCCATTAGGATAATGCCCCCATTGTCACAGCGATGAAACGTACCTGTAGCGAAGGGCATCAGCACACTGTGGGGAAGTTTAAATGTGACGATGTGATGTGTGTGAGGTATCCCTACAGGTGTTTCTTAGACAGTAGGTACTCAGGAGGGGTCTGCTCTCTTTGCTTCACTGCAATTTTGCAGGCAGAAGTTATGCACCATTCGAAGGACCTCTGTAGCAGGTGCAAGGATCTGCATCATTCATCCTGCCTACCCCATGTGGGATGCTGCCAAAGTCCTTAACAGGGTCTATAGGATGCTTTATATTTGAATGACTTTATCAAGTTTATAAAATGATTTTATAATTTTATAAAAATGAGTGTTTTGCCTGAATGCGTGCCTGTGCACGATACGTGTGCAGTGCCCAGGGAGGCCAGAAGAAGGTGTCCAATCTCCTGGAACTGGATCGTTTCCAGTCATCACATAGGTACCGGGAATTGAATCTGGGTTCACTGGAAGAGCAGTCAGCGCTTTTAGCTACCGAGCCATCCCTAGTCCTGTAATTATTGTTATCAATCTTTCTCTAATGCTAGGGGTTAAACCCAGGGCCTTGGTTAGGCTGGTCAAACACTCTATTATTGGCTTATACCCTCAGCCACTAAAAGCCTTATTAAGACATGCTCTACATATAGTCTAAGTATATAAGTCACCATAATTCCATGAACATTAATATTCTTAGTATCTTACTACAGATTACAGAATTGTCATCACTAAAATCTATTTTTAGAACACTTCCACCATTCCCCAAAGAAACCAACTTACAACTTCCTGTCACGTCTTCCTACTTCCACCTCACATCCAGGGAGCCACAGATCTATGTTCTGTCACTGTAGATTGACCTTGTTGGACACTTCACATAAGTGGAATCATGGACTCTGTCCTGGCCCATTGTCACTTCTCCAACCTTATCCCCCCCCCCATCCTTCTTGTCTTCTCTATGACAGGAAAATGACATGGGTTTTAGTTTCTGGGTTTGTGGTTAATGCTCTCCTGTCTCTATCT
The DNA here is from genome assembly GCA_036184795.1 of Tokudaia tokunoshimensis. Lineage (NCBI taxonomy): Eukaryota > Metazoa > Chordata > Mammalia > Rodentia > Muridae > Tokudaia > Tokudaia tokunoshimensis. The sequence goes on from BTHU01000022.1 coordinate 21,426,844, forward strand.
GTTCATCTGGGCAGGTCCCCAGGTTCATCTGGAACAGCTTCTGTAAGCTGCAGGTGTCAAACTTGAGTCTTTCCTTCTTTCCAATTATGTCTTTATCGGATTCCTTCGCAACATGCTTCCGTGACTCCGTATAGTACAAGCTATTATGTTATGCTCTCATTGCCATGTGTTTCCTGTAATCCTGGAGAAAGCAGGGGCTTTGTCTCTCTTATCCAACACTGCACGCTGTGTGCTCTGTGCCTTGCACAGAGCTTACTACCTCCAGACATAGATTAATAGGGAGGATGAAAAAAATGTGTTGTCTTAAGTTTTAGGCTTTTTCTTCTTGTAAACTCAGAGAAGCCAATTGCAAGCTAGGGTTTCAGAGATGTGTCTCATGCCCTCTGACACACACATATTACTAATGGATAATTGATGGGAGAGGAGCAAACATTATCTAGATCAATCTTTTTAGGTATTTTTATATAGCATTTTACTTTTCTCATCAATTTCTAGAGGAAAACATCGCTAAATGATTTGCAAAGCAATATTCTGCTTAACGTGAGAAACATTTTTTTTTCAGGGAGGTAGGCTGGTGGAGGCTCCCTCCTCCCCAAGTCTCTGCTGACACCCTCTTAGCCTTTGTATAAAGCTAGCTAAGAAAGCAGAGGGAGAGTATAAGCTTGAAGTTGAAATCAGGCTGGGAATGGTTCAGTGGTAGAAACTTAACCTTCACTGTGAAAGACCGTGGGTTCGATCCTCAGTGCCACACAACAATACAGAATTAATATTAAGTCACAGTTTAAAATCCCAAACCCAATACATTGGTATGGAAAAGCTCTTCTTTCTGGAGCTTTCTACTAATTCTTGTGTTTAAAAGAACAGCCATGCATGGTTTTACCTGAAGGCTCCGTGCACATCTGACTGATAGAAGTTTAATGTACACAGTTTAATGTGTTCTAATGCTTTGGGTGTAGACTCTGAAGCAGGGCATAGGCCCTGGGCTAGATCTCAAGTAACAACAAGAACATCTAGCATCCACATTAAGAAGATAAAAGGAAATTGGTCGAATTATTTCTTAAGGTCTGGCAATACGGCTCAGAGGGTAAAGACACTTGCTGCCAAACCTGATGACCTGAGTTCAATCCTTGGAACCTACATGGATGAAGAAGAGAATTAACTCCTGCAGGTTATAGGCTAGCGTTCACATCTTCAGCATGGCTTATATGCTCCATTCCCTCCATATATATCCAAGTATCATCTCACTATGTAACAATATAAAGATCACCAACAGATGCATTAATGCATCTTTTCAGACTGCATCCTCAACATCCCATGTTAACACAGCCCCACCACAGTTGCCCTTAGGCACACTTCAAGGGTTCACTGGCCACACATGGCTGGTGTGTGGCACTTGGAGTGTGTGGTTGAAGATTATCCACTCTCAGGAAATTTCCAGATAGAGCTACTCCAAGGGTTTCATCCTTAGCTTGCATTTGATTCCTCCGGGGCTTGTGCGGCTGACATTCCTATCTTCCTTCAAGATGTCTAGAGATTCAGTAGGCTGCTCCAGAATGAATCTTGTAAGTGAAACTGTCAGGCTGTTCAAATGAGAATCTCTGGGAAAAGCGGCCTCCATCCATGACTCAAATTTGTCTTATTATTACTGGCATCAATATTGTTTTAAAAATAGTTGTGGCATGCTTCTGTCTCTGTCTGTCTCTCTGTCTTTGTCTCTCTCTCTCTCTCCCTCCCTCTCTTGCTCCCTGGCCCATGGTGGTCTGTGACTCTCAATTCTCCAGAACTGGAATTACAGGCAGTTGCAAGCTATCCTGCATAGATGCTAGGAACAGAACCCTGGTCCTCTGCAAGAGCAGCAGATGCTCTTGACCACTGGGTCATCTCTCTAGTTCCCAGAATTCCATCTTTGGAGTCTGGAGATGACCTTCTGTTTCTTCTTTCCCTCACTTCTTACCATCTTGTTTACCTTCTTTCCTTATTGTTTCTGCCTGGATTTGCATCAGCCTGGTCTCTGTGGTTTGTTTTTAGTGTTAACAACAATTCTGGACTCTTATTGTAGGCTAATTTCTTATTGGAAGCCCATCTCTTTTGATGGTTCTAATCTATCACCAGACACTGCCCTCCCCAGCTCTGAGAATTAAAGACCTTTCCCAGAGATCACCCTGGATACAATCTCAGGCTTTTTTTTCCTCTAAAGTTTCAAAAGAATCCAAATATGAATTGTGCTGCTTCAAGAAGAGAATTACATTGTCTCAGCGAACTGACATCTATGAGCTCACTGGCCATCAGTACAAATTATATAACAGATATTCCTTCTTCAAAAATGAAAAATTGAGTCTCTCTGAAAATATCCCCAAAGAGACTTGAGTTATTTGACTTTCCAGTAACAGGGAACTGGAATTTAGAGGGTACATTTTCAAATCACAATTTGAAGAGAATACAGTCAACCTCTGTACCTATAAATTCCACAGCATGCTTCAACCACCTATGAATGAAAATATTCAAGAAAAAAAAAGACATCAGCGCTGAACATATATAAAAGCTTCCCCTAAGCGTTGTGTGTAAATAATATGGAACACATTATTTACATAGCATTTGCATTCTCTCGGGTGCTACAGGTAATCTGGAGGTAACTTGCAGTACCAGGGAGATGGGTGTAGGTTATATGAAAAGACTATGTTATTGCATTCAAGAGATTTGGGTATCCGATACCCTAGATTTGGGTGTCTGAGAGGCAACCTAGAACCAGTCCCAATGGACAGGTAGGACTGACAACAAAGGCATTTTAGGCTCCAGGACTCCCATGGTGCAGATGGGGTCAGAGAAGAAATGAGCAAGAGAGACTGTGAATGATTTCCTCCAGCCTAGGCTGGCCACACACTGTGCTCAAAATAATGTTTTGTAGCAACAACAACAACAACAAAAATCTCTTTGTGTCTCTGGAGAGAAACATGGCTCTGTGGGCAAAGTCCTTGCTATATAAGCATGAAGACCCACATACAGATTCCCAGACACCATGAAAAAGCTGGACCCAGCGGCATCTGTCTGCTGCCTAGCACACTGATGGAATAGGGATGAGTCAGGTGAACTCTGGGAACTGACTCAGCCAAACAATGAGCTCCAGGTTCTGTAAGAGACCAAGAGCCTCAAACAATGAGATAGGGAGTGACTGAGGAGACTCTTGATGTTGCGCTCACACACAAGTGAATACACACACACACACACACCCCTCTTTGTGACTGTCCTGGTCATGTCTGTTCCATTAGCTATCATTCCACTTCTGATCATTAGAATACAATTTCAGCTCCTGGGGGAAACGACTAAGTCTTCTCCAATTGTTTTTCTGTCCATTTTTTGATTCCTGCACATGAATAGAAGCACAAAATGGAAGATACATGTGACAGTGAAATTAATAATTCCTTAAGGCATGCCACTAGCCAATAAAAAAAGTGAGAATAGCTCAAGAAGAAGGAAGACCAAAGTGTGGATACTTTGATCCTTCTTAGAAGGAGGAACAAAATACCCATGGCTCACAGCCAACCAATAGACTGAGCATAGGGTCCCCAATGGAGGAGCTAGAGAAAGGACCCAAGGAGCTGAAGAGGTTTGCAGCCCCATAGGAGGAACAATCATATGAACCAGCCAGTACCCTCAGCGCTCCCAGGGACTAAACCACCAACCAAAGAGTACACATGGAGGGACCCATGGCTCCAGCTACATATGTAGCAGAGGATGGCCATTTCAGACATCAATGAGAGGAGAGGCCATTGGTCCTAGGAAGGCTAGATGCCCCAGTGTAGGGGAATGCCAGGTCAGGAAAGTGGGGGGGGGGTTGGTAAGGAAGGGGAGAGGGGATGGGATAGGGGTTTTCAGAGGGGTAAGGTGGAAAGGGGATAACATTTGAAATGCAAATAAAGCAAATATCTAATTAAAAAAGGGAAAAAAGTGAGAGTAGCTAAGAGTGGTTTCTTGGTGGGTTAAATTTTGGCTGTAAAGTAGCATTGCAGAGCTAAAATCCTCTTCTTTTGGGTTAAGTTGACTAGGCATCCACTTACCAGAACAAATAGATCTACCTATGCCACAGTAATTTATTTATTTATTTATTTATTTATTGTGTGTGCGTGTATGTGTCTGTCTGTCTGTCTTTCTGTCTATCTGTCTGTCTGTTTGTACAGAGGCCAAAGGACAGGTCGTGGAAATTGGGTTTGTTCTTTCCTCATGTACGCTGAGGGAGCAAAAGGCTAGTGGCCAGTGTCCTTCCTTGCTGAGCCATCTTACTGGCCCACACTAGTTTCTGTCCTCAGAAATTAGGAGTAACCAGAATAAAAAGTCACACTGTGAGAACGAGAAGTTCAGATTCACTTAGTCTAAAGTGGAAATGACTGCATTTTTGCAGGTGCTCTTTAATACTGAAGTGAGTGATGTTAATTACACAACCCTAGATGGCACTCTCAGCTTCTTAGGGGCGCAGTTTGCAAGAGACTCATCTAAGAAGACGCATCAGTGTGCAGTTATAAGTAGAATCCTATGTTCTACGGAAGTAATATTGCATTTATTTTACAGTGCGACAAGTAGATCGCAGCATGTTCCAAACATTTGTAACGCAAGAATTTCTCTTGATGCTATCAATACAGTTCTGAGTTTTCAATATATGTCCAAGCATTTGTGCATATTAACCTTTTTTTTTTAATTTTGAGGGCGTGTGTTAGTTCTGTTCATATTTTTCCATGAACCTCACCTGGATATGTAGGATGACTTCTGCACAGGGGAGGATACAAGGTTGCTAGATTTTTCTAACTGAATGTCAGCTATGCACTCAACAGATTAGGAATCTAAAGTATTTGGCTCCTTTTATCAAGACCATAGAAATACCTGCTTGGGGCTCCTATCAGATAGAGAAGTATGAATTCACTACAGGAAAACAGTCACCAGGGATCACATGAGTGGTTTGGGTTTAGGGAGAGGCAGCATGGAAATAGGAACTCCATTCCAAGTCAGAGGCTCTCCACGCTAGCTCTAGGGTACTTAAACATTCTAGTGCTGAACGCTCACCCAAAATATTTTATTTAGAATTTTAAGGGCTCCCTAGGGTTATCCACTGGTCTTCTAGAACCTTCTTTTACAAAACATGGTTTAAAGAGAAACCACACCAGCACTGCTGGAAGGCTGAGGAATAAATAAATACCTTGAGTACCATTTTGGACCTGAGGAATATTAACAGGTTCCCTGAGAGACTCTAATGTGATTCTAATCTGAGATCCACTTGTGCCTTTTTTTTTGTTTTGTTTCGTTTTATTGGTTATTTTATTTATTTACATTTCAAACGTTGTCCCCTCCTTCCCAGTTTTCCCCTCTGAAAACCCTCCATCCCATCCTCCCTCCCCCTTGTCTCTATGAGAGTGTTCCTCCTCATCCATTCCCACCTCACTGTTCTACGGTCCCCTTATGCTGGGGTATCAAGCCTCCACAGGATCAAGGGCCTCTCCTCCCACTGATGTCTGACAAAGCCATCCTCTGCTACATCTGCAGCCAGAGCCATGGGTCCCTCCATGTGTAATTTTTGGTTGGTGGTTTGGTCCCTGGGAGTTCTGGGGGTTTGGTTGGTTGATATTGTTCTTCCTATGGGTTTCACATCCCTTCAGCTCCTTCAGTCCTCCCCTAACTCCTCTATTGGGGTCCCTGGGCTCAGTCTGATGATTTGCTGGGAGCATCTGAATGTTGTAGATACTCATTTTTTTAAAGGTCTTTTAGACTTTTCTTTAGATTTTTGGATCATCACGTCTTCCCTGAGCTCTAGTTTCATGAAGTGCCTGAGGGGGCTGATAGTCATCTCAACGGATAGTCATCTGTGTCAATTACATTTTTTTTTTTTGAGAAAGGGTATTACGATGTTCCCCTGATAACCACACAGTTCTTAACAAGACATTTTCCTCCTCTCTACCTAGGTTTCCTCACGAAAGCACACATACTCTAGAAGAGTAAGTTCATGCTGCCTGATGAATGAAGTCACATTTTAATGGGACAGTAGGATGGTGGTTGGTAGAGACTGGGAGGATGGGAAATGGAATGTGTACAGGGGATGGGGGCGTCTACCACTTAATGGACACAGAATTTCAGTTTTGTGTGAGGAAGGATTCCAGGGTAAGATGATGAACACGGTTGCTCAATGCCACTGAACTGTATACTCCAGTTGGTTAAGATGCCAAATTTAACACTTTGTGCATGTTACCACAATACATTTTTGAAATTTAGAAATAAAGCGAACTCCCCCACCCTCCCCGTTTTGTTTTGGAGTCAACGGCTCTTCAGAATCTAGTGCTTTCCAGACCCATCTGTAAAAGTCTACTTAACACCCCCCCCCAAAAAAAAACCCCTGAAAAACAACAGAGTCTCAGGCATCATCAATTGGGCCTGAGTTCACTCTGTAGCCTAGGATGACCTTGAACTTTTGATCTTCCTGCCTTCTCTCCTGAGCAATGGGATTACAGGATTGTCCCACCATATTGCATGCTATACAGTGCCGGGAATCGAACCTAGGGCTTCGTGTTTGTCAGTTGAGTGCTCTACCACTGAGCTGTACTGCAGTCCTCTGCCTTAGCCTTCTAATAGAGTCACGCTAACAGTACGGGGTCAGCCAATGAGTTACCTCCTGAGATATTGTTTAGATGGAATGTGGTGAAGGGCAAAGAAACTTCAGATATCCAGAACAGGTTTCCTGACAGGATGGGCAGGGGGGCTCTACCAGGTTAGGAAAGCTCAATATCCAGGCTTCCTCCACAGAGGTATCTGCGAGCTCTTGGCACATGAAGGCTTCCTGTTTTTGAGATAATATTTTTAAATGGTTCATAAAGAGTTTCTTGGCCACAACTAGTCCCGGGGAAGCAACATTTTGATGATTGAACTATAAATGAATCAGAAACATATGCAGCGAATTTCCCTTGGGCTTGGCAAGGCGGGTTTTGGACTCAGTTCTGTCCAGGATACTTGAAAGATGGTTTCTAGTGTTTGTTGGATCAAACAAAGCGTCACTTTCCCAGCATCCTTTCAGGCTGTGGCTGAATAAGAAGACAGAGAGCTCAGAACTTTTGTTCCTATGTTACCAGACGCTATGAAAATACAGGATGGATTCACGGAAAAGCTATGGTCCACTAAGTGTGGGAACATCTAAAGCTAAGGTCCACTAAGTGTGGGAACATCTACTGCCCTGCCATTTGCTCCTCTCTTTCTGGTTTAGAATCCTTCATAAGGTTTCCTTTTTAATTTATAAATGAAGGGCTTCAGGAGGGTTATTTCAAAGAATAGAAGTTCCCCTTGGGTGAATTCTTTGCTACTTGCCTACAACAGTTCTAGATTGATGACCATCTACATTGACTACAACTGCAGGCCTTGAGTGCTGGAGAGTATTTGAAGGAATGCTGCAGCTTGAGAGACAGCACTTCAATGCAGCCAGGAAGAATGGCCCACCTTCTCTGACATATTCAAGGGGCATTTTAGAAAGAAAGAAGCCCAAGACTCTGTCTTGAGTCTCCCGTATCTGGTGCTAACTTGCTTTAGAACATTATGAATGGTGCTGAGTCATCTCAGATGGAACATCTTCTCTACTGTTGGGGAGCTGTTTACCCTCAGGCACTAAGAGTGCTGTGAGCCTAACTTAAGTGTTACAGAATATCTAATTTCTTATTGCCTCAGAGAAATTGGTAGATAAGGCTCATCAGTGCCGACTTGGGACACCCACAGGAAGACTGCCATGTTCAAAGTCAGAGATCATTGACATCTGAGGCAAAACAGAAATGAGAATCAAGACTTTCTGTGCCAGGTTTTCCAAATCTAAGAGACAAACAGTGCGACCACACTTCGAGTCTTCTCTCTTACTGAGCCATTTGTAAGTAAACTGCACCTCTATGAATTTGTGAGCCTCAGAAGGACTTAGGGGATAACTCTCAAAAACATATATTATATTCCAGGAAACACTGAAATGTTAGCTATTTTAATCCATATAACAACACACATTTCTGCAGCTAACAAATAATTTTAACAACCCTTTTGCCCTGCAGGAGAGGAGAAAAGGAAAGGGGATCAAAAGAAGGAGGAAGAAATCTGAAGGGCAGAAGAGCCGCATCCCTTTGGGAGAGAGGAATTTGAACAAAATTGGCAGGTAGCTAGAGAGGGATAGAGTAAATGCGGAGGAAGGAAAGTGCTGGAAAGGGACAACTGAAACCACCTTGACTGGAGAGTGAGGCGGAGAGTGATTAGCATCATCCGCACTTCACCCAAGCTCAAGCTCCGAAATGTCTCGCTGCAGTTGTAACCTCCCTGGTTAGGGGGCCCAAGGTTGGAATCCCTGTTCTGGAAGTCATTTGTGGGGTGTCTGTGGGCACATTGTACTCCTTCAGCCTCAGTCTCTCATCTGCAAAACAGCAACGGTAGTGTTGTGTTTTATACAACGATAGAGAGGGAGAATATGTTTGGTGGATGTGCAGTCAGGGGTGGGGGAAGCGAATGCCTAGGCGGGACCATGCTGAGTTATTCCTTCGCCTGAGGGACCAGCCACAGGGCTGTATAGTATAGAATAGAGTGTATTCAGGGCATGGGGAGGGGAGTTGAGAGGGAAAGGCAGAGAGGGAGAGAGGAGGGGGAGGGGAGGGGAGGGAAAGGGAGAGAGATGGAGGGAGGGAGGGAGGGAGGGAGGGAGGGAAGGAAGGAAGGAAGGAAGGAAGGAAGGAAGGAAGGAAGGAAGGAAGGAAGGGGCAAACAGCCCCTTTTATAGTGAGTCAGGCATCCCGGGCTGTTACGAGGTAACTGGGGCGGAGCCTAGACAAAATGCTAACAGTAGTCCCTGACTTGTGAAGTCAAGGAGGTCATCCCTAGGAGCCCTCAACAACACTGGCAACACAGTGAGTGCTCATAAAATAATACCCAGTAGTTTTGCTCTCAGCCCTGAGCTCTTACATCTGCTCTCTGAGCTGCGGTGGTTTCCCTGCTCACCCTCAGACTCCCTGGATTCTAACTGTCTGGCTGCTCCAACACCCTCCTAGAGGGTTCTCTGGAACCACTTCCTCTCCTTTGCCCCCTTACACCATCAGTGGAGCCAGACTTCTTAAACCATTTAGAATCCGTCTTCTCCCGCTACCCCACCCCCACCCCCATACTTCACAGTTGTTTCCAATTTAGGCCGCTTATCTTGTCTTTCCAAAGGTGTGCCATTTCATCGTGGCATGATATATTTCTTCATCTCTCCCAGCCTTAAATTGCTATGCCAATATATGTTTGTAGACGGAGGACAACCACAAGTGTCCGTCCTGAAGGACTGACTTTAAAAAAAAAATAAATAAATACGGCGTCTCTCATTGTTCCAGAACTCACCAAGCAGGCTAGGTTGGCTGGCCAGGAAATCTCAGGGATTTGCTTATCTCCACTTCCCCAGGATTGGGATTACAAGTGCATACTGCTTCTTCTTGTGTTGATATTTTAAGATTTATTTATTTCAATAGGCATGCCTGCTGGCTGTGGAAGTCAGAAGAGGGTATTGGACCTCTGGAACTGGAGGTAAAGATGAACAAAACCCGGATCCTCTATAAGCGCAACAAGTGCTCCTAACACCAGAGCCCAGTCTCCAGCCCCACTGTGCTAGCTTTTTGAGATGGGTTTTGGGATCAAAATGAGGTCCAAGAACAGGTACTTTACTGACTCCCTAACTCCCTTCCATGAGTTCCCTGTAGATGGAAACAGACTTTCATCATCGACGGTTCTGTTCTGAGTCCCTGTGGGTGCTAATTAGTACATATTGAAGCATTACTCTTCCGGACATGCAGGGTTACGTTTATGCTAGCACATGTTTTTGAACCCCTCCATAACTAGGTATGCCTTAGGTATGTAGCTGCCTTGGTCATAGCTGGTAGGTTTGAGGCGCAGTTTAAACCAGATAACCCAAAGCACCTACTGTGCCTTGCCGTGAAACCTGTCACCTCTTGCTGTTGTTCATAACCATCTCTCTAGTCATGTTACCCTACACAGAGCTTTAAGAGATCACCGTGTCATTCTGGGCTTGCCATCCACGTTTTTTGCCCAAGGCATCTAACAACAGTTTACTTTCTTTCTACCTGTCCCCATCCCGCCACCAACAAAATTGGCTTGGCCACTTTGCCTCCTAGGAGCATCTGCCTCTAGGAATCTGCTCCCCAGGAGCGTCTTCCTCTAGGAATCTGCTCCCAACTTCCTTCCTCTCCCTCCCTGCCCCTCTCTCCTTTGTAAGCAATGCTCCATCCTTTCTCCTTTGCTTCTTCACCCCACATGGAAAGAGAACCACCCCGCGCTCCGGATGCTTCTGTTAAAAACAACTCTGCAGCCTTCTCTAGCTAGTACAACTCTATCCCTCTTCCCCACCTTGATAACCACATTTTTCTGTTCCCATGGAAGCTGTCATTTCTGCATTCTGTTGAAACTCTTCTGCACATGTTTTATTTCTCTGGGGGGCGGGGGGAAAGCATGGGTTGATGTGATTCATCTTTTCATGCCCCGCAAAACTCCTAGCACAATGCCTTGCCCTTAGTACAGTAGATGCTAAATGCTTGCTGATTAAAGACTGTGACAACAACCCCCCCCCCACACACACACACATCACCTAGCATTGCATTTACTGAAAAGGACAGGATATTTATAAAACCACATTTTGATTTGAGAAATTCTACAGAGGAACCAAACAAACAAAACCCAAGAACCTCATTCTACTAATCACAATGAGCACTTAATAGTTTCAGTGGACTCCCAAATAGCTTGGAGCTTGGGGCAAATTGATGCTCAGCCACAATATATTGCCTCCTCTGCAGAGGCAGAGAAGGGAGCCTGACTTGAGGATGGCTACAAGTGATGTGGCATGTTCCTGACTTGCTGGGAACCAGGCATGATTGGAACACCCATGGAATGACCTTCCTATCTAAGGCCAGTGTGGGAGGGATACCTTTCATGTGCGTGTCTGTGGGTTGGGTATGTGTTTGTGTGGATGCACATATATGCAGGTGCATGAACACATGTGCACATGTGTGTGTGTGTGTGTGTGTGTGTGTGGCTGTCATTCCCTAGGACCATCTATATTGTCTTTTGAGATAAGGGTTTTCACTGGCCTGGAGCTCACTGAGTAGGCTAGGCTGGCTCAACAGTAAGGCCTAGGTAACCTCCTGTCTCTGTCTCCTCAGTCCTGGGGATCACAAGTTCACATCATCACCATGTTTGGGCTTTTGCCTGGGTTCTGGTCTCTGGGTATTGAACTCAGGTCCTCAAGCTTCTATGGCAAACACTTTATAAACTCACTTCTCGCTGCTCTCATGTGTGCCTGCCTCCCTCCCTCCCTCCCTTCCTTCCTTCCTTTGTTGAGACAGGGTTTCTCTGTGTAGCCCTGGCTGTCCTGGAACTCACTATGCAGTCCAAGAACTCAGAGATCCTCCTGCCTCAACCTCCCAAGTACTGGGATTAAAGGTGTGCACCACTACTGCATATCTTATTTTTAATGATGGGATGTGTCACAGGACACTAAATACAGACTCCCTTGCTCTTCTTAATGTAAGTTCTCATTGTCAGCCACAGCCAACTCAAAGGAAACTCAACACGTCTTGTCTGTGTAATCCAGCCAGCCCCTCTCCCCATACACATTTTAGCTTGAATTTTCTTGTTTGTG